>CM070682.1:7171250-8387500 GCA_036346265.1 Melocanna baccifera
GACTGTGAGTGCAAGATTTGCTCCACCAAGAAAGGGTTCTGCAGCTCGTGCATGTGCCCGGTGTGCCACAAGTTTGACTGTGCTGCAAATACCTGCAGCTGGGTTGGGTGTGATGTCTGCTCGCACTGGTGCCATGCTGCATGCGCACTGGAGAAGAACTTGATCAGGCCAGGTCCGACACTGAAAGGGCCGATGGGGACGACTGAGATGCAGTTCCAGTGCCTTGGTTGCAGCCATGCTTCTGAGATGTTTGGATTTGTTAAGGAGGTGTTCAATTGCTGCGCAGAGAACTGGAATGCTGAGACATTGATGAAAGAGCTGGACTTTGTTAGGAAGATCTTTGCTGCTAGTGAGGATTTTGAGGGGAAGGGGCTTCATGCCAAGGCTGGAGAGGTCCTCAGCATGCTCACAAAGAAAATTATTTCCCCTATGGATGCAACAAACAGCATGCTACAATTTTTCAAATGTGAGATCTCTTTACCCCTTTACATTCTATCATGTCATGTTACAAACTTGAGCTCGTTAAATGAATCGTTACTTGCTTCATCATTTATACTAGCATGATAATGCAGCAGCTTCATTAACTTTTCTTTACTCTTGACATGTGAGGTCTATATTCTTCATTATGTACATTTAATTGGATAGCAACAATGATTTTATGCAAGTCTATTGCCAACCGACATTATAAATTGCTTAGGAATATCATCATTCTTTATATTTCCTGCTACATGCCTTTTCTGTCAGCCATATTTAGTTATTCACCATTTCTTCTTTTTGTCCTGTTATATATCATTTTGTATGGCACTACAAATGATGAAATTCTAATCATACATTAGGATGTATATCTTTTTGCATGGGAGCATTGCTGATAAAATTCTTGCCATGCATAATGAACTTCCTTTATTAGCACATTATACTAGGATAACTGCAAAACTGAACAGAGTTTTTCCCGAGTGGCTTGAAGTTTGAACGGCAAAAAGATTGCATCAATAAGCGAAGAACTCTATTTGAACTAATTAACCTTTAACTAATAAACCTTTATTTCTTTGGCCAACAATATCTGTGTTGAATTCTGTTGAAGAACATATTGCTCCAACTGAACCATGAGTTAATCATGATTTAAGAAATCTATATACTATTGAAACTAAATCTATATCCTAGCTGTCTCCAAATGTTATTGTTGATATAATAAAATTTTGTGATGCATAAAAAAGCTGATGCCATGCTATACTTACAATAGAAAATACTTTTGATATAGTTTTATAGAATTTATCAGGTACAGTAGCTCTAGCTAACTTTATGTTTTCACAGATGGTGTTACGGACTACTCTGTTACTGGTAGCAAATCGAAAGGTATATTGGCGGCTCAGACGAGCCACCAATCTACAGATATGCTTCCTCATCAAGCTTCAACCATAACTTCACCAAAATCCTCGTTCAACTTCAAGGCCACCACTTCCATTCTCGATACACAGATCGATGCGCGCAAGGCCAGCCCAAAGCCACTCTCTATTGAACCCCATTTCAGCACAACCTCAAAGGACGATGACTCCTCTAGCCTTGAGACCATCGTGAAGTGCAAGGAAGCTGAGGCAAAGCTCTTCCAGAAGCTGGCTGACGATGCCAGGAAGGAAGTAGATAACTACCGCCAGATTGTCTTCTCCAAAGCTCAGAAGCTGGAGGAGGAGTATGCCGCAAAGCTGGCAAAACTATGCTTCCAAGAGACGGAGGAGAAGAGGAGGAAGAAGATCGAGGAGCTCAAGATGCTCGAGAATTCGCACTATGACTACCACAAGATGAAGCTGCGGATGCAGACTGAAATCCAGGGCTTGCTTGAGCGGATGGAAGCCACAAAGAAGATGCGGGTATAAACTCCCAGTAAAAACTATATTCTTCTGCTTAATGTCTGAAAATGTACTGTTCTCATTTAGTATGGTTTCTGTGTTGTCGTTGTATTCCTTCTGTGATTTGTGTTTCCAGTTAACTGTTATAAGTGCCTAACCTCGCGCTGGCAGATATTACTAGACAGCATATCAGTTAATGGCTTGCAAACGTGTGTTGTATCGTTGCAAATATATTTCTAATGTGCAAAATGGAGTTGGTGGATCATGCCCTTCGCATTTTGTTCCATGCTATAATCGGTATCGCCATGAGAATATTTCGATGTGGCAGCTTGTCATTTTCTCCTCTTTCATGATATTTTTTTTTTCACAGATGTTGGTGTACTAGTAGCGAGTGCTTCTCAGTGCCCATGACATGAGCGAGGCAGGGGAAATAAAAATCGGACAAGGAACCTTATCGGTTGCCACTAGTGGGAATCTCGCGTAGATTTGCTTGCTCGGTTGTTCTCCTCTCCCTTGATCGTATCTTCAGGGGCCACAGCCCACAGCTACATGTCGCAATCCCTGCTAGGGCATCATGGTCTGGCAGTAACGGCGATCTTGGCCAGCCTCCACCTCTCGCTCACCGTCTCGGCGTCGCCGCCACGACAGAGGCATTTTGATTGGAAGGGTTTCGTAGAAACTTTCATACTGTAATTTCGTAGGAATTTTAAAGCAGCAGCAGTTCGATTCCTGCTTAACCTGAAATGCATAGACGAAGTTCAACATGGAGCTTTTCTACCGTAGGAAGGTCTACGGTAAACGTTACCGCCACACAAGAGCATCAAAGCTCTGGGACTTATAAAACTATACATAAAATACTTCCACGCATGCATGAAACAGTAGGAATCATCATCACTACGATCAAACGAAAGAGAAGGACCTGACAAATTACACCAACCTAATCGCCGACCGATGGATCAGCTAGAGTCTAAGCGTGAGGTCAGGCTCCTCGACGGCTTGCACGACGACGCTGCTGCCGAAGTTGGAGACCGAGTTGAGGGCCGCACTGCTCCCCGCCGGCGCTGCGGGGACGACGCCGGCCGGCCTGAAGCTGCCCGGCCACCCGAAGTTGACCTCCTCGTCGCCCACGAAGAACGGCACTGGGCCCAGCAGGCCCCGCGCCGGCCTCAGCTCGGCGCGCCCCGCGACGTCGTGCTGCCGCTCCGCCGGCGCCGCGCCCGGGTGGTGCACCGACGCGTGCACCTGGATGCCGATGGGGAACAGGTTGGAGCCGTACAGCGGCAGCGATGCCACGTCGGCGTAGCCGTAGGGGAACGCATCGAGCCGCAGCGCGCGCCGGGCCAGCGTGCGCTCCCGCCGGTGCGCGTTCTGGTGGCCGCCCAGCGCCTGCGAGCTGAAGAACTTCCTCTGGCAGTAGTTGCACGTGAACACCCGCGTCGGCTCGCGAGCGGCCGTGGCCTGCTCGCCGCCGTTGCTGTCGGTGGTGCTCGATTCGGTGGTGGCGGCGACGGTGAGCGACAGGTCGAGGCTGACCGGGCTGGAGGAGGAGTTGGACGGCTCGTTGTTGGACGCCGCCTGGCTGCTGATGTCGGACAGTTCCTCGCACGGTTCTTGGCACAACGCGTTGCTCTCCATGTCCGAATGATCGCAAGAATCCTTTTCACTGCACTGGCTCTCTCTCAGCTGCATTCAGAGAACAAACCAGCTCATGTAAGCAAGTGTATGTGTGTGGCTGGCGAGATGTTCTCAACCATGATTCTTCTGTGAACAAGACGTACATGTAAGCTAGGTAAGTACGGATGCCTCATTGTCAAACTGACTTAACCTGGTGAGATGAGGTGATGTATGAACTGAGAAGAATCTCAGTGTTTCTAGTCTCAGCTGTATTTAATGACTGGCTCCCTCACCAGTGTGCAGATAAGTCATGGGTGTTGAACGATAGAATAGCATGTATTGTTCTTGTCAGTGTGGTAACATGAGTCATGACAAACTGAATATTTAGAGATGGGCGTGTCTGCAATTAGATAGGCTTGTGTAGTGTGATATCGAGCTAGATTCTCGTTTTATCGAGTTTTTTAAAATTAATATAGTTTAATTTAATATTATT
Organism: Melocanna baccifera; assembly: GCA_036346265.1. Classification (NCBI taxonomy): domain Eukaryota; kingdom Viridiplantae; phylum Streptophyta; class Magnoliopsida; order Poales; family Poaceae; genus Melocanna; species Melocanna baccifera. Next base: position 7,175,202 of record CM070682.1, read on the forward strand.
TTATTGATAGTAGGGAAGTCGAGCCAAGCTAAAGCAAAATTTAATTTCATCAGAAATCGACTCATTCAATATTTAACCAATTAAAGAGTATAATTGAAGCAATTTTGAATCAAGCCAACGTGCCCCACTAATGAATTATTTTTTCATACTACTTGTGGATAAGACTATGGAGTCTAAATTGAAACTTTTTTGGGGCTTGAAATCGCTTATGGTTTACATGATTCTGAAGATGACCCTTGTTTATCCAAATAGACTATAAGGTGTCCACTGAGCATGATATAATTTTTTTGTTATACTCTGATACCCCTTCTTATGCGCAGCAATACTTGGATCGGATCAGAGTTTGTGAGATATGACGTGAGCGTGCATAGCATCTAGAACGAATAAGATAAATCTTGTAGAGAAAACTAAAATAACAACGTTAAAACAACCACGAGAGAGAGAGAGAAAAAAATTGGTGAAGCCGATAACAAATTCATTAAGTACGATCTCAAAAAAGTACAAGGTATTATAACTCTCCCATAACCATTTCAGATATTTTAGGATTTTCGAATCCTTACCCTATAGAAGAATTTAGTACTAAAAAATAATCCAATCTCTAATCCTTTTGTGCACATCTATCTTTAGATGAGTAGCTCCTTTTCTTTGTTGGTTGGTTACGTGGGTTTTCCATGACCACCCCTCATGGCTTTATATAGTCCTCTCTAGCCCTCATCTGAAGTGGAGTAGAAATCCTACTCTAAAAGAAAGTAAGGTTCTAATCCTATTGGTATTCATCTAAGACTTCTTATAACACATATTTTCAAATCCTAAAAGACTATGATATGAGTCACCATACAGTCATACCTAACAATCTCCACCTTACCTCTTATCCGTTGAAGTTACTATGCTCTTTCAAGAGCTCACTACAAGTTAAGTTTGTATTTTTTATTTTTTTATTTTTTCTCCCATCTTTAGGAGTGCCCCTACCATAAGAACATCACCACAATTTGTGTTAGTGTACAGGCTAGCCTGTCCAAACCCTACACTTGAGAGCTTCTTTATTTTGTAATTTAATTAATTACATCTTCTGTTTCTACAGCCTTCCATGTTATAGATCTGTACTATCTCCAAACTCCACTGCCCGCTGGTATTGTGTGGCTGGTCTTATCACGTCTTCATTCTTCCAACAATTTGCACCTTCGTTTCTGCTTCTGCTAGATTTTGTAAACATATTTGGAGTTATGTACATAACTACAAATGAGATCTGAATACCTACCATTTACGATATGGTTTCCTTCTCCTGGCTAGGATTTTATCAAACCTAATATTGGTTACCCTTATTGATCACCAAGTAATTTAACTCATCGGAGAGATATAGACGAATTGTACTGCCAGTCTTTCGCTCCATCCCCTTCCAATCTTTAGTGAACGTCTTTTCTGGTTTATCCCCTTCAAAAGTATCGATTAACCTCTGTTGGACAAAGACATCCTTCACCACGTATTGCCACACACTGAAATTTTCTCCGCCATCAAATTTCTCTACTTGATTTCACATTATTTACATCAATCTTGATTTTGTGCCACCTGACACTTTGCAGATCTTCTCACAAATTAGATTAATTCGGCATTAGCTCTGATACTTGTTACACTCTGATACCTCAGTCTCCGGATCAAATCAGAGTTTATACAACACGAGCATGCATAGTATCAAGAACAAAGAAGATAAATTTCGTATAGCTAGTCAAAATAGCGACGTTGAAGTAACTACAATGTGAGAGAAAAGATTTGGTGATGCCAATAGTAAATTCCTTAAGTATAATCTCAAAAGAGTACAAGAGATTATCGCTCTCTCACAACTCTATCAAATCTTTTAGGATTATCGAATTCTTGTTCTATAAAAAAATCTAGTACTAAAGAACAACCTAGTATATAATCCACTCATGCACCTCTATCTTTCGATGAGTGGCTTATTTGTTTTGTTATTTAGTTGATTGAGTTCTCTATGCACACTCTTCATAGCTTTATATAGTCTTCCATAGTCCTTCTCCAAAGTGCAGTAGTAATCCTACTCTAAAAGAAAGTATGAATATTAATCCTATTAGGATTTATCTAGAGCTCCTTATATATATTTCTAAATTCTAAAATACTATGATATGAGTCACCATACTCAACATTTGTCAAGCTACTAATCCTAGAAAATAACACATTTTATGTTTGCTGAATTACTCAAGGCTAATGTGATGGAAAGAATGTGGATTCAGTGCAGAGAAGGGCAAAATTGGCATCTTAGCCTGTTTCCAGATTGCTCAATTTTCCCAAGCATCTGATTCATTGATAAGCCTCGGTATGCTAGTTTTAATTCCAAAATTGAGGACAAACAGATGAAAAGCATGCCTTCTTTTCTGGTTTGAGGGTATCTTCAATGGTGCTGAGTCAGCTGGCTATTTGCATGTACACATCAGCATATATCCTATGTGGAGGAAAGAGAGTATGCAAAACACAAACAGCTAGCTACTATTTCGTCTCTAGTCTATAACGCAAAACGAGGCAGGCTTTATAAATGACTGTGTGTGCATGTAAATATCAAATAGCTATCCTTATAGATAGTCCTTTGGAATGCTAGCTTTTAGTATGTACTCTATAAATGATGTGGAATCCTTATAGATAGTACTTAGCTAGGACCATTAGAGATACCCTGAGAATATCCAAAACGGAACCTTATCTAATAGAAAAAGGCCAATGATAGCACATCTGTAGTTGTCAGAAAAGATGGATGCTCTGGTGTTCCCATATAACCCCTTTCAAGTTAAATCATGGTGTTCTCTGGAGATCTAAATCACTAGCTGAAAACACTTACGTAAAATGCTGAATAACTAAGCCAAATTCACCAACAGAAGACTTTTTGAGAAGCCCAACAAAGAAGACTTTCGTAGGTATTTTTCTCATTTATCTAATATAATCACTAAATTACTAAATAAGTTAAAACGTCCTTGTCTTAAGATGGAGTGCTACGTGATAAATTAAGGAACGTACTGTTATACAGCAAACAACGTTTATCTTGTTTAGGGAGAATAAATTATGTAAGCACTTGGACCAGAGAATTTGCCTGACAAGACATATGAAGCAAGAAACAGAATTATCCAGACGAGAGATCACCAAACTCATCAGCTGCATCAGGTACGAGAAAGAACTATCAGAACAAAAACCTGATAAGAGCTTAGACTTACTACCAACCAGAAAACGTAATTGAGCATCCAGTCCAAAATATTAACTAGTTCCATATGAGAATTTCACTGAAACATAAAGAGAAAACCCCAGGCTTGGATGAATAATCAAAGCAAATTACTCGAAAGAACTTAACTAGGCCAAGACCAGAAGGAATCAGACTCAGCAGAACCCAAATTCTGTGAAGTTCCTTCTAAGCCCAACTGAGCATGCGCAAACAATTACTCACAGAACCAAGAACACCACAACGAACTGCAAAATCCAAGAATTCATGAACGACAGCTAAGAAAGATGAGAATCACTGATTTCTCAAGTAACCCACTGCACAAGGAGAACAGGATTACCTTGAACACCCAGGAGCAGAATTCTGCACCTCACTTCACCAAGCCCACACCTGAAGAAATTTTTCAAGAAACCAGCAAGCTCAGGCCATGGCTCGTTGCAGATTGTCCCTTGCGTTCACCAAAGGGGGGAGAGAAACAAAGTGGGGATGGGGGGGGGGGGGTCAGTTAGTGGCATCCCCACCGTGATGTTTAGTTATGGAAAGCAGATGTTTGGTAAATTACTGGTAGGGGATGCAGGACAGTGCTCAGAAGTGGTACAAGAAGGATGTATCTGCACTAAAGATACACCAGCGTATTGGTATACACTTCAAATTTCCCTTTTTTCTTTGTACCATCCCTGCCACCACCACCACCATCCAAGAAAAGGCCATCTCAGGGCAAAAAAAGTACCCACAATTTGCAAACAATTGAGCTGCTCATTCCTGGGCTAGCTAGCACTTGTTTATTCCTAGGATTAAGTGTGTTCTATCTACCCATCCAGTTGAGAATTATCTATGTATTAGAGAAAAGAGAAATGAAAGGAGAGGAAAAGGATGTGTTTGCGGGAGTTGTAGGGGACCAGAATGCCATGATATTTTTTGTCAGGGGTTTGTCAGAATTGTGCCTTTTCCTTTGCACATTGCAGTGCGTATGCAGTTGTTCTTGCGTAACATGCTTGCAATTTTACTCCTCTCTCTCTCATCCTTTCGTGCTTCGGTGGCCAGTGTTTGTAGTGGCCAATGGTATGGTCATAACCAGTGCAAGATTTATTTTTCTTGTCAGAAAGCAGTTCGAGTGCAGCTTTTGCAATTCTCTCTCTCTCTCTCTGTCTCGTCTGCTCTGCACAACATGACTGCCCTGCAAGTGAACTCCACTGGACTGCTGTTCTCTGATGGATCCCATGCAACAGTTGTGTCTGCCATTCCCTTTGGATGGTTGAAGGGGGACAGGTCAGGGAAAAGAAAGTTTGCCCTGTGATAGCATTCAGCAAAAAAGTTGTGAGAATGTGAGAGTTTTATGTTGTGACAGGCCTACGGACGAGCGGAGGGGGCAGAGCGGCGCGCAAAGGGAAGCCGGTGACAGCAGGACTGAAAGATGTCCAAAGCCATTGTGTGCGTGCTCACGCTCCAGCACACCGACGTATGTGCCGTAACTGCTAGGCCAGCGGGAAGGTGAGGAACAGAGAGAAAACAGGAAGAAAGGAGAGAGGATGACAGTTAGGCTCTATAATCTTATTTTATGAGTCTGTTCTTTTCAGTTTCTCAAAATGATTTTTGTTTTTTGTTACAGTACCTAACTTTTAAACGGAGTATTTTTTTTAAAATGTAGTCCACAAGTTAATTATAGTATATGTTAAAAGCTTAATATTGTACCATCTAAAATCATAAGCGAGTATCTCTCTTTTCATAATATTTGTTACAAACAGCTAAAATTCAAAAATTTCAACCAAAAATCATAAGTCACAGCCAAAAAGAACAGACCCTATAAATCATCACCTCATGTCAGCTTATTTGCCACCTAGAACACAATGTCACCTAAAAGCTAAAACTACCCATAAACCAGCTTTAGAGGTGATTTGCTCTGGTTTGACAATTGAAGGACAAGTTCTGACAGATTTTGCAAATGAGGGATAGATATTAGACAGGAGTTCGTGGACCACGGATGGACTTTTTCCACATTGAAATGCTCTACCAGCTAAACAACAAGATAAAAATAGAAAGGAAGCCATACATGTGATCGAAAAGGGTACAAGATTGGCAAGGCAGATGACAAAAGGGATTAAAAGGCAACCGGACCTTCGAACCGAATCATGGCCTTTTGTTCGTACTCTATTTGGGTAAAAAGGGAATGGTTGGACTTTGGAGTTTGAATGGTTGGACTTTGGAGTTTGGAGACCAAAAAGGACTATATGGTATATACAAAAAGAAAAAAAATATCAGCTAAAGTGGTTGGATTGGATAGTTATATGCATAATTAAATACCAGGTCCAAGGGTAGACATACCTGAAGACAGATTTTTATTGAAAGGTTTATGTTAGAATCAATGGAGCAAGGAGCAAGTTGATCAGAAGTTCAGAACACAAGCTAAGTCATAATGCGCATAGTTATGGACTGAGCTACGGACACCGTCAACACATATCACACAATTGTCTTAAGATAAGCGAATCTTGTCTCTGAAACTACACACATCAGTGCAAGAAGATAATATATTATCCGGGTGAGAACAATAATGGCAATTTTCACAATGTCCAGTTTCCATTCATCAAAGAATGATGCAACCAGGAGTGCAAAATGCAACAGAGTTCCCTTAACACTCAAAATGCAGCATAATTCCCTTTAACACTACTCATTAATACCTCTGAATGGATAAATCATAAATTATAACTGTAAGTCTGTAACACGCACCAGTTAAGGTCAAGAAGATCAATGAGCAGCTCGGTCAAGAAGCTCAATGAGCAGCTCTACAACAACTATCTCATAAGCTAATCCCCAAAGTCACAATGCAAATTCTACATGCGCTCCCATTCGCCAGCTCAAGCCTTGCGGTTGCGGGGTGACGAATCTTTCTGGTCTACCGGGTCTCTGCTTCCAACCAAGTCTCTATAACGCTGCTCCCAGTCATCCAGCTTCCCGTTTGATATGTCAGCATGAATTGCCCTTCGGATTCCTTTTACCACCAAAAAGTACTGGAGAAGAGCATGAAGGATATAAGTATTCTGTTTAGACAAAGGATTTGCCAATTTAATGCTTAGATTTACAACAACATTATGTGAAGGGAGCTAACCTCCACCAAAAGGATGAGCGGTATGAACATCTTCCAGCGATTGTTGGGATTTGGACCATCGATTAACTTCTGATCAACATGAATGGGCTTGCTCCCATTTGAGATAACAAGAGTAATTTCTTTCATCAAGTTTGGAACCCATGGAGTTCCATCGGGAAGAATCTGTGAACACAATTGTATGTCATCCTCTATTAACCATCAAAAAGCTAGACACAATCGAATGCAAGTCAAATACAGCATGAAACAAACAAACCTTCTCCTCGTGCTCATTAGTCTTGCACCTTCCACTGTTCTCCACCAATGCTACTGGCAAGGGAAAATCCTAAAATAAGCAGAACATTGTGCTTCCATTAGAAATTAATATTCACACGCCAAAACAAAAAGATTTCATAAGCACAGTTGTTTATGTACAAGATCTGTGACATCTCTGTGAGACAAATCTAACTGAAAGGTTCTTAGTGAAACCATTTGCAATGAAACAGCATGTCACAAGGTACATCAGCAGGTGGGAGAAAGGGAATTAATATTGACATATGAGAACTGGCTCAGTTCCTAAGATCGAAGCACTTGGGGAGCACCAGATAACTGAGAAAATTAATGAGAACTCTTGACAAGCATTTACCTGATAATATACATTACCAGAATAAGGATGGTAGCAGAACTGCAAAATGCAAATTATGCACCACATACAATTGGCAAAAGATTAAAATATGAAATGCAGAGTTCAGCTCCATTTGTATAATTGTTTGTTATCACATGGTATATGATTGTATGCACATCTCATCTTGGAGAGAGTTCTACTGCACTTCAACAGAAGTTTAGGCACCAATGAGTTGAAAATCATGGCACAGCGTAGGCTGACCTGAGAGCTATCACTTGTAAACCCTGAAACAACTCTAAACTCACTCTATGTCAGTGTAGCATTGACTAAGTCACACTATGTCAGTGTAACATTGACTAAGACACTATATATTATAAAAATATCCTAGCATAGACCAGGTTCAGTTTCATAATGTGAAGACTAAATAGCATGTTAAATGGTGGCCATGCAAAGTTAATGACATAGAAAGACAATTAGACTCACAATATGTTAGCACTTAAAGCTACAGAGGAACTCAAGAGAGTATAATCAGTTATCCAGATCAAGATACCGAAAGAGGAGGGAAAGACACATATATGGTCTTCATGCAGCAGCTAGTATGCATTATAGTATTCATTCCAGAGCACCAAAGATGATCAACAAAAACAAAAGAACAGAAATTGAACAAGTATTTCCATAGGTGTATGTTCAAATAAAAAGTGGCAGAATGTGTCTAGTTTAGGCAGAAAAAGCTCCATGCAAATTTCAAATATTTGCCGATGTGCTGATATATTCAATAAAGTGTGATGGAAATTATCACATAGTAAGTGGAGATATACATTACCCCATGTTCTCGTTTGTTGATTCCTGCACCAGAACGGATGTATCGCAAAAGCGACTCTGATCTTCTCGTAAAGAAATCATTATAATCAAGTCCATCAGGTGGTGAGAGCTGAGCATGGGTCAATACAACCAATGTTCTTCGCCAAATGGCCTTTCCAAATGAATTGGTGATGGTTCTTATAACTTGTTCATCCAGCGTATCCATTCTATATGCATCCAAGCGATCCACATACAGGAGAACATCAATAGTCTTGTTCAGAAGAAACCTGCAATATATGCAAGCATAGGAATTAAATGTTATGATTTATATTGTAAAACATCGGTAGTGATGTAACATCACCAGGGGGGCAATTACCAAAGCACCATGAACATTTCACAAATACCAACTTAATGAACTACACCCTCGGTGCAACTTTTGCTGCTATTGTAATGTATAATAAAAAATAGTTCTGGAGAAAGGAAAATCAATCCGAGGCAACTGAGCAGAATCTCAATAAAAAGATGGAGGCAAATCAAATAAAAAACCATGTACAGCATAAGAAAAAGGAAATTAAGCACACATGGATTTGTGGGTTAACTTGGTTAGTATGCGAGAAATTAAAAACTGAAGCAAAAATTCAAATAGAATATCTAAATCACCCAATCGTTGACGCATATGCACCCACTACTGCATTCAAAGTAACTCAACTGCTCTACATATCAAGGGGGCTAACACACATATTACCACCCTATGAAGGCCACTATTCCACATACATGCTTAAAGGTGGGGTGGCCGCTCGCTAACAGCTGTCTGATATTTGCCTATTTAGAACATTGATGAATTGTAATTCCTGAATAAAAATTAACATGTTTGCATATAATACAGAAGGTTAAACACTTCCAAAGCAAACTATGAGTTTAACTTATAAAACAAAGGTTGCTATATGCTACATTAGGGATAGAAAGCATAGAAATCATAAAGCCTGTTCTTTTGGGCTGGGCACATGGTTGTCACGGCGACCTCGGCGACCATGGCGCCTAAGGAGCGCCAGGACGCCTAGTCGTCCATGGCGGGCGCCTAGTCGTCCTCTAGGCGCTGCTAGGCGAGCTAAGGTGATTCACTTGAGAAGAGCCTAAATAGAAGAAATGCATATAAGAAATGCATATAGATTATGGAGAAGGACCATATTGCAATTTCAAAATTTTGAGAGGGCTCATTCGCAAAAAGCCAAAATCCCTAATACAGGCTACCGCCGCCGCTCGGCTGCTCGAGTGCTCTCGCATTTCTTCGCCGGCTCCCTTCTTCGCCCCCCATCTCCTCTTCTCTCTTCCTTCCCCCATCTCCTCTCCCTCCGGCACCGGCGAGGCCGAGGCAGCTCGCCGGCAGCTGCTCCCTCTTCCCGCCGCCTACGCTCCGGGCCGCTCCCTCTTCCCGCCGCTCCCTCTTCCCGGCCGGCGACGCAGAGGAGACCACGGATCCGGCAGAGGAGACCGCCGAGGCCGAGGCAGCTCGCCAGCAACCGCTCCCTCTTCCCGCCGCTCCCTCTTCCCGGCCAGCGACGCAGAGATGACCGCGGATCCGGCGGCGGGGACGGCGGATCCGGCGGAGGAGACCGCGGATCCGGCGGAGGAGACCGCGGATCCGGCGGCGGCAACGGCGGATCCGGCGGAGATCTCTCTTATGCTCACGCGACCACACGCCATGCGCCCGCCCAGCCGACGCCGCGCCTCGCCTTGTCTCCGCCGTGGACGCCGTGTCGCCCTGGGCGCCCGCCTAGCTGGCCAAGGCGAGGCGAGCCTCCACGGCGTCTGCTCCGGGCCGCCTGGACGCCTAGGCGTCGCCTAGGCGACGCCTTGACAACCTTGGCTGGGCATGTTTTTTTTTGCTATGGTTTATGGCTTTTGATTGAAATTTTTGAATTTTAGTTATTTGCGACAAAGATTACGGAGAGAGAAAGATACTCGCTTGCGATTTTAGATGGTACAAATGTTGGGCTTTTAACGCATACTATAATTAACTTGTAGACTTCATCTTAAAAAAACACTCCGTTTGAAAGTTAAGTACTGTAGCAAAAGCCAAAAGCCGTTTTGAGAAACTGAAAAGAACAGACCCACATATGGCTTATGGCTTATAACTACGGCTTATTAATCTAATGAATAGTGATTGCTGAGAGAAGCCAAAAGCTGCTGAAAGGCCAAAAAGAACATAGCCATAGACCATAGTGCAGTCATGATTAAGTTGCACAATAAGGATGGGTAGTTTCATGAACACAAGATTTCAGTAAGAACAGGGGAGTCAGGAACTCACAGAATTCCTTTTTATTCCGTTTACTTTTTTACATTCTGGCAACCCATGTAGAGTATTGGAATAAATTGCCATATCAAGACCCATGCATTCACCATTGTTTACGGATATATTAGCAACAAGTTAGTGTCAGACCAAGGTAATTTCTATCCACGAGAGAACTGTTTTACCCAAATCTAGGACCTAGAATCTAACATAATAGCCTAAAACCTCCTCCTTAAAATCAAGAATGCTATGATTACGCACCAAACAGCAGACACAGGGCTTTGGGAGACCCGAGAAGGGTGCCCGGAGCCTAAACCTCGGGAGAGGAGAGTGGTATAGAATGTGGCTGGTGCTCAATCTCAGCTCAAGTCTATTTCGTACATCCAAAATGTTCTCTCCCTCTCATGGTGCCCTAGGGGTCATATTTATAGCCATAAGAGAGGAGTCTTTACTAGCAAGGGCAAACATGTCCTTTTCTTGGTATAGTCTTAATGAGCCTGCCTTCTAGTTACACGCATAATGGGCCTTTGCCCTGGTGGGCCGATCGGGCCAAGGTGGGGGCCACTCGCCAAACAAAAAACATTGTTTGAGCTAGGAAGTAACAAAAGGAAACTAAAAATTCTCCTCATAAAATTGTTCTCTACAAAATGTCCCAGGATCTGCAGTGCAGTAATTTATATTGAAACAACGTTTTGGATATGCATCACCCAAATATCCTGCCAATTTTACTCATAAAAGCATCCAATTCAGAGCAACCAGATACTAAGAAACAATCCACCCTTCACGACCCTAAGTCAAAAATGGCAACCCTTAGTCAGGCCGTAGGGGCATCTAAAGCGACCAATTGCATCACTTACAGAGACGCATGGCTATAACGCGACATGCACATACCTCTTTATGATCTCGACAGCCTGTTCATTGATGTATCCACCTTCAATGAGCCCTGGAGTATCGATAATGTTCAAGGTGAACCCTGCCCTGGTGCGGGCGCACATCGTTGGCCTCAAACCCTCGGACTGCATAGAACAACACCCAACAACGCACCCATACATAAGCAACCCCAGCAAGAGGCCCAAACAGAAATCGGACAGGGAAGAAGCAAAACCTGGAAGGCGCTGACGGTGGCGACCCTCTCCCCGACGATGGAGTTGACGGTGGACGACTTCCCCACCCCGCCCTTCCCCATCACCAGAATTGTCAATGTGCTCACGTTCTTAGCAACATAGACAAAAGTAAACATACAATTATCATCCATTCGTGACAACATAGACACAAGGACTATAATTATGGTTAATTAATTAACCGGTCCAGGTAAGGAGCGTTGCATAGACGCGCAATACCTCTTCCTTGAGCTTGCCGAGGAGCTCGTGCAGCTTGGTCTGGGAGGCCGCCGGGAACTGCTGCAGCCCGGCCCACTCGCGGGGTATCGGGGCCACCATCTCCATCCTTCCCTTCCTTTCTTCCTTTCCCCTAACACACGGACGAACCCAAACCAATCAGAAACATCAACCCAATTTGGTAAAGGCGCACGGCGGCGGCGAGAGTGTGCGGCGCCGCGTGCTGGCTCGGGTGGAGATGCTTACCGGGAGATGCGGACGCCGGTGAGCTGGGCGGTTAAACCCCAGAAGTGGAGGGGCTCGTAGTGAGACGGCGAAGAGGAAGGACTGCGGGGGGTTTCTGAGAGAAGGGATAAGGCGTGGCTCGAGGAGGTGGACTCCTCTTTTTTCTCCCTTTTTTTCCTTGTCGGTTTTGTTCTTTTCTTTTTTCCTGTGGGCTGATGGGCTGGGCCTGGGTGCGTCTTTTGGGTTGGATTTATGTTTCGGAGACGATAAGGAATAGGCTGTGGTTGACGATTTTTGGTTGTGGTTGATAACTTTTTAGTTATTTGTGATAGAGATTGTAGAAAGAGAGATACTCGCTTGTGATTTTTGATGGTACAGATATTAATTTTTTAATGTGTACTACAATTAACTTGTAGACTCTATCTTAAAAAAATACTTCGTTTAAAAGTTAGTTACTGTAGCAAAAGCCAAAAGCGGCTTTTAGAAGCCGCAAATAACAATGAGTTCTTTTAATTATAGTTTATAGTTTAAACTTTTAAATTTTATCTGTTTATGAGAAATAGTACATAGTAAAAAATAGTTATATATGATTTCAGCTAATACAATTGAACTCAGTACACTTTTTACTATAATCTTTCTGTTAACACCACCTTAATAAAAACGTATCGTTTAAGAATTAGTTAGTGTAGCCTATATAAACAAAAGTCAGCTGAAAGTCAAAATGAATTCACCTATAATAATACACTAATACGGCTGGCTCTCATAGAATTATTGAGGTGCTACAAGCTGAATTTTTTTTTCTGATACGCAAGAATCTCGTAAATGATATACCTCGAGTGAAGCAAGGAAAGTTCGGTGTTGCTTGAGCATGCCTCGCAAGTAAACTCGCATTGCTAGTACAGTAGTGCTAGGCAGAACAGTGCTTTCAGAAGCATGAAACAGCCCTTTTCTTTTCATTCCTTTCTTTATTGCTGGAAGAATTGTTTGAAGTTTGGTCGACCTCCGAACCCAACAACTCGTGCGGACCAGCTCATGACGCGCAACATCCTGACGTGCAGCTATGCATGGGCCGACGACGGTCAGCCGAGCGATCGGATGCCAAGCTTGACGACGATCGATGCACATGCAATCGGCGCGAGCAAAGGCGTACTAACGATTGGATGCGCCCACCGCCGAACTGAGAAGGTGCATCCATGATGCCAAAACTACGAAACTGATGGGAGATGGGTGGTGAAACATACCACGACTAGCACCATGATATGGACAAGCCGGATATGTGCCCAAGGATAGTAGGGTATGGATAGCCTAAATTTACACCTAATTTTATCTAAACTTATTTAAAGTGATATTATCTATACCCAAATGAAAGACGGTATATCTAATTGGTTTAGGTAACTCGGTAGGTAAAAGAGAAGGAAAAAAATGGATTAAGTTAAAGAGGCTTACGAAAGAAGTTTTTCGTAAAACTTCAGTATCTAAAATTTTAACCTTGCGTTTACATCACAAAAATTTTTCGTCATCAATTGAAATTTATTAGAGATGATTCTGCGTATAGAGAAGCTACTTTATGCAAATTGGCAGGGCTAAACGCACACATAGTCCCACATGTTTTTATACGAAGCTTTCGTAAAACCACGGTATTTAAAATTTTAACTTCGCGTTCACACCATAAAAATTTTACGAAATCGACTGAAATTTGATAGAAATAATTTTGTATGTATGGAGTTACTCTGTGCAAATTGACGGGCATAGCCCTATGTGATTTTATATGAAATTATAACTAAGTATGGATAATCCAAGTGCACTCTCAACATTAGGTTTGAATAGGTACAGGTGAAGATAGATAAATAAATATTACGCTCCTCGTACCTAAATCTAAGTAGATATTTTATTTGTTTATTCATACATTATTCAATAGTGAAGGTATAGATTTAGATAAGAGTAATGGATACCAGTGGCAGCCTTAAAGGGGAGGTCGAAATTCCGAATGGAACGTACAGCTGTCCGACTCCGACTCGGTCGGTGGAGCCGTGGAGGTCAACTGGGTCACGCTTTACTACTTTTTGTCCAAAGTTGAACTCAAGTTTCAAAGGTGAGGATTGCATCCAGGTGGATTGGAGACTGGTCTTGCTGCAGAATATTCCACGTCCATGTCTTGATTTTGTCAAGCCACTCGACAGGGAAAACACGAATGCATGACGAGGACTGTCCAATCAAAATCACGTGTATAGTATTGGGCGAAGACGGAACGCCGACATTAGTCGAAGGTGGTGTGGAAGCGAAGCCGAGGCGGGATTAATTGGACAAATTTTTTTGGAGGCAGTGCCCCGTTCATATCTGACCGAGTGGTCAATCCCAGAGGTTGTGTGTTCGCCCTGCTCTGCGAGTGCTTCTCTCGGCTCAAATATTTACGTCGACCATCGCCTAGCGGTGTATATTTGGTGGTTTGGTTTGATACATGGGTTTGTATAACCAGAAAATGTAACGAAAGATAAGCTATGTTTATGCACGCAAGGATGGATCATTTTCTTTTGGGATTATCTTACACCGAAGAAAAAAATCACTGAATTTAGTCAAAAAAAAAAGGACAATTAGATCCAACCATCCACCTCATATGCCTCCTCCAACTATATACTCTCTCAGTGGCGAATCTAGAACAAAAATGACCTGAGGCCTCATGCTTCATGCATGTATTTATCAACGTATCTATCAATAATGTAGTAGATAGTAATGCATTCTAAATTTTGTAACATCAACTAACTTCATAACAAAGTTCAATAGTAACTAACTATTTGTCATACAACATACCAAAATCAAGAAACCTACTATCTAGAATGAATCCGAGAAGATGGTTATCTATTACAACACACTGAATTGGATATTGAAATACGTTGAAAAATTCACTAATTCAATTGTTGCAAAAATTAAAATACTTAGGGCTGGATCGGTTGGTGGCCCATACTTGATCGGTTCAAGTAGTCCCTATTATTTTATTATCTTTTTATTGTCGGTTGATATGCTGTGTTGTGCTAAATTCAACTTACACATTTTTTTGGAGTATCTTGCTTTGGTTGTAGGACAACTCAAAAGGTTCAATACCCATCGAGGAAGTTGCGCATGCGCGTGTGTTTTTGGGAAAAAAATAGTTTAGTGTTGTATATATAGCATTTTCGTTTCCTTTTCCTTGTACTATTTCATGAAGAAAATGAAGTTACTGATCATAGACAAAAAAAAATCAGTTCGCCAGTTAGTATTTGATTGCTTTAAGACTACTTAAGAGATAGCATGAAAGTACCTCCCTCGAAACTCAAAAAGGTATTAAACGAGAAATTTACATGTGATGTATTTACAAATTAAAGAAAAACACACTTTTTTTAGGTTTTCCATTTGATCATAGTTGCTTTTGAATCTAATAATGTTTTTAGTTGAAGTAGCATCTAAGCACATCCAAAAAATTTTGCACCTAACTAGCCTATCTAGCTGCTTACATCCCTCTTACAATGTTTCTTAATTTACACCAGTTTTGGTTCAAGACAGCCTATTGAGCCCTCTGAAATCCACAGCGTCGACGCATTCCTCTACACCTTTGTGCTTGTTGAGCATCTTGAGCAGCTCGGTGGCCTTCTCCTTGGTTGCATCCCTGCAGCCAACCTGCAAAAGAAGCAGCAGCTTCTGGAACGCGCCGACCCGCAGCGCCTCGGCCAGGCACCTCGTCACCGCGTCCTCGTCGGCGTCGCTGAAGCCCTTGCCGAGCCGCCACATCGCCGACACGGCGAGCTCGGTGGCCAGGTCCGACACGCGGAACATCTTCTTGACGAGGACGGGCACGGTGAGCGCGTGGTCCCGCGCGCCCGCGCGCCCTTCCTCCGACGCGAGCACCGCGTCGAGCACCGCTAGTGCCTTCTCCGACGCGCTCTTGTCGGTGTCGACGAGGGCCTCGACGAGCACCGGGACGAGTCCGGTAGTCGCTAGGCGCGCCGCGACGTGCTCGTCGGAGCGCGCCAGGTGGTAGGTGGCGACCATGGCGGCCTTGGTGGCCTGCGGGCAGATGGGAGCCTTGATGATCTTGACCAGCGCGTCTACGATTTCGTCGACCTTCGCGCTCAAATCCATGAACGTTCCGTCGCACGACACGATCTCCTTGATCACCAGCACAGCGTTCAGCCTTCCCGCCAAGCTCCCATACTTGGCAATGGCGACCAGATACCCCAGCGAGCTCGGCGAGCCCAATATCCTGGCGGCCTCCTCTTCCAACGGTATCATGCAGACCAATGCCGCCAGGACGTCCTCAAGAAGTCCCCCCGCCGGCACGCCTGCGGCAGCGAGGGACTCGAATGCCGCGGCGAGCGCACGGCCCGTGCCGATGGACACGAAGCAGCGCCGGTTCCGCTCGCTGTCCCTCGCGAGGGCCCTGATCCTGGCGGCCGCCCCGGCGCACCGGGTGGCCGTGCCGTCGTCCGGGCCAGCGCGCGCGGACTCGCCGACCTCGAAGAGGAGCTCGGACGCCTGGACGAGCGTGACGGGGATCTTGGGCGTGGGGATCCGCTCCACGCCGCGCGAGCGGTTGGCAACGCACCAGTCCTGGATGACGCGGCGGATGGCGTGGTTGGGGACGAGGTCCTCGTGGCGGAGCGCCCCGTGCGTGATGGGGCACACGGCGCGGCCCGTGTCCAGCCACGCCTCGATGCTCTCCCTGTCGTACGTGATGCCCGTCGGCGCCGTGACAGGGTCCCTCATCAGGTCCAGCGAGATCGGGCACCGGAAGTGCTCCGGGATCGCCAGCTCCACGCCCAGCGGCGCGGCCGCGGCCGCCTTCGTCGCCGCCCTCCGCGCCAGCAGCGCCATCGAAGGGGGATTTCGATCGGAAACTAGGAGTGGTACGTTTCTCGGAGAGAAGACAGACGTGTTGGCGTGGCTGGGTGGGTGTGAAGAGTTCAATAAGAAGACCGGGGTGGTGGGAAGGGTTCAAATAGGGAGGGAAGGGTAGTTTTGGGTTTGAATTGGAAGGTTGACGCGGAACGTTCGTTTGAATGACAAATGGTGTAAACCGCGGGGGAGGGAGGAAACGGTCGGGTCGAGTCATGCCTTAACGCTGTGCTTTAGCTGGGTGCCAGCTCGGCCTTGTATTTTTTTTTTCCCTTTGAAGATTCGTTTGGTGTAAGAACTTAATTAGTAGAAAAGATCTAGTGTGAATGGAGTTCATACACAGTGCCTTAACGCCGAAGCTAGGTTCGGATCGGTTTATGGCTTATATGATAGATTTCTTCTTTTTAGTTTTTAAAATTTATTTTTTAGTTTTTTTAAAGTAACTAGCTCTTAAGCGAAGTATTTTTTCAAGCTGAAATCTATAAGTTGATTGTAGTATATACTGTAACAACTTCATTTATATTGGTCAAAATCACATACGAATTTCTATTACCCCGTACTCTCTCTCACAAATAGCCTAAAAGCTATAAGTTGATTGTAATACATACTGTAACAACTTCATTTATATTGGTCAAAATTACATACGAATTTCTATTACCCCGTACTCTCTCTCACAAATAGCCTAAAAGCTATAAGCCACAGTCAAAATCCAAAAGTTGAAGCTAAAAAGAACAGGCCCGATCTTTTGTACATTGCTACAGTAATTAACTTTTAAACAATACGTTTTTTAAGACGGGTCTACAAATCGATTGTAGTATACATTATACCGATTTCAGTTATATCAGTCAAAATCGCAAGTGACTATATCTCTCTTCGTAATCTCTCTTACAAATAGTCAAAATTTAAAATTCATAAGCCACAGCCCTAAAAGAACTCAAAATGTTAGCCTATAATTAGTAGAAAGAAGGACCATTCATTCTGGAAAATCGAATGCAATTGGAATAAAATCAAAGTCTGAGTCATTAACAACACCTTGCTATCTTGTCAGTAACTTCTTCTATAGTACCTCACATATCAATATAAGGTACTACTATAGAACATCATCGATAAAGTAAAAAATAAATAAGAGCGATAATAGAAATCACAAGGAAATTACAACTTTATTAGCACTTTATTAGAGAACCAATGAAAGTTGAAATAAATGTTCGAAACATGAAACCGGTCCATAACCAAATAAAGAGTAAATAAGATAACATAAATAGTGGTAAACCACGGTGTTAAAAACTCGTGTGCTCCCACCCATGTATATTGCTATCACTGCACTGGCCTTTTACCTAAGAATAGAAAGAGAAAACGTGAGATTTACAAATTTCAGCAAGTACCCAATAACGATCGCAAACAATATGAGTAAAGGACAAGTAATTCAAACAAATAATTGACACATATTAAGTGCAATAAAACTGGGTAACTAGAAACACTGATAATGATTGGAGATAGAGGTAACAGGAATGATAGAATTAAAGATAACTGTTATTTAGCAAGTTATGGCAATAACACTGGTGATTACTTTTCACATATCCGATTATACGAGAATAATTAGGTACGTCACTGTCCTCGACTGTATAACCACAGACGAGGTGTAATATCCTGAGTAACGAAAGTATACGGTCCCCCATATGTTACTAGGTGGATGGCAATCTCTCTTATATGTAGGTAACTCCAGGCCAGATAACCGTTATATTATTAACAAATTATATGATAAGAGGTTAATGTAACTAAGGGAAGTCTAGGATAAAGTTATGATAAGTGAAAGGATTTGCTAAAGTTAAATGAAAAATCATAGTTCCTGATATGAGGCGATGCGAAATGATAACATGGTGATAATGATCTAGAAATTATCCTAAAAAGGGTATCCTGATTTGCCAAGGGTTGTTAACCATTCAAGTTTTATTATGTGATGAGTGATTATTAGTCCGATTAACATGTATTAAATATATTAGTCATGACTTACTTACAAAGTCATATAAGTAATAGATCATGATAACAGGAAAAATAAACATACAACCATAAAGTTCTAAGATTACTAGTGGTTTAACCTTAAATTCAAAACATATTCATATGCTACCTCCGTTAATGAAGTAAGCAATAATTTTAAAATACTACATTAAAAATACAAATTCTAGAATATCATTAACTGAGTATCCTAAAGCATGTAGCATAATATAACCTAGAACATGATGGTAAGAATACAATATTAGAAATCTATAGCCAGGCAAGCATTAGTAATGTGATAATTGTACTCGGTGGCAGTGATGACAATAATCCTGAAAGACGTGATATACGGAATGGAGAGGTTATGGCCGCGAGGTACTTGCCTTGATTACGTTCGGTGAACTCGCAACATGAAGAATCAGGGGTGTGCAACTACCTGAACGTTCTCTTAAAGGCCGCGTGCAAACCTACAAGATAGAACAGCGACAAATCAGATCAGGGTTAAGACAAACTTGTAGAAAGACGGACGAGAGTGCATTCGGCCGAAAAAGACTGCATTCGCTAAGCTTTCATCGCGCACATTACTATTTGACCGCACGACTCGCTGTTCGATCGTGCGAACCACAACCCACTACGCAAACCCACAAAACACTATGCCAAACATGGTTCGGTCGTGCACCTGACCAACTGAACCATGTGCCCGTGAAAAGCGGCCACCCGGCCACTCAGGTCACCACCACCGCGCCGCCCATGCCGACAACCACCTGCGCGCACGTGGCCATGCGGCCGTGCCACCTAGGTCGGTTGCCGCACCGACCCACCACAGCCGGCTACACCACCGGTCACTGTCAATGTCGTCGCCGCTCGCACACGCTATGCATGCCTTACGACCGCCCCCGCCACGCTGCTGTGCGGCCATGCCACCTCTAACGGCTACCATCACCTCCGTCGATCACCACCACTGCTACCACCACCAGCCAACTCGCCACTGTCGCCGCAACGCTGCCGCCTGAGTGCCTCTCGCGTCACTAGCCGTGCGCCTCCCGCCGGATGACACCAACGCTGGCAGCCAAAAGTACTGTGCCACCCTAGAGAAAGAGAGAGATTGATAGGGATGTGAGAGATCTATATTGGTTTACCTGTTGGAGTGAAGAGGATATGCGTACGGTTAGGAAGGCGATTAATGAATTCAATGCTAATTAAGATATTGATGGATTTTAGAAACGCTACACTTCCTTCTTAATTTCAGGGTGCTACATCTTCATTTCAGCATTTGCGCACACGGGACGACAATTGTCGTCCTGCTTTATCGATAAGTCGTACTGAATCGAATGCGATGGCAGCGATTTTTCAGATTTCGAATACCCTTTTGCTCTGAATAATTCAGCTGCTTGCAGTCACCACCTTTGAATTGCATGATACGAGAGTTTTACAATATGATATATTTCGTCACTCGCCGATTTCTCTGAAGAATTACAAAGAGAGACCATACCTCAGTTACTTGCAACGATTGCCAATTGTAAGTGGCAGTGAACTCTGACCAAGCTGTTCCAAACTTACAGTAGCTCGCCACCCCATCCTAGCGAGTAGGAATAACTCAAACCAAGTGAACTAGTCTAGAAACTCAGACTAGCATTGATAGCTAGGTCAAACCACATGTGCTACTGAACTCCCGGCCAGAGAGACCCTACCAAACTTGAGCTGTATTTTCCTGCCCGTATGGATTGCCTGAAAGCAACCCAGTAAAAGCTGCAGCACGTTGTTTTTTTTTTTTTTTGCAATTAAAGTATCTGATTCCAAGCTAGCAGCTATATAAAAAACTTAATACTATTGGGAAAGTCAAGGGCTTCTTATTTGTGTATTACATACTTTTGACTGGTATATTCTGTAAACACATTAGTGCGATCATTTGACTAAACTAAGTGTTATCCAGGGGGCAGAAGTAAAAAAATTTCTGCAGAGAAACTACGACTGAGCTGTTGCTTGCTAAACAAACCGCAGAGAAACAAAGTGTATGAATTCATTTGCCTAAAGAACACTTTTAAATTTGGTGATATCATTTCTGAAAGCATTTCTTAATGTTGTCATTCTTTAATTCTAGAAGCAAATCACTGAAGACCACCAATTACTGCTGCACATTCTAGAAGCCATATAAAGACCCAAAAACTAAATCAAATGAGCGAAAATGAGCAATCTTCAGTACTACCTTCCAAGGTCTGGGGACTTGATGAGACAAATCCCAGCGGGAGGGGTCATCGGTATTCAGTTCACGCCTTTTCTTATGTTCCCATACTTGGTCTATTCAGCTGTGTGGAAATCAAATTTATGTACATTTACCGAACTTTCAAATGTTTTGCGATTAAATATGTTTTGTTTCAACTGCTGAATCTGGTAGCCGATGGAAGTAGGTTCAGACCGAACGCCGCCCACTTTGTTTAACAAGACCGACACGGTCCTTATTGTTGAGACACCATCGCTGGTGAGTCCAGTTTAAACGATTTCTCTTCTATAAATAAATTAAACACAGAATATTGCAAACAATAAATTGAACACAGGGAGACAAGAGAAAAACTCCTTTATTTATTGCTTTCTTTGTTTTCTTGTGCTCTTTACAATGATTAAGACATCTATTTATAAACTAAGTAGAGAGTACCCACCAATGAGTCAGGCTTGCAGACCCAGGTCTAGATTTTCTAACACTCCCCCTTAAGCACTCATCCAATACGGTCATGCCTCATCAAAACTCCATAAAAATCCAGTGAAAAAATTTAGAGAAAAAGTATGTGATACATGTTATATTGTGTTGCATGAATTGCCTCATTACAAACATTGATTGAGAAACTTCAGAAAAAGTCATCAAGAGAAAAAAAAAGAATACAATCAACTCAATTTAATTTCATCTACATGATTTTTTTCTTAGATACTCAATCTTCGTGATCAAATTTTAATAGTGAGCTTAAGAAAAATCTTCCATTGAATTCTGCACTTCTCTAAGTCTTATCATTCCAATTCCACGTACACAACTTTCAAAGTTAGATATTAGAAGTGACGTAGTAAATAAATTTGTAAGATTTTCACATGACTTAGTATGTAGTATCTTAATTTTATCCACCTTTTGCGATTCATGAGCATAGAACTTGGGGTTGATATGCTTCATGATATGACTCTTTACGTAACCCGTTTGCACTTGTACAATACAAGCTGTATTATTTTCATAGATAATTTTGAGAGGTTATATGATGTTCAATCCATATGACTGCTGGATATGGTGAACAATTCGTCGAAACCAAGCACATTCTCGTGTGACTTCATACAATTATATGATTTCTGAGTGGTTTGTCGAAGTCGATACAAGACTTTGCTTACACTATTTTCATGAAATAGTGGTTCTACCATACAGAAATATATAGCTTGTTTGTGATCTGGCGGTATGCGGGTATGACAAGTACTCAGCATCTGCATAGCCAGTCATATTCAAATCTTGGTTCTTTCTATAAAATAGTCCTATAACCGGGGAATATGTTTCTTCGTAATCAACTTCTGGTCGTTGAGTGAGACTTTGTGCAACAAGCTTTACTTTATATTTTACAACTTTATTTTTCTTATTTCTCTTTTAAACAAATATCCATTTATGCTCTACGGGGTGCACATGGGGAGGTGTGCAGCTTACAGCCCGAACATCTCTCTTTCATTCAGATATAATAATTCACTTTCTATTGTCTTTTTCCAATCCTTCCAATATGATCTTTTCTTACATTCAGCAAGCGATGCAGGCTTTGAATTAAGATCGATGATTGTGGTAATTATTTTTGCAAAATAGATATCATCATTGGCAGTTGTCCTATTCATAGACTCTCCCGTGTGCATATAGTTCATAGCTATTTTATCGTGGGATGATTCTTGTAGTTCTTATGCTTACTCGCCGCTCCTTCTAGTTGCGGGGACAAGTCCTTTAGTTTTGCAGCTCCAATGTGTACGCAAACATCCATACTGGTTCCGCCCTCTATGGAAATGTTCAGATCCGGTATGCCCATTTCTGAAGGTGTCATATTGGTGCTAGATTTCAACTGGCTCTGCTGCTGGTTCTGGGAAACTTCAATGATTGACTGTGTCAAGTCCTTCTTATCTTTTTTCACTAGGCGTCCCTGGTTACTTGGGATTTGAGGGGCCAGAGTTCTCGTCCTTTAATTCTGAGACCTCTTAACGGGATTAGGTATACCTTCAATTCTCTTCGGTATTTCAATCCTCTTTAGTGCATTGCGTGCAGACACATACGACTTAGTCACGCTCTTTAAATCATTAAAGTGATTAGGTAATTGATTTGCTAATACCTGTAAATTAATGATCTTTTAGACTTCTCTATTTGCTTTAGTAGTGTGCGGGTCATGTGCATAGATTCTTGTAGCTTGCCACGTAATTTCCCAATATTTTTCATAAATGGGTTGATTTCCTTCCCCTAATATTGAAAAATTATCCTTATCGAATATACTATCAGCGAAACGGGTGGTATGTAAATCTCTTGTCATAGGGTCCAAATACCTGATTATGGATGTTGTCTCATAACCAACGTATATCTCAGACTTTCGGAGAGGGTCCATTGCAGTACGCTGTGGTGGGGGTATAGGTACATAAACTTTGCAACCAAACCTTCAGAGATGAGAAATTTTTGATGGTGACTCTTGCGCTAGTTGCATATGCAAATGGATGTTATATGCTAATTGTCTAAAGCTGATGAAAGTTATTGTATGTAGGACTGTGTGTTTCCAATATGTAGTTGGTAAATTATAATTCTGTAAAAGCGGTCGAGCAATAAATTCAATCCTCTTAATTAATGTCTCTGCTAATCCATTCTAGATGTGGACATGTGGGACGGAATACTCAATTTTAATTCCCATTGCCATACAATAATCATCAAATGCCTTTGAAGTAAATTCTCCGGCGTTGTTCATTCTGATGGACTTTATGAGATGATCAGGGAAATTATTTCTAATTTGATTATCTACGAGACCAGTTTTGTAAAAGTATGATTTCTCGTAGATAATAAACATGTCAAGAAAGAGTGAGATGCTCTTCTTGAGAAATTATGATGGCAGCAGCTGCAATGTTAAGAAGGGGTGCGGCTGCAAGAGTGAAGTCCACTTCCATTGGTGCAGGCAACTGCTCGGAATTCTCCTCCTCGACAAAAGCAAAGTGGATTTCATGCTGTTGTTTGCCATCCCTCTTCTTTTTTGGTTCGAAAGGCATCAATGACGTATTACAGCTCTTTACAGATCTGTGACCAGTGCCCCCACTTACCGCACTTGTAGCATATTTGGTCTTCATGTCCATAGGGCTTATCGTCGCGTTTTAGTTTGCCAGTCTTGTTCTCTGGTAGAGCATTTGACTTGCCTTTCTGGGTTACAGTTTTGCCCTCCTTCCCCTTTTCTTCATTATTGGCTTCTGCACCTTGTAACTCTCAGCGTTGGCCTCATGACCAGCGGAGCTCCTAGGTAGCTGTGCGATAAAGTTCTTGAGCCTCTACAACCTGCATGATATCGATCAATTCAACATACTCCTTATAGTTATCTTGACAATAGTTGCGCGCAGACTGCATTGCACTAAGGTGGAAGGTGGAGATGGTCTTCTCAATCTTTTGCTCATCTGTGATCTGCCTGCCACAAAGCTGAAGATTGATATAAATTCTGTGCAGAGCAGAGTTGTACTCTCCAACTGTCTTGAAATCAGCAAATCTGAGTCGAATCCATTCCAGCTCTACCTGAGGAAGGATGGTGTACTTTAGCTTCTCTAACCGCTTCTTGAGTGCAGTCCATAATGCTAGCATGCTTTTCTCTACCATGTACTCATTCTTGAGAGTGAGACAGAGGTGGTGCCGAAGGAAGTGCAGTGCCTCATCATTTTTCTCATGTGTGGGTTTGGCATCCTACGGTGCACCAATTCTAATGGCAGCGCGAAGCTTCTTGGCCCCAAGTACGATCTCAGCATCAGAAACCCAAGCCAAATAGTTTTAGCCATACTAGGCCAGCTCCTCGAACTCCCTGTTCGTGATGTCTGTCGTCTACATGTGCATAAAGGAAATATATAAATTTACTCCAGGTAAATATGCATGAAATAAATTGGATTATGATACAAAATATTTTCATGATATTTCATAATTTTATGCACATTTTCTATAATTTTACCGTTAATTTCAGTAATTAAAAGCAATTCCTGATGCCCTTTGATGCTAGAATGTGTATTTTGAGTTAATTCTGTAATTTTTGAGGGGTTCTCTGCTAATTGTCAACTGTAAGAAAATTGTTTGCATAATTTTCCGATGGCCTATTTGCAAAAATCCGAGCACCCCTGGCCAATCGGATGGTCTGAACTACCTTCGGCCAATCAGACAGTCCAAACTTTCCTCGGCCGATCGGATTGGTCCGAACTTGCTATGGCCGATCAGACGGTCCGAACTTCTCTTGACCATTCATACTGGTCTGAACTTGTTGTGGCTGATCGGACGGTCTGAACTTTTCTTGACCGTTCGGACTGGTCCGAACTTGCTGTGGCCAATCAGACGGTTCATAGCCAATCGAACGGTCCGAATTTCTCTTGACCGTTCGAACTAATTCGAACTTGCCGTGGTTGATCAAATGGTCCAAATTTTTCATGAGCGTTCGGACTGTTCCAAGCCTCAATTGCCGATCAGATGGTCTATTGCTGATCGGACAGTCTAGATTCTTTCATGGTTGATTCAAAGAAGGATAGGTAGGGTTTCCCCTACCCCTATTCACTTCATAGCAACACGCCAAGGTTCTAAAAATAGGTTTACTCGGCCGAGTAATCGCCCGAATACTCGTACTAGGTCATCTCACCGGGTACGAGTAGGCCAAAACGAGTAATTAACCGGTTTAACGGGTATAACCGGCCGATTATTCGGTATAATCGGCTACCAGGCTGAGTAATCGTCGAGTCGCAACAGTGAGGTTATTCACTGCTACTGCTTACTTGCTTAGTTCGTCCAGTTAATTTTCTATGGACAAAGATTGTAAGTTTCTATGGTGGCTATGCATCCCATTCTACAATTGTTGTATGCTATTGCTACTGCTTACTTATTCAAAGTAGTGGCTATACATGATTGAATGATAGTTTTTGGTTTGGTAGCTTAGCTAATCTGCTATATAGAAGGCAGATAGGCTACTAAAATTTAGTGAAAACAGATATCACTAGATGCATAAATTCAGGAACTATAAGATCTCAGGTATCTTCTTATCATCATTTTGCATACCTAGCATGCATGACTTGCCAAGTGATCTCATAATTACATTATCAAGGCAATTGTTCTGGTTTTCTTGCATGGTAATGGTCTTGAACATTGCCTTCAGATCATGTTAACAAATAATGCTTGTTTTTGTTAAGTATTATGGGTTCAATGATGCTAATTGATTTTCTATATGATAAAACTGTTACTTCATTGCTGATTTTTCAACCACCTATATACATCAAAAGTTCAAAATAATTGCATCAAATGTGGCTTTGATTTTATATGAATACACATATATAAATCCGTTATTAAAAATATAAAACCGGTTACAAGGCCGAGTACTGGGCCGATTCCCGTATAATCGCTACAAGGTGAGGTGATCGAGCGAGTACCGAGTACCGAGTTTTAGAACCTTGCAACACGCCATTCGGGGAAGCCGGCAGAGACGGCAGTGCGTGCGGAGGCCGACGAAGACGTTCATGCCGTGTCAACATTCATTCGAGAGGCGACAGTCGTGTGGGCGCTGCGAGCAACACTGGCCGTGCGGGCGAGCACTGCGAGCGACCAAGGCCTGCGAGAGCCCAGGCGAGGCAGCGCTGGTGCGGCCGAGCATGGAGTGCGGCAAGCATCGGTGCGTGGTGGCCAGCGGCTCGTGCAGGAGCACAAAGCAGTGATGGTTCGAGGCCTAACGGCGGTGGTGAAGCTTCGGTGGTAGGCCGCGTGCAGGCGGCGGGGACTGTCGTGCCTTGCGGCACCACCTCATGTGGGAGGTGCGACGGCACGGAGCTCGTCGCAGCTACATGTGGGGGTTGGGCGGCGGCTGCATGCCATGCGGCAACGGTGGCTCGCTCTTGGCCTTGGTGCGGCCATGCAGGGAGCCTGTGCGGGGGCGACGCGCGGTGGCGGCACGGCCCCGTACGGGTGGCCGGCTGTATGGTTTTGTTTTTGTTCATGCAATAATTGTACAATCATTATCTACTCTTTTCATATAATCTACCGATCGGCCTTGTGCCAGCGACTTCAAGTCTACTCGCGGTAAATTAGAGCGGATTTGCATCGTAGAAAATAATTTAGAAAGCAAAATTTGTATTATTTAAAGTGCTCTAGATAGACAATTCAATTTACTAATGTTTCGATGATTACCTTCGATTCACTAGATCAATTCGTGTTGATAACGTATTGAGAAACCGTTGCTGGATCAAACGTAGAATAGATGGATCAATCCGAGCGATTCCTTTCCTATGCAAAATAGATGGATCAAATGTAGAATATTACAAATAATAAATTGATAAACTAAGTAAAGGTATCCACCAATAGATTAGACTTGCAGACCTAAGTTTCATAACACTTATTTTAGGTGTTGTCTGTCGCATATACACACTTGTTTAACCAACACCGACACCGTCCGTTGTTCTGCACACGTTGTGCAACCGAAGTTTTAGAAAAGAAGAAAAGCTTTTGCAGAGTAACAAATGTGTATTTTCACACACTGAGCACTCATAATGCTCGTTTATTTTTTGTTGCGCAACCGCAGTACTGACGGTGACGGTGCCTGCCTGCCTCCGCGTGCGACACGGTTTCCTCGATACGCGCCGAACGTACGCTGTTCCGAAGAGGAAGACGTCGTGGTCGTCGTCGACTTCTTTCCGGCCATTGTACGTCCCGTGCGTTTTGGCGCACGCAGACAGGCGGGGCTAGCTGTCTAGCTTCAGCACGCAAAGGGGGCGGGCGCGGGCCGGCCTGGATATGGCCCCATGGCCCGTGGGGAAAACTGAAGGTAAAGGACACGGCCTGGCCCGGCCCGGCCCTCTATCAGGTGGCAACTAGGCCAGCCCCTGAGGAGCTTCTGGGTTGGCACATTACTAGCTGCAGTGAGGGCTAGGGAGATGGGCTAAAGAAGTTTCTGGGTCGTCCCAACCGGAAGGACAGTGCCTGGCCCTAACACTCGGGTACCCCAACTTTCCAACACAAACAATGCAAACGTAAAATACATCATCCACGGTAGGTTTATGGCCAGGTCTTCATTTCTACTGCTGGAAGCTTTGACATCGTCAAAGGAACTGGGCGAGCAGATCTAAGGACAATTCTAAACAAATACCAGACTAATTCAACATGAAAGACCAAGGAAATGCCAGTAAACGGATGTTCAGACAACATTCTAGCAAATGTTCAAACGGTTGAAGGATGACCAATGTTTATACGTCTTCTTAGTAACCATCATCAGAAATTAAAGAGAGCGAAAAAACAGACGTCTTAGAAAAGATAACAGTAACATTAAGGAAGTAAAGTGTCGAAACAAGGTGACCTTATCTTTGCTCCATGGAGAATAAAAATATACACTGGAAACACTAAAGAACTATCTGGATTTATCTGCTGAAGGCCAGGAATTCCATAATGGAACGGATGTAACTCAAAGCCTCTCTTCGTTTAGAAAATTACGAACTCAGTAATAAAATGAGTAGAGCGAATGAGTAAGGACCCATCGATCTTAAAATGTTACTATTACAGGTTTGTACACATTAGCATTTGATTCTCCCTCAAAATATTATATACGATAACGACATCTTCATCTAGTCTAGAAGTCAAATTGTTGTTTCTTTGTGACATTAAAAAGTTGTGGAATTACTAAGTCGCCATCCCAAAACTCGCAAGCAATTTCTGCAATCATGAAACTAGGGCAGGTTAGGAAAGTGACATTTTTGTCTAGCACTGCAATCAATAGTTAGCTAACAAAATAATTGACCATTTTTCCCAGGACACAGGATGGCACATGAGAATTTACTAGCTTACAAAAATTAACACAAGGCCAGCATAGCTCTCAAATTCCATTACTAATTGAAAAGGCATAAAATAAGATAGTATGTTACAGTATCATGTATGTTGTATACAAGCTTTACTGCAACAATCTTTAAATAAGATAGTATGTTACAGTATCATGTATGTTGTATACAAGCTTTACTGCAACAATCTTTAAACACTATCTAGCATCCATATTTGCATAAAACATACTACAGTTGGTATAGCAAGTATTCGAGGAAACAATAATTGAGAATGCCGGTACTCAGCACATTGCATATTGGCATGTGTAGGCAGACAATAGCAAAGGCTTCTTCAAATATTTGTAACCCATTAGGAAAATCGATCAGAACAAAGGACACAGTTTACCACACTACACCATATAGTTGGTGGAAATAAAAGTGTGTTGGTTTCATGGTTGCAATACAGGAATTAGCACAACATTATCTAAATTCCAATTTAGCACGAGCCAAAAAATATTAGATAAGAATATAAACATTATCTAAATTCCAATTTACCACGAGCCAAAAAATATTAGATAAGAATATAGATATTCAGCAACACCTACTCATTTAAGCACATCAATGCAAACCACTAATAAAAAATCTTCCAACTTCGGTTTGAGCAACGATTCAAGTGTATAAGTAAATGTTTCCTTGTGATTTGTGAAAGCTTCTTGAGTTAACATTGAACTAATCATCGATCACATTTCCTTACAAATGCATTGTCTAAATTAAATTGGCAAATCTATAATGCATTGAATCACACTCGATCACTCACCTGAAACTATGATGAACCTAGTCTTCCTTGAGGCACTTCTCAATCTCCTCCAATGCCTTAATATCCTTGTCATACTTGCAAATGCGATAAATGCACCTATCCAAAGTATCGAATAAAAGATAAGATCAAAATCTTTACAAAAATTCTGTTAATCACACTCTGCAGTTGTGTTTCTTTACCAATAAAGGAGGCATGCTGAAACACAAAGGATGACATTCCTCTGGGCTTTGAAGATCTGCGCAAGAAAACAATTATAATTGAGAACACAGAAAAATAATGAAACCAGAGAGTACAGTTTCCTTTCTGTACACAGCTGAAAACACAGATACAATTGGCTGGTGTGCATCAGTTCATTGACCACACTGCTATCAAAGGGGAAGAAAAAGGAATATCCAGTAAAGAAAGATAATTGATGCTTTTAACTCCTCATGAATTTCATTATGAACCCATATCCAAGAAAAAGAAAACCATTAACTATGAGAGTGAATTGATTATGTGCATGCTATACAGATAATGGGTTTCAGCTGATACTAGAATAAAGCCTGTGTGCTGTGAAGAGGATAGGATGAAGACCGGCCCAAACCAGCTAGCATTGTTTCGCCCTGCCCCAGCCAAACCTGGGCCCAGCCTAGCCCAAGACAGACAAATGCCCAATCTAGCCTGAGCCCAGCCTAAGCCTAAGCTCAACCCAGGAACAATCCATGCCCAAGCTAAAGAAGTGTTCAAGTTGTGGTATTATCTGAACAGTTAGATGAGTATCACCTAGTAAATCAAAAGGGTGTCAGTTATTTGACAACGTGGCACAATGGATGATCTAGATTTGCATTCAACTTTAGGGCCCATTTGTGTAAGTTATTTGACGACGTGGCACAATGGATGATCTAGGTTTGCATTCAACTTTAGGGTCCATTTGTATTGGCTTTGGCTTTGGCTTCTGCTTAGAGAAGCCAAAGCCAATAGGAACGCCTCAACTTATATAAGCCGCTTCTATCAGTCACTATTTTGCGTTTTCACATGTTGTAACACACTTTGCATTTTATTATGTTATAATTCCATAAGTCGTATGGTGGTCTGAATGTTGTAGTGAATTTCGTTGCATCGTCTTTCTTACATAATGCACTCAGCAAAAAGCCAAAATCCATAAGCCAATACGAACACCCTAGCTTCTATCAGCAGCTACTATTTAACAGCCACTAATATTTATCAGCCACAACCAAAAGCCATCAGCAAAAGCTAATACGAACGAGCCCTTAGATAAGAGATAAGAGTTTAGCTACGATAGGTAAACATACTACTCTGAAAAGGGGGCAACTTGGCATGTCAGTGCAAAACCACATGATTCGAATGCAGCAATCATACTAAAAAAGTTTTTTTTCTTTTGCCCATCATTTCTGTTAAAGAAAAGCACTGAAGTTTATTTTTCATTACCAACATGGCTGGGCCTAAAGCATTTCAGGCTCTACACGGATGCTTCCCAAAACAAGTGCCCTTCCAACAGTAGTTATCAACTTATCATGCAATGAAGCTGATGCAGACACATATATTCAATCTCACCAACCGATATATCATGTAGGGCAGAAGATATATAAATTGCTTAACATGGGATTCCTCCAACCTCAAGAAAACAGAATTGTGGGAGTATGGTCAATTTTCAAAGAGTGATGCCCCTAAAAAGGAATGAGGGTATGCTCAGCTGATTTGGCACAATCTAGCTGCAATCGAACATATTTTCCACTCTAACTACCATGATGGTTGTGACAACAGATAAAATCAGAAACCTCCTTGACAAATAATGTGCTGAAGCTTCCGCTAATCTATGAAGTGGGACTGCCACACTTTCAGATTCTCCCTCGCCTAGTCATCTTAAACATGAAGACGAATAGGTGTTGTTGTTAAGACTGGAACGCATTCTATCTCATTATCTTGCCTAGTCATCTTAAACATGAAGCCAGATAGGTGATGTGGTTAACACCAGAACGCATTCATTTCCGCCATTATCCCAATTCTTCCAATTCCAAATTTTTCGATTGAATCCTGTTCCTAATTTCAGGCCCTCTTTAACTTTTTAAAAAAATCAACACCAAAACTTTCATTTTCTGTCCAAGCCTTTAGAATAATAGGAGGGAATAATCTAACTGAAGTGGTGGTGATACAGCATATTAAATTGAAGATCAGATCACGGAAAACAACTACGATCTGGCTTTCTCACTTACATCATGACATCATGTGCCCACTCTAGCTACACTTTACTAATCCAGTTGTAAGTCAAGGCGGAAGGCAAATGGCGTTTAGTCCCCTTCCAAAACAAACACAACTAACATTTTTCGGACTTACTAAGCATTTCTCCATATGGATCAGTACTGAACCAAACGGCAGAAAACCCTAGAAATACCCAGACAAATTCGAACAGGGAAGGCGCATAAGGTCTCAATTCACTCACGGATTTCTCGAAGCGGATACGCTCGTCGGCGGTGCAAATCTCCGAGGTGCACATCAGCCTGTGCTCGTTCTTCCAGTAGATATCTACACATCAGGGGGAAAAAAGCAAACCCAACATCAGAGCCTGAAACGAGGAGAGCTTTTTGCACGCGGAAGGCTTTGCAAGGCCGCGCCGCACGCACGCACCGAGGAGCTGGAAGGCGGCGAAGGGGAGTATGCCGGCGAAGGGCTGTAGGAGCATCGAGGTGAGCCCGACGATCTGGGTCCGCACGGCGCGCGGCGCCGGGAGCGTGAGTAGCGCGGCCACCGCCGCCTCCGCCGCCACCACGCACGCCAGGATCATCCACTGCAGCGCCATCGGAATCCCTACTCTCTCTCTCTCTCTCTCTCTCTCTCTCTCTCAATCACCCTCTAGAACCTTCTCGCGCGACTGGGGGAAGTGTGAACTGGGAAGCCTCGGTCTCTCCGATCTCCGTACGCGTGAGCGGGTTTGGCTTCTAGGTGGATGGACAGGTGGATAAAAGTCGCGTCGGTTTCCTTCGTCTCGGCGATTTTGCATCGTTGCCAAACGATTCGGTGCGGTCGCTTTCCGTGCTCTGCGAAGTTTCCTTCCCTTGGGCTGGGAGGCTTTTGCTAATTGGGCCGGTCTTTAACAACCGGCCCAAGAGGTCCAAACCAAAACGGAGGGGACGCGCCCCCAAGCCTATTTTCTCACAGCTTAGCGTCGCGCCGAGCCGCCTCCGTGCGAGCTGGGGTTTTAGCGGCGAGAGACCGCGGCGGGGGGATCCTGGTGAAGCTACAGCTTATTTCTTTTGTCTTTCTCTTTACTGATACAATTAAGTTTTCTAATCATTTTGATCTTCTCTTCAATCTCAGTACGTTTCGATCTCTTTTTCTATCAATAAAAAAAGAGTTAAGAGAAGACAAGAAAGACATCAAAATAAACAGTCGTAAGTTCAGAACTTACTATTTATTTTCTCTTCTAATGTTTTAATTCTAGCATTGGTCTTTGTGAGGCTTATCGACTGGTCAACGGTCTCCTTCTTTAGCCTCTACGCCTCGATTTTCTCATTTTTGAGTGCAGCGGCCAATAACTTTTCGTCACTCCTGAACCAGTCAAGGTTAAAAATAAACTAGACGTGTGGTCGAAACTGAATTCTATCACGAGAGCTAGTGACCTACCATGCCCTTGCCTTCCTAGAGAGTTCGACGTTTTCTTGTCGAATGAGCATGATTTGTCTGTGGTACTCAGCCACGGTCGCCATGTCCTCAAACACTCTTTGAGTACAGAAAGACACTAAGAAACCAAAAAGACCAAGTTCGAATGTCTAAATATTCGATACTTATATTCATGCTCTTACGAGCAAATTTGGCAAGCAAGAATCTGGAATCTTTGAGTCGATCAAACTCATCGATTTTATTCCACCACATTCTTCTTGAGACGTTCGTCATCAAAGATAAGTACCTTGTCGGAAAGATCTTTGGGGTGTGGCCCTTGGTCTAGAGGTCGAGCAGAAAAAGATCCTGCTATAAATGGGGGGGTTAAAAAACGCAGAAAAGAAGTTAGACTATTCTTTTTCTTCTTCCCTGATTGTACCTTCTTGGGGTCGTGGAGGGGCATTCTCGATGTTTTACCCCTCGGCACGGCGATCAGAAGCATCTCCAACCTCGTGACAAGGTATTTCTTCCCTGTCTTTTGTCGCTTGAACTTCCATTTCTACGACCATTTCTGTGGTCGTTGTCATTGCAACTCTCACATTAGCTTCAGCTGCTGCACTATCTCCACCGCTTCTATGACCGCGGTCAAAGCTGCAGGGGGCTTTTCCGCAGGAGCATCTTTGGGCAATGGAGATGTCGAGCTAAAATTCACAAATGTAAATCGGCATTTAAAAAGACATAGAGGTAAAATAATATGTTTATGCTTTTACTTTCATACCTTGTTGTCACACCCTTTACCTTGAATTTAGATTGATTTATTCGACTTCTTCTATTTGACCACATCTAGTCATGAAGGAATGAGGACATCTTCAACCACATCTAGCCAAAGGTCTTGAGTAGGAATGTTTGTTCCTTGTCCTTCATGTCCCCCTGGCGGTCAAGATCAATTTCGACCACCTAGAGGGCAATCTCCTTTTTTATCATAGATTCTGTTGTTCCAGCAGTCTCTTCACAAAAGATATGAAACCCTTCTAGTTTTCCTTTTCAAGTTGCTTGGTAAAGTCTTGAGAAGCGCTAACTGAGAAAGTTTTGGTATCATAGTAGAAGGGAACCTTGATCTTGGGAGTCGATTGCTCGAGTACAGCAGCCCCAATTTCACTTCTGGTAGCCTCCTCTGTGAGGAACTACTGGACGGGGCAACTCGGATCAGCAGGGGGATAATAGTAAGGGGAAAGCAGTACTCATGCCCCCTTCTTCTTGTTGACTACTTTTGTCAACCGACGTCTCTTGGCCAAAGGGGCTTAGCTTCCTTCGCCTCCTCTCCGATCACCATCAGTTCGACCCCCTAGTTGTCTTGATGGTCAATCACACCTATGCTTTGCAAAAGAAAAAAAGAACACTATTTAGTCGTTCTCTACGACTATATAGTATTAAAGATGAGATCAATTTTTTGATTACCTTTATGTGTTCTTCTTTCTTTTCGGTGAACATATCCATCAGAATATGAGGGCCACCACTTCGAGGGATGAAGCCTTCTCGCAAACGAGGTTGACCCAGGAGTTAATTTTCTCCAAGTCAAGATCTGTTCATATAAGTAAATTGGTCGATACACAACGATCAAAATCTGCAATATAATTTAGAAAATGAGTACGATTGTTACTTACCGTTCTTGTAGTCTCTGGTCGCATCAGTTGCTCCTGAGTACATCCACATAGGATGTGCTCGTCTCTTCAAGGGGCTAATACAATGGGTGATGAAGTCCTTCACCACTTATAGCCGGTGAGCCTCTTATCCTTCAACTCTCTGATGGCTGAGATATAGGGGGCTATTCGGGTGAGATCCTTGGGGACTGAGTTCCAGAAAGTATTCTTCTTCGTAGCCTTTCCCACGAAGAAAAGGCTGTCATTGATGGTTGTCTTCTAGTAGAACCACATTTTCTTCCAATCCGACCATGAGGACCGGGCGAACATTTAGATGTACAGCTCCATCTTCCCGTCATGGAGCTTCAGACTGTAGCTCCCAGTGATTTCGGCCTGCCGGCTTATTTTATAGTAAAACCGAAAGAGTTCAAGATCTGAAGGGATGCCCAAATAGGCCTCATAGAGGTACATGAGGACACTAGGCATTGTGATTGAACTGGAAACCATGTTCACCAATTCGACCCCAAACTACTCAAGTATTACTGTGAGGAAAGGGTGAGCAAGGAGACGAAGGCCGCACTCACAGTAGGCCTAAAACACTGGAATGAGTCTGATTTCTCCCGTTGGCCAATTTTGTCCTATCGCTTTTGATCTACTTGATGAATTTCCGCAGAGGAATCTTCTCAGCATCCTCTAGCGCCTTCAATTTTACATTATCCATCTCTGACACCAGCCAGTTGGACGATGGCTTAGTCATTTTCGTGATTGGTTGGTTTGGATTTGGAAGAGATTGGAGAAAGAAGACGAATTGGTCGGTGGTGAAAAGCACGAAGTAAATCGGTGCAACAGGAGAAAGTGAAGAGACCAAAAAAAATACCTGAGGTAAGTTTCTATAACCATGCATTAGTTACCCATCTTGAAAACCGAATGATTATTTTGGGAATCGCTTCGATGGACTGGTTTGTGAGAGTCAATTGGAATTTTCTTTGGAGTCCATCTATCTCCACAACTCAAGTGAAATTACTTTTTTTGACCAAGCGCACTTTTCGTCGAAGGGAATCGGAGAGGCTCTGCTTTCGATCATCTGTCATCTACGACTTCACTTGCCCAAATAAGTTTATTTTCACTTGAAGTTAGGGGGCTAGATGATGAGGATAGAGTAATCCTCAAATTATTACGTCATTGTATTCTTTAAGTATACCCCTTATCGGTAAGAAAGAAATTTCACAATGTAGTTGTAATTTCTTCTACGATCGTCTCATAGTCGTAAGCTCTTCTACGATTATCTGGTCATAAGCTTTTTTACGACTACCCGGTTGTAGCTTTTCTACGGATATCTGGTCATAAGTACTCCTACGGTCACCTCATAATCGTAAGTTCTTCTATGAATATGGTGCAGTCGTAGGTTGTCCTAAGACCGTCCTTTGGTTGGAAACTTTTCTATGGCCGGTACATCTTTGACTAGCTTGTATACAAAAATCTACCATATCGTGGGATTGTCTGACACGACAGTTAGAATGTGGATGTACCCAACCATACTATAGAATTTGAAACCCAGAAGAAACATGAAATAGTTATAAGGGTTCAAGACTTAACCACTAGTGTCAGCACCCGCGTATGAAGAAACTATGTCAGCAGCCACACAAGAACTATGCCAATAAGCACCAAGTTATCAGCTTATGCACGACAGTGTTTACAGCAAACAATTATGGACCCACTTACTATAGCCATGATCTGTCAGGGCAAATTTGGACTGAATTATCATATATGCATTAAAACGTGACACGCCTACGCAATTTGCATAGTTGGTTGACGAATGACTCGAAACAGTACCAAAGTTCAAGTTCAAGCGTGATCACCTTGATGCACCAGAAACTCATCTGTGTACGTAGGCGATGGTTTCTGCAACTGCGCCAACTTAGTGCTACATGAATTCGTCTTGGAGAAGATGCGGAGATCATGCTCCATTTGGACCGGTCGCGGATGGAGAACGGCCATCACGAAGTCTTTTTCGCTGCCGACGCAGGGCATGAGACCGATCGATCTCCTCGGGTTAGAAGAATTGGGGTTTTTGATTAGGGAGCAGGTCGAGCGGTGGGTGCTCAGGGTGGGCTCTGTAGATGAGGTAGTCGCAGGCCGTGATGCTCAAATATCTGCGCGCTCTGTATGTACCTGAACCCCAAAGGCGGAGGATGGCGATGTCCTTCTCCGAGCAGACGACAAGGCGGCCGTCCATGAGGTCGGTAGCAGCCATGCCCGGGTAGGTGGGCAGTGGATGCACAAGTGGGAGACGCCCGGTGGGTCGCCAAGGCAGAAGGACACCTCCACGGCCTGGCCGGTGCGCGTGTAAGGCTCAAGCGGTCGTCCCGCGACTTCGGCTGAGGTTTTTTAGGTTTATGTCTAGACTTTGATTTTTATTTTTACAGTAATTTGTTATTAAATGATGTGTTTTTTTAAGGTGGATCTATAGGTAAATTATAGTATAAACTATATCGAATTCAGTTGTACCGGTAAAAATCACATGCAACTATTTTCTTTTACGTATTGCCTCTCAAAAAGATATCAAAATTCAAAAACCACAGTCATAAACCATAAATCTCAGTCCAAAAGAATCCACCCTTCAACTACGAGAAACAATCTTCTTCTGTAAGGAGAGAAAGACAAGTGTAATTTCCTTTCTTTTTCCCCTCAAAACTCAGAAGCCAACATTAGAGATATATGATGTAAATAATACATTATAAACATATATTTAGATTTAATTCTAACATAATTAAACATAATTGAGTCACATTTTCAATAGTAAATAAATAATAAAAATTACATATAAATATGTAATTCTACCATGCCATTCATATCAGAACATATACTCGACACATGAAGTAATATTACTGCTGAAATGATCATGTAGAGCATTCTTATGAACAGGGAAGCAATTAAAACTAGCATTAAGCTTAAAGTTTTAATTTTATTATTACTCTCAGAGTAGAGTTGCACAAGACTTTAATCTTAGCCTTCTCAATACGTTGTCAAAGCTCTTCACCAATTAATAAGACAACTAATGGTTAAGATTTGAGCTCTAATGCATTACTTTAACTGCCATACAAATTTGCATGTACTAAGACAACAACTCCAAATTTTCAGTATAACAGAAGAATACAAGAAATTGATTAAAAGACAGTACTCTGACCGACAAAAGATGATAAACAGGTAATACTACCACAGATACTCGTAGCAACCAAGGAACAGAACCTCTGAGAAATTAATCTAAAATCCAAGAGTAGACTACAAATTATAATCATAGATCTGGTTACTAACTTCTAACAGATCGAAGATATAACTCAAAGTGCAATGGAACAGAAGTAAGCACCACAGCCAAAGCTCAAATTTTACTAGTTATACAGACCAATTTTAGTATTAGACAAGTTTCATCACAGAGCATTTAATCTCATATCCACAAGCATTGCATGTAATGTCTCTCGGTACTAGAGAAATTCACATAAAGTAATCAACTAGTACGGCTCACATAACATGTAATGCGCAAAAGAGTAATCAAGAATCTCATAGTGCAGATGGCACTTGAAGCCACCAAGAAGATCAGGCAAGGCACACCCAAGGGTGCTGACTCAAAAAACCTAGTGCCCTGGTGTGCCGCGGTGAGAGGGCGAGGTCGTCGGAGATACAATGCCTACATTTACCGTTCAGGACACACCAAAATGACAAAGCCAAGGGAAGGAGACGCCGCACAAGCACACGAGAAGCACTGACCAAGTGCTTCTTGCCATCGAGCACCAAGGCCCCAAATTACCACCGAGACTGGCAGTTACCACCGAAGAAGAGGCCCGAGGACCAAATCCAAAGCCAAATCGGGAAGGAAAAAGTGGGGATTGAATAGATACTGCTCACTATTTTCCGATGCAACTCATGAAGGAGGC
Source organism: Melocanna baccifera (assembly GCA_036346265.1). Classification (NCBI taxonomy): domain Eukaryota; kingdom Viridiplantae; phylum Streptophyta; class Magnoliopsida; order Poales; family Poaceae; genus Melocanna; species Melocanna baccifera. The sequence continues at coordinate 7,213,613 of CM070682.1, forward strand.
GACCTCCCTTTTATAGCCAAAAGGAGGAGGGGGAAGAGGAGATCGACACGATAGCTGCCAACTGCCAAAGCTGAGGCTCCCAGGCCGCCAGCGCCGCCACCTCTTCATGTCGAAACCGCCGCCACCAGGAGATTGAGTCTATCCGGATGAGCTGCCACACAGGAGAGACCGGATCCAGCGAATGAGCCGCCGCACGGGAGGAGACCTAGTCTTCTCCCCTTATCTCTTCAAGTCGGCCCACCGATAGGTGAGCCTCCACGTTCCACTCTTTTTTTTCCTTTTGCCATTTTATTTATTTTCTCAATTGAGAAATTACCAAAATGCCCTTAAACATACAACAATATCAAGGGATTGTTCTTTTCAAAAAAGAAATATCACGGAATTGCTATACCACAAGAAACATATTTTTTTAATTTGTGTTTTTGTGGGTGGGATCGTGTTAAATTCAATGGAGTTTCGTTGTGTAATGGTTTGTCTTCGTCGGCGCCCCACTATATATGGAGTGAGAGAAGGAGCGAGAGGAGGAGACAATTAGCATAACTGGACCACCAGATGCAGGAGGGCGGTGGGGGTGGGGCAATGAGATCCCAAATGGCGACCATGGTAGGGCAATAAGGGGTGGGTTCTTTTGGGTTGTGGCTTATGGCTTAAATTTTTGAATTCTGCCTGTCGCGAGAGGTAGTACGTAGAGGAAAATAGTCGTATACGATTTTGGTCAGTCAATTGAACTCAGTATACTTTTACTATAATTTTCTTGTTAATCCCACCTTAAAAAATACAACGTTTGAAAGCTAATTACCGTAGTACAAGTCATAAGCCACAAACCTAGAAGATATCAAGTGACGAGTTATGTTTGCGTGGCGGTGCATGGTAGTAGAACTAGCAATGGGGCGTAGATAGAGATGGGAAAGAAGTGAGAAGATGATGGGGTGCGACGGTACTACAAGAGGTAGGTGGTGATATGTTGATGTTTATATTGGTGACAGAGGTAGTGCTGAAAAGGTATGTGAGGTAAGGTATGACAACGCATAGCTGTGGTGTCGATCTGTTGAGGTGAGAGTTAAGAAAGATAGTGTGGATTAAAAGAAAAATATGATGTGTTGGATCAACATCTAACCTTTAGTAAGAATTTTATTAATTTTATTAATAATTTAGTTGACTGATATTAGTCAATACCAATATGAAATACCAGAACGCCACGGCAAAATTCGTGATATTCCAAGGGGCCGGATGGACGACTGACCGACCGATGTTCTAACGCCACGGCGTAGCTTGTATCGGTATCGCACTAGGAAGAAAATTAGCCGTGCGATCAAAAAGAAGTTACACGTGGTGGCAGATCCCTCTGATCGATTGCACCCATCTTTCATTGCTTAATTTTCCCCAATTCCTCCAAATACCTAACTTTCCCAATCTCAAATTTCCACAAACTCTAGAATTTTTCCCCCAAATCGAAATCCGCTGACGGTTCTCTTCGATCGCCACCACGGTCAGTCTCTTCTGCTCTCTTAACCCACTCAATTCTTCGATCTGTTTTCCTGTTTCGTAAGTGTTCGTTTTTTCTTCTTCTTTTGAAATCAAAGCAGAGAAATTACGTGATACTTGTGCTGCGAATGTCATGGAGAAGGAGGCGCGTGAAGATATAATCCCGCCCCCTCAATCTGTTGATTTTCTAGTCGCCAATCCGCTCTCGGCATCCGATCCGAAGCCTGGTTCGGTTTTTCTCTTTTGAAAATTTTCTCGCTTAAACTCCTTGTTTATGCTACTACTGGATTTTCCTGATCTTTTTTGGTATGTCCATTTTGATAGTGAAAAAGCCGACTCGACAATGGGCCGCATGGACACGCCAAGAGGAGGAGAGTTTTTTCAATGCGCTGCGCCAAGTAGGAAAAGTAAGACGCATAAGTTTTGGATGCAATGCTATACTGTTATCTGCAAACTACTTAGTGTGAGCGCTAATTGATAGATGGCTAATATCGTGTCCTTTTTGGTAGAATTTTGAGAAGATTACGCTCCGTGTCCAGAGCAAAAACAAGGATCAGGTACATCATCTTCTACCAAGATGTTCTTATGATATTTAACATGTTGTATTTAACTGATTAGGAAAGTTGAGGGAGAGGAAGGTACACGTTAAACTGTAAATTATAGTTGTATACGAACTGTCCTAAAGGACTCTCATTTTGTTGACAATTATAATTGAGTAAACACATTTTATGTTGAGAATCCAGAAGCAACTGGCATTGGGGAAATTATATTTCCAACCGAGGCCTTTGTTGTTGGTTGAAATAGCACCAGTATCCCTTTAGCGTATACATATAAAGCCATTCTTGCTTATATTACTTCTGCAACTGGGGAAGGGCTGCAGGGAGGGAGGATCACAAGCTTCATCTCAACAATCCCATGAGGATGAGCTCCTTTTACTTGCAGCCGATCTCCCTTGTTCACTTGCAGCCAATCACTACTCTTCACTTGCAGCTGATGTCACCTGTTCTTTTTTTCCCTTCATTTCAAGTTTGTGCGGGTGATGGACACCAGATCATGAGATTCATAGCCACTCCACTATGTTATTGAGTTTTATTTAGGCCTAAAATCTTTTGCCTTCTGTCATGGGCGTGGGCCTTGGGCCCAACCAGTTCATTATTAGGAAATAAGAAATTAGTTTCTATTTGTTAGGAATATGATTAGGGATATGATATTAGTTTCTATTTGTTAGAGATATAATTAAGATTGTATTCTATCTGTTAGGGGGAGCCCCATCTATATAAGAGAGCTGTCGTGCGCTATTGGAAGCAAGTAAGAAATAACAAAGTTATTCTCATTTATAGTCTCTCTCTCCCTCTACGCCGACGCCGCCCAACCATCTTCTTGGTGGTGCTTACCTCTTATAAATTAAGGTTCATAACAACTTGGTATCAGAACCAACACCGTGACTTCTGCTGTCGAGTTAATATGTGGCAAGATCATTGCTGGCTATGAAGAAATCATCGCTCGACTCAATAACTTAGAGAGCATATTGAAGAAGATGATGGTAGCAAATGAGAAGACACAATGGCAGCGCGCGCTAATGGCACAAGGGACAGGAGCAATGGTGGCCATGTCACGGCAACGACACTACTACTGTTGCTCCTTTATCCAGCACGGGCAGCGGTACGCCTTAAAGCGACGCCGACGTGGCATCTTCCAAGGTTGACGCACCGGTTACAAGCTACATCCCGTGACTGTGGCGGCGTTGCTTGGAGAGGTGGAGGGGGCGGTGGGCAGTGCCGCGGCACCGCAGAGGCTGAAGAAGGTGGTAGTGGAAGGAGGACTTCAGAACATGCCATGGCGTGTTGGGCAGGAGGAAGAACACAAGCGCAAGGACGGCAGCAACGCCTCGCGTTCGGGAGCAATCCCCGCGTCGGCACTACAGGGGTGGCAGACGACGAGGATGAGCGAGATGAGGAGGAAGACAAGGTCGACAGCACTGAGGAGCATGCGCTGTGGGCGACACCGCAGAAGCTAGAGAAGGTGGGGGGCATCTTGGCTAACTAGATCTTGACCTGAAGAAGCCGGGGCAGCCGTCGCGATGGAGGGCGCGCAACCGCGGCATGGCGTTCCGGTCAACGGCGCTCAGGCTGCGGTGGGTGGAGAAGGACCTGGTTGCGGCAGCGGTGGTGGCCGAGCAGATCTGGACACTAGGAAAGCCAAAGCAACCGCTGCAATGGAGGGCACACAATTGCGACTTGGCTATGGAGGCGGACGAGAAGGAGGACAGCACCAACGAAGACCAGGAGCTACTCTGCACAGCCACGGAGGTGAGCCCCGTGACCATGGTGGCCGTGCGGCGCGTGGCTGAGGCTGACCTAGCGAGCTAGAAGCTCGTCGCCCACGGGCTCGACTGGGGCACGGTGCTGATGCATGGGCGAGGAAAAGGACGGCGACCGAGGCAATGGCTATGGCAAGGAATGGGACGGCGACGCCATTGGGCGTCGTGTTCTCGTGGGAGGAGACGAGGAAGACCGCAGCTTAGGTGGCCGAAGCCATCGCTGTGAATATATTGAACAGGAGGGGATGGAATTGGAAGCTGTGTGTCGATACCTGTTTGCGTGGGAACCAAGAGGAGCATGGGAGGAGACGTGCGTGCATGCAGCATGTGCTCGGATGGAAAGAAGGGAGCATGGGAAGGAAATACTGATTGCATGCGTTGGCTTTCATGGAAGAAAATAAGTTAGGCACAAGCCCTATCATCAACAAGGATCTCCTGGGATTACAATCATGACCATCGCATAGTAGCTCGAGGACGAGCTGCATGTCCAGGAGGGGTGTAATGTCATGGGTGTGGATCCTAGGTTCAACCGGTTCATTATTAGGAAGTAAGAGATTAGTTTCTATTTGTTAGGGATATGATATTAGTTTCTATTTGTTAGAGATATGATTAAGATTAAATTTTATCTATTAGGGGGAGCCCCATCTATATAAGGGGGTTGATGCACGCTATTGGAAATAAGCAAGAAATAACAAAGTCATTCTCATCTATAGTCTCTCTCTCCTTTTACGCCGACGCCACTTGGCCATCTTCTCGGCGGTGTTTATCCCATATGTACTAAGGTTCATAACACCTTCTAGTTTTCCTTTCTATTTTCCTGTAATAACTATGTTTGGCTGTGAGGCACATACCTCAGCATCGTAGCGCCTTGTTGCCTTGAGCAGAAAGGTGCACACCTCACCAAAGACGCTGTGCCTGGAGCAGCTTGAGGCATTTTGCCATGCTGCACATCGCCCGAGCAACTAAGCGCGCACTTTTGACAGCACTGGGCAGGCTTTAACTGGCAATTGTCAGGAAGACAAATTTAGTTTTCTAACTTTATACGACAGATGCTTTATTGTCTCTTACACCATCACATGGCTAGAATAATTTATAGAAGATGCATTTCCACCCTATATAAACAATATTAGCATGAACTAAAGAATACCTGGAATTTTGCTGTTGGCCTCAAGTCTCAATGCTTTTATTGCTATACAGGTCAGGCATTACTACTATCGCCTTGTTCGACGCATGAAGAAGCTTCTGGGTCCTGAGTTCTCACTTGATGCAAAAAACTCCAAGGACACCATTGCTGCTATGCTCCGCTGGTAATTGATTGAATCTTTATGATGTGTGAATTGATCTGATAAGATGTAGTTCAAACTACTATTGATTTTATTTATATAGCATAATAGCAAAAGCCTAGTAGCTGACCTCAAAATGTTTTGGAGCTATCTTTCTGGTATATCATTTTCCCAGGAGGATAGGACTTTAGATATCTTGTCTTTTTAACTTACAAATCATGTTGTATATTTTACTCCACTACAGATTGTGGCCAACTGGTTATAATGCTTAGAAGGCTAGAAATATGGGGCCTTTATAGTGCTGTTGTGTAGACACCTTATCATATTTATTGTTTTGATGTTTTCTAATCTATTGTGTATCTTTCTGTCACAACTGATTAATCAAAATGGTTTATCTGAAATTTTTAAAAGCTTCGCTTACTCCTTCATTACATAATTCATATGCTATCAAAACAATGAAAAACCTCTTCTTGATAATAACAATTGCACTGCTAAGGATGTGCTTGTTTTACAGCTGGGGAAAAAGGAGTGCTTGGAAGTTGGAACTAGATGGAGGGTGTTTAATAATTTTTATTCACATGCAAAATGCTCTTTTGTCTATGTGTAATAAGGGAGAGGATATTGTCTGTTGCTAATAATCATTGCCTTTTCATTTGTTCCTGTGCTGTTTCTTTTACATTTCACAGAAACTCCTCAGATATTAGCTGGGTTCTATGCAGGTGGTCTCTGCTCGAAAAATTTAGCTGCAGCGCATCGAAGCTGCATCTGAAGCCTCGGAGATTCAAAACATTTGTAGAAGCATTGGTGCGTTACTCATCTTGTTTCTTGTCCAGTTTTTTCAATATAAAAACTGTTTGTTTTGATTAGCTTTCCTTCTCATGCGACATATCATATTTTTTAGGGAAATCAACTGCTAAAGGACAGAAAGAAAACCAGAAGAAAGTGTCCACAAGGGGATATGTACTTATCTTCTACATCTCCAATTCTCAGCAAGACTCAGGGAAACGAGTCTTTCTCAGTAGAACTTCTGTCCATGGATGCCCAAAATGGTAGCAAAGTAGCATCTTCTAAAGGGGCATTTTTCAAACGGGTTGCAGAACCAAATTCTAACAAGTCAGGAGCAATTAAAGGGGACCTCTCTGCCACAAGAACTGTAAAACAAAAAAGGAGAGCAGGTGATCACACTGCTTTTATCTATTTTGGTATGGGGTAGCATACTCATCTTTGATTATATGTGGCCTGCATGTTTTGACAAAGTCTTGATGGTCTAACAAAATTTATCATATGGGGGAACTCTATAGTGTTGAACATTCCTTAGTGTTGATAGCAGATGACTTGTGTTTTCAGGTGGTGTCGTTGCATCTGCTGCATATAAAAAATGGGAGAGAGCTGCCATGGCTGGTGTTTCTTTAGTTGCTGATGCAGCTGAAGAGCTCGAGCGCAACACAGTGAACCTGAACTTGTTATGTAATGTTGATGCAAGAACATTAGCTTCATCATCAAACAACGTTTCTACTATTGATGGTATTGTTTCTGGTGATTGCGTTGTAGTGCATGTATTTCCTGGATAACATTTCATATGCTCTCTGAACTTAGAAATGGCTGATGCAGATTCCTATTGTCTTGATGTTTTATTCTGCATTGGCAGGTATTGGCACAAATCATATAAAGGAAACAGATCCACAAGCACCTGCAAAGCTGAAGCTGCAGTTATTTCCAATAAATGAAGCTACACGGAAGGCGTTGGAGAAGGTAAAAGTGTCTCTTTGTTGCTAGCAAGCTGCAAAATGAATCACATGTTTCACCAACAGCTGTATTTGATACAGCAGTTATTACTGGTTAATTATTGACCAGAACACTCAGATCCTTGTAGTCGATAAAATGTCCATGATAGATGAAACATGATGTATAAATAACTTGATTAGTGCTATTTGCATTACAAATAAACTTTTTTCTATGGTCAGTGTGGAACTGAGATATTCTTTTCTGTTCTCAAACCTGCGAAAGCTTGAGATATGACAGCCCTATCTCCTCTTAACAGGATGAACATAATCCACATCTGGAGCTCACATTAAGCTCTAGGAAAAAAATATCATCTGTGCTAGAACATCTGAACCGCAAGTGGGGCAACTCAAACATTGCATCCGGAGAGCTTGTGCTTTTTCCGTATTGTGCTCATCAAGAGGATTTAGCTACATATCAGAGGTGGACAACAAGAGATACTGTTGCAGTGGCTGACGTTTTTCTTTCGGTGAATAGCCCCTCTGTTTTCCGATTAAGGTATAGAGTTTTTTGTAATATAAAATAGTAATCCACTAGACCATTAGTGGACAACCATAATGATTGCTAACTGTTGTATGCACTTTTTTTTAATAAGGTATGGTTGGTTTTCCCTTGCTGAGCTTGAAGCAGGAGCAAATGAAATATCTTTGACCCACTTTGAGAATTGCATGATACCTGAAGACATCCAGGACAAATCTTCCTCAGGGGCTTGTGTGCAAAAGGATGGTACTTTGCTTAGTGACTTCACTTCTGAGCAACCTCCTTGTAATCCAAAAGATCAGTTGGCATTATTGCTTGCTACACCATCTAGCAGAGGCAAGAATGCTGAGGAGCCAGAGCGGTCCATTAATGCTTCCCCCTCACAGTTTGGCAAGCAAAAGCAAGAACAAGTTCCTGCAAACCGAGCTTTTGAGGTCCTACTTTCTGTTTCGTGCATCCTTTTGTCAAGTGAACATTCCTATGGTTGATCCTCTATTTTCTAATCATTTCTATTGTACTTCAGGTTGATCTGGGGATAAACTGTGCTGCAATATCTGAAGGAGAGTGGGCAGATACCCTTACTGATATCAGTGTTGGATTCTTACTGACAGAAGCATCAAAGGGTGCTGATTCGGATTTTCTAGGGACTTCTGTTGTTAAAAATGCTTTGTTTCTTGAGAATCCCTGCAGCTATGACTCGTTTGATGCTGCTGTTGCCTTTCACGCTTCTCGTTATCAAGCAGCAGAGCAGCCTGCTCGTACATCCCATTCGACCATCTGGGGTGCAGAAGAAACATGTGATGAGTTCAGTTTCAACTTGGCAGCAGCTAGGAAGCAGGAAGGTTCAAACACTTCAGCTAGCAGCTCTCCTGACAGTGACAATGAAGTTCATTCTTTAAATTCAGAAGGGTTCCAAGGTTTCCTTCAGGTTTGTTGTGATTTTGAGGGTTCTCAGCAAGTTTTATATGTTGGCACTGTTGATTTATAATTTATATTTCATATTGTAGGACTTGGCTGGAGCAGAGGTTGCTGATAATCCTTGTATTGATGATGCCAAAGATATAGAGGCACTTTGTGCCAAATTGCCACCCCAAAATGACAACGATTCTGTGTTGAAGGATCAGTCTCTAGCTGACTTATATTGGGTATTAGACACATGTCCTGGCAGTACTTGTTTTCTTTTTTTGGTGTAATCCTACAGAATTAGCTACAACTAAAATTATTATCTTCTCTTTTGACAGCCTGATTCACTTGGACCACTGGACTTGGAGATACCGTCCGTGAGATACCAAGCCGATGACTTACTCTTAGGAGAAAGCCAAAATAGTTGGAATCGCATGATGGCAAATAGCCTGGATGCATTTCGAAACTTGTCATTCTTCGCGGCGGATAAGAATGACTCGATTCCATCCATCATATAGAGTTGTGGATGCCAGGGTTCGTCCATCACTACCTGAATAGTACTTGCTACATTGGCTGGGAAGAGGCTGCCAATGATACGTTTCTCGCTGAAGAGGAGGCTTTATATTGTCCAAGTGAGCTGTTTGTTGCTAATCCAACAGATGCGGACTTGCTGTTTCTTGCAGTCAAGGGGGACGCATGTCGTTGTAAAATAACATAAAACGTGTACTAACCTGTATCTCATGTAAATTGTGTTGTTCTTGTACAAAAAGCACACGCAGGCGCTTGGTTACAATAAAGCTTCTCCTGCCGTGTATAAGCTATCAGATCAATTGCTCAATGCTTAATGAGCGCAATGTGTTGTGTACTACAATAAATTTGGTGCACATCACCTGACTGAATTATTTAGTGAAGTCGGTCCGGAAAAAGACGGCAGGGGAAAATGGAGATCCTGAGAACAAATTGCTGGAGAAATTGTATTGTCTCTAGCTAGGGCTGGGTAAAAAGCTTGAGACTCGCGAGCTACTCGAGCTCGGAGCTTCCCCAGCGAGCCAAGCCCTCTGATGCAGCTCAGCTCACTAACAAGCAGAGTCCAAGCTGCTTGCGAGTGGCTCGGGAGTCCGATCAAGTCGGGGGCAACTGCCAACGTGTGCGCGCACGACTACACCCTGCCTGCTCTCTCGCATTCTCCGCCCGCCCCGTCGCCGCCTCCCTCCCCGCCTTGCCCCCTATGCCGCTGCCGCCTCTCTCCCCGCTCCCACGGCCCTGTGCCACCACCTCCCTCCCCGCTCCCTTGTCCCTACCGCTATCGCCGGCTCTCTCCTCCACCCGCCCCCCGTCGCCGATCTATCCTCCTGCCCAGCCCCCGTCGTCGATCTGTCCTCCCGCTCGCCCCATCGTCGATCTGTCCTCTCGTCCTCCCGCCCCCCCTGTCGTCGCCTCCCTCCCCACTCCCTCGCCGCTGCTGCCACCTCCTCCCTTCCCACTCCCGCCCCTGTGCTGCTGCCATCTCCCTCCCCACTCCCCCCCCACGCTACTGCCGCCTCCCACCCTCGCGCCCCTGCTCCTCGTGCACCGTCTCCCTCCCCCACTCCCCTGGGCGGAGCTACATGGACCCCCTGTCGTTTCTCTCATTTGGTTCGAGTAAGAGATTCTCTTTACCGAAAATAAAGTGATAATATTTTCACTGATACCCTTTACATTGTTCATTGTTCATTAAGAAATATCAAATATCTAATTGTATGTGTGTGCTGTGAATGTTTTATACCATTGTTCATTTAGAATTATCAAATATGATTTTGTAAAGGTTTGCATTGGTTGCTTCCAGATGATAGTAGCATTTGGCTAACTGGTTACATTTGGGCTTGAAGCTTTTTAAAACTATTGGTTGCAGTGGTCATAAATAAGCTGAGCCGAGCCGCTCAGCTTGGCTTATTTTTAGCCCTACCTCTAGCTACAGAATACAACATTCCTTAAGCAAATAATTTCTATGAGTACATTCGCATTTAGGGCTTACTTGAAACACATGAATTTTGCAATCCATACAACAGTTTCTTCAGAATTCCCGTAAAACTCCCATCTTCCAATATTTTTTTACTGTTGGTTGTGAAGTTCAAATGGCACAAAGTGGTGTTCGAAAACTCATTTGATTAAAAAGCTCGAAACGAACACAAAATATCAGCGGTTGTTTTCTTTTTTATTAGAAATTGAGCACATCGTATTTCTTCTGCAACCTCGTTGACTCGGTGTCAACTCAAGGCAGTCATGTGGCGGCGCGGCAAAGGGCTGGCTGCCCGTTTCCTATTTTATATAAACCTTGGGAGCCAAGGAAAAAACGGAATAGGCACAAAAAAAAGGAAGGAAGAATCTCGAAGACAATCCCAGCCGTCGAAACCACCCACCCGACGGGCTATATGAGGCCACCCACGGGCTCGTGATAAACCCTAGCTCCATACACCCAACCACGAAAGCCCTAGAGACAAGCTCTCCCCCGCCGGCGGCGGCCGCACCCCCCCTCATCCTCCTCCCGCGAGAGCCCCCAAGCCAAACCGCCCACCCACCTCGCGAAAATGGTAACGAGCCCCCTCCTCCTCCAATTTCTCCCTCGTCTCCGTTCGGCCCGCCGTCGCGGATCGAATCGAGCTCCGTCGCGCGCGAGCTAACCGCCGTTTTTGTTTGGAATCTTGCAGAGCCAGGAGGCGGTGAACCCGAAGGCGTACCCGCTGGCGGACGCGCAGTTGACGATGACGATCCTCGACCTCATCCAGCAGGCCGCCAACTACAAGCAGCTCAAGAAGGGCGCCAACGAAGGTGATCATTGATCCCTAGCAAAAAAAAATTGCTCCTTTTGCGAATTCCGTTTGTTTCCTCTGTAAATTTTGGTGTGTTTGGTTTGAATTTGTGTGCCTGTGTGTGCGCTCAGCGACAAAGACCCTGAACAGGGGGATATCGGAGTTTGTGGTGATGGCGGCCGACACGGAGCCGCTCGAGATCCTCCTCCACCTTCCCTTACTCGCCGAGGACAAGGTAGAAAATTTTGTGCATATGCTAGTAATCGTATTACTCGAAATTTCTATGCCGTAGTGTGCACGATTTGTTTATAGCGAGCTTGATAGTCGGTAAGATATTTTTAGTTAAAGGTTTGGCGTCTAAAGAACTGCCAAGCTTGTCGTGCCGATGCATGGTAATTTTGTATGCTGTGTTCGTAGTGAATATGCGATGTGCGGTGGTCACTACCAGTCTATTCATATTGGAAGCAGTGGGAGTTTGCTGCCCTCACTATAGTTGAGTATTGCATGATGTATTGGATTGTGGATGAGGTGCTCTGCTCTCTTCTTGAACTGTTGGTATGAGTTCCCAGCTGTTGGAGGAACTTTTGACTATTGAGGGATTTGATTTGACAATAATTGGGTATTAACATGTAAATCACTCCGACTGTGTTTCTTTGTATACTTGTTAGCATCCTTATGTTGGTACTCAAACATTGGGGCACTATGAGTACTATTGTTAACATCTCTTGTTATTCAGTGGTGTACTATTGATACTCAGCCTTGCAGCTCACATGGAAGTGGAGATAGTGAGCTCTTGGGAGAAGTTGTATTGAGACATTTTTATCAATTCTACATGCTATATCCTGCTTGAGCAACTTGCACGGCCACTCACATTTGTTCATTTGATTTAATAGCTGCCTATTTAATGTTTTGAGTAAATTTAAGAAAAATCCCAGGTATTGCGGCAGTGGTAACACAAAACCACAGGTTTTGCCAAAATTTTCACTAAACCTAGGTATTGAGGTATTTGGTTGCACATAAACCACAGGTTTTGCTGCAATTGGGCTATGTGTAACCAAATACCTCGATACTCGTGGTTTAGTGAAAATTTTGGCAAAACCTATGTTTTTTTACAAATGCCCCAATACCTGGGGTTTCTGAAATTTGCTCTTAATGTTTTGCATCTTTCTTTGTCATTGCTCATGGATCACTAGTGTTTATTTGTCTTAAGTGAAAAAGGACAAAAAGCTCTACTGAACTCATTTGTTCTATGATGCAGAATGTGCCATATGTCTTTGTCCCTTCTAAGCAAGCGCTTGGTCGCGCTTGTGGGGTGACTAGGCCAGTAATTGCTTGCTCAGTGACCAGCAACGAGGGTAGCCAGCTGAAACTGCCGATACAGAATCTCAAGGTGATCTATTGCTTCCACATTTTGTAATATCTACTGGTTGGCTGCAGAACTGTTGAGATTTGTTTATTGCCTAGTTCTTACACCTCAGTAAATTAATCGAATTTAATAAATTGCAGGATGCCATCGAGAAGCTTCTCATATGATTTATCAAGACCTTTCAGTGTGATGGGCCTCAGTGCGACAGTTTTTTTTTCAGAGGCTTGGACTGGTGATGGTGTCTTGTTTACTAGACTGCTTTTCCAGCTATGTTTGCAAGACTTATAAGTTAATCATACTGTCATTGTGTCGTACCATCTTATATTTGTGACTGTTGTGTTATTCTTAAGGCAACTGTATCATGGCAGTTCAATTTTCTTCCTAGACTCCACTGTTGTAATGGCTGATGATTTATGGGTTTGAGAACTGAGTTGGCTGCTTGCATGCCATCACTTACGGCACGAATGCTCGTTTTAGTGGGTGGCTGAAGCTTGCTGAGGCTTTTAGGTTTCAGTTGCTTAAACGAAACTGTTGTGGCTACAGGCTAAAAAGTAAATAACGGGGCTATGGAAGGCCACTAAGGGCTGCTAGAGCCTTGCTGGGATGAGTAAAATGAACTCTCTGCCTTGCTCCTTTCTTCCCTACTATATATACATGGCCATAAAACTGAATTACACGAATACTTTTGCTAGGGCCTATTAGAGGTACAGATTTTCTTTTACATTTGTACCAAGCTTTTTGGCCTAATAGGCCGAATGGGTAAAGATAGGGTCACTCTCTCAACAGTAACATAACTGTAGTTAGGTATCTTTGTAGAATCAACAGTGCTGTAGGCTGATTGGTAAATGAAGTATCAGTTAAAAGGCTTTACTTTTGTTTTTGGATGTCTTGTTTTGCTTGTGTGCAGACTGCAAAAGGTGAACAAGCAAATCTTGTTAATAGAGTTGAGCTTGGATTGCTCGAGGCGTAAGTAGATATACATGGCCTGGCTTTCTGCCTGGAACCAGTAATTGTGACCTGAGTTCTTGATCTGGTGGTGTTACTTTCTAGGAAAGGATTTCGGTGCCTTGAGATGTCATTCGTAGGGGGATGCGAGCCGCAAACTTCTTTTGACTTCTTAGGCTGTAGCAGAGGATCTAATGAATTGTTATGGTTTATTCTTAGTGCTATTGCTATATAGTTAATTCGATTTATCAGAGCATGTCCGGACTACGAAGAGGGGAGAGCTTCCTGTCCGGTTGGATGAAATCCGTTTGCCAATCCAACTTTGTCATGTTGAATCCGTATCATAATCTCAAACAAAACAGCTGAAATACTGTTCTAACGGCAAGCTTGATTCAATCCGATAAACCCGGCATGTTACTACTACTAGCTATATATGTATCAGAATAGGTCTCCGTTCTGATCAATTCGTGTCTATGCATATCGATTTTTTTACGCTGAATTGGATTGTTTTAAAGGTAATTTTTCCCCAGTTATCATACAAGTCGAATTCTTCTGCCTGTTTCTTCAGGCGCGAGATCAGTAATCGCAGCGCGCAGCATCAGAAATCCAAATTTCCGATCCCTACTCAGCATGTCCGCGCCGTGGATCGTTTGGCACCGCAAACGGGACGGGCCCCCACAGACGCGCACACCTCTTATTCGAAATAACGGTAATTTTTAGCTAAAATTTTACTGTAATTAACTAATTTTTTTTACTGTAACTTAATGACTTATTAAATATATTTAAATTTAAAAATATAAAAATAAAAACGACATATTACTTTATCAAGAACAATATAAAAAATACCAAAAAATATATATATAAAAAAGACAAACCTGCTACAGACGCCGAACGCTGCCGCCGGTCGTAAAGCCATCCTGAGCGGGGCATCAGGCTGCGCTGGCACGCGAACTCGGCGTCCCACGTGGCGGTGCGTGATCGCCGACGCTTCTAGGTCGGCTTCCGCCCCGTGGGCCCCCACACACCGCAAACACGTTTCGTGCACCACGCGATTACTCAACCCCTCCTCCCTCCCTGCAAACGGGCCCCGCCCGCCACAGCCAATCAGGGGCCGCCGCTTACCTCTGCCCACCACCCGCCGCGCAGGCGCAGCGTACCGCCCCGCTGTACCCACTCCAATACCCCTCGCTGACGTGACGCCCCACGCCTCCGACCCCACCTGTCATTGATTCGTCTGTGGGAGAGTTGGTAAGCGAGGAGGTCCTGCTAGTTCCCCGCACGACTCTGGCTCCTCGTCTCCGGCTATAAATATCGCCCCACCCCCGTACCCTCGAAGAGGTCAACATTTTGTTCCCTTCTCCTCCCGTAGCTCTAGGTTTCCCCCCTCCGCGAAACCCTAGCCGCCACGCCAAAACCAAATCCCGTCGCGCGGAAATCTTTCCGCAGGATTTCCACCCGCGGATCGAAATTCCCGTAGCGATTCGCGGCCGGCTAGGGCAAGCTTTGCCGCCCCCCTCGTGATCCGGTGAGGTAGAGCCGAGGTCGCGTCGGCCATGTCGAGGTGCTTCCCCTACCCGCCGCCGGGGTACGTGCGAAAACCAGTGGCCGCGGCCGCAGCCGAGGCGGAGGCGACCACTAAGGTTTGTTGAACCATCGGATTTACACACGCACGTGCCGGATCATTTGTTCTTGCCTGTTGGTTTTGATCGGATCTGTTGGTTGTGCGTGTGTGATTTGGGGTTCGCACGTGCCGGGATGCTAACCCTGTGGGGGTGGACAAACTGAATCTTGTGCGGTTTCGCTGCGGGAGATCGGCCTTCTCGATTGTAATTTCAAATGACAAGAAACCTAGGGAAAAACCCAGATCTGGCTGACGCGCATTGCATGTATATGCTTAAAACTCCCTGACATCCCTTGTGGCTAGGAGATACTGATTCGGACTGGGTATAGCCTTGTTGCCAGCCGCGATGTCTTGATTACTTGGTGAATTGCATTGTCATTGTTGGTGCTAAATTGCTTTAGAGGTGGTGATTAATTGTGGTGCGCTGCTGGATGCCAAATATGATTGGGAAACATGGTGGCTGGAATAGTTTGCAGTAGTGCAAAACTGGTGTTGCCACTATTTTGTTTCTCACTGGCGGTGTTTTGCTGTGTTCTGGTGCATTAGGAACAATTTTATATGCATCGTTCAACTTGTTCACAACTTGGCACATGAATGAAAAGTTGTCATTAAAAGGAACAATAATGCAGTAGGTTCTCTTAGTGCTATTTGTGATTGCTTTTCTATTGCAGTAGTTGCATAATCTTTGATGTGCATATCGTTTGCAGAATTCTGTCATTTTGTTAGTCTTGCCAGTCTGTGATGATATTCTTCTTTTTCTATAAAATGGGATTTCGAATTCACTCTCTTGTGACGCTGATTTGCTTTCTTATGCATGTTTCTCACTGTTTTGGGTATTTTTCTGGGTGTCTGTCACGAAAATGTCCTTGTATTGTGGTTCAGCACATTCTTCATATTGCGAGATATCAACTTAGCTTTTCTTTGGAATTACTCTTGTTGCTTGTTTGTTTAACTAGTTTATACCTGCTAATATGTTTTTTATTACTTTCTATGGAGTATCATGAGCTACTTGTGGTTTATGCATTATATGATGTATATTTGCAGTGGCGGATCCAGGATTTTTAGAATGGGTATTCGAACTTTAGAGTTAGATCAATACCAATACATCGATACCGCGACACACGTTTCCTCTAAAACACCGATATAACGATACGTGTATATAGATATAACAAAAATTAAATAATGCTAGCACAATGACATGAATTAAATAACAAATTATAAAGATTAATGGTAGTTGCATACCAGTAGTAAATCGAGCCACATTGGAGCCTTGTAGGTCGATTCACGAGTACGATGTCGCCGCGGCTGAGCACTGGCGAAGCGGATGCGCCGAGGCGGCGAGGCCAACCGCCGGCCGAGCGCCTCGAGCTCGGCCTCCGGCCATCGCGGCTCCCTCCGCTCATGGCTCATGCGCCGACCGCCTCGGCCTCCTCCACCTCCGCAGCGCCTCAGCTTCCTCCGCCTCCGTGCTAGAAGGCTCACCGAGACGCCGACGATGCCGATGGCGCGGAGTGGCCTCGCCGCCTCGGCCGGGAAGAGGCGAGCGGCGGCGGCCAGTGGCCGGGCGCGAGCCGGATCCGGCAGATCCGGCCGAGAGGGCGGCGCGCGTGGCGAGAGAGAGCGGCGGGGAAGGAAGGGGCGGGGGAGGGGGGCGGGGTGGGCGGCGCGGGGCGGAGGCGCGCGCAAGGAGGCGAGGAGAGCGGCGCGGCGAGAGAGAGGAGAGCGGGGCGGGGGCGGGGAGAGAGGCGGCGGGGAGAGGGGGCGGCGGGGTAGGGACGGGGGGGCGGAGGGAGGAGGAGGCGGCGGCGGGAGGCGAGGAGGAGGCGGCGCAGGGGTGAGAGAGGAGGAAGGGGGTGGGGGTGGCGAGAGAGGCGGGAGAGGAGGGCGGCGGCGGGGGGGGACAGCGGGAGAGGAGGCGCGGCGGCGGGGAGAGGGCGGCGGCGGGGGGGGGAGGGGAGAGGAGGGAGGCGGCGCGCGAGGCGGGGCTAGGGTTGGGTCTTGGGTGCGCGGGCGCGCGCCTGCTGAGTGAGGCGGCGGGAGCAATGGGCGCGAGGTGGGCGCGGGCGGCGCGCGCGGGCGTGGCGGGCGATTTTAGGCGCGAGGTGGGGCCTGCGCGGGACGGAGCGATTTTGGGCCGGGATTTTGAGAGGAGTGGCCGAAAATAGTAATTTTAGCCCAACTATATATATACATATGTATTATATCCTATATATATTGATTTTTTGTTCAAAAAAAATGGGTATTCAGCTGAATACCCATGACTTACAATAGATCCGCCCCTGTATATTTGTTATGTACAAATATCTGGGGGAAAATTTGTACTCACTCTTTATAGATATGGCAACTAACTGCATTTGTCTTATTGCGCTTGTTAGATTTGCATTGCTTTTTTAGAATGGACAGTTTTGCAGGTTTTAAGTATCTTCTTTTGTCAAGTGGGTAATGGGTTCAATACGATTGTAAGGGTGTCAATTTTGTGACTAACTGTGTAATGAGCATGTCAAGGATAATTGAATTATTCTATGTGAAGCATCCATTTCTTAATTCCTAGTTGTTACTGATAGCACATATGTGAAAATTCTACATTAGTTTCTTGTGTGCTTGTGTAACTATGAAACTTCATCGCAATATTGCAAAAAAATGCTGCATTGCATTCCCGTCGTCCGTTCTAAATCAGAACTGACGATTACTCTGGTGGCTGAAGCTCCAGAAAGAAAGGGAAAATGCTGAAAAGAAGAAAGAGAGAAGGAATGACAAGAAAGCTCTCCAGCAGGGTGGTGAGACATCTAAACATTCAAAGCGTACCCATAAGAAGAGAAAGCATGATGATATCAGCGTAGCTGGTCAGGAGTCCAGAAAAGCCTCCAAGGAATCAGTTGAGCAGTTGGAGAAGAGTGGACTCTCAGAAGAGCATGGAACTCCTTGTTTCATTCAGACAGTGCATGACTCACCACAGAGCTCTCAGGACAGCAATAAGAGACGAAAGGTTGTATTGCCCAGTCCTTGCCAAAATAAGAATGGTGAGCTATTTATTTTATTTTATTTTATCAATCACTGTTTGCAAGATTGGCTTATCCTGATTTATGATCTTGCAGGGAACATCCTTCGCTTCAAGATAAAGAGAGATCAAGATTCTCCAGCAGTCATGTTGGAGAAACCAAGGGTTCTTGAGCAACCACCAGTCCAACAAATGGGATCAGGTTCATCCTTGTTGAGTAAGCAAAACGCAGTCCAACCTCACCATAACAAAGAGACGTTTAAATCAGCAGCAGCTCTGCAGCGAAACGTCAAGGGTGGTTCTCAAACAGTACCAA
Organism: Melocanna baccifera; assembly: GCA_036346265.1. Taxonomy (NCBI): domain Eukaryota; kingdom Viridiplantae; phylum Streptophyta; class Magnoliopsida; order Poales; family Poaceae; genus Melocanna; species Melocanna baccifera. The sequence continues at coordinate 7,231,901 of CM070682.1, forward strand.
AACAAGTGAGTACACAACCCCCTGCAAGGTTCATCCAAAGAGTTGACCCCCAGACTGCGGCCAAGGGCATTCAAAAGGTAGAACCCCAGTTATCTGTAAAGGCAGCAATGGGAAGAGTTGACCGACCTGTGAAGATGATGGGAAGCGTTGATCCTTCATCTGCAAAAGTGATGGGAATAGCTGATCCTTCACCTGCAAAGGTGACACAAAGAGTTGATCCTCCACCTGCCAAGTTGCTGCAGAGAGTTGATCCTCCGTTATCTAAGGTGATTCAGAGAGATGCTTCTCCATCTTGTTCTAAGGTTTTGCAGAAGGAAACCAGCACTGCTGCTTTTCATCAGCGACAAGTGGAGCAGCCTTCCCTTTTGCAAAAACCAAAGGTGCCTGTGGATACTCCTGTCATCAAGCAGCCGCAGCAGCAGCCGCCGCAGCAGATAAACGCCTCTTTGCCCAAAGAAGAGCCTTGCTTCTCTGGTAGGAAGACAGAAGCTGCTCCAGTGCCTGAGGTGAAGCAATCCAAGTCAGATCGAAAGAAGAGCCGCAAGGCTGAAAAGAAAGAAAAAAAGTTGAGAGATCTATTTGTTACCTGGAATCCACCTTCGTTTGAGATGGAAGATATGGATGTCGGTGACCAAGACTGGCTGCTTGGCAGTAGGAGGAAACCTGATGCCATCATGAGCGACTGCAGAGCAAGTGATGGTTCATTGCCGTTTCAATCAATGGAGCAGCAGTTCTCATTGCAGCCCAGGGCGATTCATTTGCCGGATCTTCATGTCTATCAGTTGCCATATGTGGTTCCATTTTAGTTGTGTAGTGAGGTAGATGAGAAGTAGGAGAGATGTAGGAGGGTATTGTGTCGGTGTGGGGGAGAATGGTTCCCTGCGACAATTTTCCAGCTTTGTTCTAGATATTCTTTTTTCAGTACGATGAGTGGCAAATTCCCTGTAATGTCAAATGTCTTTGCCTCATTTCTCTCAGCAGGCGAACTGCAAAGGACCTTGAATTTTTAAGATGTCAACGTATTCTTTGCCTCATTTCTCAGCAGTCGAACTGCAGAGGACCTAGAAGTTGTAAGTGATTGCAATGTTGTATCACATGCTTGACGTAAACCAAGTTTACCATTCAGATCCTGACCCTGTAAGGGTCTCCCCCTCCCAAGAAAAGAAGCAAAACTTGTACATGCCAACAGTACCACAACTAGTAGCAGCGAATAGTGACATAATGACAGCATTAGGGCTAACAGAAATGGACATTCCTTTCTGTTCTCCTGTACCTGTAGGCAGCTCTCGCAGATCTATCAATAATGTTGTTTTGGACAATCAGAAGCTTCTCGGTGCTGGAAATGTGGCACCGGTGAAACTTCCATTCTGTACATGAGTTTGTAAAGCAATGACAACCCTACTCAACCCAAACAAAAAGGAAAGGAGCCGAAAAGGAGGTGCAGATTCACAGGAAAGGCAGACGAGAAAGATGTCAATCGAAGCTGGACGATCGGCTCCACCGTTCTCGGAGGTACTCCTCGAGGGGGCTGAGATTGCTGTGCTCGGTGCTCGAGATGGACTCGGCGTCCTCCACGTCGAGCAGCGCGAGGCCCAGGTGCGACTTCACGTTCGCCGCCGGGTAAGTCTCGTCGTCCTGGGCCTCCTGGCAGTCCGACTCGGCGGTTTGCAGGTCGGCCAAGCTTGCCGTGCTCTCTCCCCGTAGTACGCTCAGTACCTGCAAGGCACAACGACAGGCAAATGTAACACAAGCTTCGCGTGCACGACTTGAGTACCAACCTGCCGAGCACAACGCGGACTCACCTGCGATATCCGGGGCCTGAGACGAGCTGACCTTCTGAGGCAGAGGGACGCAGCAAAGGCCATTCGCCTCACCTCGGCCTCGTCGTGCTTCACGTCCAGGCTTGGGTCCAGCAGGTCAGAAATTTCGCCACTGTTTAGTATCGGACTCGCCTGTGTGCCAAGGAATACCAGGGCAAAGTCGTAGTAGAATCATTGAGGTTTCCAGATTATAAGGCTAATGTACGTCTGGTTGTGATGCACGAGATCGCGGATTGGGAGAGGTCTTTCTTACCCACATGACGAGACTTTCCTGGCCCTTTGGTGACCCATCGCTGATGGGCTTCCTCCCGGTGAGGAGCTCCAGCAGGACGACGCCGAACGCGTACACGTCCACCTTATCGGTGACCTTCCCGTACATGAAGTACTCCGGCGCGAGGTACCTGCACAGAGTAAAACCAACAGTTTTCGCTGTAACACAAGACTGAAAAAACACGGTGTACCGCTAGACGCTACAAAGACAAGCTTGGTCGTGCCACGGTACAAGAACGCACCCGAATGTGCCGACGACGTCGCTGTGCGTCACGGAGGTCGGATTGGACGGCGCCCAGATAGCAAGCCCAAAATCGGACAACTGCCACAACCACAACCGAGAGGTTCAGAGTTTAAATTCGTCAGTGCATAATCGAGAACTGAAAAAAGAATCCAAAGATGACGCATTGGTGGTACGTCACTGTTGTACTACCTGAGGCTCGAACTCGTCCGCGAGGAGGATGTTGGACGACTTGACGTCCCTGTGAATCACCGGCCGCGAGCAGCCGGAGTGGACGTAGCCGAGGGTCTCGGCGATTCCCAGCGCCGCCTTGTACCTCTTCTCCCACGACAGCGCCGGCTTCGACCTTTTCCCTGAAAATCGAAGGCATCAAACATCAAGAGAGTGAAGAGCGGGCAACTCCCACCCTTGCAACTGTTCTAAAAACGACACCTTTCCTAAAATTTGTCTCGAGTACTAATCATTTTATGCAAGATGCCCAACTTCCTTAAAACCAAATCTACCGTACTGAAGTGAAATGTTTCACGGTGACATCACATGTACAGGACGGTAGATGTAGCATGTACTGTTGTAAAAATGCTAGTACCGTGCAGGTTGTCCTCGAGGCTGCCCCTGGGGAGGTAGCTGTAGACGGAGATGAGGTTGGGGCCTTCGACGCAGACGCCGATGAGCGGGACGATCCTGTGGTGCTGCAGCTTGGTGATGATGTCCACCTCCCGGAGGAAATCCTTGGACGCCTCGGCCGACGCCTTGGACAGCTTGATCGCCACCTGCTGCCGGCTCGCGAGGCTGCCCCTGTACACCCTGCTGTGCCCTCCATTCCCAATCAGATTCTCTGCAAGAACGGAGAGAATTCTCGGCCGTGAGATGGAAGCGTCAGAATCGTTGGGGCATCGAGCCTGAGGAAATGATCGGAGAAAAAGAACCAGAGGAGAAGTGGTTGGTGGAGTCGTAGAGCTCCTCGTAGCGGAACCACCGGCACCGCGACGGGATGCCGTCGAGCATTTGCTTCAGCTCGGCGGCGAGCTCTGCGTGCGGCTCGGGGGAAGACGACGAAGAGGGCCGCCTAGGCAGGCTCATCACCCACTGCACCACCGACTGCTTGCGCTGCTCGTCGTCCTTGCTCTGCGGGGCGGCGCCGGGCGTGCGGCGGAGCAGCGGCCAGCCGAGCCTCTGCTCGGACATCGCGCCACCGCCGACCTTGGTGGCGTCGTCGTAGGACTTCACCAGCGCGGCGCCGGGCCTCGCGCCCTGGCCGCAGCTCATGGCGTCGAAGTCCATGGACCGCGCGCTCCGGTTCGGGTTCGGGATGATCACCTTGGGCTCGAGCCCGACGCTCGGGTGCAGCACCGTGCGGAGCACCGGCTTTGGCTCTGCTCCTGGCGCAGCTCAACACGAAGTGACCGAACGATTAATCACTCAGTAACCAAGCGTCTGAAACATCATTGCTCAGACAGAGGTAGTACTTACCGAGTGGTGGCTTGGGCGCCTCCCTTACAAAGATGGCCTTGCCGTTCAGGATGGCGACGACGGTGGTCGTCGGCGGCAGCTTCTTGGCGCAGTACTTCGCTAAGCAAGTCGAACCTCTGAGAAGACGCCCCACAAAAAAAAGTTTTTTTTTGCTGGTGTTAAGGAATTAAGAAGAAACATAGTAACAAATAGTTGGATCATACAAAGGTTGCTGCGCACTGACCCGAAGGAGTACTTCTTGTTGGCGCCAATCACCACCACCATGGCGGCGCAAAGCTTGGCCTCCTTCACGAGCACCTTCTGGATCGAGCTCCCCGGTGTAACCCGGCCGACAAGAACAATCTGACACGGATCATCAATACTAGTATGTGAATTTAATCGTTAACATTATGGCATAGAGCTCCATAGCAATCACTACCGCCCCATGCTTACATCTTTCTTGCTGCAGAGGGCCTCGTACTCTGCCAGGTAGTTGTCCAGAGTCCTGATCAGGGTCAGAGTGTTCGTCTTGCAGAGGTCTGCGACAAGAAACAAGAAAATGTTGAAAAAAAAAACTACACTGCGGGCGTTACCACGACTGAATCGAACTTGGTAGTTCCTTGATGGAAACCTACCGGATTTGCGGTAAATGTGCACGGCGACGACGCGGTCGCCCCTCCTCGCCGACTGGTTGAGCGCCCACCGGAGCAGGTCCTTGCCGACGGCGTCCATGTGCAGCCCGACCAGTATGCACCGGCCGACGCCCTCCCCATGCTCGGGCGCCATGCTTCCCCAATCGATCACCGGCAGCCAGCAGCTCGCAAAAATCAGCAGGAAACGCACTTGTCCATGATGACACGCACAGCACAGCACGCGGTTAGCTCAACCACTACTCGCCGTGGACTTCCCCTGTATGGCTATGCTGATAAAATCCTGCTTACTGCAACCAATCTATGCTGATAAAATCCTGCTTACTGCAACCAATGTATGACCCGGAACTGCTCTGCTCGAATGGAAAAAAATTGCGAGGCGGATCGCGACGACGGCCGACGCCTGGAAAGCGAATTCCGTTAGCAAGAACTGGCCAAAGCCGCCTGGAAAGCGAATTCCGTTAGCAAGAACTGGCTGAATTCAAACCAAAAGAAAGCAGAAAGCTGAAGACGATACGACACAAGCTCAAGAAATCAGAGCGGCAATTATATGTCGAGAGGAAAGAGGTGTCAAAGCGAAGGGAGAGAGGTTCCAAACGACACAGGTAACCGCCCAAAATCTGGTTAGGTTGTCAGGCTTCAGCTGCGAGGAGAGTATTAAAAACAATTTTCATGGCGCCACGCCGCCCCGCGGGGCCGTCACCATCGGTGGACTCGGCTCGGCTCAACCACTCCATCCACAAATGCTGCAAAAAAAAAAAAAGGCACGAGGGCGCACGGAGAGGAGGGGCAGGAGGGTTGAACGAATGATGAGGTCGTCGTCGCGGTCCACGACGGCGCACTAGGCTGCTGTTTTGTGCTGCCGGTAAGCCAAGTCTAGCGAACAGAGACGGTGACAAAGACAAGCAGGTAAACAAACAAGAGGGAATTGGAGTTGATACTATGGCCTATGGGAGAGAAGAACGTGTGAATAGGATTTGTGATGATGAGAGGTGAGCTGAGAACAAGGGAAAGGATTTCCTAGTGGAGATTGGAAAGGTAGGGGAAAGTGGGCAAATGGAGAGGGAGGACAAGTGCCATTGGTGATTGAACCATACACAAACTTGAGATAAGGGAGAAAAAGGAGAGGGAAAATAGTCCCCCCACATGGCTAGAAAAACAAAAGAAAGGGAAAAAGAAATCGAGGTGATCTTTCGGAAAGGAAAAGGCATCGAACTATTTACTTGGGATTATAGACGATAGAGGATTGGATTTATACATGATTTATCTTTCTGCAAAGTTGCAAAAGGGAGATACTTTGGTAGGAAATGCAATGTTAGCTCGGGTACCAGTATACTTTGTACTGCCGTATCGCGCACTGTATTACAAATTCAGTAAAGTCGTCATCTTTGATAGGGGTCGTTTCGTTTGGTAAATTTACATTTGATCTTGTTGATGTGGACTGGTGGTGGTTTAGTAGTATGATGATTTCAACCATGAGGGTCCCATCCGTTCTTGTTACGTCTACTCGTATTGCCACGTCGGGATATTTGCAAGTTTGGAAGGCTTGTTTCAGAGCACTACCTATCTGAACGCTTGGGATATATGCTCACTGATCCTGAGTACTTCCCGGTGGCGGTCCAAGAAACGTCATTTTCATCTCATTCAACGCACCTACAGATTAAAACGAAAAACACGGGGGAAATTAGGAGAGTTTTTAGGGCAATTTTCAACATCAAGCTTGTTATGATATTTTTCTTCCAAAATAAGTTAAGCAGCCATTAATGTCCGTGGTTTTCATTTGGGAGTCTTTTACTGGTTAACACTACAAAAACGTCATAACAAAGAGTTAATTGGTATGCAAACTTTGTTTAGGGGAAAAAGCAAAATATCCTAAAATCATAACACGAGGATAGATGCTGATAACCCTAGCAAAAAAAAAAAGTTTAGATGTTGATACTGTAGTGGTGCTACAAATATTATGTAGCTGACGCTGGTCAGTTTAGATCTAAGCATGATAATGGCCACAGCCAATATTTTTCAGCTGCTCTCTGTATAAGAAACATTTCGATCCTACGACACCACATGTGTTGACCTGATGCATCCTTGCGTACGTGCTGGGTTTATTCAGGCGGCTAGCCACATATTCAACGGCTTAGAAATTCAGACGCTTTTGTTCCACTTCCACAGCAGCCGCCGTTCCCGCAACGCGACCAGCGCGATCAAGCCCTGCCCGGCAGATCGATCACCTGCCGCCGAGACGGTAGCGCCGCTACGCGAGCAAGGGCCGTCGTGCCGCAGGCGCACGCGCGTCATGTGGCAGCCGCACGCGACGACGCGGTCTCTGGTGGGATTTACCTTCTACGAGGAACGGTGGCGACGCGAGCGGCGGCGGCAGGTCGCGGTCGCCCACCCGTGGCAGCCGCAACGAACCAACGAGAGATTCTTCCCGCACAAATTGCTTGGGAGATACGGCGATTGAACCGAGGCGTGAGTGCGTTCCGAACAAATATATTGATTAGCTAAGTCTATATCCTCCCTATCACTTATAAATACTTAAATATATAACTTCAATATACATTATATACAAGACCAATTCAATAAATTTACATATTTTCTTACTTTTTTTCTTTTTTCCTTTCTCCTACCCATACTAAGTCTATATCCTTCCTGACCCTATCACTTATACAAGACACTTTTTTTTCTCTCTCTTCTTTAACCCTTTAACATATCATCTTCTATTAGATAGCTAATTATTAGATATAAACATTGGGTCCACTCCAAATAGCTAAAGCTTATAGCTTTTTGCCAAAATTATACCGTAACAGTTTTTTTTGAGTTCTTCACGAATAATTTTAAAAAATAAAAAACCCAAAAAGACAAAAAGTCTAAAATAAAAAAACTAACGTATTTTAAGTAACTTTTGATATAAAAAAACTGAAAGCTAGGAAAATAGAATCCGAAATCGTTCGGAGCCAAATTGTATAACATGAGCACTGTCGCAGTGGCCGACCCGACCCGACCCGACGCGCGTGCACGAGCAGTTAATGCGCTCGCCACAGCGCGAAGCGGTGGTACGACTGACGGGGCGGCCCACCGATCTGAACTCGACGCAACTCGGGAAGTGCACGGAGACCAAACTCGTACAGCGCCATAAATTTCCTTCCTTAGGATGGATACGGCCCGACTCACTCGCTTTCTTTTTAGGAAAGCCAGGGCTTCTTTTTTTTTTTCCTCCGGGAGCGACAGTATAAACAGAGAGAGTTCAATTGAAGACGCCCCCACATGTACGGAGAGGTTCGTCTTCTCTCTCTCTCTTTTTTAATGGCTTCGTTTAATTTTTCGTGGGATCGCTGGAACGCCAGATCATGGTCACCACCTTCATTCTTCTGCGTGCTGGATAAAGTACGGCGTTAGTTGCAGGGATAGAATGATCATGCAGAAAACAATAGTTCTAAAATTGGGCCTGTTGCAGACGTCTGTTGTAGGACAGACACTGAACTCAGTGGCATTAGCCCTCCGGACTCTCCAACACAGGATTAACGTGGTGTACGATCCAATATGTACAACATATGGCATTGTCAGAGAGAGCTCAAACTGTAAGTTTTACTACAAACTTGCAGTGTCGGCCTTCGTCTTCCAATAGCAGGGGAAACCATGGTGTTCAGCCTTGTTGTGCTAACGCCACTACTAATCATGGCGTAAGATTTAGGCTGGATTGCTGGGCTATGCTGTTTCCGATTTCTCGTCCTCTGATCCCAAAACTAAAAGATTCTCGAGCACATCTCCGACCAGCGACCACGCACCTGACCGGGCACGTGAAATCCTCTCTCTCCACGGCGTCCTCACCCGGTCACCGACGCATCCCCCTACCGACGATCAATCATCCGCAGGGGCGCACGGGCACCCCATCAAACACCACACCCTCCCCTGAGCCAGCAGCAGGAACACAGTAACGGCGCAGTCATTAACTGCGCCAGAAAGATCGCTCGCAAACTGAGGTCCCATACGCATATGCGTGTAGGGATCGCTCGACCGGCCGAGGGGCCGAGACCAATCGCTCGCGACGACGTACGCTGCCGTGCATGGCAATCATTGGGGTGCGGCAGAAGGGTGGGAGGTGCCATCCACCCTCCGTCCGGCCGGTCGCTGTCGTCGCAGTTAAGCCTCGCCGGCCGGCCCCGCCCCGCGCGCGGCATGTCGACACATCGTCGCAGGGCAAAAGTCGGTGGCGCACCGGGCAGTGGCTTGCGGATGAGGCCGCGCGGTGAATGTACCCACGAGCGCGCGGCTGGAAGAGCGTAGTACGTACGTGCGTACGGCGCGGTGGGCTGCGCGTTACTGTTGCGGCCTGTGCGGTTGCCTCCCCGTCCGCGGATGTTGGGAGGGGGAGGACGAGGGGGAAATTAACGGATGCATGCGTGGTTGGTGGCGGGAGCCGACGACAATGGCCCTGTTCTTTCAGCTTATTGTTTAGCCAGCTTTAAACGATTTTAGTTTTTGATTTTTTTTTCTGACTTTTGATTTTTTTAAGTTCGAAAGCAATTTCGGTTTTTTAGTTTTTTTTAACTTTTTTGGTTTTTTCTTTGCATTTTCTATGTAGATATAACGATATTTGCATTTTTTTTTATCATATTTGTATTTTCTTTTAATTGAATGACTCAAAGAAAACTAACCATCACTACCATGCAATTTCAGGTAATAGCTAGAAGCCGTAGCTGGAAGCTGGTTGAAGCGGCCCCTTAGGCTTTATAATTTTTTTTTCGAACAAACAAGTAGAATAATTTCTCTGTCACTATTTTAAAATAGTTTATCAATATAATTTTTTAAAATAATTTATTAGTATTTATGTTAAAATTAAAAACTATAAACTGCTGCAGTAGAAGCCACCGATAGCGGTAGAGCGCTGTGGAGTGCGAGTGGCCGACCCGTCGCTGTGCTGCCAGAGGTGCAGCTTGTACGTACTACGGGTAGTGGCGCAATCGATTGTCGGTTGCAGGATTCTAGTACTACATGCATGCCTGGCCTTGTGGTGTGATGATGTGGTGGCCAATAAGTTGGAACAATAATCGAACAAAATAGTATTCCTTAACCTTTTGTTGATGAATCCGAAAGTTCCTCAGGGGGTGATCGAAAAGCGATGGCTTTTGGCTTTTCTTTGAAAACACTGTGGTATTGAAAAAAAACATCAGAAATGAGTTGTATGTTAGGCATAATTAGATTTTAAAAAATGTAAAAATAAAAACGGCTCGCTAGTCTAGTGCGGACAATGCAAAGGAATATGAGAAAAAAAACTGAACGCAAAAAAACCAAAAAACAAAAAAAAAATTCACTACGTGACAAAAGTGCTACAGTGTTTCCGTCGCTGCTACAGTGTTTCCGTCGCTGAACAGTAAAAAAAACTCCAAACTGAACGGGGCCTTAACCATCCAACAAACGAGAATATAATAATCTTTAAATTATTGTTTATTTGTAAATGATATTGATACATCATTAGTAAGGAGAGAGATTTTACAAGGTAGTTGTAAACTTTTTTACGACCACTCATTAGTTGTAAGTTTTTCTATAACCACTCCTTAGTTGTAAGTTCTTTTATGATCACTCTTTGATTGTAAATCTTTCCACAAACGCTTCATAATCATAAACCCCTCTACGATCACCCTCTAGTCGTAAGTTTTTCCCTAACCACTTTATGGTCATAAGTTCTCCTACCAGTATGACGTGTCGTGAGTTGTTCTGCAACCACTCTATGGTCGTAGATTCTTCTACGACTATACCAATCTTTAACTAACCTGTCTACGACAACCTATTACATCGTGAGTCTGTCTGATGAGACGGTTTGCACGTGCACTTATTCTCTAGAATAATTGCGCATAGCTTTTCTCTGACAGTAACCGTCGCACGACGAGTGAGATACCACATTTCTCTAACAATAACTACTATTGTACGGTTATCATCATAAATGTTAAGACATCTCTTGGCATGAAACAACTGCCGTCGCTTTGCAAGCTATATAAGGATTGACGTCAAAGAGAAGAGGTGACAGACGTGAGAGAGAGTGGAAGTAGAGTAAGACATTCTGCATTACTTTTCCAGCTGTAATTAGTTCATTGAGCAGTAATCACATAGGGATAAGATTATTATTCTTTCAAGAGAAGGTTCGAACTTATATAAAAATCAATATATCTTTTCTCTGAGTGATTATAGTTATGTCTTTAAAAGTTTCTTTGAATCCAAATAATCAAACGTAAGATGTTATTAAAACACCAACACCACTCTTCGTAAGCACGTTGTCATTTTGGGCCACAGTTACAATATTCTGTCCTTCGTATATAGGAGTAGTGCGTCTTTTACTCTAGCCTTTTTCTCTCTTTTTTTCCAACATGATTGTAGTGTGTCGGTCAGAGAAATCAAGAGGCATATTTGATCACTCCTCTGAGCTGTACCAGAAAGTTATTCTCGACATGAGGTGGGAGGTGTATGATCCTTCTATAGGGTTAGGATACCATAAAAACTTAACCGCTTGTGCTTTTCATTCTTTTTTTCCCGGGTGCCAGATGTTAATTTTAATTAACATAAAAGTGCCCCATGTAATTTATTGGTTTAATTCTAATTATAAAAGATCTAGTATGATGGTTGCTAGATTTAAAGTATTAGAATTGTTGGGTTTTAAATCCCTCTTGTCTCTCTTACTAATTATGTTGTATGTGTATTAAAATGGAGTAGTATTAGTACAGCAGTTGCATGTCTCATTTGCTTAAAATCATGCATGGCTCTACGTGCTATTGACATGCTTAATAGCATGCGGTTGCGTCTTGATTGTGCGAACAAAAGTGAAAAAGGTGGTGCTTCATGCGGCTATTCACACATCGTCTGTTCGCATGCGACATGCAGAGCGGACATGGTCATTCATCGCACGGTACATTCCTTCACCGCATTTGTTCACTGCTATAAATAGTCCTTTTCCATTCGGAGAGTTAAATGAGATAGATAGAAAGGTAGCGGCGGTGTCACATTTGCATTAAGCCAAAGACTTGAGCAGAGTGCGAATAAAGCAAATGGTAGTGCAAATACACACATACAACTTACTGCTAGTTCTTTGATCATCAAGAGAACACTATTAAAGTAAAGGAAGAGACAAGAGAAAAAGGCTTATTGGAAGCAAAGCAAGTTTATTACAATATGGATCAAGGTATGTTCATACATGTTTGAGGTTGAACAAAATAGTGTTGTAAATATAAAAGTTTTCCGCTTACGTTTAAATCAAAGTTTTCCGCTTACATTTGGTATCAGAGCATGGATACAACACTTTTGTTCACCATGAAAGTTTTTGTCTTAATGTTCTTTTATGGTCTTTTGATGATCATATGAAAGTTTGCTTATGCTATTTTGTATGGATTTTGTACTGGACATAATAGTATTCGTCCAAGTACATTGAAATAGCATATCCTTATATTTGTTTCTTATGAAATGAAATACCAATTAAATGATCAATGTATAGTACAAGTTACTCGTCACCAAAGTGGCATAACTAGAAAGTTATTGATATTTATTTGTGTATTTTTATTGTCGATCATATCGAATATTGTTACAATGATCGTACAATTAAACTTATTAATTATAAAGCTTGGAGATCGCCCAAAGGTGGATCATTGCTTATAATTAATAACATGAAAGAGATTGATCAAACATTCTTGGTAACATGTATATCCAAAGATAGCATGTGTAAAGATCTGAGTATGTTTGAAAAATCTATTAAAGTTTATCTTTTGACAGTTTTAAAGTTTGTATTTAAAATTCATCCAAAGATGGTTTTAGATGCATATCTAAAAGTTTTGTCTAGATCTATTTTGGTCAAAATATTTATTTTGAGTATGTTCTTTTCTGCAGCCACCATAAACCTGTATGCTCAAAGCAGCGGGCTTGTAAAGTTTAATGGACTGAATTATAATGATTGGTCCGAGCAAGTGCGTTTCCAATTGGGTGTTATGAATTTAGATTACGCATTGATTATGGATAAACCAATCATTATTGAGGACAGTACAGATGATGATTTGTCTCTTTTAGAGACTTGGGAAAGGTCCAACAGATTGAGTTTAAATCTAATGCGTATGTTGATGGCTGAAAATGTTAAGCCATCAATGCCCAAAACGGAAGATGCAAAAGAGTTCATGTTGAAGATTAAAGAATACTCTCAATCGGACATTACGGACAAGTCCATTATGGGGAGTCTCATGAGTGAGTTGACGACTAAGAAATTTGATTGGTCGCAACCCATTCATGATCATGTGACAAACATGGCTAATCTTGCAGCGAAGTTGAAATCCATGGGCATGGACTTGAATGAATCTTTTTTGGTTCAATTCATTATGAACTCGCTACCTCCTGAATTTGGCCAGTTCCAGGTGAATTATAACACCATTAAAGATAAATGGAACTTTCAAGAAGTAAAGGCCATGTTAGTTCAAGAGGAAGGGAGATTAAAGAAATATAGAAAAATTCTGTCCATCTCACGGTTCATGAGGTGCTAGCGGCGAAGGGAAAACCAGAAAAAGGGTAAAAGAAGGATAAGACTCTGGAGTCATTAAGGAGGGTCAAATCCGTAAAGATATGAAATGTCATTTCTGCAAGAAATCTGGACACTTCAAGAAAGATTGCCCAAAACGAAAGGCTTGGTTCGAAAAGAAAGGTACATATTATGTTTCTGTATGCCTTGAATCAAACCTTATTGAAGTTCCCAATAATACACGGTGGTTGATATCTTGGTGCAACTACTCATGTGTCGCATATTTTACTGAGGATTCCTTTCGATCCAACCCATAAGCGAACTAAAAATTTCTGTATATGGGAAATAGAATGAAGGCACAAATTGAAGGCATTGGGACATATCGCTTAATTCTAGATTCGGATGCCACTTGGATCTTGAAGAGTGTCTTTATGTTCCTGAATGTGCTAGAAATTTAGTTTCTGTTGCTAAGTTGGATAATAAAGATTTTAAGTTTAAGATTGGAAGTGGTGTATTTTCCTTGTATAAGTGTGAGTACTATTATGGTAGTGGTACTTTATCTGAAGGATTGTATCGCTTTAATCTTAATAATGGATTTCTTTGAATCTCTGTTTAATGTTGAATTTTATGTTGGCAATAAACGTAGTGCACATAGTGAATGTTCTGCTTTCCTATGGCATCAAAGACTTGGTCACATATCCAAAGAAAGAATAATGAGGTTGATGAATAGTGAAATTTTACCTCAATTGGATTTTGTCGACTGGAACATATGTGTAGAATGCATTAAAGGAAAACAAACCTCGCATATATCAAAGCATCCTGCCACAAGAAGTAATGCACCATTAGAGTTAATACACACTGATATCTGTGGTCCTTTTGATGTTCCTTCCTGGGGAAATGAAAAGTATTTTATCACTTTCATTGATGATTACTCACGTTATTTCTATTTATACTTGTTACATGAAAAGTCTCAAGCAGTGGATTACTTAAAGATATTCATTGATGAGGTTGAAAGGCAACAAGATAAAAAGGTTAAAGTTGTGAGATCTGATAGAGGTGGTGAATATTATGGTAAATATAATGAAAATGGACAATGTCCAGGTCCATTTGCTAAGTTCCTTGAAAGTAAGGGTATTTGTGCACAGTATACAATGCCTGGAACACCTCAGCAAAATGGTGTAGCTGAAAGGAGAAATCGTACTCTTATGGATATGGTTAGGAGTATGATATGTAATGTAAATGTACCTATATCCTTGTGGATGTATGGATTAAAGACTGCTGCATATATTCTAAATAGGGTTCCTAGTAAGTCAGTTCCTAAGACTCCTTATGAACTGTGGACAGGGAGGAAACCTAGCTTAAGACATCTTCATGTTTGGGGTTGTCCAGCAGAAGTAAGGATATATAATCCACATGAAAAGAAACTTGATGCAAAAACTATTAGCGGTTATTTCATCGGTTATCCTGAAAAATCTAAAGGATATAGATTTTATTGTCCTAACCATAGTACAAGAATAGTTGAGTCTAGAAACGCTCGATTCATCGAGAATGGTCAAATCGATTAGGAGTAATGAATCTCAAAGAACGATTAATGAGATTCGAACAGAAACTTCTTCAACTAATATTTCTCCTCGGATGTTGTGTTAAAGGTACCTAACAACACGGAAAGAGAAAATTTAGTTGGTGAAAAGTCGATGGATGATATACAAGCCATGAAGGAAAAGATATACCACAAGAAATAGCACTAAGAAGGTGCAGTAAGATGAAAAGACCAGCTATCTTGGATGATTATGTGGTATACTCTTTAGAACATGAATGTGACTTAAGTATAGATGAAGATCCAGTCTCATTTACACAAGCCAAGAAAAGTAATAATTCAGAAAAATGGTTTAATGCTATGGAAGATGAGTTGAAATCAATGAATGACAACAAAGTCAGGATTTGGTTGAGTTGCCTAAAGGATCAAAGCAAGTTGGTTGTAAATGGGTTTTAAGACCAAACGCAACTCAAAAGGCAATGTTGAAAGGTACAAAGCCGGACTTGTTGCCAAAGGTTATACTCGAGAAAGATGGCATTGATTATAAAGAGACTTTCTCTCGGTTTCTAAGAAAGACTCTCTAAGAATTATTATGGCTTTAGTTGCACATTATGATTTAGAACTTCATCAAATGGATGTAAAGACCGCATTTACGAATGGCGATCTTGAAGAGGAAGTTTATATGGATCAACGGAAGGTTTTAAAATTCAGGAAAGGAAAATTTAGTGTGTAAATTAAAGAAGTCAATATATGGGCTTAAACAAGCATCCCGCCAATGGTATATTAAATTTAATAATACCATTACATCGTCTGATTCTGAGAAAATACCGTTGATCGATGTATCTATCTTAAAGTCGATGGGAGCAAGTTCATTATATTAGTCCTATATGTTGATGATATTACATTAGCCGCTAATGATAAATCATTGTTACATGATGTAAAGAAATTCCTCTCTCACAATTTGAAATGAAAGATATGGGTGAGGCATCCTTTGTTATAGGAATAGAAATATTCCGTGATAGAAAACAAGGATTGTTAAGTTTGTCTCGAAAGGATATATCAATAAAGTTTTGGAGAGGTTTAGAATGGATAAATGCTCATGCATAGTTCCAATTCGAAAGGGGACAAGTTTAGCAATATGCAATGTCAGAAAAATGATTTGGAGCGAAAAGAAATGGAATCTATTCCATATGCTTGGTAGTTGGGAGCTTAATGTATGCATCAACATGCACTCGACGGATATTAGCTTTCTTTGTTGGTATGTTGGGTCGATATCAAAGTAATCTGGGATGGATCATTGGAAAGCTGCGAAGAAAGTTCTTCGGTATTTACAAGGCACCAAGGATTACATGCTCACTTACTGAAAAATCAAACAATCTTGAAGTGATTGGTTACTCAGATTCGACTATCTTTGGATGTGTAGACTCAAGAAAATCTACATTTGGCTATATTTTTATGTTAGTGGAGGAGCGATCTCTTGGAAGAGTGGGAAGCGATCGATTATTGCTACTTCTACTATGGAGGCTGAATTTGTCGCTTGTTTGAAGCTACTATTCAAGCATTATGGTTACGGAATTTTATAACAGTCTCCATATTGTTAACTCAATAGAGAGACCATTAAAAATTTATTGTGACAATTCATGACCGTATTCTTCTCCAAAATGATAAATACTCGAAAGGTGCAAAACACATGGAATTGAAGTATTTGTCGGTTAAAGAAGAAGTACAAAAGCGGAAGGTGTTTTTGAGCATATCGATCTTGATCTTATGATAGCGGATCCGTTAACTAAAGGTCTACCGCCAAGACATTTAATGGTCATGTCGAAAGTATGGGTTTAATTGAGAAGTCCTTGTTATCATAGAAATGTGTTTGTAAAGATTTGTACAAGTTTGTACAAATAACTGTTGCTCATATTATTGTGACAAGTTTGAATTCAATAAAAGAATTGTTTTTGTCCTTTCTTTCACATTATGGAGTTTAGTGAAATATTTTAATTAAGGATTATGTTTTCCTTAATTAAAGATATATTTTGGATTAAATTGATTGTGATATATGGAAGGAATCTTATTGACTAAAAATTTGAGACCGCCATAATCCTTTCAATTTAAATTCAATAAAAAATATAACTTGATAAATTCATGTATAGTGTGCACTTAAAGTTTATATGTGAATCATCAAGTTATTACATGGGTCAAGTGGGAGATTGTTAATTTTAATTAACATAAAAGTGCCCCATGTAATTTATTGGTTTAATTTTAATTATAAAAGATCTAGTATGATGGTTGCTAGATTTAAAGTATTAGAATTGTTGGGTTTTAAATCCCTCTTGTCTCTCTTACTAATTATGTTGTATGTGTATTAAAATGGAGTAGTATTAGTACAGCAGTTGCATGTCTCATTTGCTTAAAATCATGCATGGCTCTACGTGCTATTGACATGCTTAATAGCATGCGGTTGCGTCTTGATTGTGCGAGAACAAAAGTGAAAAAGGTGGCTGCTTCATGCGGCTATTCACACATCGTCTGTTCGCATGCGACAGAGCGAACATGGTGTTCACCGCACATTGTTCACTTGCTATAAATAGTCCTTTTCCATTCGGAGAGTTAAATGAGATAGATAGAAAGGTAGCGAGCAGTGTCACATTTGCATTAAGCCAAAGACTTGAACGGAGTCTGAATAAAGCAAATGGTAGTGCAAATACACACATACAACTTACTGCTAGTTCTTTGATCATCAAGAGAACACTATTAAAGTAAAGGAAGAGACAAGAGAAAAAGGCTTATTGGAAGCAAAGCAAGTTTATTACAATATGGATCAAGGTATGTTCATACATGTTTGAGGTTGAACAAAATAGTGTTGTAAATATAAAAGTTTTCCGCTTACGTTTAAATCAAAGTTTTCCGCTTACACCAGAGACTAAGCTATACAATGGTGCCCTCGAAAAAAAAAAGGGAACTATAGAACGGAAGTGCTATCTGCATCCTGCAAGCATGCTTCTTTGCACCACTTTAAGGCGCAGGACATGTACTACTAGGTTAGAATTTCCCTGCTCCTGAAACAACTCTTCCAATCAGCATCCGGAACTACAATCATTTTGATCATGCGCTCGCGTGGAAAACGCATCAAGAAACAGAATCACTCACAGGGACGAAACGCATCAAGCAAAGCTCCTGGCCACCCGATGGATGGCAGAGAGGGTGAAGTACTAACCGAGACAGACGCGATTCACACAACAAAAAAAAAATGTTGGCGTTTCTCTCTTCTTCTTTGCCCGATCACGACGGCGTGCGACGTAACAAAAGGCACACGAACATGCATCATGTCTGATCGATCATGTAGGTGTTATTGGCAGAGGGGAAAAGGGGGCTGAAAAGTCCGTCGAGAAAAGGATGGCGAGAGGAAAAACAGCACACACACTGACACATCTGCCACCTAATGTTTAGGCAGGATCTGGCCGCCAATTATTGGATCGGGTGAGACATCGCAAGCCCGAAAGAGTGCCGCACCCCAGCGAATGTGTCACGGGGCAGCGTTAAGAGCTAGCAGATGCTACTGCACTTCGTCCCCTTCCCCCACGTGGGTGGTTGTTAAATAAAGCTTTGCTTCTGATGCAATGTTAAACCTTTCTTAGATTTTTTATGTTATTGATATGCTCTAAAGATGATTTTAGAGATAATTATATCACTTCTATATTTATAATCCTTTCAATAATATATTATTTTACCATTTAAATAAATATCGTTCATATTGATCAACAAGTATGTGACTTGGTTGTGAAAATATTTATTTATATTTTGATGTTATTTTATATTAACTCTGATATTATATCATTATATGGGACAATTATGATTTATAGATCAGCACATATATTAATTAATGATTATGTTTCACGGATCATAGATATGGAGATATCAAATTAATAATACGAATACATGTTAGAGAACATAGTGTTAGATTGACCTACCATGAGATACTACGAGAATTGTTATATTCTTAAGTGTCATCAGTTAATCTCATATATAATTTATGTAGCATCTGTAAACATAAGATTATCATATTTTCTATATGTGTAATGATTTACTTAGGTTTACCAAACACTACTCCGTAACTAGATTGTCGTAAAGATAGCTTTTAGCTTTACTATGAAATATGAGAAATGTAAGCGATTAAGATAGAAATTGCCCTTCTTATATAATGAGAGAGATGTCCTTGGACTTCTCGATGTGGTTGGATTAAGAAAGTGCATAGCTATGATGAATATGGTTGAGAGGTTAATTACAAACTAAGTAATCCACCATAGATTTAAGTAAAGAATTAAGCCATCATAGAATGACATGTTTTTCGCTTTGAGTTCGATATAATATCGTGGGGCAAAGAGATCGGTACATAAGCATTATATAAGCTTGTCTGATATAATCTTTATGTATATTTAAGACTCATTATGTTCTGCTAGGAACCGCTACTGACTTATAGACTGGAAAGTACTTTTCGACCCATGGCTGAATATATATGAACCTAAAGGGTCACACACTTAACAAGTTGAAACGATAAGAGTCCAGATAATAGATTCTAAGTAAGATACCATCTCTACTCATATTACATCCGATCGGAGGCTCTCCGAGTGAGATAAGATCTTTACTCGTATTGGATAAAGATCCAATTAAAAGTTTTTCGAGTTGGATACAATATCTAATTGTATCAGATAAAGATCCGATTAGAGGCTATATATTAAAAGAGATGCATGCTAAGAGAGGAATCCCGAGACACATCCATCGGAACCCTAGTCGCTACATCTCGAAGCCCTTGTTGTGCGAGCTGGTGCTAGGCTACTAGCACATTGATGCACAGTGTTTCATCCATAGACGTGTGGATTTCGGTAAAAGCGCTGCTACGACTGCGGCGCTAATCGGGACGATCACGAGGAGACGATTGGTCAGTGGACGAGCTGAATTTCAGAGAACGATCAACTACTTCCACTACACCGACGAGCGCTATGTTGAACTGGTCACTTCAACTCTATTTCCGCTTTGTTGCACATCTAGTGGTAACAATTTATGATCTCTTACTCGTATGACTTTCTGGTTTATACGATAGAAAATTTTAATCTATACTAATATAGACTACCTGTATCCTAACATTTTAAACGATTCACACACGCAACTTGAGGTTTTGTGTTTAGAGATGAGCTTTCGGTCTCGCTCATTTTGGTTTAAAGCCAGCTTCTGTTTCTGGCTTCTATTTTTTTGCACTATTCAGTAATTTCGTATTTTTCTAGATTTTTTAGGCTTTTTTACTTTTTTTCTCGTATTCCTTTGCATTGTCCGTGATGGGCTAATATGTTTTTTTCTATTTTTAAATTTAATTATACCAAATAATCTAACTCAGCTACAGTAAAAATAAGCCAGCTATAGTAAAAAAAAAAGCAATAAGTCATCGCTGTTCCGAAAGCCCCTTATTAATTTTGTTGCCATATCAAAAATCAGATTATGTTCATGCACCCGTGGTGGAGATACTGAATGCTACTGCCTCGTAACGATACCTGAACTGCCATAGCTAGAAATATAACATGAATGGGACCTTATGATGAGAACATAATAGTATTCTAACCTGTATAGTAGAATAATATGAATGAGTCAAAAGGCATAGTTAATGTGTAACGGTTGTGCTATGACTGTGTGTCTCGGTTAGATTTGATCCAATAACAAAAGTTACGATGGTAAAAAAAAACTACAAATACGGCATGTCATTCAGTTGCAAAACCAAGTTTTCTACCAAGAAATAGGGTCGACTGGGCCGGTGGGCTGGCTGCGGGCGACCGGGACGAGTAGGCTTGGCCTTATGAGACCGGAGCCGGAGCCCAATGAGAAAATGGGCCAGAATAAAAAAATATAATAATGAAAATAAATATAAAATAGAAATTGACAAATAACCCACAATTATGCAGAAAAACAAAATAAAAATATGACCTATAAAATTTGACATAATAACCCCAGAAGTGATACTAACAAATCAGTAAAACACACAATTCCCACGAAATAAAATGATGCCAAGTAATGCAAAATTATTCAATAAGGGTTATTGCTTCATTTAAAATATAATCAATAATCCTAAATAATTTTATTGGCCTTAAATTATTGGTATCTACATCATTTGCCCCACGCGGGCCCCATCACATCCGAGACTCCGAGGTTGGTTCGTGGTTGGCCCCAGACCCCTCCGGGGTTGGTCTTGCACAACTCGCCTGGTGTTGGCCTTGTACCCCTCCAGGGTTGGTCTTACGTACCTCGTCTGGGGTTGACTCTGTACCTATTTGGGGTTGGTCTTGCGGACATCGCCCAGGGTTAACTTGGGGACTTGGCTTAGAGTAGACTCTTCAATAGGTGCCTTGGCTCAAAGGTGATCGTGGGCCCGAGGTGGCATAGGGACCCTCCCCCAACAACATCCACAATCCACAACTAGCCCGAAAGCAAAATGAAAATAAATTTTATGCAAGTAAAATGGAATGCGGGAATGTAGAAAGTAGGGGAGAGGGTAGAACCGGGGATATCGAAGAACCAGGGCCTAAGGCGTCGGCGGCGTGTAGCTGACCGAGACGCAAGGCGCTGAAGAAGGGCAGCCGATGGGGCCGGTGCAAGGCCGGTGGTGTACCGAAGCACGGTGTCGGCGGCATGCAGTCGGCAGCATGCCGGGCATTAGCAACGTACATTTGCTGGGTTGTGCAGCTTCGATAATGGCAAAGAGATCGGCGGGGATGCAGAACGCTGGCGGAGCTAAAAAAGCGCAAGGCGATGAAGGGGGAGAGGTGCCGGCAGAGACCGGCCGGATGTAAGGCGTCAATAGAGCAGAAAGCCTCGACGAGACGCGGAGCATTGGGGAGGACTAGTGGAGGCGCGGGGAGACTAGTGGTGGATCTGGAGGAGAGAACACAGGGAAATCGAACCCCAAATCATCACTTGACGGCCGAGTTAAATTGGTGGTGAAAGGGGGAGGGGACGAGAGCACTCGACAGAATTGGGGAACACCGCTGACACCAGAAGGGGGAAATAGTCGAGGGGAGGAGAGCCAGCGCATGGGCGTCGTTAGCGGCGCTGTGGTTGGTGGGGCTCAGACCATAATGGAGTCAAGAGAGAGAGGAGATGAAAGAGGAACCGAGCAACACATGCGGTGCGACGAGAGGAGAGAGGGAAGAAATAAGGTCGACTGGGCCGATAGGCTGGCTGCAGGCGACACAGGCTGAGTAGGCTTGGCCTTACGAGGCCGGAGCTGGAGCCCAATAAGAAAATGGGCCAGAATAAAAAAATATAATAATGAAAATAAATATAAAATAGAAATTGACGAATAACCCACAATTATGCAGAAGAACAAAATAAAACATGACCTATAAAATTTGACATAATAACCTTAGAAGTGATGCTAACAAATCAGTAAAGCATATAATTCCCATGAAATATAATGATGCCAAAGTAATAAAAAATTATTCAACAAGAGTTGTTGTTTCATTTAAAATATAATCAATAATCCCAAATAATTTTTATTGGCCTTAAATAATACAAGGGAAGAACTGGTTAAGGGGAAGAAACCAGTTAGACTACTATTGAGGCAGATACCCTAAATCCAGGTAAGTAGGGTAAGCTTTTCAAACATGCTGTGGTACATGTTGATTAGTTACTTTGCTGCAACTATTTTTCTATGATCACCTTGCATCAAATTAATTTCTAGAAAGAAAAGAATGATCTAAAGAAAGGAAACATGATAAAAGAGAGAGAGGGCAGAACCACTAAAGGAGCAGTGACCTACAAAGGTAAATAATAAAGCAGGGTGGAGGGTGATCTGTAAGAGATTCAGAGGTAGATGAGACCCTCTATATACGAATATAACATAAAGACTAGAAACAATATCCATTTTCCCTGTCTCAGATAGGCAGAACATGATACTCTCTTCTGTTGCTATTATTTCCATAATAGGGAAGTAGTATAGATAAGTGGAGGAATTCAGAACCAGTATAGAGCTCGGAAGTGAGGGATCCAAGGCATATATATTAGCGCGGTGAAGTGTTGAGTATTCAGACCTGCTTCACCAATGGCAATTGTATAGCCGGTGGAGGTACAATGATGAAAATTGAGAAAAACATTCTGTATTATGAATTTGGGATCACATCTAAGAAAATAAGAAAAACCTAGTGTCAACAATAATTCAGAATAGCTATGGATAAAGTGATACAAGTTAGCATAGTACTTTGATAAATCATGAATTCATACCAGTCTCTTGGATAAGAGTCTATGGGAATCAAGTGGGGTCTTTCCTTTAGAATGATTGTTAGATAAATTCTGGATATTAAATATTCACAAAACCTTCAAATAACGAAGCACATTTCTAAGTAAAGACCAGGTAAAAACTTGAAAAATATGAGGATATATGTGCATCATTTATTTAAAAATTTACTGAGTACTTTGTACTCACTCTTACTACTAAATCCCCCATTTCAGAGCCATACACAGCTGGGTTGTACTTGGGGATTGACGAGGATGGGATGGAAAATGAAGACACCGAGTGGTACGAGGTTGGCATTCACTGGGAGATCGACGAGGTGGAGGCTATATATGGCAGTTGGGAACATTAGATGACCTGTAGCTCGTCGTCTTGGGTCGGACGTGTACTAAGTTATCTATTTTTCTTTTATTTGAAGTCCTCCATAGAGAACAATTGTTATTGTAATATTATAGGACTGACAGTGTGTCCAAAACCCTTAACCCTGCGTGGCTTGGTATTGTATAATAATGTATCTAGTTTCTACACTCTGATGGGATTATTATTCGATGATTCGACGTTCTTATTGAGCAATAATCCATTGACTTGTGTTATGTTCTAAATATAATGACACGGGGAGCCATATGATGGTACCAAAGCAATGGTTTGGGGACCACATATATAATTAGAGACTATCAGGGGCTTAAGTGACTTTTTACCTACTTGCTATATTGCACTAAGTATTACTTGTAATTCTCCACCTGATGTCACTATCTAGTTTAGTTCCAAAGTTTATCTTTCTAAAAATTTATTTCTACTGTAAGTCAGACGTCCACAACTAACTAAAACTCCCTTTGCAAGATGACACGTTATTACATACCCATAAGTGAGGTCCACGGTGATCACGTTACTGTCCTAGGTCGCATGGTATATACCTTAGGAGGACCTTTCCCAGAGTTCTTTGAGGATGCGGTAGTCGGGGGACGACCTCGCTGAGTAGTAGTAGGGATCATGGGCATTCCCCTAGATCGGAGTTATCGGCTGGAGTATTTTGAGGACCACCACTCCACTTCCTACTACCTTACAGACTATGGCCAGACAGGCCATTACCACCTTTAAAGTGCACTTTAGGGATTTCTTCCGGACTACCCAATTTGGGGGAGATTTCACTAGTTGCACCGGGTAGTTCAGGAGAGGAGTTCAGCCTACCCTAGGGCGGAGCTAGTTCGACCTTTGGGACCACTCCTTCAGTTTCGAGGGCCTAAAGAGAGATCCTTAGCACTCTCAGTATGGCCGACACTATGTTACGGTACTTCATGACCGGAGCTCTCAACAGAGCTGAGGGGGACTGCTTCCTACTGGAGGAATCCTCCTCGCCTGAGATCCTTCCCTTCCCTCGTGGATCGAATCGGGTTCGGGCGGCGGAGGAGGTGAACGATGTTTTGGAAGGACAACGGCGGCGGCGGCCGGGAGCAGAGCGGCTTGTGGCCCTTCGGCCAGGTGCGCGTCCTCGTCATCGGCGATTCAGGTCTGCCTCGTGCTTCCCTTTCGTAATTCGAGTACTCGTGGAACCTCCTGATACTTGGCAAATGGTATGAGAAATTGCGAGCACAAAATCAGACACTCGTGTTAACGATGATTTTGATCAATTGTGAATTGCCTATTTGGTGTCTTGGAGTATGAAATGGATTGTTGTACATTCGGGATGGGATATCCTACATATAGGCTTGCCCTCTTCTGTTAACCTTGCCTGTTTGTGTTGGGATACGGGCATACTACACTACACAAATTAAAATTTCTACCGTATAAATCAGGAAGCCATACGAGTATGAGATCATAGATTGTTACCACTAGACGTGCAGTGCAGCGGAAGAAGAGTTGAAGCAGCTAATTCAACGAAGAGCGCGTCGGTGTAGGCGAAAGTAGTCGATAGTCCTCCAGCCAACCGTCTTCTCCTTGCGATCGTTCCGATCAGCGCCGCAGTAGTAGCAGCGCCTCTACCGCGGTCCACACGTCCAGGGAGGGAACACCGTGCGTTGGTGTGCTAGCACTAGCGCTCACGGTAGGGGTTATAAGAGGTGGCGGCTAGAATTTCTTGGGATGTCTTCCTCAACCCCCGCACATCTCATTATATAGCCTCTAATCGGATCCATATCCGATACGAGTGGATATCAAAGCCCACTCGAAAACTATCATCCGGATCCTTATCGTTTCAGCCCATTAAGTGTGTGACCCTATGTGACCGATCCATAGGTCAGTAACGGTACCTAACAGGACATAACGACCCTCAAATATACATAGAAATTATATCGGACGAACATATATAATGCTTATATACGGATCCCTTTGCCTCACGATATCAGATCGAACTTAAGGTGAGAAACGTGCCATCCTATGATAGCTCGATCCTTCACTCGAACCTGTGATGAATTACTTAGTTGTGATTGACTCTTTAACCACATTCGGTATGACCATGCACTTCCTTAATCCAACCACAGTGAGGGGCCCAGAGATATCTCTTCTATTATATAGGAGGGGCAAATTTCATCTTAATCGCTCGCATCCCTCCGCATGTTTCATAGTAAACCCGAAAGCTACCTTTATGACCACCCAGTCACGGAGTAGTGTTTGGTAACCTCTAGGTAAACTATTACACATGTAGGAAACAATGACGATTTCAGATTTAAGGATCCCACATATACTATATATGAGACCAACTGATGACACTTAACAATATAACAATTCCCGTAGTGTCTTATGGTGGGTCAATCCAACACCATGTTCTCTAACATGTGTTCATATTATTGATTTGATATCTCATATCTATGATCCATAAAGCATTATCATCAATCAATACATGTGCTGATCTGTAAATCATAATTATTCCACATAATGATATAAGATCAGGGATAATTTAGAATAATATCAAAAACATAAATAAAGAGTTTCACGAACAAGTTACATACTTGTTGATCAATATTAAAGGCATTTATTCAAGAGACAAAATAATATATTATTTACAAGATCACAAACATAGAAGTGATACAATCATCTCCATGATTGCATCTAGGGTATATCACTAACAGTTTGGATGGGGAAGTGGGGCTGGGATTTAGGTTAGTAGTACGAACAAGACTAATGGAATGGGAGTCATACCGGTAGCCTGGTACATTGGTTTGCCCTGTGGGAATTGTGATTTTTCCTAAAAACCATTACCATACAGAGCCAGTGGCATCGCACACAGAGTTGGGGTTTCGTTTCGGTAGTTTAGCGCTCCAATTATTAATCAGACGTTTGCCTTAGTGCCTTAACGAAAATAAAAGGCACCTTGGTTGGTAGTACATTGTCTTACGTATTGTGAGGCCTTCATGGAGCATTGCCTCCCTTAGTCCCTTTGGCCTAGAGGCTAGATACGTGTGAATCGTTGACAAGATTACTCAGAAACATCCACTCGCATCCATGTGAATCTTTGCATGACCATCTGTGCAAGTATGTCGTAGTTTTTCTTTTTCTAGGGAACAAGTATTAAGTACTTGTAATGTCTCTCGTTGATGATTGTGTTTAGACCTGTTCTCTATCATAATCTGGACTAAAACATGGAGCAACGCCTAGGAAAAAATTAAAATAGTGTAGGCCAAAACATGGATCCCTTTTTTTTTCTTTTTTCTTTTTTTTTGTGGGGGTATGTTCCATTGCATTCCTCATCCTCAGAAATATAGAAAGATACATTCAATGCAACCTTTTAATGGATTTCTAATGTTTTATCAAATTATCATACAAGTTACTATGTTAGTATGGTAGCTACAAGATGTACTATGCTCCTGGAGAACCGGTAATTAAAACTATCACATGATAATTGCATGCTGTTGTACACTGCTGAGTGCCGACTATAGTTCTTCAGTTGTATACATTGCCCTTATATTTTTTTTTCTTCTCAGGTGTCGGGAAATCATCTCATTTTGAAGGGTTCTGCTATTGCTCGGCCAGCCCAAACAATAGGATATGCGTTGGGCATTAAAGTAGGTACTCTTGTTCTGCACTTTCCTCATTTGTACCTTTTGCAATTTGTATCCACTTACATTTTTACTGTTATCATTTCAGCATGTTACTTATGAAAGTGCAGGGGGGTCGTCTAATAACATCAGTAACGATGCTGAAAGGAACTTCTTTGTTGAGCTTTGGGATGTCTCAGGACATGAACGCTACAAAGCTTGTCGTTCGATTTTCTACCCACAAATTAATGGTAAATGCTGTGTCTCTCTTAATTACCAACGTTTTACTGTCCTGCATCTTTGTACCCATCACAGTTTGTCTTTTGGCAGTTTCTTTCTATATGAACAAGCCGATCCATTTTAATTGTTATTCGACTCTAATAACTGTTCACAGGAGGCCTTTTTTTTATTATAGTTTCTACTGCTAATGCTTGAAGCCAGAGCTTGGGCTGCATGCAACAATTCTGTGATCTGCATGCAATGGCAGCTCTATTTTATTTGTAGTTAGTGCTTCAGTTTGTTTTCAACTTTAGTCATGTCAGTTGGCGAAACCTCTTAGAGAAACTTTTGTCCTTTTCAGATTCTTAAATCAAATACTTATTGTGCCTCTTATCAAACAATATTACAAATACTGCATTCACAATTTCCAAAATTATCCATCAGGTGTCATATTTGTTAATGACCTCTCTCCGAGAAAGACAAAGACAAATTTGAATAAATGGGCTGTTGAAGTTGCTGAAACTGGCACCTTTTGAGCTCCACTTGGATCCGGTGGACCAGGAGGACTTCCCGTGCCTTACCTTGTAATTTCTAATAAAGTGGATCCTGTTCCAAGAGATGGCACTAGAGTAAACAGCGGAAGTCTTGTTGATGTTGCTCGGCTATGGGTTGAAAAGCAGGGCTTTCTTCCATGTAGTGAAGAACTTCCACTCACAGAGAGCTTTCCTGGGAACTCTGGTCTCGTCTCGGTTAGATTTTGAGTTAAAATCCTCGTGTTCACATCTTGTACTACTTGCAATCCATTCTCTTTTGGAACTATCATGATCCATTACTTTGCAGCTTGTATTTATCGGTCTGGTTAGCA
Organism: Melocanna baccifera; assembly: GCA_036346265.1. Taxonomy (NCBI): domain Eukaryota; kingdom Viridiplantae; phylum Streptophyta; class Magnoliopsida; order Poales; family Poaceae; genus Melocanna; species Melocanna baccifera. The sequence goes on from CM070682.1 coordinate 7,259,677, forward strand.
GAAAAATTAATGATCCTTTTTCGATCTGTGTCTGCGCACTGTTACATTCAGGCTTTCAGCTATTCCTTGCACAATAAGTTGACCTTTGATGCAGGCTACCAAAGAAGCAAGATATGACAAAGAAGCTGTGATCAAGTTTTTCCGCATGGTTTGTATAGAATTATTTCATTGATTCGTTTTCCTCGTACTATCTATTTTCATCCGGTAGGGCTGTTGAAATGCATCTTTCAGTTGATCAGAAGGTATTTTTCGAATGAGCCTGCTGCCCCAAGTCTCTGGTCTCTTACCCCGAGAGAAGATTCCATTGTAGAGACTCTCAAAGCTGACGTTGATAGCTTCCAAAGGAAAAGGTGAGCGTGCCTAAAATGAAACAGATTAACTTCCCCCAAAAAAAATCCAAAAACATACGAGAAAATGGAAAGGGAAGAACAAAGGATAGCGATTTATTCATCTGAGGCATAAGTGAGGCATCAAATGCAAACATGTTGCATACCTGCACTTACGTACAACATTTTGCAGCTATAGTGGTGATGACTTCATGTACAATGGAGTAGCCCCACTGCCAGCACAGAGGAGCCTCACACTGCCACCAACTCTCAATCCGCAGCAGCCGGTGTCTTCTTCAGATGACTACAGGTACCACAGATTCTCCTCCCCGTCGCTTACTGACATAAGCAGCAATTGAACGAGCCGAGAAGATAGGCACGGGACGGGACGCGAAACGCGCCCGATCGAGAATGATTTGTATGCTATGTTCGGAGTCGGTCTCCTATGCAACTCCTACACGTACGCCGCGCGCTAGGTACAAGTTGCGCGTGTCGGCGGCTTTGGCGCGTCGCGTACGAGGTCTTCGCGAATCAACCCTCTCCGGCTCCGGCCCTCGTCCTCGGAAAGCTGCCTAGCTACCGGCCGGCTACGATGCCGCACGATATGCACAGCTCGGCCCCACCGTCCCTGGTTCGATCGACGTCTGCCGCGAGAGTTAAGGGCGTACGCGGGCGCCATGCTCTCCACCGGAGCTTGGCCGGTGGCCCGCGCCGCCACCGGACCGCGCGCCAGGTCAGCTGCTTCGTGACTGGAGAGTCGAGAGGCTGCGTGCCGCGGCCCGCGCGCCCAGCTTTGAGGGCGGGAGAATGGAGGGTCACGGTGCGGCCGTGCGGGTCGGTGACGATCAAGGGCAGGCGGCCATGCGAGTGGAGCGAGTTCCGATCCGGCGGTGACCATGGATTCATGGGCTATAGAGGGAAGCTGCCATGATGTACACGTGTCCAAGAAGTGGGCGAAGATTTTTCTCGAATCAAACTACTCTAGTGCTTTGCTAGTATTGCGCGCTGCAGTGCAGATACAGTGATACATACATATAGAACTGGCTACTGGCGATGCACCAAATGCCAAACCGCTTGGTCGGCAAAGGTTATGCTACTAAGGGCCGCTTGGTTCATCGAAATAAGCTGATTTATGATTGAAATTATATTATAATTAATAATAATTTATTTGATATATTTAATTTTTTAAAAAATTAAATAGAAAAAATAGGTTAGCCCATCACGAACAATACAAACGAATACGAAAAAAAAATCCAAAAAAATTAAAAAATCAGAAAAAGATGAAAACAAAAAATAGTGAATTAGAAGTCAAAAACCGAAATCGAAACGAGCGATGCCTAAATCTTTGCACTGCTGTCATCAATTTATTTGGAATGCTGATGCTATCTAATGATATACCATGGCACGCACATCATTAGTGCCATAACTTTCTAAGGGCATCTCCAATGGTTCTAGTTAGCAACTAACTAGGAGACTTCCACATCATCAACCAAATAGCTAGCATACAAAGGACTGTCTATAAGGATAGCTATTTGATACTTACATGCACACACAGTCATTTATAGAAACTGCCTCGTTTTCTGTTATAGCCTAGTGCTTAAGGAAGAGCCGGCTCGATTTTTTTTGCATACTCTCTTTCCTCCACATAGGATTTATGCTGATGTGTACATGCAAATAGCCAACTGACTCAGACCATTGGAGATACCCTAATGCCGGGACTTGATCAATGTGTACGTGATTTCATCATGATAGTGTGTAACTTGTGCAAGTGATCTTCTCTTTGTCTTTATACATACGTTTTTGAATAAAAACATTGCCATCTTCCGGAAGAGCACATAGTAATGCCTGTGGTGGGCTGTCTAACTCAAATTTTGGCTTACAATGTTGATAGCATGAGTTAATTCATTTGGGCCTTCGTTTTCAAGTACAAAAGACGACACATACCTCACTCATACTACACGTACACACATGAGTACGTGTCCACTACAGACGCTAGAAATTTGTGTAAGAACAAGTCCACCAGCCCGTCCTTTAATTTGGGTCCCTTGCTTACCTTAAAATCACAGGCAAGCAAGGAAAAGCAAGCTCGATCATCTGAGCAATAGCTCAAAGTTGCATCCAATCAGTGTACCCTTTTAACAATTGTTTAACTTCTTCTGTAGGAGTAAACTATTCGTAACCACAAGATAACAAATTAAATAGTGTTAGCTAGCCATTTTGGTTCTTGCTAGGCAAGGTTAAGCTGGTAATTCCACGTTACTTAGTGAGCAAGAGATCCAAACATTTTACTCATTTACTAGCAGATGTACAAGCATTTTCTTGCGCTATATATAATGCTACATATATGTATTATTATAGCACCTCACATACTAACATGAGATACTACTATACACTACTAGAAAATAGATCATCCCTCACGGTTCAAAACCGTCAGGAAAATACAAAAAACCGTCAGGTTAATATTCCCTGACGGGTTCCCGTCAAGCAAATCCCCTCAGGGCTGGCTGGTCAGGGAAATTCAATTTGGCTGACGGTTACCCGTCAGGGATATTTAACTTGACGGTCTTACCCGTCAGGGAAATTTAACCTGACGGTCAGTTAACGACCGTGAGGAAAATTTATTTAACCTGACGGTACTAACCGATCGTGAGGAAAATTGATTTAACCTGACGGTACTAAGCGACCGTGAGGAAAATTGATTTAACCTTACGGTACTAACCGTGAGGAAAATTGGCACAAACTAACAAAAAAATTATAACAGATTTGCTTTTGGACTACTCAATCAGCTCTAATTCTTCTTTTCACTGTATTACGAGTAATACTACTATTCAGAACTGAGAAGGGGAGGCACCGATAAATACATGAGCAATGGATTGTTACACACTGCTGGTACCGAATAAGGTAACAACAACATATCGAAATAGGCCTAGTACATTCCAGATCAACAAAAACATAACTGATACTACCACCATACATTCTGCATACAACAGCAGTTTTGAGTAGTATGAACAACGCAATGCTAACGGAGGCTCCAATTTAAAGAAAACACCATCACATCCTGTTGGATGTATGTCGCGCATGGAGAGACACCGCCCTATCAAGCCCGCTCTTGTTTCCCTTCAAACAAATTACCAAGAAACAGCTCAAGCTGCTCAGGCGTGTGCTTGACGTATTTTCCTGGTGCTTTGCTATTCTCGATGAGAGGCCTACAGATTAACAAGGCAATTTTATAAGCACCACGAACGTGAACTGATAGCCATAACCTCGAAGGAATGACACCAAAAGAAAGAAGGATTCTTCATGAGATTAAACGAGCTAGTAAATTATGTCAGTTCAGAGTAATTCAGGTTGATTAGTAGCATCACCAACAGAGAAAAAAAAGAGAGTAGTTAACTCATACTTAATTTAACATATTTTTCCTCGTGCACTTCATTCTTCTGTTTCCACCCATTATCACCCTAGTACCCTAGATCTTTCACCACTTTTCCATCATCTGAAAACCCTAAACATCTCACATGCAGCTGCTATTGAATGAAAAAGAGATACGTTACCACGCCATGGACTGCCATGGACTGTCGTTAGTTCAACTAGCCACAAACTCAAGGCGAAGCAAGGGCCAGCCTACCCAGCCCACGCTTGGCGATGTGTCTAAAATACTCTAATCGAAAGGAGAATAGGCTGTCTCCTAAACAGCTGCCAAGTTTATCAAGGTCTAGGGATAACTCAATTATTGACAGTTTACAGTGTTATGCTGATAAATAATTCTAGAATTCACAAACAAGTAATAAGGTGTCAAGGAGACATACCCAAAACGCTTTAGGAAGGATCTGTATGCAGGCAACAGAATTTCAGCAACTGCAAGTCTCAATGACTCACGCAACTCGGTAGTTAGTAGCCTGGATGTTTCTAGAATTCACAGTCATCAATGTCTCTAGAAGCCTGCCATCTATTCCGTAGTTAGTAGCAAGATGGATACTGGATGTTTGAATTTGTTTGGACCAATATTCATAGTGAGAGCATTTATTTGAGGTTGAATAATCCTCAACAAGGCATCAAATGCAAGAGAAATAAACACAGCGAGTTTTAATCAAAGATTTCTAGCAAGTGAACCTTTGACCAAGCAATCCTTCTATACGGATTCGCATTTTGCTGTACAATCCTTCGATGCCTTTGAATCCAGTCATCGCCCAATAAATCCTTGGCTTCTGATCTGGAAGAAAGAAAATAGAGCATTGCGTTGTACCCACTCACTTATTGTAACCTTGTTTGCTACCCTACTTCACAAAAACATACCTGCGGACAGATTTGACAATATAATGAATGTTATTCATCAAAAATATGTGCATCAAAGCAGGATCCTTGTATTGCTTTGCTTTTGCATCCAAATTATTCTGTAAAGCTTGCATAATACCCCATTCTGTTTTTTTTTTTGCTTTTGCCGTTGTCGGAGGCGAGGAGGCGCCAGTGCGCGACGGCGCAGAGCGCGCGCTGGCGTCGCGGGGCCGCGCAGTGCAGGATTTGGGCGAGCACGTCGATCGGACGGCGTCGAGCGCGCCAATGAGCCGTACTCACCGGCCGCCGCCAGGCGCGGCGCCGCGGAAATCTGCGGAGGAGGAGGGTCGTTGTCGGCGAGGAGCGACGCCGCTGGCGCATGGACTCGGAGAGCGCCGGCAGCTCCTCCATGGCCTCCATGGTCGGTCCCTCTACCCCTAGCGGCGGCGGATCTCACGGATCGGGCGGTGGCGACTGCCCCGACCCGGCGCGGGGGAGCGAGGAGGAGGCGGGCGGCGGCGCGGGTGGGAGGAGGGAGGAGGCGGTGGGCGGCGGAGCCCAACCCACCGCCGATCTGAGAGGAAGGAGAGGACGCGAGGAGGCGGGAGGCGAGTGAGGGGGAGGTGGGGGGATAGCGAGTCGGCGGGGGGCGAACGAGGGGGAGAGCGAGGGGAGGCGGGGGCGGCGGGGGGAGAGCGGGGGGAGGGGTGCGTGCGTGGGTGGGGAGGGCGCGCGGGTTGGGAGGAGGAGGATGGGGCGTGCGGCAGCTGCGAAAGTGAGAAAAGGTGGGGTGTTAGGGTTTCTAATTATCCTCATGGTGATAAGTGGGTCTGATAGGAAAATGAATTATCCTCACAGTGATAAGTAGGCCCGACAGGAAAATTGATATCCTTCACGCTCTATACGGGTCCGTCAGGAAAACGAAAATATCCCTCACGGTCTATGCGGGCCCGTCAGGAAAATTAAAGCCCGTGAGAGATGATCCGTTTTCTAGTAGTGATAGAGCGTCATCGCCAAGGTAAAGAATAAATAATAAAAGCTGCAATAGAAATCGAAGGGAAATTAAAACTTTAAAAGTGCTTTATTGGAGAACCAGCGGAAGCTAAAATAAATATTTGAAATATGGGACTGGTCCACTTCTATCCAAATAAAGAATAAATGAAATATCAAAATAGTGACAAACCACATTGCTGAAAACTCGAGTGCTTTCACCTATGCATGATGCTATCACTCCATTGGGCTTTTACCTGAGAATGAAAAGAGCAAGTATGAGATTCGAAAATCTCAACAATTACACAACAATGGTCGTAACACGATGAGTAAAGGACAAGTAAAACAAGCAAATAATTGACACAGAATAATTGCAATGAAACTAGGTCATTGGAACTACTGATACCGATCGGGGATAGAGGTAACAAGAATCATGGTAATAAGGTTAATTGTTATATAGCAAATTATGGCAATAGCATTGATGATTACTTTCCACATACTCGATTATAGGAGAGTAGTCAGGTATAACACTGTCCTCGATTGTATAACCGCAAACAGGGTATAATATCTTGAGTAATGAAAATGTACGGCCCCTCGTACGTTACCAGGTGGGTGAAAATCTCCCTTATATATGGGTAACTCCAGGGTAGATAACTGTGATATTGTTAATATGTTATATGGTAAAACTTTAAGGGAACTAAAGGAAGGCTAAGATAAGGTTATGATAAGTGGAATGATTCGTTAAAGGTTTGGAATGGAGAAACATTAGATCTTGACAGATGGTGGTATGAAATGATAACATGGTGATAACGGTCTAAAAATTATTCTAAAAGACACTATAATATAGCTCACACAACGGTTGATAACCAACTAAGTTTTATTACGTAACAAGTGATTATTAGTCAACTTAACAATTATTAGTATATACGTATCAGTCATGACTCACATAAGAAACATAAGGAATCATATCAGCAATACATCATGATACCAAAAAGATAAACATGGAAGCTTGATATTAAAAGATTGCTAGCGGTTTAAACCTAAGTCTACAACATGATCATCCGCTATCCCATTAATGATTTAAGCATGAATTTTAAAAATACTAATTTAAAGCATGAATTCTACAATATTATTAATTGAATATTCTAATAAACCTAAAAGCATATGAAACTAGATAATCTAGAAAATCATGGTTTGGATACAGTATTAGAGGTCTATACCTAAGCAAGCATTAGTAGTATGATAACATCCAAGCAAACATTAATAATGTGATAATAACTAGGCAGCATGAGTGATATGATAATAACCGGGTAAGTTTTAGTGATTTGATAATAACTGGGTAATATTTAGTGATATGATAATAGCTAGGTAAGCATGAGTAATATGATAATAACTGGGTAACCTTTAGTGATATGATAATAGCTAGGCAAGTATAAGTGATATGATAATTGACTCAATGGCAAATGTGACAAGTAATCTTGGAACATGTGGTACAACAAACAGAAAAGGATACAACCGTGAGGTATTTGCCTTGAGCAAGCTCGACGGACTCGCTGCACTACAGGTTTGGAATGCGCAACTGCCTAAACGCTTCCTCAACAGCTGCGTGCAAACATACACGATGGAACATAAGTGAATCAGATAAGGGTGAAGATAAAATTGTGGAAAGGATTCATCGTGCGAATCGCCGATTGGTTGTACGATTCACCGTTCGGCCGGACGAACCATGGCTCGTTGCACGACCAAGGAAAAACACCGCGTAAAACGTTATTTGGCCGCGCATCCGACTAGCCGAACCACGCGATCGTGAAAAGTCATCGTCCGCTTCGGCTAGCCACCGTCGCTTCGACAAGGCTCCTAGGCCAACCACCTGCTGGCCACGCGCGTTGCTACCGAGCACCGTGCCATGCCCACGGGCCACCCCCTACCTTTGCCTTCGGCGCCACCGCCTCCTGCGCCTCACTGTCGTCGCTGGTCACTGTGCTGTCGCGCTCAGCCTGTGTGCTGCCTAGCGCCGCCGCTGCGTGCCAGCGCCACCTGCCGCTGCTCGCCCTTGGTATCACCGACCGACTACTGCACCGCACCGCATCCATGCACCCACTAGCTTGCACGCCACCTAGCCGCTGCTATGTGCCCACGCACCGCCTGCCGTTGGCCACTTCCAACACTATCACCTGTGCCCGTCCTACCGCCGCTGGCCGCCTGCCGTTGGCCACTTCCAACACTATCACCTGTGCCGTCCTACTACCACTGGCCGCCTGTGCAACCGGCTGCTGCTGGCCGCTGGTCCCAAAGGAAGAAAGAGAGAGAGAGAGATTTGGATGGAGGTGGAAGAGAGACAAAAGGAAACCGCCTCTTCTGAAGATGACTAGGGCTTGCGCAAGGGAAAAAAGAGGTTTTGCGCTTATTTATCCGCCCTTAAGCCTAGACTAGGAGGTTAATTAGGGTTTACCTTCTTTTATTTTTTTGTGGCCTTTTTCAACAAAATCAGGATGCTACAACTATCACTACATATGAAGACTCCTTATATACATGAATTAAAGGTATGCCCGTGTCTTCGGCATCATGCTCAGCATATATTTTGCTGTTGTTCGCGTGCGAGCTAATTAACACGTCAATTCATTTTGCTCATATGCACAAGAAAAACTAGTTTCGTATGTTTGTAAGGTTTATCAACGCAGAACGATAGCTTGCGCGCATGCATGAGGTGTAATATATCTGCCACAAATTCTTCTTCAAAGAATTAACGTTCACCGTATACGCGTTTGAAGTAATCAAATCGTTGACAAGAAGCATAGATCAGTACAGAAAAGGAAATTTGAAGAAAGCGGGGAATTATACCCGGCCTCTTCTATATGGCCACAATTAAATTCACAAAGCATTCAGCCATTAATACACGTCACGTGTAGTCCACGGAATATATAGATCAGAAACATATAAATACTCCATTCTTTTTGTCAAGCACACATACAAATTTATATAATTTAAGTCACTTGTACATCACCATATTAATCTCTTGATACAAGGTAATCCAAAAACTCATCACCCCATCAAGGATATAAGAGAAATACTACGTTCATACGTACGTGACGTAAAACCCTAGATATCTACCACACACATCCCACACAAAGCTTAATTAACATCGTCTTCTTCATCTCGACCGACCCCTTTTGCACGGCAGAGCTCGCATCCATCCCACGCCCACATCGTGGTCACGGTACCGGACAATTCGACCGACCATAGCTCGAGAATCACAACTTTTCTTGCTGTCCTCTAATAGTTTTCTTCTACTTTTATTAGTACGAATTTTTCCCGACCAAAGAAATAGTATTGGAGGGAAATAACGATAGAGAGGTTGTAGGGACGATACACCAAGAACACGGCAGGCATGGTTCCTCCGATCCGATCCTACAGGCGGAGGCGGCGGCGGAGGCCGTCGGCGGCGGCTGCCTCCGCGTTGCAGGTCGAGGCGGCCGGCGCAACCTTGGCGGCCGTGGTGGAGGAGGAGGAGGACGACGATGCTTTCAGGATGAGGGAGAACCTGGGCAGCGGCAGGCTGCTGGGCGGCGGCGCGAGCGCGTGTAGCAGGTCCTGGACGAAGCTCCGGGCCAACTCCTGCTCGAGGTCGTCCAGCGCCTCGGCCACCACCGGCGCGGGCGGCAGCGGCGTCGCCCGCTCCAGCGGCTTCTTCTTCTGCACCCTTGTCGGCTCAGTCGGCGGCAGCCTTGCCGGCCTCCTCCTCCTGTCTCTCTGGCGCGATGGCGGAGCGGCTGCCTGGACGCCGGCGGTTGTCGTTGCTACCCTGGCGGTGCGTGGCGGTGGTGGAGGTGGGTAAGGGAAAGTGGCGTACTTGGTGGCGGTGGGTGGGAGCGGCAACAGGGGTGGCTGGTTGGACGGTAGGAGAGGGAGAGAGGGCGACGAGTATATCGGACGCCTCGCGTATGGACCCGCCGGAGTGGAGTTCCACGCGCCACCTTTGTGAAGGTGATGGTATTGCTGGCACGTCGTAGGGAAGGAGCCGTAGGCTCCGCACGGCGTCGCCGGTCCGGCCGCGAGCCCCGGCCGGCAGCCGCCGCCTACGACCCTCTTCGGGAACTCGAAGCTCCCGGAAGATCGATCCAGCAGAACGTTTTCCATGATCTCCAGTTAGGAGAAGGTTGTCTTTCTTAGGTCTGTTGATCGATGTGGGCCTTTTTCCAAATAAAGATCAAGTCTTGATGAGATTGCTGAAGAGCGAAGGAAAAGAGAAAAAGAAGGATCAAAGTCGAAAGAACTTGTATTAGTTCTGCATGAAATTTGCAAGAAGAAACTAGATCCTTGGGAACAAAACAGCAAGGATGCTAGGATATATCGATCGATGGTGTTGTAGATCAAGAAGAGAAAAAACAAGAACGAAATAAGCCAAAGAGATCGAAGCTATCTATATTTGCGACGATGTTGTCTTCCTCCTCCTCAACGGAAAAGGCACTCTATCTAAGGCAGAGAGAGAATAGCCATGCACTAAGCCCACCCTCGCCTCCGGGCTACGGCTCGCAGGGATCCAATGCCCCTCTCTTTATAGAGAAGGTTATGGAGAAGGTTGAGATGGGGTTAGGTGTTGTACTCTTGGAAAAAAAAAGGCCGGGATTTGACCTCAAAACTGCCGTCCTCATTTTATTGTATATTGCTAATGGCAGGCTAATTTGCGCACGTTAATTACTACCCTTCTGGGGTTTAAAAACTTTTGTTGATGCCCCTTGAGAGGATGGTATTTAGTTGTTTACCACTTGTGGAGCATTATTCGAAGAATAGCATTTAAGAGCAGATGGACCATTTCGTAAAAGAGCCTTATCTTCACATTTCTAGCTTTGTGTGCATATACACTCATTCAGTTGCTTGGTGCAGCTTAAGTTAGCTGCTATTCTATGAAGGGAAAATGTCACCCGAAAATATCTTATCTCAACAGAAGGCAACAATTCACCATCTATATATTCACACCTTAGGGCACATTTGGATTGCCGGTTTGGAAAAGGAATTTTGGAGAATTTGTCCTGTTTACTGGGAAGCTCTCGGGGCTCCATGCGGACTGCAATGCACAAAACTCGTACTCATAAAATGTAGAAAACTCTACTTGCAAATATAATTAATATGAGTACATTCTTTGCTATTTGTTCAATGGTTCTTTTAGATTGGTGCTATTTGTTGAAAATTAAATGGTTTTAGCATTTTTTTCAGAATAATTCTAGTTTTAAGAAGTATCAATATAGCATAATTCCAGTAGCAAAAGATTGACATGAGTATTAAATAAACATATCTTAACACAGATGACCTACTCAAGTCACTAAAACAGGAAAAAATGCTGATCTGATCAAGCAAGTGAGCCATAAAAATTTGCATATTGCACATAATTTATTGTTTTATTTACACTCAGCTGAGGAGTTGCACAAAAATTAAATCTTGGTCTTCTTAACTCTTGTCAATAGATCAACAATCAGTATGACTATCCTTTCTATATTCTGCTAGTTTGCCAATTTAACAAGTTACCTCAGTATAATGACAGTGACCAATGCACACTATAATCAGAAATATATAACACGAGATGTGCTACTTCAGTATCAACAGTTTTTAGCAATAATTAGAATAGGTACAACAGTAAACACTATTGAACAGAGACAATCTCAATGATAACAGATTTTAACAGAAGTTTGTAACTAGTAATCAACTAACCCCAACTAACAGGATACTTTTAGATAGTCACAATGATCACAATTTTGACAAGTTGTCCTTATTGAGCAATCACAAAGTTCACAATCTATCATGCAAAGTCCTCCCAATGCTAGTACTACTCATAGATTTTCATATATAACAAACTAAAATTGAACTGGCACATCAAACTTATGCACGATAGTAACAACCGAATGTAAAAAAAGCTTACTGTGTGATAGCAATCCAAACCACCGAGAAGGCAGTAAGGGCAAGGCTTGTTGCAAAGACAATGTCCTAGAAAACCAATCATCATCGTTATGCCAAGATATCGCCAAAGAGGTTAATGGAGATAAATGTCCAACTTCACAATTCGGAACTTACCAAATCACAAAGTCGAGATGCTGATGTTGCTGCACAAAGCCAATGAAATCACCTAATCGGATGAAGCAATCGAGAAACCAAAGAACCAGTCGCACGTTGCACACACGAATGTGCAAGTGCCTAGCTTGGAAAGAACTCAGCTCAAGCAGCAGCAACCAAGAATGCCTACACCACAGAGGGTCAACAAAGACTCGCTGGCGTGGAAATCACTAGGGGCCTGGTGAGCTCGCAGGTGCAAGCTGCTCGGGAGACTAAGGAGAATTCCCACTGATTGCCCTCGGATCTGTAGGTAGCTTCTCTTGATTGCTCACCCTTCTAGCTCTCCCATGGCTCAATTTTTACAGGGGAATGAGGGGGATCAGAGGAGAAGGAGGCGTCGCCTCCACAATCACCAGACTGAGTCCAGCGCAAGGAGAGGAGGGGATCAGATCTGATCCCCCTCTTTCATGGGCATTCGGTAAAGCCGGCCTAACCCTTCCCTCTCATCTCTCTTACATATAGGCCTCACTCCGGTTTTCCTTTTTCTTTTCTTTTATTTCGGAATCGAGGGAATTTTTCGAATTGCCCAACACTATTCATTAATATCTTAATCTTACTTCCAAGAGCTTGTATCAAATAATTAATGGCTTATTCTTTGGAAATTGTCATAAGTAAAAAAAAATCTTCTACCACTTTCCTAACGATAACGATCAAATGGCAATGACAACTTTCTTCCCGTAGAAACAAGCACTTATCCATCATCCTAAGGCACCACTTAATTTAGCTTTTGACTTCTGATCTCTGATTTTTTACTATTCATTAATTTCATTTTTTTCTCTTTTTTTAAATTTTTGGGTTTTTTTGCTTTTTCTTTTTTTTCGTATTCTTTTGCCTTGTCCGTGATGAGCTAACATATTTTTTTTCTATTTTTAATTTTTTAATTTAATTATGCTAAATAAGTCAATTTAGCTATAATAAAAAAATAAGCCAGATATAATAAAAACAAGCACTTATCTATCATCCTAAAGCACCACTCAATTTAGCTTCAAACTTTTGACCTCTGATTTTTTACTATTCATTAATTTCATCTTTTTTTAAAATTATGGACTTTTTTGCCTTTTCTTTTTTTTCTGTATTCTTTTGCCTTGTCAGTGATAGGCTAACATGTTTTTTTTCTATTTTTAATTTAATTATGTTAAATAAGTCAACTCAGCTATAGTAAAAAAATAAACTAGATATAATAAAAAGAGCTATAAATCAACACCGTTTTGAACACCTCTAAACATACCTGTGCCAAATTCATAAAGATGAGTACTCAACAACAACAGTTCCCTGGGGTTTGTGAAATAAAATATGAAAGCAAGTGGGGGTGGATTTGCGAAATAAAGATGCCGACAGGCACAGCTAGAGCAGCCTGTTCGCAGCCAACTACTGTCACCCAACAGCGCTAGACATGTAAAACAATAATATGTCTATGACAGTAGGCCCGAGAAGACCACACAACAGCGTCGGTCCCACAGTGCGGTGACCGCACACGCGCAAACCCCTAAAGTTTTTTTCTTGTAGTTGCAACCATAAAGATTTTCTTTCGCTGTAGCGCAAATCTAGAGGACAAGGACCAACTGCGGCTAGGCCGGCAACCGCCAAACCGGCTCTGGCCGCCGGATGGGGCTTTTGGCAGGTGCCGCTACGCCGTATCGGGCCGTCCGCTCGCGTACCCCCTTTGATCCCCGCAGAAGGACGCGCGGAAAGCGGCGCCACCTTGCTTTCCTCCTCCGCCTTTACTGGGCCGTGTTTGCCCCGGGGCCACCGGCGCCTGCGCCACACCCAGATTTCTGCAGCGGCGACGCTTTTTTCAAAGACTCGCGTCAAAGGGCGAACAGCTTTCTATCAAGAAAAACGTCGTGTAGCACGCTACCGCCGGGTGCACAGGCTAACAGCTAGGCAGCGTTAGTTTCGCAAAAAATCTAGTACTCCAGTCGGACGCAATCAATTTATTTGTCTAGGTCCATCCTTGATGAGAAAGACACCGTTTAATTTAGTTTTTATCTTTTGATTTTTATTTTTTACTATTTATTAATTTTATTTTTTTTAGCTTTTTAGTTTTTAGTTTTTTGTATTTCTTTATATTATCTGTGATGGGTAATATATTTTTTTCTTTTTTTAATTTTTTAAAAAAATTTAATTATGTCAAATAAACCAACTCAGTTATAGTAAAAAAATAAATCAGTTATAGTAAAAAAACTACACGTTTTTACTGTAAGTACTGTTGCATATGCTCAATGCCCGGTAGTAGAGATCAAATAAATGTGCACCCTTAATTTCATAGTGTGTGCGTCTAATCTACTAAATGAAGTTCAAACACATTATCAAATCATGTGGTCATTTTGTCCAAAATACAACCACCTAATAGACGTCCTATGTATCGACAGTATCGCAAATATTGACGGCTGAATGGAAAAAATATCTATGCAGGTAAAAGAAAATACGCATGGATGGAAAATAAAACAATAAGATACCTCGACCATATGCTACCCAAAAGGAAAAGAATATTGAAATATAGTAGTGCATATCAAGAGCACGTACGTATGCGTGTTCTTTGGCACTAATTCTGTAGCCCAAGCAGCTCTCACACCAGCTTTTTTTTTTATGGGGATTTTGATTAAAAAAAGCGAGATTTTTTGGAGAAAGTGATGAGGTGATGACCCTTCCGGGTGTTGCTCCCCTCGGGGGGAAGATCGTGGGAAACACGTGGGCTCATAACAAGGTGAATATCTCTTCTTTTATTCGAGGATAGAGGGGTAAGCACCGACCAAGTTGAAAAGAAAATTCTGTTCAAAGTATTCCTGAGATGAAGGAAAGTTAAAAGGAGTACTAAAGAATTAGGTGAAGAAGCAAACAGATTCATGAGGTTGTCTAGTACTCTCGTGTTTGATGTTGAATACAATGAGCTCGATGGATGCTCGCTAGGATATGAAGCAAGAAAAGGTTGCAGCACATGGTTTTACAAGACCCCGGAAAGTATAAGTGAAAAACTAAGGTCAAGTATAATAATTTGGTGCGATCGACTAGTCTAATCCCACTTCGTTATAAAAGAAAGTAAACCCCGCTGTTAATGATTAACCCTCCTCACCTATAGTAATGATTACTGTTAGGCTCTGTTATTTTAGAGGCCGGCCTGTTCTTCTTAGCCTTTTCTATAGCTTTTGGTTTAGATTTTTTAGAAGTTAAAATAAATGGTACTGTTTCTCTAAATGATTTCTTTAAACGGCTTATTGATCCTAAAATCATATACACTATCTATGTCGATACCTCTACCGTTTGCCACTATCTCGAAAAACATAAACAAAAACCATAAACTGTAGCTAAAAGCTATCAATCGCAATTTAAAAGAGCGATGCTTTAGGCTAATGAAGGTGTCTGAAATATTAGATTATTGATGTCTTGAATTGACTAATATAGCTAGTGGTTAGGCACAACTCGAGTTGGCCATGTAACATAGAAAACCAAGAACGGGCAAATGCTTGAAATATATATATCAGCATTTGCATTCCATATAGACTGATGATCTCGCAAAAAAAGTCCTGAACTCATGGATCTCAAACAAAAAAAAAGTAATTCACAAATTAGTATCAACAAGCAAACGAAAAAAATTGAAAAAATAATTAGGAATGACTTAACAATTTGCATTAGAAAACACCTTCGCTTTTTTTTGGAGCAATCTAACCTTAAGTATAAAGTACTATCAGACTATCAGTTAGATCTTTTCTTAGTTTATCCAAGTGGACATAATACATAGGCAGGTCAAACAACATCAATGGGCGGTGTTCCTTAGATCTCTTATACCCAATTGCATTTCTTTATGCCAGTGACAAGATCAATCGAGGTAACAAAACTTTACGTAAAGATAGTTAGAACCTCGTGGTACAGCTCCGGATCCCGGCTTCTCGGTGGGATCCGATGGAGCTGAGCCAAACACTGTTTCGAAAAAGGCCAAATCATGCTTCTAGCTTGGAGCGGAGCAGAAAAACACTTTCGCATGCGACGCGGCCTCCGGGCGGATTCTAGTAGGGAGTCAGTCGACCTGCAAGGAAAGTACCCTTTGAAGTTGGAGTTATTTACCTGCAAAATACCACACAGTTACCCCCTCACCCACTGCCCACCCTGAGCGCGGAAAAACACACGAACCGCTTCTCTGTCGCATCTCCCTCGGGACTCCTCTCTGGCGATGACGCATCTAGGGGCAGCGACAACGGTTGGGGTCGATGACGGCGACTAGAGCACACGGTGACAACGACGGCGACCCGCGCACCCCTTCTCCGGTCCTCCAGTGAATGTACGGTGCCACCACCATAAACCCTAATTCGCATCACCTCAATATTCAATTCGCTGGCTCCAGAGCCTCGGCTGCCTCCTCCCTGCGGCCATAGCACCCTCCCGGGACTCCTCCTCCCGTCTGGTAGCCCCCAAGTTGTGCAGATCTGAGGCAGCCCCTCTGGATTGGTTTCGTTTGAATGTTCTTGGTTTGGAATGATATTTGTTCACGTGGAATAATTTGGTCTGCGCACTAGCAGTTATTGTTTTGGTGCTTGTTTTTCCTGAACCTAGTGCTACCAAGTGATTAGATCTGGAATGAACTGGTGTGAGATTGGCTAATTTGCTTTATGCGTCTAATTGTACGATTATGATTCATATATTCATGCTTAAATTCTTTGTTTGTTGCTGCTGCTTTCCTGCTACGAATGCAATGAGAAATGGTTCCTTTATGATATTAGAGAGATGATGAATGAGTAATTTCTTTGGAATGATACAATGCTCTGTGGTGCTCTATGTAGTATGTCATGACAATACCCAATTGATAGTATATAGTTTTTTAGCACTTGATAGTTAGTAGCTTATTTGTTTTGAGAAATTGGTAGTAGCTGATGTTGAGGTAGCAAATTAGTCACGGTGACCATAGCTTGCTATTGAATACACTGTGATAAGAATTTCTGGGGGAGAAAATGCAGATGGCTAATAACGTTGAGTGGAATGAAGAGAGCACTAGGATAGTTTATGATTTGTTTATTATACAAGAAAGTGTTAGGAATCTTCTAAATATCTATTTGAACAATCCTGGGTATGCCTTAATGATTGCAAAAATTGCAGAGAAGACTAGGCTGCTGTACACCAAGCGAGAATTTAAGAACAAGTGGGATAAACTGAAGAATGAGTACAACATTTGAAGGAAATTGAGGACAAAGAAGACAAGCTTGGGTTGAGATCATGAAAAGAACACAATTAAGGCCACCACCGAACAACAGAAGAAATTAAAAAAGTAGAACATCATTCTTTCATGCATTCATGTACACTCCTTGCTGTATTATCTGTGAATGTTGAACTTGTATTATTGGGTGTTGATAGGATTATCCAGGCTGTATCAAGTTTCAAAAAGCTGGACTTCAAAATGAGAAATTGTTGGCCAAGATGTATGAAGACATTCGCAATACCTGCATGCACAGACCATTAATTGGTCTCCTGCTATGAGTGCCTAACCAAAAAGTCCTGTGAATCCAACCGCTGCTGCTAATGTTGGAGAGCATAAACATGAGATTGATGACAAAGAAGATAGTGATCAAGAAAAGGAGTCGCTAGCTAGTAGGGAAGGAAAGAGAACATGTGATCAACAAGAATGAATAGTGGCAGATATGTTTATACATTCATACGGTCTTGAGAAATTTGAAAAAAAACAAAAAATTGTGTACAAATACAAAAGGTGCAGGATACAAATACAATTAAAGTGATATAACCAGGGGTAGTGTGGCATTTTTGTCTCTAATCCTGTATTTCACTTCATTTCTTGGGCTAAACTGTTAGCTAAACGCTTTGCTGAGATAGTTTCAGATTATTAGTGAAGTTGTTTCTTGAAGAAGCATGATCAGAGCTGAAAAATCAGATCCAGAGCCGTATCATATTTACCAAAGTTAACACGAATTACAAACGTTGTAGCGACTAGCGAAACAAATAGACGACAATATATATACTACTGGTAATAAAATTAGAACTTTATAAGCACTCTAATATGTAGGACCAAGCGTCATATATACTAACGGCAATAGATCGGTCTGTAGGACTAACCGACCAATCATATACATCGGTCAGTAGGATACACACGCAATTGGACAACCAGTAGTCTAGTACTCTTGTGCATCGGTCCAATATGGCAGTATATATGCCCATACATCCTAGATATCTATACATTGTGAGTATGTAGAACTGCCATATGTAGAACTGCAATTTGCTACCTATCAATCGGTTTGTAGGACCAAGCATAAAGCATATGCATACATATATAATATATCCATTCAATAGACAACCAACACTCCTAGCTCGGTAGAAGCTCTTGGTTCTAACCCTCTGGTTAGCTATTTCCGGTTAGTTCGGTTTTCAGCTAGTTTTTATTGAAAAACCGAACATAAGAAAAACCAAAAACTAGATTCTGAACCGAATACCGAAAACCGATCAACCAAATTGATCGGTTCGGTTTTTTCATCCAGTTTTTCGGATCGGTTTAAATATGAACAGCCATAGTTCCGCGGGGCATGCATCGGCTAATCACCATGCAACGGCTAATCATCATGCAATTGGCTAATCACCACGTCTAATCACACCATGCAACAAGCAATGCATGCCCTCGTTCTCTGGGGCGCGGCTCCTGATTTCGCGCTTCAGGGACGTGCCAACGCGTCACGTGCGGGTTTTTCCGCTGTTCGGAGTGGACCCAAATCGTAAAAAAAAGATGAGGAGCTAGATCTAAAAAAAAAAGGCACCGAGGATTAAATACATAAAAAAATTCGGCAAATTAACAGGCTGTGCTCGTCTCGTCTGTCGTTATGAGTTGGTTGTAACTCGGTATCGTGCTTTGACTTGAAAGGCCATGCACATGCAGCACATTACAACCATTTTCCTTCCAACAACACAATACATAAATATCATAAGTGCGCTAATTGGAGCGAGAAAACAAGCGACGACTTCGTGACTTGTGACCCTAGCGCTACCTCAGAAGGTGAGCTCCGGTTCATATATTTATATACATGGAGGTTATGTTGATTAATTGCAGTCAACCACTCACCTGAGATCTCTTAATTTAACCTCAAGTTCAACTAAAACGGAGATCTTTCTTGCTTAGGCACATCATCAAACTTTCATTCGACAAATCCTGTCGTCACTTCCATGTTGGCATCTCACGGAATAGAAATAGTACAACCGGGTCAGTGTTCGGCGTTTTGTTGAGCGCCGACCGTTCTATCAGGTCCACATCTTCGTTCGTGCAGTTGCGCCCATTCGCAGGGAAAAAGACATGGCAGGCCTTGCCAGCTTTTTATGCCGCCCCGCCCACCGTTCCGGCCTCTGCAGGCTCTGCTCCTGCCGTCCTGCGACAGAGCGACACTCCCGATCTACTCCTCAGGCAATTCTTATTTTGCAGCTTGCCGGTCTCTCGTGAGCTCTTCACTCCTTGGGAAATGCTGTTAATTAGATATACATCATAGCATTGTACTTACTGCTTAAAAACTGAAAAAGAAAAAAAAAGCACTACTCGACGTACCCTTCCGCAGGAAAAAATTCAGTGAGAGAAAGGTCTTTCCTAGAGGCGTTCGAAACAGCGATAGATTTTGATTTTTGCTGAAATTTCACTGTAGCTGACTGATTTTTTTACTATAACTGAGTTGATTTATTGAGCAGAATTAAATTTAAAAAAATATAAAAATAAAAACGGCATATTAATCTAGAGCGGACGATGTAAAGGAATACAGAAAAAAACAAAACACAAAAATACTAAAAAAAATAACACCAAAAATGCTACAATGTTTTCGTCGCCGTTACAGTGTTTTTATCGCCCACCACGGCTTCTAAAAGCCACAATGAGCGCCCCCTTAAAGCTCTCCTCCAAATACTACCACGTGCCCCCTCTAAGCTGACGTGGCAGCATCCGAAGCCAGACAATTCCTTTCCCCTTTCCACATCCCTTCGTGAATCTATCATGTGATAATATGTCTATGGCTTATTGCTGCCTGTCATGCACTGGTACTGGTGCTCTCGTCCAAGCCAACCAACCCAACATCAATGTGCAAGTGACGGCGAGGGAGAGTACCTGGAGAGGCAGCGGCCCGGACGCCTCCAACGCACGGCGCCGTCGTCGTCGTGCTCACAAGACAGACGAGGACGTGCACGCCGGCACGAGGCAAGTAGGCAACAGGTAAGCAAGAGGTGGCTAAGACTAGCACGGTAACACCGGTCGGGTGGTTGTGGGCACTGGGCAGATTATCCGTCGGCAGGCGGCTTTGCTTCAGGTACCCGACTCGTGCGCGCACAAGGGCAAATACTACGCGGCGAAGTCGCGGGTGTGCCGCGCCAAGCTTGCTCCGGTGGGCT
This sequence comes from Melocanna baccifera, assembly GCA_036346265.1. Lineage (NCBI taxonomy): Eukaryota > Viridiplantae > Streptophyta > Magnoliopsida > Poales > Poaceae > Melocanna > Melocanna baccifera. The sequence goes on from CM070682.1 coordinate 7,279,722, forward strand.
GCGCAGGCAGGCGGTCCGCGGCGGAAGATCGAAATATCGAACCGTGGTATCTGAGACGGAGCGGGCCGTGCCGGTTGAAATAGACCTGTTGGGAGGCCCACACCGGCGGTGCGATGTCAGGAAACGCATGGCTGTTGGGCCATGACGGTCTTTGCCCTTACGTTTTGCACGGGGCCCGAGTTCAACTTCGGCTTGTTGGTTGGTAAGTGGATCCATGGGTGTTAGCCCACGTTTGGTATTGGGCTTTCTTTTCGGAAGACCCATCGATCGTCAAATGACCTTCGATAGCCTCACAGACTCAAGTCACACAAAGGTTGAGGACTACAATTTCTTTTCATACGAAAAAAGGTAATAAGGAATAAAGAAGAGATTTGTCGTGTCACAAGGTGCAAACTCTGAACTCTGATTAAGTAAAAGGGCTTTCATGGAGCACAAATAAAGAGCAAAAGCGCATGTAGGATAATGCATTGCCTTTAGATAAAGAAAATAATTACAGAGCAGTATCTAATCCAGACCTAGCCAAATAGGCTAGGCCAATCATGCTGGTCCGAGACACGGTATTGTTGGCCTAATTTAGATATAGCATGAACAGTAACAAGCACGACCAGGCATGCTGTACTTAGGCAGGCACCTCGATACGGTGGGGCTGGTCCGACACGACATACATAGTACCATGCTGAGGCAGGCCTGGCCTAGCAAGCATGGCACGCCATTTACCCCCACCCCAAACCCTCCCAGGAGGCCAAGTTTGCTCAGAAAAATGCAGTAACTCTCTTATGGTAGTACAGTAAAAATTCTTACAGACTATAGTAAAATTACTTATGTTAGAGTTATTGCACGCTTTCTGAGCGTGGACGTATGACTTAGCAGTAAAATTACTTGTGACTGGTGGTAAAATTACTTGCGACTGACGGCAAAATTAGTTGTGACTAGTGGTAAAATTACATGTGAATGACAGTAAACTTAATTGCAACTGACACTAAACTTACTGCTAGTGGCTCCCTTAGCCCTTGCCTAGTTGCCCCTTCCCTTTAGCCTCCTGCTCCCTTGCCACTACCGCACTGCCGCATGTAGCAGCGGCACTGGCAATACCACCATTGGGCGTCAGGCTGGCTACCCCTATCGCCTCCTTCCTCATGGCTTCCTAGGTGGCCTCCTCTCATCCCTTCCCTGTTGCCGCTGCATCCTCTGTCCCCACCCACGCCAGCTGTCGCCTCCTCTCTTCGACTCTCTCTCTCTTGTTACCGCCTTCAGCCTTCTCCTCCCATACGGGCGACAATGGCGACACGGCAACTGCGGACGACAACGAGTGGGGTAGTGTTGGATCGGGCCAACGTGCTCAACGGACCATCACGACCCCTCTTCATCATGTGCCTAGGTAGGAGGACAATCATGTAGATCAGTATGATACGGTAAGATAATTTATTTGAATCAGCCATATCAAACCTTCCCTCATCATCTCCCACCACACCACTCCCATCCTCCTCACCACTGTTGTGCCGCTTGCACCCTCCACCACCACATCCTCCTCCCTCCCGCCCTTGACGTCCACGACCAACAATAAAGGAAGTGCACAAATACATGGGAGGTTTTAGGATCCATTCGCAATGAAGAAAGGGGGAATTGAATACATGGACCATGCTTTTCAAACTTGTAGAGTGGTTGGCCATAGTTATGTTCATGCCACAGCACCACTACCATTTCATGGTTGGAAGGCCGTTCAACGACGCTGGATTTGCGCAGGGAAGCAACCAGAGGAGGAGGCAGCACCAGACCTGCTTGGGGAGGTAATCGAAGGAGTAGGTGGGCATGGATTTGTGTGGGGAAGCAGCTAGAGGTGTCTGTGGTGGCTTAGATTGGGAAGCACAGTGATAGGGTAGGAGGACACAATAGTGGTGGGAGGACATGGTGGGGAGGCAGCGATGGGGGATACGGTGGGGAGAAGGCAGCTGGTGAATAGGGAGAGGACGTGGCAGTGGGTGTATTTTGGTGGGAGAGGTGGCGGAGGGTAGATAAGTTAGGGAGAAGGCAGGGGATATGGTGGGGAGGAGGTGGAGGATATACAGTTCGAGCTCGTTGAAGGCAACTGGTGATCACTTGATCCCCTGCCCTCGCCAGTGGCGCTCTAGCCCGGTGGCTCTATCTGCGAGAGCGACCGCCATGGCTTGACATGTGTTATACGCAGCATCCAACACAAGCACCAGCGACATCCATCTACGAGCATCGCTTGTCCTTCCATCGTTCGCCGAATGGCCCCCACCCGCATTGCACCTTATTCATGCGCGTAGCTGCCATACTGGAGGGGCAAGGGGAAAGGGGACAAAGAGGAGACGGTAGGTTGGTAGGGCTAAGAAACAAGGAAAGAAGGGAGGACTGGAGGAAGATGCGGAATCGCAGGTGGTTGAGACAGGTGAAAATAACTAAAAGGAGATATAATCAACTTTTATCAAGGGAAGAAGATGGTTTCTCGAGGAGGAAGACGAGAGTAATCGGAGGGGTGGCATGAAAGAAGACGGGATTAGCAGACAAGCCTAACAATTAAGTCAGGCCATGCAAAGAGAACACGAGAAGAAAGAGTGAAAAGGCCAGACTACTTTTATACTATTTTAATCAATTTCTCAAGAGCGCAAGGCCCCACGAAATTAAAGTACTGCGCTCTGCGACCTTTAGTCATTTAATGGCGCAGTCCCGACCGCAACTTAACCGTTACAGGCCCACCTCTTTTTGACTCATACTGCTATAATGCTATTCTTATCGCTAACTCATGAGTCCACGAGTTCGTGTGTCCCCACTTTCAGTCACATGGACTGCAGCCACGTCACCACGATGGGGCTCCGGACGACGTGCCCGCCGCCGTCCGACCAGACGAGGTACCCGTACACCGGCGCAGCGGCGGGGGTGGAAGCCGCCGCCACCGTCACGGCGAAGCTCTGCTTTTTCACGGTCGGGGAGAAGACGAGCTTCTCCGGTTTTACGGCCACGGACACGCCGCTGCTCGCCGCCGCGCTGGCCATCTGCACGCGCGCCTTGTAAATTGCGGACGCTTCGGCGCCGACGTTGGTCGCCGTGCGGATCACAGTCCTGGACTGGTTGCTGCCGTAGAACACCACGGAGATCGACGGGTAGTTCAGGTCGGAGCCCGACGGCTTCTTGTTCGTCGCGCGACACTCCACGGGCTTGTGCGTGATCACCTCGATTGCGTTAGCCTCGTAGCCGATGCTGCACAGGAATGCGACATAGTCGTCATCCCCGATGTCGTAGACCAAGCCTGGGTCCAGGGCCTTGCCCAGGGTGATGTGCCCCGCGCCGTAGTCGAACGGCGTCGCGGCGCGCCCGGGCTCGGCCTCGTCGCCCACGGCCCCGCCGCGGTTGTCGGTGACGACGGCCGTGGTCATCAACGCAGAGCGTATCGCCGCCGGCGACCACCCGGGGTGCGTGGACCGGAGCAGCGCCGCGGCGCCGCTCGCGTGCGGGCACGCCATCGAGGTCCCTGAGAGGATGTTGAAATCCGTGCGCCGGGGGTCGGCTTCCAGGCCGGTGGGACCCGTGGCGCCCGTCCACGCCGCGAGGATGTTGACGCCAGGGGCGATGAAGTCCGGCTTAAGGATTTCCGGGACGAGTCCGTTGGGCCCTCGCGCCGAAAAGGAGGCCACCACGGGAGCCGGCTTGACGCCGACGACCGTGCCCCTGAAATTGATTGTTGCAGTTGGGTTGGTGGAGTTGGCAGCATATGCTTCGAGCGCGTCACCCTCGTTCTCGCCCACCGAGCAAGCAGGGAGCACGTGGGCGTCTCCGACTAGACCTTCGCCGTTGGCCGCTCCGTTGGCAAGAACCATTGCCGCGCCACCAGCGTCCTTGACGACCATCCCCTTGGCCACACGCGGGCTGCTGCCGCGGTCGCAGATGACAATCTTGCCGGCCACCAGCGACGGGTCGATGGAGTTCTCCATGCACAGCGAAGCGGACCTGCCTGATCGCCCGGGATAGTACAAAGGCAACATGGTATTGACAAGGGGCTTACCAGAGTAGAGAGACACCCCTGACATGCGCCTCCCGTCGCCGAGCACGATTTCGGCGGGGAAACTACGGTCGATGGTACCGGCGCCCACGGTGGCGAGCCACGGCGCGAGGTTGGTCACTGACATGGCAGTGGGCCCCTCGTTTCCGGCGGAGGTGGCCACGAACACTCCCCGCGAGACGGCGCCATACGCGCCGATCGCGATTGGGTCGAGATAGAACGGCGACACTACGCCATTGCCGCCGCCTATGGAGACGGAGATGACGTCCACGCCGTCCGCAACGGCGCGGTCGAAGCCAGCGAGGATGTCGGAGTCGAGGCAACCGGCGCCCTTCCAGCACACCTTGTACGCGGCCACCCTGGCCTTGGGCGCGACGCCCTTGGCAACACCGGACGCGTACCCCTCCATGCTAGCTTCGTAGGCTACGCTGCCGGCAGCTGTCGTGGCCGTGTGCGTCCCGTGCCCGTCGGCGTCGCGAGGCGACATGAACTCGACGGACCCGTTAGACGCCATTGCCGCGGTGCCGTAGTGCGCGGCGTGGCCCTGCGAGAAGAACCGCGCACCCACTAGCTTCTTGTTGCACGACGACGCAGGGAAACCGGGCCCCGCGTCGCAGCCGCCGCGCCACCGGGCGGGGATGGGTGGCAGGTTCCTATCGGACAAACTGCGGCGCTCGGGCCACACGCCAGTGTCCAGCACCCCAACGATAGCATCGGAGCCATAGTCCGCGAGGGACCATAGCCCGAGGCGCGCGCGGAGGCCCAAGAACTGCGGTGACCTGGTGGTGTGTAGCTGCCGAACCTGGTCCTCGAACGCCGCGAGCACGGCCGAGTGGCGCCGCAGCTCGCCGGCGCGGGACGCCGACACCGACGCGGAGAACCCGTGGAAGACGGTGTCGTAGACGTGGAGTGGCTCGAGCGGGTCAGCGTTGGCCGCCGAAGCAAAAGCGGCGGAGGAGTACCAGTGCGCGTGGGTGAGGAACACCGACGGCTTGGCGCGGTGGTCGACACGGAAGATGTACGTCTTCCTCGCTTCTTCGCCGCCGCCGCCGCTCGCGCCGACGGTTGGCGATAGCGTCGGGATCAGCACGAGGGCGACGAAGAAGAGGTGGTGGTGAGGAGCGTCCATTGGATTGCTCACTGAGAGTGATGGTGTCGTGGAGCGGTGGAAGCGGTAGTGCTCGGAGTTATAGCGAGGCAGTGGGGAAGTTGGGGAGCCTTAGCGCCGCTCTGGGAGTCGTCCACCGTGGGCCTCGTATCGGAGCGCAGTAGTAATGTCACGTCACGTTTTAGCTCCCTCCGTCCGTAGCATGGTGTAATGCCGCCTTGGATCCGTGGGATGGGGGTGTAACTGCCGTGCGGATGATGGGTGGGGGTGCTAACAAGTGACCCGGACGGTGGCATCATCGTCGAAAATGAGATGTGGTACGTGTCTAGAGGCGGGACGTGGCACGGGCTCTGCTTCAGGCTGTGCCGTGCCATCTCATCTCGTCTTCTATCAGGCACGGCCTAAAGCTCGTTATGACGGCATCGTATCGTGCCGACTCAAATCTAGTCCTAAATAACTATAAACGATGGAAACAACGGCAAAATACATATTTACTTACCATGTTCTTCATTGTCTAGCTGCTCAAAGAGTTCTGTAAACATTAGCTTCCTTTCAGGTCATATAGGTCTCACGCCACCACGCCACCGGGAAGGACTTTCTTACTACTACTTGTTGATGTGATCAAAGCCCTGAAATAAGGGAGCATACAGAATGAGCATATATGCTAATACTCTAAATGGCTTCACTACTTCTATGATCAGGAAAGACCTACCCTATGTGAACTGAATCAACTACTAAGTTCATATAGAACCTTAAGATGATCAAGTTTGTAGGTAGGCTGGGAGACGAGATTTATCTAATGCTAGAGCCTAAAGCAGAACACAAGAGCTAATTACCATACATGCAGCTAGTACAACTAAAAATCTGTAGCTAGCTACAACACAACAGAAAAATCTGAAGCATGTTTCAAATATGAACAATCAGGTATCTGAATTTTTAAGTTGATTAAGCTTGAAAAGAGCTAGATGAGAACCAAACTAAACTATGGAGGATGTACACGTAGGCTGCACTGGACAGAATTAGTGGAGAGCTCAAGTTAAAATGTGTGGTGTGAACAACTAAAGTAAGATTTAGCAATATATGAGACCATGCTCTGTAAAGAAGAGATTATAAACATTTAGAAGATATAAGAGCAGTGCATATAAGCTATGTTCCCCTCAACAGAGATCAAGGACACAACAAAGATATACCTTATTCCATTGCCCATGTTATTTGCATACCATTACCCAAGCTGTCAGCACAGTTTTCTTACAGTGATCAAATTAGGAATTCCAGGAAAATTAGATGCGCTAAACTTGTAAAACACAAATAGGACATAGTCCATACACCAGTTAGGACAAAATGGCAGGATGTGACCAAATACAGCAAAAGAAAGAACTAAGCAAAAGTTCTTGCATTGTTTCTTGTTGCAGATTTTCAGAATTACTGAACCGATAATGGTCGTTTCATGTATCATGTCGACAACATGACAAATCAAAACTAAAATTATTGATGATTGCACGAGGAGAAGAACAAAAAGGAGACCTTTTCTTCGCAGGTGGCATCCCTAGAGAGCTCCTCCACCTGCCTCTTCACCTCAAGCGCATAGGCGCCCAGTTACGCCGGTGAAGAAGCGGCTTAGCAGCCAGATTGTGACGTCTCCATACTACTAATAACAAGGGATTACAAAAAAGTTCAGAACTAAGACACAGATGTTTCCTGAAGTAGATATAATCAGCTCAAGAAAGATGATTGCTTATGTACTATCAAATTGAACTTGTGTGGAACTTCCCCTAAACCCACATCAAGAATCAGCTTATTCTAATGAGCCAACAGGTTATTTGTCCAGGACATTTTAATGCATGTCTTAAGTCACCTTGGCATTCCAACAAACACCCTAAACACACCCAAAAAAACCGTACTATTGCATCATTTTGGGCAAGGCAAAGTAGTCAGTACACATCAGACCGACAAATTTAGGCATACCACACACAACAAACTCAGGAGCGCAAGAAGCTCACCTCGTGTAGCATCTGCTGGGGATGGGGTAGGATGACCCTCAAAATTGCAAAAACCGCCGCCATTGACCTCTACAATTCAAGCACAATTTGTTTTTTGGAAAAGCCGCAACCAGTTAGGTATTTGGATTACTAGTGATTTAAAGCCTTCAACTACACCAATTTGGCATAGAACGGTAACCAAAAGCTATACCAATTCAACACACAGCATTGGGGAAAAGGACAACAAGAAATCAGCTTCACTGATTGAGAAGACGATAGTAGAGTGCTCACGAACCAGGACGAGGGTATTGGCTTGGAGTCAGCGGCACCGTGCACTGGGTCGACATCGACAGGGCTAGGAGATGGAGGTGGCATATCTGAGCAAGATGGTGGCACTCTGAGGACGCGGGGAAACCGACCAGTGGAGGTCGGGGTAGGAGACGGCGCAGATCCTCCTTTTCCAGTGCCGCCGCCATGCCTGTCGTGCCGGCCGAGTCCACCGCGCCGGGCCAGGCCAGGCCATGCTGTCCAACGGGTCAGTTTTTCAGGCCAGACGCTCTGTCCGTACCATGCTAGGTTGGCCGGACCTTAAACTGGTTCAAAAAAGTCTGGCTTGACTTTCACCTCTACACGTATCTTGATGAGAATTTCGTGTGGCTCTTTCAAAACCATTCACACTTTTATCAATGTAGCTATATTTTTTAAAAAAAATTGGCACCTGACACCTATTTTTCTAAAAATAGCTTTGTCCCCGAGCTTGTTAGACGTGACAGATGATAATTGTCACGGGAGTGGAATTAGGCCCATGGCAACATAGGCTTTAGCCCAGGGCGAAAGATTTGCTAATATACAGTTCAGATAATTTCAGCCTAGAATAGGGTAGTAATCTACTAGTCCAGCCTAGGTAGCCCAAGTGATTTTAGTCTCCTCGCCTGGCCTAGTAGCCACTCGTGTCTCAGCCCATTCGCTGCCTACCTCGGCCTCACGATCTCACGGAAAGAAGCCTGCAAAGCCAGCCATAGTGCCAAACAAAAGCCAAACCCTACTATAGTACTGCTATCTCATAGACTCGTTGGTGCTCTCCCCTCCCTGCGCCACCCCCCTTCCCGACATCGCCCTCCTCCTGGCCACCTCCCTGCGTCACCCCCTCCCACCCTCCCACCTCCCCGATGATACCAAAGTTGCAGAAGCATGCATTGTTAGTTGTAGTATCTATATGTATATATGTATATACATGTGTACCTACATGCATGCATATAAGCACATGGCCGTAGGCACAATGATTATTTTTTATTAATAGCTAAAAAATATGTGTTGTTATTTGTTGTGTTCCCGATATGTTTGCAATTTAGGGAATATGTAGGTTAGTCTGCATGAATATATTTATTGCTCTTGTGTGACTAAAAAAAGTATAGAAAAAGATGCCAAGATTGCAGAAGTGTGCACTGTTAGTTGTAACATATGTATGTATGTATGCATATATGTGTGTACAATTATATGTATGCAAATAAGCACATGGCCGTTGGCATAATTAATAGCTCAACTATATACGTGTGCATGATTATTCTGGGCTATACTAGGTTGTATTTAGCGTCGTCGGACACCGACACATTCTTTTCTATATCATAGGGAATGTCTGGTGGTGACAGTCATAAGTGTGGCATATTGTTGAACCCATCTTAGAATGTGCAGCATCATTGTTAGGTGTGGTTGAGAAGTGATAGACCGCCCCCTTTCTTCTCCAGGGAGCTTGAGAGGACTAGCCTCTCGACGATTAGTATGTTCCAGTTCTGTGACAGGTTGGATTGTTGCTCATAGCAAGGATGGTGCACATTGGGTGTTCGCATTGGGCTCACCTCTTCTGTCATCACTCGTTGACCAGTGGAGACCGAAAACCCACACATTTCACTTTCGATGGGGGAGATATCCATGACCCTACAGGATGTTGCTTATCTTACTGGCCGACCACTGCAAGGTCGTCCCGTGGTTCCACCCCAAATCAGTCGATTGGAAGACACGTCTAATGCATCGGTTTGGTCATCCCATTTCAAACAGGATCCATGAAGTACCACATTCGTGGCTGCTGCGGTATAGGCAATGCTCAATAGACATGTTGTAGAGGTTGTAAGGTCCCACCTAGTTGCTTACTTGCTCTTCATGTTTGGGTGGATCTTGTTTTCTATGACTCAGGGAGATTAGGTATACCCCAGCTACACCCACATCGCTGAGTTCCTAGTCAACACTGAGCCTGATGGATCCTACTATATAGCTGGGGCTCAGCTGTACTGTGCGTTACTTATAGAGGTTTGTGAGAGGATGGCTCGACGTCTACTATATTTTATTGTAGTTGTGATCATGGAAGCACTTTCCTATTGGTTGGCCATACTTTCGGATATAGGTGTACCCGTACCAGTTGGAGGTGTGGTTCTATGGTCACGTCGATGACGATGACACGGTGGACGGATCCACTAGGGTCCATTACAATAATGTTTGCAATAATGTATCTATACTACTTAATAGAGGGAGTTGGTGATGGTGGTTCATCTTCCTCTCTAAACCCCCTTGCACTTTCCTACAAAATCTCTATCCTGGTAAACAAAAAAGGAACGTACAAAACAAACAAATTTGATCACTCTACAAATTCTTTAACAAAAAAAAGCGCTATCGAATGCGCGGCAAAGCCAAGAGCATAAAGGCATGTCAGACAACCATGCATGCGGAGCCGACAGCGTGAACTAGGCAGCCAAATCCCGATAACAATGAGCCGACGTGTCCAGATAATATGATTTTTTGCATACGTACCAAAGCACTGGAATTCATCTAATTAAAAAAAATTAAATAGGCCATGGAGGGGGACTGGGCGTTGCCAAGGAAGCTCGATAGCACCGTGGGCCCGACCGGCTGTCGTATGGTCTCATCACCTGCCACTATTGCCTTGCCTGTCGTGCACGCCACATCCTATCGAGCTCTGGGATAGGATTATTTTTGCAAAAATGGTTGTCCGGAGGCCAAATTTAAAGAAAATGTGTCTACCATGGCAAATTCACGAATAGTCTGCTCTTTCGTTAACATCTGGGTCAAACTCCGTCGTCCTGACAGGTCGTGGACACTAGGACCGAATGCTAGGAGAATTTTGGGCAAATTTTGTGTGTGTGGTACACTGAACAGTGATACTACAACTTATGGAAGTTTCACAGGTTCATTGGGTGGGTTCGAATGGACTTTGGTTTCGGCTTATTGGCTTTGGCTTCCATCCTTGAAGCCACAAACATGTCCAAATGTGGTGGCTCATGAAGGCAGCATATTCACCACTCGCATTCCTCCCTCCCCGGTCCCCCTAGCCCTACCTCGTTGGGCGCCCTCCACTCCCCCTCGCCCCCTCGTCGCTCTCCCCGCCTCCCTCTCCTCGATCCTCCTCCCTGCTCACCCTTATCGTTCCCCATGGCTCCCCATCAACGGGCCCCTTCCCCACTCTCTGCGGCCCCCTATCGTCGCTCCCCTTGGCTTTCCCTCGGTAGGCCCCGCCGGCTCCCCCAACTCCCCCTCTCTGGCCTTCTCCTCTCCCCCGTTGCTCCCTCGACACTCCCCCACCTACCTCCCGTAAGGCCCCGTCCGCTCCCCTCACCTCCCCCTCACTAGGTCCTGTCCGCTCCCCCTAGCTCCTCAGCCCTGATCGCTTCCCTGGTGGAAACGTGCTCGCAATGGCGATTCCATCTCTAGACCCAGTAGCGATCCCCTCAAAGCACAACCCGGGTGTCCCCCCGTGATGACGCTCCCAAACCACCCTCTGGGCACGCCACAATGCCGTCATCGGATCCCATTGCTTCACTATACAGCCCAGTTGTTTTATTGAAAAATATGATAACAAATTAATTTAATTTAAAATAAAACAAGTTTTATGTTGGTTTGCCTGAGTTTTGGTTTTTATTTGCCTGTTTATTAGTTTTTAAAAAGGCTTCTCTTTGAAAAGGAACTTAGGTAAAAACAAAAAAATAAATAGAGGATAATTTGTTTTTTTGTAAAAACAATTCTAATTCAAATTTTCTCATTCAAAAAGGCTTCTCTAACCACAGCACACTTAACCCAGTGTTCAACCTCCAGCAACTGCCAGACCTCCATTCATTTTCTTTCTCTTGTTCTATCTTTCTTTTGTCTCTTATTCCTTCTCCCCTCTTTCCTCATTTAGCTGAATTGAACAGTTTTTTGTTCTTTAGTCAAGCACGCAAATACCATTAGCATTCAAGCTAAAAATCAAAACATTTTAGCCAAACTAATTTGCATATTTGATAACATCCTTGTCCACTGCTTGGAATAAACTCATTTTAGTTTCTTAGCAATTATCCTGGCCATTTATTGCTTTTCCGGCGAGCTACCACCATTAATTCCGGCCATATCTTTGGCAACCGATACCGACCGTTCCATAGCCCCCTTCACCTATAAATTGAGCCACATGTGCCTCACATCAATCCCTACAATGCCTTTTCTTAGTTTTGGTCGAAACCCTCCGAAGCTCCCTCAATCGGACCTTCTTCTCCAACTACGGTAAAGCCTTCGGTGAGCTCTCCTACCCTCTCCCGTACTCCGTTGGTTCTCAAATTTTTTTATGGATATGCCTAATGCCATTATCTACAATGCCTTTTAGTAGTTTTGGTACACACCCACCGAAGCTCCACCAACCATACTTGCTTCCTTAATTCTAGCAAGAACGTCGTCCAACCCGATCTCTTCATTGTTAGTTATTTTCAAAAAATCATTTTACCCACATGATCCTCTCCTCATTCCCCACATTTCTATTTAAGCGAATTTTTGATTTCTTCAAGAATCGCCGTCAATCGTCGCCATCGTCACCGTGCTCCGTTTGACGTGCCACCACCACCCACGTGTTCCTCGGATTCTTAGCAATCCATTTGGCTGGTTGGCTCTACCTCCCATGCCTTCTCTCACTAGCACCACCACTAAAATAGCGGGGACACTCCACTATTTGTACTTTATCTGTTATGTGCGAAGGAATATTCCCTCATTTTTCCTTTTTTTCACATTTTCTCGACTAGCAAACTTCCGATGACCCATTCTCAGCCATCCGAACTCCAAATCAACCAATTTCCTAAATCATCTAAATTCATAATTTATCTCCTAGTATATATTTTATAATTTTTAGATTTTATTTGATTTTAGTTTGTTCTGGCTTTTTGCGTAGACTTCCCCGAAGAGTGTGACTTTGCCGACAATTCTCACCACCAATTCACAGAACAAGGCAAGTTACACTCTTAGAATAAAACTCTAGTTAGTACACTAGTATTAGTTAGAACAATTTTGTAGCAAAAACTTAAACTTGTTTAGAAATAATTTTAGACTTAGGATAACTTCTTTACATAAAATAATGAGCTTTTAAAATGTATTATTGACTTAGGTGAGTCAAGAAAGTATATGAAATATTTTAAAATTAAATATAAAACTTAGTTTAGACTTAGGCAAATGCTTAGGTGGTAGGTGCTTGCTAGCATAAGTTGTTGCTCGGTGACTCAACGTGGGTGATAGGCATAATGGGTATGTGGGAGGTGCCTTAGTCAATTAAGGACTGGTTGTGAGCTACTGCTAAAAAGCCCTATCGTACTATCACTAGGCAGGTATAGGACAATTCTGGTTAACTAATTTACGGGTTTCAACCTGAGTCTCACTATAGGCTGAATGTGAGCGTGGCGTAGGTCGCGGGAAACCTCACATGGAACAAGAGGGGGCTCCCATCTAGTGGATTCCTTATTAGCGTGAAACTTTAGTGGAAGCGTGGCTAAATTGACGGCTTTGCATTGTAAAGGTCTTGTCATAATCTCTTCGCCGTACACCCAAGAAAGTGTGCTAATCTCATGGCAATATGAGTTGATCATATTTTATGGGTAGAGTTGTACCGTCTCTCCAAAGTGTATAAACTATTCTGGATAGCTGTGTCTACGATCATGGGTAAGCTGACTAAAGGTTTTCATGTATTAGACTTTATTTTTTAAAATAATTTATCAAAGACGTATGGTAGATGGAATTAATATGAGATCTTTTGAAAAAAGGTGCTTCGGGTGGGGATACCTATAATTAGATTAGTGTGGAAGATGAACCTGCACTAACAGTATCATTACTCCGACGCTCTGAGGTGAGTGGCTCCGCCATACCCTGGCTTATAGCCAGTCAAAGTTGTAGGTAAAAGAGGTAAAAGCTCCTCTGCTTAGTACCATACGTCTCATTTAATTTAGGTTGTCGTTCAGTAATTTGGACGTCGTTTGACATGCCCTTCGAGCATTTTCGCTCGTGCATGCTTCTGCGGTCATGTCGGCCTATGTTCTTACTACAATAGACTATTCGTTGTGTTAGTAGGATTCGTCGAGGTAAAGTGTTGTTCGTAGGTACGCTTGTTTAAATGCACATGCCTTTGTACCTTCCATTCGCATGTATGTATCGTGTTTTTCCTTCCATTCTCCACGTTACGAAACATGTATATTTTCAATGCGAACGCTTCACGATCCACTAATTTGATTCCACACTATTCGTACTAAAATCAGCTATAAATCATTAGTCTTAAAAGAACACAACAGTTTAAGCCATCAGCCATCAGCTCTAAAGAATACAACTATTTTAACCAAAAATTATAATTTACAGTTATAAACTATAGTTCAAAAATCCCACTCATTAGCATGTATATAGCTTTGTGAGGACCGAGGAGTGGGCCCTGGGCTGGGTGGGTCACAACTCGCAAAGGATAAGCGTGGCTTAAGCACTGTGCACTAATGCGGCCATCAATTCTAAACCGAATCTGGAGAACGGGAAAAGGGGAGCGTGCTTTTGTGGTAAAGTGAATTTTGGGGCTCTAGCCGTGCTCGTTTTTCAGTGGCTTGGCGTTACCAAATGATGATGTTCTGCCTGCAAAAGCGAATGCATCATTGACTTGTAGTTAACGAGGAAAGACTAGGTGGTGTCTTAGGGAGGGTTCGGGTATTTTTTAAGTTAAAAGTATTTAGATATTTAAATGTTAGATTTTTAATTTAATGTTTTAGATCAGACAATTTATATTTTTTTGAAGAGGATATAAGGAAATCTGTTGGATAAAGATTTAACGTTCTAGATTTATTTATTTTTTGAAGAGAAAGAGATATGAAGGATCTATTGGATAAAGATCTAATGCTCTAAAATCTAAATGCTATTAACACTTAAAAATACTAAATGTTCATTAGCACTTTCCACTATACTATGTGCCCAATTCGCGGCATGAAACTGGTGCCCTTTTAAAAGGATTAGTACAACATAGCCGACGAACCAATCAAATTTTCTCTTGAACACAGGGCATGGTACAGGTTTACGGCATCATTTCTTGGCCAGAGGAAGAGGGTGCTGCGCCGATCTGTGGCTTATCTTATATGCCGAAGAATGTCCGAGCAGACCAGTTCCTTCCTTTTGTTTTAACGCTGATTTTATAACGAAACAAAGCAACTTTAACAGTTCAGTTCCGGAGCATTAACATGAACTCGCACTTTGCGTTTGTGCTGGCTCCAAAACAAGAACAATAATGGCACTCAATTATCCTCAATTTCCCTTCCAACATTTTTGTGATGATTGTAGAGCACTTGATTCACAGTTGTAGGGCTCTCTTTCTAAAGCAAAATTCTTCGACAATACGGCTAAATTTGTACTACGAGTTAGGTAAGACGGGCCCTTGACGTCATAGTATAGCACAGCCGCACAGTGGGCGAGACCCAATGACGGCCCGGGAACGATGGTGCCGGAGGGACGTGCGGCCCGCATCGAGCTCTCGCGTGGCGACGGTGCGGCTTCAAGGCGAGCATCACCGATGCGCGTGTACGATTGGGCTGGCGAGCAGCACGTGAGCCGCGCGAACCAGGACTCCGCCAGCAAAGAGGGTGAGAGACTAGAGACGTCCGGTGACAACGGCAAGCCAGCACCGACACAGGGCGGTGGAAGGATTAAAAGGATAAGGACGAGTTTTTAGGATTAAAACGATAAGGACGAGTTTTTTTATTGCTGTCGATGGATGAAAATAAATAGTAATAGTTGAAAGAAGTGATTTTTAGAAAAAATAAGTGAGTGATGGAAAAATTAAGAGAAGGATATATGTGTGAGACGTAAGTAAGTGAAGTAGAATGTATGATACTCCTATGTTCTTCTGTTTTATTTTTGAAAATAAGGTAGAAGTAAAAAGAGTGAAGAAGTGTTAAGTTTATATTGGCTCAAACCAATAACGAAAACGCCCTTGTAAGTCTTGGGCTTGATAATAGGGCTCCGAATTATGGCCCGATGCCGCGGAGGTAAGGTGAGCCCAAATTAAACTTGTTCGGTCTACCGGTTACCCGATCTTCGCTGCCCAAATCGCGCGTTTGCGCTGGCCCAGCGCGGTATTTGCTTGCATATCCGTAAGCCTATTCACGTCATACTACTGTTCTGTTCAACTCACGCCAGTTTCTTGCTAAGCGTGAACATTGTTACCCTGATGGTCGATGGCTCCTGGCATCTCCAGCTCGTTCGCATTTGGCTCTGCCAGTGCAGTACCCTCTATAAAAACGTCTTGGGAATTGTTTCTTTAACGCTATACCATGAACGAAATTAACCGTGCGTTCCCCATTCTTTGATGCAAATCTGAATAGTTGCCCCTTCCCTTTCGTAACCTTTGCCCTGAATTGGACGTAGAAAAGCTGAGCAATATCTGTAATTCAACCGCATGAAGGAAATATGAAGTATTCGATCATATCTTGAATGAAAAGAACAACCAAGTGGAGCATCATCAGTGGAATTCAACGTCACAGAGATGGACGTTTCATTAATCCGCTGTCACTTCCTCACCCTCTATTACACGGTACACGTACCTCAAACTCTGCACAGACCAAACAGCACGCCAAGCACTAAATCAAGCAACCTACGAGAACCAGAGGACGCCAACGTCAGTTAGCATTCGATTATACGACAGTGACAGGAACGCATATATAAAGCTCGCTCTGGCAAGGCACTCTTGCCAAGCAAGAGAGAGCAGAGCATGGCCGGAGCTGGGGAAAAAAAAAGACTCATTGCGCGCGGCCTCTGATGACGTCGAAGCCCATCTCGGAGGGGTCCGTCGCCTGCACCTCGTAGTGGACCCCGTCCAGCACCCGCCTCAGGCCTTGCTTCGACGTCGCGTACAGAATCTTGGCTCTTATCCTTGATGCGGTCGGTGACCTGAAAAGCGAATATAAGCAAGCAACGAATCAATGATCAAACCCACTGCATCTGCCTGTGCAGCGTGTGCAGCCCACTGAATTATATGGTCATTTATATTGACTTTTGTCTTCGATTTTTTTTGGATTTGGACAGTTTGTAGAGAAATTAAAGAGAGATGTTTATGTGCAATTTTGATAGACATAAATAAAATCACTACAGTGTGTACTACAATCAACTAATAGATTCTGTCTTTAAAAGATACTCTATTTGAAAGTTAACTAATGTAGAAAAATAATTTATTATAAAAAATAGCTTTTAGAAACCAATACGAATAGAAATGATGTATCTAATGTCGTACTCGCATGAGACAATGCAACAGCGGCAGTTGCAATCAAAAATAAAGTGCTTTCTTTAACAAAAGGAAACTGGAGCAAGTGGACTTACCGACAGTACTTAGATTGTTCGTTGAGCAGCAACAGTAAAAAAACCAAAAGAATGGGATAGGTGGATTTAATGTGAAAAATTTTTATAGAAAAAAATCACGGATGTACGAAAGCAAAATTTATTGTATAAAGAAATGCTTACAGTGAGATTCTTGTCTTCCCTATGGTCTATATAGGTATATTTATTGTGATTATAAATGAGACTTCAGATAAAAATAGAACTTCATATTGGAAATGAAAAATAACCTAATATGATTTAGATCAGAAACTCAACAATCTCTACCTTGAGCCGATTTCCCTCGTATAACCAAAACAAATTAAACATCCTCAAACCATAATCCACCACCAATGATCTTTACGTGTTAAAACTCAATAGGACTAATCAATGAGTAAGGCTAGATCAGTCTCTCCATATGCCTCTCTTGTGGCGCTAGATAATTATAGTGAAGAACTCATCTTATAAACTTTTTACATACTCTACTAGAATACATAACTCAGCAAATAATGCTCATTAAAGATCAACTTGTATGTTTGATCATCACATACATCAAATTACCGATAGTAAAAGTAACTGAATTTCATGACATGATTAAAAATTGATTATGTAGAAGAACATCCGGATAAAAGTAACTCTTGTGCCATCAATAGAGCAAAAACAATCTCTGCAATTTTGTGCCATCAATTCTCTAATGAATAAGAAATTTTGGAGAATAATATGTTACCTGCTATCATGGTATTATCAAATGGTGAATCGACTGTACCCTCAACTAGCATTTTTTTTTTGTTTTTTTAAATCTCCTCGATCAAACGTAGATTAAATTGTGCTAAAAAACTGCAACCCACCTTAAACTCTATATGTGCGGATCTTACTGCAGTAATCCATAGTTGATGGTGGATTGTCAAAGAAATCACCAGTGATTAATCTCGCATGAATGTCGTCAATAATAGACACAACAGTCTGAATTGCAATGAACTCCACCTCCAACCAAAAAACATGTGGAGTTGACAACACAGTTTCTTGATGGAAGATGACGATTGACTAAGACAAAAGATCATTGATACAAATGACGCAATACGATGCTAGGACATGACGCCGAGCGGCACGAGCAATGGTACTGATTAATCTAGCACTAGAATGTCGTTGGGGTAGAGCCCCAGCTAGCACTCGGACCAAGTCAGAGTTAAGGCAAGATGAAGTCGCCTAATCAAAGTCGAAGTTTGGTACCTATTGCAACAAAAATTAGACATTGTTGCAACAACAAAGAAATATTGAAACATTTGCAACATTTGATACCTTGTGTTGCAACATTTCAAAACAACTGTTGCAACAACTTGACTTACTAGTGTTGACATGTGAGATGAGCATAGAGCAGGATAGAGATGAGGTCTTTTGGCCATGGCTCAGAGACAAGGAGGCAAAACATGGCACCAAGAATCTTGTTGTGGAGATCAGCAGTGTGGTCCTTGGCCCCATCACTTCATGGCAACCCTGTGGTGGCTCCGAGGGGACAAGCAGCGCTTGCAGCTTGTAGAGGTCGGTAGGAGTAGGGCTTATGGTATGTGAAGGAGCAGTGTCTGTAGCTTGTTGGAGCGTGGCACCTAGCATGTAGGTGTGAGCATGCCAGTTATGGTCGCCAATCTCTTTTTGCTTGGTGTCCTGCATGTATGGAGAAGGCAAGGAGGACAGAGGTACATGAGTACAAGGAGACACAACTTGATAGAGATGTAAATGGGGACTAGATAATGTTGAGATGAGTGGTTGAGGTGGTTCAGTAGATAACATTGAGATGAGTGGTTGACGTGGTTCAATAGATAGCATTGAGATGAGTGGTTGAGATGGCTCGAACTTTATGGAACAAGGTAGACGTTTAATACAAGTGATATGAGCCGTATCAATTCCTATTAAGCTGCGGTAAGATAGTGAAGTGTTGATTGGATGGACAAATATAGTGAAGTGTTGATTGGATGGACAGATATAGTGAAGTGTTAATTGGATGGACAGATATTGACTGTGTCTATTGGCATGGGTGATGCTTGCTTTTCATGAGAGATCTAATGTAGACTGTTGTTGCATAAACACAACAGATGGTACAAAGTACTTATTCTTTAAAGGGTACCAGCTCTGGTCATTGATGTCCCCCCTTCTTTCGTTTTCTGAGCGATATATACAATCTTAGGCAGACCCAGCTACTAGGGAGAGGTACGTGTCCTATAGGCACATGCCTCCCTTGCTTCTTGAGCCTTCCTGCCATTTCTAAAATTACAGCACAACATGCATATAACCATACGCATGCCTACACGTGTCGCTATGTTACAGGTTATGGAAACCGGATGGGTAAGGTGGGGGCCACCCCGACAACAGTAGCTTCTCATGGGTAAGGGCTTCCGTTACCGGTAGGCCGAGGCCATGTTATCCTTTCTTTGGCCCCCTCCGTCCCTTCGGATTCCTGTCGAGCAGGTTCGAAGACCGAGCCGTATATATAGCTTCATGCACTTCATCTCCCACAAGTTTGTAGGCCCGTAGGCGCCCTTTGCGCGGTTCGAGCCGCAGTTGAAGATTGTCAAAGCTTAGTAGGACCTGGTGATGGATGTAGCACCAGGATATGGCCATTCTTGAGGTCCTCGACCGACGTACTTCGCATCGCTCGGTTTTACATCATCCTCTCTGCCGGCTTCAGCATAGACCTCCTCAGTGTTATGAGCGCCGGGTCGAGCTTTGTATTAATATCGCCGATCTTCTCTCAATATCGTGGCAACTTCGCTGACTATAGCTTCCCAAGCTCACGGCGTCTGATCATCAGTATTCGCTCAATTTTCGAGACTTCGTTCACTTGTGCCATAACCTTCGAAGGGGCATGGAGGGACCTCCACCTTTCACTTTTCTTGACAGAGACCCTCGAGGTGTTGAACAATGTGCGATGAGTTTAATGATTTCGCCACCACCAGCGAGGTCTTGGCAAGATCTTTTGAATATTCTTTCCTCGAGGGATGGATTGCCTTGTTGAGCATGTGCCACCTAGCTAGGAGGGAGTCTAACTGGGTATGCGTCATCTCATGGGGGTCCCACAAGTCCCCAGCGGCAGTCTCTAGTGCTCTGCACGAGGACGAGGACTGCGCCTCGTGTGGTCCCAATGTTTGCCATCCCTGCCGCACGATTAGACGCTTGGGGGTATCGATGGCACTGGTCCTGGCCAACTCAGGGCCCGATGCCTGACAACCGACTCTTGTATTAATTTCATCGTAACAACAGCCTAACGCTTGGTGATCGATATTCGTGCTAGTCGCGACGCTTCGCCCGCCTTGGGTACACGAACCGCCTCCTGAGATGTCGCCCATATGCTCCTGAAAAGTGCCATCGCTGGGGGGACGCGGCGCTTCCCCTGTATTTTTGGCATATATAAAAAGAAGAACACCCCCTCAGGGAGACATTTTATTAGTACACAGAGATCTCAGCTCCCGCACGCTTGTCTTTCTTTCATCCTCGCCATTCCTTTCTGAGCTGTTCCGCCATCTTTCCACCAAAATGCCGCGCTCCCGCCGCCCTGTTGAGGTAGGGTTCAAGCTGGTGGGACGGAAGTCCTCCTCCATCGACAAGCGGTGGCGGGCGGTCCATAAGCGAAAGGGCAACTGGTCCAATACGCTAGAGACTAGTGAAGTGACCGAAGCGACCATTCAAGGTTTGGTCGATGCTGGAAAGATCTCGAGCCGTGAAGCGGTGCGAATTCCTCCCCCGAGCGAGAGGACGCCTCGTCCATCGGTGTCAGAGACGGTAGTGTTCGCCGTGTATTTTGATGCCGGCTTGAGGCTACCCGCGCCACGATTTGTATCTGGGGTGCTTTGTCGTTACGAGCTGGAGTTGGCGCAGTTGACTTCGAACGCCATTGTACGTCTGGCCATCTTCTGCTGGGTGTGTCGAGCAGAGGGGACGTCGCCAAGCACCTCCCTTTTCTGCTATTTGCATGACGCCCGGTGTCAACCCAAGAAGGTTGCCTCGGGAGAATATGTCAACCTTGGTAGTGTCAACTTCGTGCTGCGCCACCAGTGCACAAAGCTGTTCCCAGCAAATTCGACGAAGACAAAGTGGGAATCTCACTGGATGCGCCAATGGTTTTACTATCGTGTGGAAACAGCTAACACATTGGAATGGCGTGGGGGAACATTGGACTTCGTAGTGTCGCCTCGGGTGCTCCTCGACCGAGACGACCAAGTCATGGCGGAGAAGTTGGGCGGGACGACATTTCGATTCAACATGCGGGACTTGGCGGAACAGTTCCTTATGTTTGGAATATCTCCGCTGGCCCGCCAGTGGACCATTGAGGTGGCGGGCGTACGTGATGATGGACTCCGGCCCACAGTCTCCTCTTTACATCCGCCCTCTCCCCCTGGTAAACCCACTTTCGATCCTCCGCGGGAGATTTGATTTTGTGTATGTCTTACCCCGCCGTTGCAGTGATGACCCTTCAACATGCGGAGCGGGCCGCAGTGGCATTCTTGGGCCCTTACACCTTCGGGGAACACCGCCTGCGGGAGACAGTGACGGAGGGTTGAAGCAGGATTAATCGGGTATGCGAAGCCCTGGGGATCCCGACGCCGGAACGCCCCATTCCCCCTCCCCCGAAGAAGCGTGGTAGAAGAAGGGGCGCCGCGGGGGCCACTACTTCGCACCCTACAGCGCAGTCTTCAGCGGAGGCACCACCTGTCTCCTCTCCTCGTTCATCCCCGTCCGAGGATTCGGACCCAGCCGTCGGTGGGGTCCGGGGATCAAGTTCTCCAAGCCCGGCTAGCTCCGATCCGGTTGGTGGGAGCGAGGGGGACGAGCCGACTGAGGCCCTTTTCGAAGAAGACTCCAGTTCTTCCCTAGCAGCAGCGGAGGCTAAACGAGCTCGGCTGTGGTCTCCCATCCCTGCCACCCAGGAAGAGACGTCACCTGCTAACGAAGACCTCGGTCGTTTCCCCGGGGTAGCTGGCCTAGCCATCACGACGACGGGCTTTTGTGTGGCACCAACCGTGCCTCAGGAGAGTTCCGACTCCGAGATGGACCTTCCGGCTTCTGGTATTGAAACAGGGGCTCCCATGCCCGTGGTAGAAACCACAGCTCCCGGATGTGGGACAGAGACCCCAGTATCCTTGGTACTAGAAGAGGTCACAACCGCCCCCGAACCGCCCCCGAGCCCGAGGCGGAAACCGCCTTGCTGGCGGAAGGGTCAGCTGCTACTCCGGGCGCCCTGGTCGCCCCTTGCGCCGAATCGAGACAACCTGAGGTGGAGGCGTTGCACGCCTCCCGCCCGGAGCGGGCCGCCGCGCGGCGGCGGCGGCGCTCTAGCGGACTTCGTAGCCCGCCCCCTTGCTATGCAAGTGTTGCGAGCGGCTGCCCACCAGGCGAATACATCGCTGGACCAGGATGTGTTATCATCCTGTGATCCTGCGGACTTTGCAAAGTTGAATTATTAAATCCCGACACTATGCAGATTTTGGCTTTATCGAGGGTCCTCTGCTGTCAGAGAACAGGAGCACTCCCGACTCCTCACCGGATCAATGAATTGGAGGCGGCGAAGGGGCTGGCAGCGCGGAAAACCGAGGAATTAGTCAATAAAGTCCATTTCCTGGAAACCGAGGGTGCCCGTGCCCTTGCCAACGAGAGGTCCTTGGTTGCGCAAATTCGGAGGGAGGCTGCCGAAGAACGGCAGGGTTTCCTCCAACAAATTTCTGATTTGGAAGGGGAGAAATCACAATTATCATCCGAGGTTTCCAGACTGGGATGCCGACTCGGTGATTCTTCCTCGCAAGCATGGCATTCGATGGAGTCCTTGGAGTACGCGCTGGGGGAGCTTGCCGTCGAAGTACCGCCCCGGACTCACGAGCCCGAAGACCTTACCACTAGCCTGCAACGAATACGTGAGGCTGCGTCCTTGGCCTTGAATGCCGCCCGCTCCTACGGTAGCCACTGCTCCCAAGTGACAACTGGGATATTGCTTGGTTTGCTTCATGCACGAGGATGCCCACACATCGGTGTTCTGGACTCCCCCAACTTGGATCTCTCTACCGGAGACAAGACTATGTCCGCCGCTATGCATGCTGTCCAGGGACCTCTCAATGCCTTCCACCATCATATCTGGGAATATATCGGGGAGGCGGCAGCCAAGATCTCGCTGCGTCGGGCTCTCGGCGAGAAGGTTAGCCTCAGCAAATGGATGGACGAGGTTCCCCGCCGAGGCAAGGATGGCGCAGGAGGACCAGATCCAAGTGTCGCTTCCTAGACCATGTACTCTGATCCCCGTCCTTTCCTGCTTCTGGCTCTGTAACAATCTCAGAACTATGTAAGAAATATTTCATTTAAAGTGTGCCGTGTGCCCCTTGGTAGCTCGTCTAGCTCAAACGCGTGGTTAAATACGCAGTGGGTATAAGGACAAATACCTTCGGCCGTTTTAACTTTCTTACTGCACCGATCATTATCCCTTTTACTGGGAACAAGTCCCAATGTTTGTATGACTTGGCTTTAGTAGCGCGATTGACGGGGTAGCGTATAGGTAGCATCTTTGAGGCGCTGTTGGTTCACATGCAGCTAAGGCGAGGCGATGGGACGTAACGAACGTAATTACCGGGAGCTTGCCCAACGTCCCCCTTTAAAAACTGGCGCATTCGCAAAAACTTCACTCAATGCTAGCTCCACTCCCCCTTCAGCTTAGTGTTTCCCCGCGCTCCGGTGGTGACCTTGGCTGCCAATCCAGGCCGGTGCCACCTATGAGGTTACGACGCATCTTCGCTTTCCTCTTGGGGCCCGCCAGTATGACCGCATCTTGGATCGCTCGGCGAAATTCGAGCTGGAACAAACAAGTAGGCAATTCACTTGTACTTCAATAGGGGGTTCCCCGCTCCCGTAAGGAGGCCTGGGCTCCCTCATCTCGGGGCCAAACTTCGCAGAAGTCACCCCCAGCCGGGGCTCCGCGTCTTTTTTCTACAAGTAAGATCCTAATGTCGGACTCGCGTCACATCACCAGCATGCCGTGACACTGCATGCTGGAAAGGCGTGTCACGAGCTCGAGCGTCCGTGGTTCCTCGGCTTCTTGGTTAGGTCTTTGAAGCCCAAGGCTCCGGACGCCCGCATGGACGCCTCGTCGAGGCTACCGTCTCGGTGTGCTCCCCTTCCGGCAACCTAGGTTTAAGCCCTGATTGGCTAAGGGTTGCTGCCGGACAGGAGCACCGCTGCATCGTGGGCGACTCACTATGAGGTTTCGAGCCTGTGCGCAGGCAGACTGTTGTTTTAATTGTAATGAATTTGTACACTGTACTATCACCAATATACTCCATCCCCACTCTCACTACCTTGTCTAGTCTATCTTTGGGAAAAAAGGGGGGTAACGTAACGCTCCAGACTCGAGCACCGTCGGCAGCGAGGTTAGGCTTTAAGGGTGCACGGTGAAACGAAAAACTAAGGCGCACCTTTGACCGCAACCCCGAAAACGCTAGTTATATCTCAGACGAGACGCAATACCCTCAGCACCGACACCGACTTTTACACGCATTGTGCCGAACCGGGAATGATAGCGTACCAGACCTACGGATTTCCCTAGAAAGCCAACCGGAGTCTGCTGACCCCACCCTCCCGCGAATGGTGCGGCAGGATTTCTGCGGAGCCTCTAGTATCCGCTGGGTTCCGGCTTGCGCCACGATGTTCGATGGGTCGCGGAGGGTGACCACCTTGCGCCTTCTACGGCGGAGACAGAGCGGAGCCTCTAGTCCAAGAAAAGTCGGGCCCCAGCTGAGACTGCGATAATCAAGGGGAACTGATCAACTTTATATTCTCCGATGCTTTATACTCCGCAGAGTACGCCGGGCGCCTACGGCAGCTCCGTGCGATTTTGGCTCGGGGGAACGACATCTCCGACGCTTTATAATCCGCACAGTACGCCGGGCGCCTACGGCAGCTCCGTGCGATTTTGGCTCGGAGGAACGACATCCCCGACGCTTTATACTCCGCAGAGTACGCCGGTCGCCTACGGCAGCTCCATGCGATTTTGGCTCGGGGGAACGACATCCCCGACGCTTTATACTCCGCAGAGTACGCCGGGCGCCTACGACATTTTGTTCTTGCAAAAACTGACTCACACAATAGCACAGAAATCTATCAGAACCCAAATTAAAACAACCTACACCCAGCCAGCCTAAAGAAAGTCCAAAAACAGCCAGAAAACCAATGGCAACTGAAGCTGCCCGCCCTAAAGGCTTAGCTTTACCCCTTAAAGTTAACGAGCAAAGCCACTGACAAACGACGTAACATTCAAGCCCGTAACACGAGAGTAGGGGTACCAAGCCCTCAACGGCAACAGCGTAAGCATTAAACCTTATGGCAGGCAAAGAGAACAAATGAAAACCTGTATGGGGTTAGTGGCAGCTTCACCTTGGTGGCTCCTCAATAAATTGCATCAACGCGACACTTCGGAGGAAGGCACGCCTTCGACGAGGCATCCAATAAACAGGAAACCATCCTTGCTCTCTTGTTACTTCCTTCACCCTGCTCATCCCTCGAGAGTCATCACTTTCAAATATAGTCGCGCAGCTTCCTGCTCGCCCCCACGGACGGCGCCAATCTGTTATTGTATAAACACAACAGATGGTACAAAATACCTTTTCTTTAAAGGGAACTAGCTTTGGTCATTGATGTCCCCCCCTTCTTTCGTTTTCTGAGCGATATATACAATCTTGGGCAGACCCAGCTCCTAGGGAGAGGTACGTGTCCTATAGGCACATGCCTCCCTTGCTTCTTGAGCTTTCCTGCCCTTTCTAAAATTACAGCACAATATGCATATAACCATACGCATGCCTACATGTGTCGCTATGTTACAGGTTATGGAAACCGGATGGGTAAGGTGGGGGCCACCCTGACAACATAGACTATAGTAATAGCAGGGCCTACAGATCTGGACAACAGATGGAT
The DNA here is from genome assembly GCA_036346265.1 of Melocanna baccifera. NCBI lineage: Eukaryota > Viridiplantae > Streptophyta > Magnoliopsida > Poales > Poaceae > Melocanna > Melocanna baccifera. The sequence continues at coordinate 7,305,394 of CM070682.1, forward strand.
TCAGGCTAGATCAGATCTGATAAAAGAACCGGCGCTCATCAGTGGAGGTTAAGAAAAATAATGCATTAGAGTACTAAAGGCAACGGTAAGAATATTGGGGGGAGGGGGGAGGAAGGCCTTTTATCAACAAAGTTTGGTCCCCGTCATGATCTGGACTAAAGTTGCACCTGACAAGGCAGCGGGCATGGTGATGCAAGCAACTTTGTTTGTGGAAAGCAGAAAAAGCTTGGTGCCTTCCTTCTTTGTGATAACGATGCGGGACTGATTGCACAGTCATTTGGTCTGCAGATTTGTAGTCAATTTTCTGATGCTCGCCAGCACCTAAGTCCAAACTCCCAAGTCTCTAGAGGGGATGCTATTTCTTAATTTTGAGCTGACCTTCTTTCCCCAGGAAAATAGAAAGATAAGAGTGTCGATGTACAAATCAACGTATAGTTTGTAAGACGTTGTTTCATTTGCTTTTTCAATCGCGGTTGAAGGACTAAATGCCAGTTTTTTGTACGACTATGATCAGTTGTGGTAGATTGCAGTTTCATCATGTAAATACCAATCCTAGTGTTTTCAATAGAGCACAAGACAAAAAAGGATTTGGTTTCTTAGCTAGCGGCCGTAGTTTATGAATTACTTGCACATCTTCCAAACTGCAGGAGTGCTTTCAGAGAAAAACCTGACAGCTACGGTTTGAACAATCGACGTGATCTCATCAAGTAATGGACATGAAGCAAGCATCCCATCATCCGCATCAAGAATTCATTAATTCTCACGGTACAACTTACCAAGTATTACCCCCTTCCTAAGAAAATCCTTACGACTAATCGAGATCGTCATGGAAGAGAAAGAATTGAGGTTTTACGAGGAGATAACTGATTAAGAGATCGTGGGTAAAAGCAGACGGAGTGAGTAAAATCGAATTACCAGGCGATGAAGAAGATCTTGCTCTTCTGGCAGTTGTCGACGGTGACGAAGTCGAAGTCGAAGACGGCGTAGCGGCAGTCGTCGTTGGGCAGGGCGGCGACGAGCTCCTCGTACCCCTCCCCCGGGCCGCCCACCTTGTCCACCAGCACAGCGCGCGACCGCTCGTCGATCTTGTACACCACGAACCGGTGCACCTTCTTCCACTTCATCTCCATGAACCAGCGCTGGCACTCCTCCTTCACGTTCATCCCCTCCGTCGCCTGCACGCACGCACACTCAGAACACTGTGATCCACGCACGCGCTGCTCTGACATGAGAAACCGGCAGCACTAGCTATTGGCGTATAATTGAGATGCTGGATTACCATCTTGTAAGCCATTGCCATGGCTGCTGGAGATCGTTGCGGATGGACGCGGCGCCGCAGCGGTGAGGAGGGAATTCTCTTCTTTGGTGCTTGTTTCTTTGAGGAGTCTCCCCCTGCTGTGGGTTCTCTTGACATTTGGTGAGGTCGAGTCGACTTTATAAAAAGAGTGGCAAGCAGCACAAAATCCCCTTCTCCTTTTTCAAATGGAAAAACGATAACGCACTGGGTAAAACCCATCCCCCCCCCCACCCACCCCACCCCCACATGCCCTTCTTGCGCTGTGTGTGTGCTTGCAGGCTTGCAGCTGCAGGCATGCCCAGAATATTTTTTTAAAAAAATGTTTTGTAATACAGATATAGAATTGTTAGTTTGCACTGCATATATCCCGCCAGATAATAGCTGGGACTCTTTAAAAGACGGTGATCATTTATGCTTTTAAGCCTGAGCTTTTGGCTTTTTGTATTATAGCTGATTTTTTTGTATTGTAACTGCTGATAGTTTTTTCAGTAAAAACTTTCCTTGTGCCGCTTACAACCTTGTAAAACCTCAACTATCGTCTAGCTCACCCGTTAATTGAGAAAAAGAAGCGACGTGACACGCCACAGCGAGGTATACTATAGCGCAATCATCATAGTGATCATGCCATCGACAGGACGATCTCTCAAGATTTGCACTATTTACGGGTCTCGGCTAGCGTGGGGCATGCACGGGAGGTAGTGCACGCTCCGCCTAGGATCTAACACGGCTCGGCTGGCCAACCCGGCCGAGGCTCGCCATGATCCGTGCCCCCATTCCACCCATTCTTTGCTTGGACGGTAAGGGAGCTAGGGAAGACAGAAAGGAGCCAATTTGCCAATTGACAAATGGAGCGGTGAACCGCGATAAGAATGGGGATGATGTGCAGACGTAGGCAGAAAGCACCCATTCTTTACAAAGAAATAAAGAGGTAAAAAGGCAAAATAAAAGCAAAAAAAAGTCGAAAGCTAAAATAAGTAAAAATTAGAAATTAATGTATATTCTAAGCGATTTTTAGTTTAAATAAATCGAAAATCAAAAAAGTTTGAAATTGAAGCCGTTCAGAAGAGACACCTTTTCCTCGCGTGAACAGCTACGGTTTCACTTACGTACGTGTCAGCGAGACGGATGATGTGCAGGCGTAGGCAGCAGCTGAGGCCTGAGAGCAGACGGGGCTTTTTTTTTTTTATCCTTTTTCGTGTGCCTGAATTTCGTCGATGTGATGAGGAAGCTCGTCCGCGCGAATTGCTGCTCGATCGCGGCAGGCCGGCGGGCTCTTTTTGTTCTCGCGTGCTCTACTGCATTTCAACCGCCGAATTGATGAGCAATGATGCCGGTTGTTCGCGGTGTTGTAATGAGCTAATGATACAGCGCGATGGTACTGTATGTTTGTACCAGCGAAGTTACTTTCCGAGGGAGAGAGACATATAGGGACACGGGCTAACAGAAATGCAGAGCTTTATGGGACGTTGCAAATCTGCAATATGCCCTTGATACAAATGGCGCAGCTTTTCTCTGCGCGAGTATTGCGTGACAAGCGTCCTCGAAATTTTGTTCCTGTAAAGATTGCACGAGTTGCATGCTTTTCCTTTGAAGATAAGCCAGAACAAGTCTAAAGGGGCGTTCGGAATAGCGATAACTTTTGATTTTTACTGAAAAAATATTGTAGCTGGTTTATTTTTTACTGTAACTGAGTTGGTTTATTGAGTATAATTAAATTTAAAAAATATAAAAATAAAAACGGCACGTTAATCTAGAGCGGATGATGCAAAGGAATACGAGAAGAAAAACAAAAAAACGAAAAAAAATACTGTAGCATGCACAGTGCGTGCTACAGTAATTTGATCGCAAACGCCCATCGCCAACGTTGGCAAAAGCCAACCTGAGCAGGCCCTAAAACCAGGTACAGCGAAACTTGGTGAGCGCAGCTAAAATAGCCCAAATTACCATATGCCTAGTCCCGTTTGGAGCAATCATTTTTTAGCGCTTTGACGTGTCTGGGCATTTATCGGCATGTTTAAAAGTGATATAGCTTTTGGCTGTGATTTTTAGCTTTTTGCTGATTACATAGAGATTAAGTGAGTAAAGGATATCTATGTTGAGAAACCACTCTATTTAAAACGGTTCCGATAGTAACTTTTAAAATCGATTTATAGAAATTACTTTAAAAAATTACTCTGTTCGATCAAAATTTGGCTTCTTAAAAAGTTACTTTGTTAGTTTAAAATTGACTTTTAAAAAATAAAAGACAGAAGCTATTGGAAAAGGGTCATAGAGTGAGGCCGTTCGGTAAATAACCTTTGGTCAATCATCGGTCCTCGGTTGTAGGCTAGTAGGCAGCCCATTGTTGATGTTTCAAACGATTTAGGGTCTGCTTTTTTAGCTGTGGTAAGTGATTTTTGATTGTTTGTAAGAGAGAGTACGGAGTAAGAAACTGACGTACAGTTTTATTCGATATAAATAAAGCCGCTACATTATCTACTATAATAAATTTAGATCTCGTTTTAAAAAGACACTTCGTTTGAAAGTTAGTTACTATAGAAAAGACACCCCGTTTGAAAATTAGGTATCGTAGAAAAACCAAAAGCTGAAGCTGAACAGAAAGACGCCACAGAGCATACGTGTGAGGAACTAGAGATGGCACAACAGGGGCGGATCCAATGTATAAGAATTGAGGTCATGGGATCGCAATGAAATTTTCTAAATTCTATAAAAAAATTACTATTCATAAGTAGATATGACCTCATAGTATAATATAAGTGACACCAATGATTTTCTCATCTGGATTCACCTCTGTGGCACAATCATGATTTCCCAAACAGAAAAGGAAAAAGGCCACAAACAACGCTTGATACTACTAAACAACCTTTCTACCTGTTCAGATTGAAATTCAGTTTTAACGAGCACTCCTTTTATTTTCTTTTCCTGTACACAACCCTTCTCTCGATTTATCCTTTATGAGTTCTCTCACCTTATGTGCCCTCTTTTTTTTTACAATTTTAATCATTTTGGTTTCCTTAATGATTGAATGACGACTTACACGCAAACAGAGCGCCGCGTCCCTGCAACGAAATCAATACGCGCAGTGGTACTGTGGTAGGCCCCTCTCCAACAGAACGACGACGTAGACATCTGATGCAAAAGGTACGTCAAGATACAAATCAACGAGAATATTATAGTGTGTCTGGAGAATTATTTGGCACAAGTACGGGAGAGAGATGGCAACCGACGCGTGGTATTTGCCGCCTCGCCGACGAGGAAGCCCCGCCAAACACGACATCGTATCTGACCTGTTCTTGTCCTCGAACAAGAAAGAGGTAGGGCTAAATGTTGCTTTTGGCTTCTAAAAGCACTGTAGCAGTTATTACTTTTGTCTGAGTAATTAAATTTAAAATATATATTATTACGAATAATACAAAAAAGTAATAAAAGCAAAAAAAGTCAAAAAAAAAAAATTAAAAAGTTAATATGTTCTTAAAAAACAAAAACAGAATGCGTTTGAAGCAGTGCCAAAAGCTCGGTTTCATGGGCGCGACAAGCCCTTCTGCACGCACAAGCCGACGACGAGGAGCGGAAGGCCACCACCAGTCCACCACTAGCTAGAAAGAAGCCTGAAAGTGATGGAAGAGAGACGTACGCACAGCACATCGCCTCGTCGTCGATCCGCTTCGGGGAAAAATTATATTGACAAGGGAAATGCGACAAGGCCTTCCTGTCAGCGCTGTACCCGTTTGCTGCCCAAAGACGGGACACCGGCCCCTCTGATTGGCCATGGAGACACTAGCGAACGTTTGGGCGCCGATCTGAAGGGAATCAAAGGACAGAGGAGACGGGCCCGGGCAGGAAGGGAGCGGAAGCGCCGGCTAGTCCCGTACAGTTGGCATCGAAATGCCGTGTCCGAATCAGACGCAGGTGCGTGAATGGATCAGCGTTGGATGGTGACGTGGTGCATGGATTCTGGCCGTGGAGAGCCAGTTGTTCCGACTGAAGGGTCATGTCCCAACTTCCAAGTGCTGTTGTTGCATCGCTGGGCGATGTGCAATGCACGGCTAAACTTCATCCATCCCATCGAGTTCACATCGTGGTCATGTTGAGAACTAGGGATTGTTGATAGAGAAACAGGGGCACCAGTAAAACTCTAGATTTGCTTTGGTCTGTAGGCTCTCGATGCCATGGGCCATGGCACGCAATCTTCACGGTGACTATGCTAGCGTAGCATCGCCCATTTTATGTTGGGACTCAGCTGGCCAACTGAGTGCTTGCTGTGTTACTTGCAACTTCTCACCGACAATGCAGTACTCGCATTTCGTTATTGCTGTACACACTTACCTTTAGGTTAGCACCGGTTACCAATTATCACGCGTGAACGCTCCCGAGCGACCATAGTACAAGCAGAGCAGTACTCAGGATGGTAAATGCACGTCCACACACACACACACAAAGCATGTTTAGGGCCTGTTCTTTGCGGCTGCGGTTGATGGCTTTTAGCTGCGGCTGATGACTTTTTAGCTGTTTACGACAGAGATTGCGGAAAGAAATATACTCGCATATGATTTTTGATGATACAGATATTAGTTTTTTAACGTGTACTACAATTAACTTGTAGACCCCATCTTTAAAAAATACTTCGTTTAAAAGTTAGTTACTGTAGCAAAAGTCAAAAGCCGCTTCTAGAAACCGCAAAGAACAGACCCTTAATAACGGGGTCCAGAAACCACCAAAACACTGAACCGCCTAATAAGCTAACATGCCCCCACCCAACCTAAACGAGACGTGAGCAAGTAAAGAGCAGAAAAATCGGAAACGGCCACTTCAGAAGTGTCTCTTGTTGTACACTAAAAACACTAACAGCTCGTGACCAACATGCGACGAGAGCACACTATCAGTTTATCACTTTGAAAACAAACATGTAACTATGTAAGTGTACAAATGAATTTGCAACACGAAATCTCATATACGGAGGAGCGTTTGAGAGCAGTCATAATACAAATTATCTCGGCATTTAAATTATGGTCAAAAGCACAGTTACATGAGGATAATTAAATCCATGACCGGAGTAAAGGCAGCTAATGCAGCCAATCTTCAATGCTTCGTGCACCTGAAAGATCGGTCAAGACATGTTAATGGCCCAGTTTAGTTAGAAGAAACTAGTGATAGAATAAAAAGAACAGCAGCTAATCAGTGCTCAGTAGTACTAAACCTCCACAGTTCATTTTTCATCAGAGATATTGTAGATTTCCAAGGAAAACTACATTGTAGATTGCCTAGATCCGTTTCGCACCCAAGTATACCTTAACTATACAATGCTGCTGCTTGCAGCAAAAGACATATGGTGATAAAAAAAAATCCCAAATTCTGTGGCCAATCATGTCAACTCTTTTTATAGACGATATCAGACTATTGCTAGTGTGACAAACAGCTGATAAGAGCTGAACAGGCTATGCAAAATATGCATATCAACAATTTATAGTAGAAAGATACCTTACAGGGAAGCCAGAAAGGAGTTACTTTAGTTCTTTTCATCTTCTGGCTTGTCCGACTTGTCTTCCTTCTTCTCTTGCTATCAGGAAAAAAAAGTACAGTTCAGATTTGGTAATGACTATGCACAAAAATGAGAAAATAATATAGATGGATGTAAGAATGCATGGGAAACTATCGTGATTCCTAAAATTACATACAATGCAGTTCAGATGTAACTCAAGGTTACTGTGTAGCAGCTAAAATTACATACAATGCAGTTCAGATGTAACTCAAGGTTACTGTGTAGCAGAATGGTGTTATTTTGGACTATGGCTTATTAGTCCAATGAAGAGTGATTGCTAAAATAGGTAGAAGCCAAAGGCTAGCTGAAAAGCCGAAAAGAACGGAGCCTGAATATGTTTCAATAAGCCAGTTACTAACCAAAATGTCATAAACATTATGGTTTCCAAAGCATTTTTTACGAACATGTGATCCAACACATGACAGATTCAGATTCCCTTATCTAAAGAAGTGACAAGATTGTATGTTGATTATTTATGTGGTAAAGATGAAGCTGAAACCCTGTGAAAGATTAACTTATCCAAAGTCCTATTTGGTAAAGATGAAGCTGAAACCCTGCGAAAGATTAAATTATCCAAAGACCAGACCCAAAGATAAGTTGCAGTAATAATATTTGGCAATCTCCATAAGAAACACAGATCCTTTCAGCAGAAACAAAAATGGAAGGATGCAAAAAGACATGCTATGAAACCAACACTGTGGCACATACACAGAAGAGTAGCACTAAAAACTAAGATACCAGGCACATACCCAAAAAAAAAGTGTAGAAACAGGTAACAGGGATGTTTTAAAGGACAACAGAGCTGTTATATCATGGCAAAACTAGACGGAAAGACAGCCTTCTAATTAAATAAACTCAGGAAAAGAATACAAAAGAAAAGGCGCACCTCTCCCTGGCCATGCAACGACGCCAGCAAATCTTTCACAGATGGGTCATTGGGATCAACACCAGGAAGCTGCAATTTTCCAAAAAGAAAAAAGAAAGACAGACCAGTTATATGCAACTGAAACTGTTAAATTCATATCTGCATGTCATCGGTTTAAAGAGAAGACTTACTGAATTAAGGATGGATGTCACAAATGATCTGTCTTCAAACACCTTGCTCATATCAGACTGACCAGCCATGTTCGCATCCTGGACAGACATTTGAAGAGCTGCATACAAAACAGATAGAATACACATCAGAACAAGGAAATATTTCAATATGCGGTTAACACAAAAGTTTTGCATCATAATTATCAACAGAAAAGAAAAAAGGGTATATACAGTGAAAAGAGGGAAATCAATGAGCTATGTTTGGACTTGTTTGAAGATGGCATCGAATCAAATGAGATGTATGAAACTAGAGTGTTCATATGTTCACAGAATAACATTTGTTGCCATTGTAGGTACAGTTAGCTAGTCAACCAATCAAGTGAGATCTATGACACTCATCTTCACGGTTTATCTTAACAAAAGCTGTTTTGTTTCCAGCGTAGGTGCAAGCCTACACCTATACAGCTAGCTGGTGAACCAAAGGACAAATTGCCAGCCAGAGTATATAATCAAATATTGGTTTCCATGGTGAGCTTTTTATGGGTTTCAGTGAAGGATACATATGGGACAAACTGCAAATAGTAATTTGTCGCCTCCAAAATCAGCTGATTGGAATAAACACCTATATATACTAGCGTTATTACAAAAATAAAAAACTTAAGAAATAAAAGGACCTACCTAATGCCAAATCCTGGTCATCTGCAGCAACTTCAGCCATAGCAGCATCAGCCACAGCTGCAGCTCCTGAAGAACCATCATCCATTGACATGGCAAGTGCCTGCTGTAGTAGCTGAGCATCGTCATCATCCTGTGATCATAACTATATTAGCCATCTAATGTCACTACTCAGATAAATCAACAATGCAAAGAATAATTTAGAAATGAAAGATAGTAAGATACACAATCATGCATTTTAATTGACACGGGGTCCTTAAAAACTTCAACTAACAATATTGTTCCAGAATAAGAAACAACTAACAATATGATCAAAGTAGTTAGACAACTTATGTAAATTAAGCAAAAGTCATGGCACCAATAATTAAACAAGAATAGTCTACTAATTTCAAAGAAAAGGTTAGCAAGGACAAGGTGAATACTATAGTTGTGGCAGAATAATGACTAAATAGCAGTACAGCGATGGTTACTGAAGATTGATTTTAGTGATCACGGATCACAAAGTTACTCTATACTGACAGGGGGTTTATTCCATTTGGTCAGAAACAAGCGAAAATCAAAACATTCACAAGCTATCCCAAATAACTTCACACATATTTTTGCAGAATTATCTGGGTCTTTAGATGCCACCAAGAGATGCACCAGCAAAACCAAATGATTGTCACCTTTACTTTGTTGAGCTAATAATGATTGCCAACTAGTTATATAGTTACAAACCAAGAAACAAAATGGGCAAGAAGCTTGCATCGTCGATACTTTGGGCCTGTTTTTTTTTTTTGGCTTATGACTTTTGGCTGAAATTTTTGAATTTTGAGTTGTTCGCGACAGAGATTACGGAGAGAGAGATACTCGCTTGTGATTTTGGCTGGTACAGATGCTGGGCTTTTAACGTGTACTACAATTAACTTGTAGACCCCGTCTTGAAAAAATACTTTTATTGAAAGTTAGGTACTGTAGCAAAAGCCAAAGGCCAATTTCAAAAGCCGAAAAGAACAGACCTTTTATCATTCACAAAATACTAGAATATTGCTACAGGCCTTAGGCAAAACTTGGAGCTTTGACCTGTATTGCTGTTCCTTGTGCCTTGACAAACAACCACTATCAAGCCATCTTTTTTGCTTCTATATAAAGGGTGCTCAATAATGTATGAACGCACATCACTATTTCGTAAGTCACTGTACTAGCCAAAAAAAAAGACTATACTAGGCAGTCCATTTACATGATAAAGTTCAAACTGATTTTAGTTTATTATGACATAGAGGTTCTAAAAATCAGTAACCGGCCTTGACCGGTCACCTAACCTAGTAGTGATTATATGGCACAACTAGCCCGATTATGCAGATAACCAACTAACTGGTAGGGGCACCCGTTACTTGTATACGGCCAAATATACAGCCTAGTAAACCCTTTTTAGAACACTACACAGTATCCAAGATTGTAAAAACTTAAACATGTGATTAGCCGTTTGATATTGGGTGTGTTCTTTTTGACTTTGGCTTATGGCTTTTGGGCTGTTTGTGTGAAAGAGTACAGACTAACAGAAACTCACGTACGATTTTAGCCGATATAAATAAAGTCGTTATAGTGTATACTACAATAAACTTGTAGACCCTATCTTGAAAAGATACTTTGTTTGAAAGATAGTTACTATAAAAAAAAGCCGAAAATAGCTTTTAGAAACTAAAAAGAAGAGGCCCGATTAGAATACCTTTGGTTGATCTCTCTTATCATCAGCAGAAGCATTTGTGGCAGGTTCTGCTTCAGCCATAACAGAATCAGTGTTTGAGCTCGAGGCATGGTCCTTATTTTCAGCACCAGAAGATTCTTCTGCAGCCTTTTTCGCAATAGCCTCTTGCCTAGCTCGCTCTTCTTCCATAGACAACCGCAGGGCAAGTGCCAACTCTGGATCTACATTTGGGTCCACACCAAATTCAAATCCAGATGCTCCAGTAGCTGCAGCTGCAGCTGCAGAAGCAGCAAAACCACTTCCACCTTCTTCACCGGTAAAGATAGGAGTGCTGTGAAAATAAGGTGGTCAAAAGAAGTACATTATCACAACAACCTAGAGCCCCGACAACATGAAACGCAATTACCTTATAAGGACATCAGAAAGAGCATTTTCACCAGGTGGGACATGAACAATGTGACTGCTATCACTGCTGTTCACAGCAGTGATCAGCGCTTCCAGTTTCTCGGGCTTTTCATCATCGATTTCACCAAAGTCAACAATGTCAAGAGCAACATTATTCTTCTTCAGCTTTTTCCCGATTGTCTCCAAAACTTTCTTGTCGTATTTTACAGGGCTGAGAGATAAGGCCAATGTCATTAACCACGATTCAAACAAACTAAATTAGGTGCCAGTAATAAAAGTTATCCCACACCACATACCTTCCAATAAAAGCTATAATCCTCTGCTGCTGCCTCTTATTCTGGCGATGTTTTAGTGCCAGCTGAGCGACCTGGATTGCCGCAGCCAAGTTTGCTTCAGCACCAACTTCCAGCCCTGCATGGTATATTGTTGGACATCAATTTGTTGGAAAACAAGTAGCACAATTTTTTAAAATCAAGGGCCTACTACACAGACATGCTATCACCAAGCGCCACCAAAAGGCTACACCACCACTATATCCTAGCCAAGCCCAAAGAGCTCACACAGTTACAACGAAACCCTAAACCATTAGGCACACAAGTTCTGCACTGGTACGTGACACAAACCACACTGGTCAAGGCGAGATTTTGGGATTGATGGGGGCATACCATGCATACAGGCGAGGATCTTGCCGAGGTCGCTGGTGGGCGTGACGAGCACGCGCACGCCCTTGCCGGCCATCGTCATGACGCCAACCGTGTTCTCCGGGTTCGACTGCACGCAACCCACCCAAAAACAATCAGATCCGGAACTCAGAACCCTAACCCACACACAGCGAAGCGAACCCGATCGATCGGATCGGAAGGGGCGCGAGACGGGGGCGGCGGTACCTGGGTCTTGGCGCCGCAGATGAGGTTGACGGCGTCGGCCTGCGCCTGGAACCGCGACGGCGCGTAGTCGCCGTTCCGCATCCACTCCGAGTTGTCTATGCAGATCATCGTCGCCTGCAAGGAGCGAAACCAAAGAAATCAGTTAGAATCGGAGCTCGGCGAGAGCGATCTGGGGGGTCGGCGAGCTGTACGGACCTCGAGCACCATGGTTGCGTCGCGCTGTGCCGCTGCCTGCTGCGGTCGAGGGTTTGGTTTGGTTTGGGGAGCAAGATGATACAGGAGAAGAGGAGTGAGCTATTTGGAGTTGCAGGTTGCAGCTTTCCTTTGTGGATGCGGATTAACAGACTGCTTTCCGAGGAGGAAACCGGCTCGGTGCTTGGTACAGACGTCGGTCCGGCCCGGAGAGAAGTCTGATAAATTTGCTGATCGGTTGGGCCTGGGCCAAAGGCCCCTAAAACGGCCCCTAAAACCAAGCCATCGAGATAGGCCATCAATTTGCAGGATGGGCCGGACTTGTCAGCCCGTATATTGTTATTTGGACCGTTGCTGAGCCGTATGGCAAGGTTGAGGAGCAAAGGGTGCTGACTAAGCGACAACATTCCGGTGCTCGCTGTTGAGAAATAATAAACACCGGTACAATCTAGCAACCAATCAACAGAGAGCAATTAAACAAGAATATCAAGGGAACGAAGTCTTTATTAATCTCATATATCTTCTTTCTTGTACATAGATTTGTCTATTTATAGTCAAAACGCTTGTAGTAGTTTCGATGTTTGCCCACCAACGCAATCTGCTAGGTTTTATAATACTCTCCTTTCGACGAATATCATGATATACATATGTCTCATTAAAAACTACTCCAAAAAACCCAGCGAAAAAAGATAAAGAAAAGGTACATCTCATCTGTTTCTTATGTCGCACTTGTTGCCTTATTAAAAACCTTCACATCAGAAAACTTTAGAAAAACTCGCAAATGAAAAAAGTACAACATTATATCTTCAGAATCATATAAGTCTTTCAATCTTAAATAAGGGTTATAGTTCTGGGATTTACTCCCCCTGAACCTTGTAACTCACTAAGTCGCCTCATCCCTGTGCTTTACACGCACTTTTGGAAGCTAGAGACTGGAAGAGCTTTTGTAAATATATCTGTCAAATTATCACAAGACCTAGTTTTTAATACCTTTACCTCTCCATTCTTTTAGAGTTCGTGAGGATAAAATAATTTAGGAGTAACATGCTTCGTGATATTACTTTTAATATAACCAATTTACATCTGTACCACACAAACTGCATTATCTTCATAGATAACAGTGGGGTTATCAATAATGTTTATGCCACATGACTTCTTAATGTGGCTAATCATTCGCTTGAACCAAGTACATTCATATGAAGCTTCAACCATGATATGCATATGCCTCGTAAAAAACTCTTAAAAATCTAGTGGAAAAAAGGAATAGAGAAAAGAGTACACATCACATGTTAAATTGTATTTCACTTGCTGCCTCATTAAAAACCTTCAAGTAAAAAATCCAACGGGATAACTCATTAAGGGAAAAAAGAGTACAACGCTTGTCTTCAGGATTTATTATGGTCTCCAAAACCTTTATCATGTCCATCGATTGAAGTTATATCGATAGGTGGTAAAACCTTCAAGGTAGTAATAATTAAGTCAATACCTTCTAGGTTAGATTACAGTCGAGATTTTCTAAATCTTGTGTATAATTATAAAGGTTTAGCATATGCTCCCCCTAAAGACAACTTCTGGTGAAGTCTTATTATCCCAATGTATTTAATACATTTTAAGAAATGAATACAGACCAGTATATTACGAGTATATCTACTTGATTACCACTATTCATCTAGATAAAGAGATGATAAAATAATTCGGATGCAATATACTTAACTTTTCAAAATATCACTTATCTATATGTGCAACACAAGAAAATTTTATCCTAATCAGGATATGGGGGTAATCAATTGCAATACCACATTTCTTCAGGATATAACTTATCAAAACCTTTCAGGGTCTTAATATTCAGCAACCATCTCTAAATAGTACTATCCAACCAAAAGTCTGTTTTACAGAACAAAAAGCATGGTCATACCACCCAGAGTCAATTAACCAGTCTTAATTTTTGCACTTTAGGGGATCAATAAATTTTTCATTAACACCAATGTATATGATACTTTCATAGTAATAAAGGATATTGCAACTCTATCATCTTCGGTGTAAGATCGAGGAGACCGACTAGAAGGAGATGAATAGGCGGTATTAAAAATCTTTTTGGATTATTATCAACATTTATTTGGCTAAAACCAAGTATATAATGCAGAAACTTAACTCAAATTGGTTTAGCACAAATATTGTCTAAAACGACTAGGTTCACCTAAGTGCACTAACAACCTATGTCTATGTCAAAGGTTCAATTCTAGGATAACAAGCAATCAATTTAATTTTATGAATGTAAATTGAATACAAGAAAGCGAACCACAATTGACTTTTGCTTATTGCCTTGCTTATTGTCGGTTTGCCTCTTCATTAACTTTTGCTTGTCATCCACTTTATTGGGGCACTTAGAGGCAAAGTGATCTGTTTTGTTGCATCCAAAGCATTTGACTTTGTTAAATTATTTTACAAGTTGCTTTGGAATGCTCTTCACCTTTTTCTTGGAGGCGAAACCAATACCCCTCTTGTCACTTGACTTTCTTTGACTCTCTAATATTTTGTCAACAGAGGTCTTTCCTTGATAGCACTTCTCTAAGTCATTTTTTAATCTTGTGACTTGGGCCTTGAGCTTATTACTTTTCTCTACAAGGTTAATATTGCAATGTATAGAGGAAGTAGAAGCATCTAACTGAGAACAACAAGGCATGTCAATTAAATCCTCACATGAGGTGGATATGTTAACTTTAGATGAAATATAAGGACTAGGAGTTACACATGGCATATCATCTAGTAAATTATAAGCAATTCCTATATCCACCTTAGCCTTAAAATATTCCTTGAGAAAGAGAATTTCATATTCTCCCTTTAGTTTATTATAATCATTTTAAAGAGAGACATGATCATTCTTCAGAATCTTATATTTAGCTTTCTTTTTTCCAAGAAATTCATTAAGTTCATCTAACATTTCCATCAACTCATCACAAGAAGGTGCATCATTGTCATTATCATTATTTACTTTCTTGTTACTTTTTGCCATGAAATATCGAGTTGATGTGGAGGGAATAGGTTCACCTATTGCCTAAAATAATTAGATTCACCTAAGTGCACCAACAACCTATGTCTATATCAAATGTTGCGATCGTAGGATAAAAAGCAATCAATTTAATTCTATGAATGTAAATTGTTTGAATGTAAAATGAATACAAGAAAGCGAACCATAATTGACACAATTCCTTTTTACCGCAGCGTTCGAAGACTTGCTGGTCTCCCCTAGTCCACGTACAAGAAAGCAATCAATTAAGCCTTCCACCTCAAATCTACTAGTGGTAGCTCTTTCCCGCTCTGGGTTGTGAGCTCCAACCTTCACACTTCGCAGGGTCTTCTCACAACTTCATTTGAGAAGATCACCGCGCACGACGCCTCCAACACCGTCTAGGAATCGGCAAACTCCAATAGTAATAAGTCAAGCCCCTCGCTTGACTCTCACCACGTGCAACAAATGCACACCGCTCAAGTGGATACTCAATCTACCTCTAGATGCAACACATGCAATTAAGATCCTTTCTCCTTGCTCACAGGGTGCAATATATGCACAATTGAGAGGAGAACCTCACACTAGCTCAAGACAATGAAATGGAGTCCAACCACACATACTCCAACTGGTCACAAGGGGTATATATACCCACACCATAAAAACTAGCCGGTGGAGCCAAACCTCTGAAAAATTAGGAAAACCGGTAGTTCCACCGTTATTAAATCGGAATAACTGCTCCCCTCGCAACAGTAAAAAAACTAGCCATTATCAGCAAAATCAGTAGTACCGCAATTCATTTTTCGGTACTTCCGATCATCGGTAGTACCGCTTCACATATGCGGAACTACCGCTTTTGTGGGGAGGAGAAAATCACCACACAGGTGTCTCTCTGGAAAAAACATACCGCAGGATTTTCTGGAACATCTGAAGTCCGGTAGTACCGCATAACACATGCCTGTACTACCGACTTCCGATAGTACCGCTCACACAGAGCCGGTACTTTCGCTCGCTGGTAGTACCGCTCACACAGAGCCAGTGCTTCCGCTTCGCTCGGACTACTCACATAGAGCTAGAACTCCCGACAATCAGTAGTAGCGCACAACACATCTCGGTACCTCCAATTTTCGGCAGTGCCATGCAACACATGCCGGTATTTCTGATCTTCGGTAGTACCACGTCATACACACCGGTTGTTTCGATAATCCTAACAAGTACATATACGTCAAGAAATCTTGCAGAACATATTTGCAAATGAAAGTATCATGCACACAACAATTAAGCATGATTCTCAACAAGTTGCAAAACACATTTGTACACTATTGAAATCAAGATACAAGGAATTGGTACATAGACTAAACATATTTACAAATCTAAGTTACATGCTACAACGATTATGTATGAGTTTCAACTATTTGCAAAATACAATTGCAAATATAAGCCTCATAAACAAGGAATAAGAAATATTGACTTCAAACACATGCAAAATACATTCGCAATGTATAGTCTCATAATACAAGGATTCAACACATGAGTTTTAACTATTTGCAAAACACATTCGCAAAAATAAGTATCATGCTAATGAGAGCTAGAGCAAGTGAAATTGAGCTACCAACACATGATGAGACTCAAGCTATAAGACATAACCCTTCTTAATAGTATGATAACATATACTAGCAATCCGGTCTTCTAACCAAACACCAAGATCGGCAAAATATTAGGAACACATCCTTAGCCCTAACTAGTTATACCTTTGCCTTGCACATTTTCTTGAAGCTTGATGATATACATCATCACTTCAAGTCTGGATTTTTGTCTTGATGTGCATCAACCCATAATGCATCATTTACTTGACTTCCATCAATACATGATGGGACTTCACTTGACTTGATGATCAACACATGATCATGTTCTCTTGGACATACATCAACTCATAATGCATCTTCTTGAGCTCTATCAACACATGAAGGGTCTTGTCTTTACTCGATAATCAACTCATGATTATCTTCTCTTCTTGATGGTCTTCAATACATGAAGCCATCTTATGTCATCTTGACTTGATGATCTTCGACATATAAAGTCATCCTAAGTCATTCTCACTTATGGAACCTAACATTTTCATTCAACTCATGAAAAATATTAGTCCATAAACTAATTTTCATCAATTATAAAAACTTCACCATTAACACATAATAGGGGAACTAGATCTACAATCTTTCATTTTTGGTAATTCATGATAATCTCAACAAATAAGGAGATATAAAATAATTTACGAGTATACACTATGTACATAACAATTGTATGCTCTAGAATAAGCTTTCTTAAGTAATTAACTCATTTGAATATATTTATTTATCTATGAGATTAATTGCTAATAAAGCTTACTCATCCGGTTATCATTAATCAACCAACCATTAACACATAATAGAGAAATTAGATGACAATCCGATTATGAGTATATATGAACTACACAAGCTATATATACTCAAAGGATATGTTTTAAAGTAAAGATTCTTAATATATGGAAAGAGAAACATGGATCAATACTAATGAAATCATAAAACATATATTGAACTCCCCTTAAATGTGTACATACAAGAATGTATAGTGAAAAACATATGCACATATTCATCTTAGACTTTTGGAGAAGTTTAATCTATATTTTGGATCCAAGGAATACACTAATATATAAATGAATATAAGTGTCGAATCCATACATCTTCGATTTCACCTTTTCATCCAAATGAAATTAAGCTATATCATATTGAATTTAACGCGTTAGTCTCATAATAGCATTTATCATTCATTACATCCAAATGAGACTAGACAACATTATAATTAATAAATAAATAGTCTCATAATTGTATTTATTATTATCACTAAAACTAACTTAATAGAGTTGGAACTTACAATTTCCTCCTTTTTAGTGATGAATGACAAATTCATTAGCAATAATAGCATTTGGATGAACATGAATATATGATAGCAAATTAAAGATAATTGGTGAAATCTCCATTTTGGCATTGTTCAAGTTTGAAGTATATTTCTCCCCCTTTTTCCTTTATCAATTCTTCCTCTTTTTATATCGATTCTCCCCCTTTTTATATCAATACTATTATGCAATATTTCCCAAATTTTAGCATTTATCACCAAAAAGTAATTTACTTATTAAGTTACTAATGTAGTTTCATTATGGAAATGTAGTATGGTGATAATCCTTACACATGTGATATATATATATGGTTTTTTTCGCGCATTATCCGACTAAATATTCGTGACCGAGGCTAACCGTATTCGAAGTGGCATATATTCACTCCATATTCGTGACCGAGAATATCCGTATTCGTATTTGTATCCAGCATTATCCGTGTCCGATTTCGACTCCGACAAAAAATATGAAAAAGGATGCGAAATGAGCAATAGCCGTCCGTATCCGCTCTGTTTGCACCCCTAACTGTGGATATATTCTTGTTTATAAATGCACCTGTTTATTAGTAACATACATATTATCTAAACTTAGTCCAATGACAATATAGTGCAAGGCAATACTCGTGTGCGAACTTCTAGTCCTAGAAGCAGAATTAGATCCTGTCAAAGTGCCTACAGGAACACTAGTAATATTTTACAGGTTTGGCCATCCTTTCAAAAAAGGCCCTTATTCCCAACAGATCAATCAAAATTATATAATCATTCTTCAGGGTAGAGTAGAGGCATTGCCTCATAAACTACAAAGTTTTTATTTTTCAATGACAAAAGAGTACATCTACATCAATATCAGGCTTGACAATGGTATGACTCTATGACAATAAAATAAGCCTAGATGATACAATTACAATCATTCAGGACGAGTGAATATCCACTTACTATTGCCCAAAGTCCTACAATATTCATGCAATTTTCTACATACTTACTGCTGGTAAATAATTTCAAATGCATGAAATAAGTGCAAATAGTAAAGATTTACTTTTATCTATTCAATAGATAATTTATTATTTCTTATATTTTTTCTAGCAATCTTTGGGATTTTTTTATAATTATTAAGACATTTAAGCAATTTTTAGAATTACTAATCCATTAAAAAAAATTTCAAACACACAATGCCAGAAAATAAACTATAAAAGAAATATGATACTTCCAAGGTATACTAAGTCTAAGATTTCACAAATTTACGGGAGCATTATACCTAAAAACCATGTTTTTTTAGGATTTTCTAGAATTTTCTAATAACTTTAATGAATTCCTACTAGTTAAATAATTTTTGGAATTACTAATAAGCAGAAACAAAATACTAAAATAAATAAATCCAGAACACATGATAATACCAAAGTGCTAACTAGATTATAATGAAGTTCATATAATCTAAAATTAATTACTTTAGAGATAAATTTGATCTGTTGGACTTATTTGTTATTTCGATGAACTTTAGGGTCAAATTTGTAATTATTATCATATTTTTAGCAAATTTTCTTAATTTACTGAAACTTGAAGAGCGTATTTGCAAAAACTGCTAGCCAAAAATATTCCTTTCTGATTTAACTAAACTCCAAGGGCTAATTTGCAAAAAGGGGCTTATCAGTTTCTCTTTTATCTGGGCCGAAATTTCAGTTCGTGCGGTCCACGGCCTCGCGGTCCATTATGGCTGGTGGCTAGGGTTAAAACCCTAGCCACCGGTCTCCTTGGCTTGCGGCGACGCGAGGGGAAAATGAGGCGACCGGGTGGGTAGGGTGCGAAGGCGAAGCGGTGACAACCGGGCTACCAGGAGACAAAGCGACGACAGCTGGTCGTTAAAGGCGTAGGGCGGCCGTGGTGCGCCTCGGGTGACCGTGGTGGCTCGACAGTAGCGGCTGGCGGCGGTCTCCGTGACCGAATCAATTTTTTTAGCATTGCATTGCATATGAATAAAACGCCCGATTTCAATCTATCTATGCCCACCAATCTAGATCTTAGGTATTTAAACCACCGCACCAGAGAGCAATAGATCTAATCATGGTGTTACACAACAATCAAATTTCAATCTAGATTAATATATGAGCTTGCAATGCATAATAGATTGATTTATGATTTGCATACCTTGCATCTTGTAGAGTGATTCGTGTTGATAACGTGTTGAGAAATAATAACGCCGATGCAATCTATGCTACCAATCAACAGAGAATCAACAAAGGACAATTGGAGAAGAATACCAAGGGAACGAAGTTTTTATTAATCTCAGATATCTTCTGTCTTGTACATAGGTATGTCTATTTATAGTCAAAACCCCTCAGAGATAATGTCGGTATTTGCCCATCAATACAATCTTTTAAGTGTCATAACACTCCCAACATATTTTGTGCTATCGGTACTCCCACTTATAGAAAAATCTAAATAGTTATGAAAATTTCTAAAAAAAACTTTTCACATATGCGCACAATATAATATATCATACCACAAAATTTCAAATCTAAATTCAAGAAAGAAAAAAAGAAAAAATTTAGTGAATAGTAGCATTATCCTTTTCTTTTTTATTTTGGATATCCGTTTAGCATTATTTATCTTTTTTTTGTTTCTCATTGTGTAGATTTGAAATTTTGTGGTAAGATAGGTCATATTGTACCATATCTATCTATTTTTTTTTAGTTTTTTTCATGGCCATTTGGACCATTTTTGATGAGTGGGGACACTGATAGTGCGAAATATGTTGGGAGTACTAGAAATGTTTAGCGTATTGACGTGGCAAGACGAGTCATCTCAAGGATGTGTTTGATCTACACAGACAACTTTAGGTACCTAGATGACCATTTGAAACATGAGGGACCAAAGTGAGCTTCCATAAAATCTTGAGAGACCGATGTGAGCTTCTGATAGAACTTGGGTGACCACATTTACATATATAACACTCAACTAAAATTTTGAGGGATCTCAATTGAATTTTAGAGCATTAGATCAAATCCCATACACATCCTGATGAGTGACACATGTTGCTCACCCCTATTTTCCCCTCCCCACAACCGCGTTGTTCTTCATTGATTAGGTGGAGCCGAACCAACCATCTTGTTCATATGACTACCGTGTCATCATCATCATCATATTTCCCATCTGTGTGCCATCGCTGCTGCTGCCTCCTGTAGCACCTACTGGTGCCGCCTACCTTTTTTCCACTGTTGCTCCCCCATCACCTCCTCTCACTTTCTTCCCCGTCTCCAGTATCTCATCGCTGCCCCCAACCTAACTTGCCAACGCCCTCCTTCATTCGGTGGCTCGACGACACCCCCTGCTGCACCACTGCCAACCGTCATGTCTTCATCATCCATCCCTCCCTCTATAGTTGGCTCAGGTGAATCCAAACCCTAACCCACAAATTCTAAAGCAGATCAACAAAGTTACAAATTCAACTGATTTCACAAAAAAAATAGCTTAATGTATATAGCATTTCCGAAGTGTTGAACTTTCAACGTGTGAGGGATGGAGACTTGAAGCTATAAACTACTATACTGCTAAACACCAAATTGGCTATGACACATTGACTCTCCTTAATTAAGCGTGGAAATATCGATACTATCCTTTGTGACAGAAGTTTGAGTGCAAGTAGAGACAAACCATTCAACAATCAAGTTTGGTCCAACTTCCTTTCTAAAGTAACTACTTTTACCTTTTTAAAAAAGTACTACTTTTATTTGTTGAAATGAAGTTCTTTCAGAAGACCTTTTGGGATATAGCTTTTGAATTTTGTATGTTCACGAGAGACAGTACACAAAAAATATAGCTTTTTAATTCTGTATGTTCACGAGAAACAGTACACAAAAAACAATCATATATAATTTTAATCAGTATATCTAAACTCAGTACAATATCTACTACAATATATATATATATATATATATATATATATATATATATATGTCTCACTTTAGAAGTATATATAGTTTAAAAACTAGTTAGCAAGAAGTAGCCTGGCCGAACACCTTGACGAACGAGGACGTGTAGCCAGCACTTGGAGCGGCGGTGAAGGTGAACGAACATCCAGAGCAACTTCTGCCGAAAGGGCGCGGCACTTGCAATTTTGCAAAGCAAAAGACGATCGAAACCTCCGATTTGCCAACTTCGGCGGGGCGGCACTCGCAGTCTCCGTCGCCGCTCTGGCCCGACGTGCCCAAGCAAACGAATCCCCTCCCTCGTGGCGGTCGTACCCGTCCGAATATGCCTTCCTTTGGCGCCCCACCCTCCTTTACTCCCCCCCGCACGGCCACACCCACCCCCCTTCTCTTCTGCTGCTCCTCACCCTTCTCTTTCCGCTTTCCCTTTTCCCCTTCTCTCCACCCGACCGAACAAGAAAGCGAAAAGCCGCACCCGCTGCTTCGCTTCTTCCCCCGGAGATATGGAGCTCTTCTACGAGTTCTACGAGCTGCTCCTCACGGCGGCGGCCTCCCTCCTCGTCGCCTTCCTGCTGGCGAAGCTCTTCTCCACCAATGATCCCCGGCGCAAGCCCGATCGCGGGGCGGGGCCCGCCGCGGCGATCGCGGAGGAAAAGGAGGAGGAGGAGGAGGAGAGGATCATCGAGGTCGATGAGGTCAGGGTGAAGGGAGCGCGGGCGGACGTGGCGGCGGAGGGGTGGATCGACGTGGAGAAGGCCCCGGCGACTGTCGTGGAGAGCTTGGCCGAGGAAGAGGGGGTCCCGGAGAATGTAGCTCGGGAGCTGTTTCTCGGTGCTGTGTTGGAGGAGAGGAAGGAGGAGGGAGAAGTTGGCGAGAAGCAGTGCGATTTGGCCGCTGCGGCTGCTGCGACGGAGACGGTTGATGAAGTGAACCCGCGTGATTTGGGCGTTGAAACTGCTCCTAGGGAGGTTCATGACGTGGGGTTGGAGAAAGAGAGGGTGCAGGATGTTGTTGTGGAGCAGCATGATTCGGTTGCTGGGACTGCTAGTCCGAATGAAGTTCTTGGCGCGGGATTGGAGAAACATGGAGCTCAAGTTACTGAAGCTGTTGAAGTGAAGCAGCTGCATCTGGTTACGGGGGCTGCTCCTGCAGAGGTTCTAGATGCCGGACTGGAGGAGAGAGCCCAACCTATTGAAGTGAGGCCGCGTGAATTGGCTTCTGAGACCGTTCCTGGAGAGGTTCTTGATGTGGTATACGAGAAGCAGGAAGAGCAAGTTATTGAAGTGAAGCAGCATGAAGTGGCTGCGGAGGTGGCTCCAAGAGCGATTCTCGATGTGGCATTGGCAGAGACGGAGGAACTTAAGGAACAACCCGTGGAAGAAGCTGTTGATGTACATGAAGAAGTTCAGAGTAAGGAGGAAGCTAAATGTGAGGCCCAACCGGTTGATCAACAGGAAGACTTGGTTCCTATGGAGGAGTTGGTAGTGAGGAAGACTGGTGATCTGGAAGTCAGCCAAGAAGGCAGCTCTAATGACAAAGTGGCTATTCAGTTACCTGGGAAGGAAGTGGCATTGCTAGGGATGCCAGAACATGAGGCTATAGCAGACATGGAGTTTGGGGAGTGGGAAGGGATTGAGAGAAGTGAGGTGGAAAAGAGGTTTGGTGCAGCAGTAGCATTTGCAGCTAGTGACGCTGGGGTGGCTGCTCTGTCAAAGCTCGATAGTGATGTGCAGCTGCAGTTGCAGGGACTCCTCAAGGTTTCCATTGATGGTCCCTGTTATGACTCTACGCAGCCACTTACACTGAGGCCTTCATCTCGTGCAAAATGGTACTTGTTTTTCTCTATTTGATGCTCTGGCTCCATTTATCTTTGGTATGCTGCTGTAGGTTATATTACTCAAGGCTAGCAAAACTAGTTGAGTACCCGCCAACTCCCTGTGTGCTGTATTATAAACAGTGTGGCTAGAACGTCATTAACACTGGACCCATGCCATATTTTCCTCAAGGAAGATCAAGTGTAGTAGTCTCTGTAAGGATAAATAACACAAACAACCGAAATGTTTTGTGCTTCACTGTTTTTAAGCTGGCAAATGACCAAAGTTAGGTAGATAGACCATAACGACAACCAAATTCTCTGATAATGCGGGTCTGTTTGGTCTAGCTGGGACCTTTCTGATAAGCAAGTTTAAATGCTTTAGCTATTTGGGTAAACCCAAAAGTGAGCCACACATCTGGTATTAATCCCACTTTATGAATGGTTTTTTTAAGTCTTAGAGAAGCATAGAACTTCTTTTAAAGAACAAAAGAAGAATATTATGTAGGAGTTTTATCCATTGCCTCCTTGGTGACAAGGAGAATATTGCCCTTTCCTGTGTTGACACAATGGGTATCTCCCCTTTCTTCTCTAATTTGATCAGGGGCATTGTAGCCTTTTTAATTTGCATTGATTTTGAGCAAGGTGTATTGTGATAATAAAGAAGCCCTAGGAGTGTATGTCAAATCTTATTAAAAAAAACTTTCCAGGGAGGTATGCATGCTGAAAAGAGAGAAGTTGATTATGGTTGTCCATTATCTATGGAGAGAGATGCACTCAGACCAACCACATAGTGTGTAAGGATGTCTCCGCAATGGTGATACTTTGTCAATGCATGATGCTGCGTGGTTCACAGGAGAATGTTTTCAGTATTTGGATTTTGGAATAGATTACAAATGAAGGTAAAGTAAAGCATATAAAAAGCAAAGCATTTTAGAGGTCTGAATCCAGTGTTACTTGGACACATTGCAATCTAGTTATCTTTACTCATATAAAAAGAGGGAGTTGGTGGTTGTGATGGTAGGTTCTACAAGTCCTTTGATCTCTCTTCCTTACTTCAAAAGATCTTTTGTGTATGGATCTACATAGACGTGTGTTATTTGTAGGATCTTTTATATATGATTGCATCATGTGCATATGTGTATATGCATATGCCTGGTTGTTCTTATGTGAATTATATATGCAAAAATTTTCATCTGAGGATAATTATTTTTGCATTTAAGTTAAGAACTTATTGTATATTTATTTGAGATCCAGTGTGTTCGTAACACACGGGAACTATGCTAGTTATTAATAGAAACAGGGAAAAATAGTTTCTCTCTCGCTGTGTATGCCCAACATGAATCAAGTGTTGCGGGACCCACAAGCATATTTAGCAATATTATATATTCTCACTGTAGTTCTATTGATGATTTGCAGTTCTTGTCTAAAAGGTTTTGTAACTAATCTTGTACGGGATTTTGGTTTGTTATTGGGAACTAGCACTTTGGCCCACACACCTGCTCGAGCATCATTCTTATAGCATATTTAATTATTTTAGTGGTACATATGTGATGGATAATAAAGAAACTATATATAGAAAATAAAGGGTTGCAGATCACATGAAATAATTCGAATATTAGAATTTTTAGATCATTGTCAATTTGATTTAATTTCCATGTTTGTAGTATTAATGTATTAGTTAAAACAAAGAATATAGATTATATTTTTTGGAGGAAATACTTGTTCTTTATAATTTTTAATTGGCATCTCCAATAATAGAGACAATAGTTGTATACATATTAATACAGTTAAAAGAACACAAATTATATTGGATATTGTAGGCAAGTTCGTGTTTGTGCATGGATCGCTTGAGTTCAATTATATTTCTAGCATCTCGTGTCTTAATTTCATACAAGAATTTTTCAACTATACGTGCATGCATATCACGATGCAAATCAACTTCATGCGCACTTCCATAGATCAAGAAAAATCAATGGTTATGATTTGTAATCATAAGAAAGTTCCGCTTAATTAAGGGCTAGATGTTTTTCTTTTCATGAGAATTTCTAGCAATTATTCTCATTTATCAGGTAACATCCATCGGTTATGAATTGCTAAACATAATTAGGGTTCATCAAATTAATGGCTGGATGTTTTTTCGGGTGAATTTCTATAATATTTCTCTTTATTTTTAGCTTATGTAATCAACCATTCTAAGCTTTTATTGTATGATAGATAACACCCAATAGTTGATATAGTTCAATATTAATTAGAATCAACCATATTGATGGTGATTCTAGCAAAGCTTTTCAAAGTTGTAAAACACACATTGTTGGGAAGCGTGTAGGTAGAATAGGTCTTGTATTTCTTTTCATTTCTCTTTCTTTTTCTTGCCGAGTGCCATTTTTTCTTTTTTTTCTCATGCATGGCTTTTACTTATTTATTTTGCATGTCTACGTCCTTGTTTTCCTCTTTATGTGGCTTTTAGTACATGCCATGTAGGATTTTTTTATTTATTGAGTTCATCTAGAATTTTTAATAGGTAGGCTTGTCTTATAAGATTCTTTGTTTAATTTAAGACATACAATGGTAATCGTTTACTGGCCATAATAATGGTCCACTGAATTGAGAGACGGATATTTTACCTTTTTTTAGAATTTCTACCACATATATTTTTCTTTTTTATTAGCAATTCTAAAAGGTCTGTCATCGACTTTTAGTATATAAAATAGAGAGGTTTCAAATTTGTTAACAAATCAAATATCTAATCATCTTTTAATTTTTATTCCGAATTTGCATGTTTTTAGATCACACTTGCTATGGATTTCTTTGAAGTTTTAGGCTAGAATTCGTATAAAAAAATCAGTTTATATTTTTCTTTTAATTATTATTCTGAATTTAGTTTTTTAGGATTTACTTTGACATTCATATGGAAATCAAATTGCTAATTTTATTTTATTTTTTATGCCGAATTTTAGTTAATTTGAATTGTACTTGACAAGAACTCTTTCTTTTAATTCGCTAATTTTCGTTTAATTATTATTGCGAATTGTAGTTACTTATGGATGTTACTTTGGTAGTCGTATCGAAATCAAATTGCTAATTTTTCTTTATTTTTAATTCAGAATTTATCTTAATTTGGATTGTACTTGACATGGACTATTTCTTTTAATCTGAGCCATTCTAACTCAAGTTTGTCAGATTGATGAGTAAATCTTTCTCTAAGTATATAATTAGTATAGATATAGATAGATTCTTATATCTTTATGTCAACTATTAAATCTAAACCTTTAAAATTAGGACCCACCAAATTAAAGGCTAGATATTTTGCTTTTTAATGAGAATTTCTAGTATATATTTTTTCGTAGCAACTCTCAAAGGCATGTCATCGACTTTTAGTATATAATAGATTTAATAAACCAAAAATGGGCAAACATAACAATTTTTACCAAATTTAGCTCCAATGACATACTTAAATATAACTATTTGGAGCAGTTCTTGGGATACCGATAAGTTATGTTCTTCTCTTGTTGAAAAAAGTTGATATGTTTTGAGTAAATTTCTAAAACTATAGGCATTTTGTCAAAACTACAAAAGCCTACGCATGTAAGTTTCTATTTCGGCAAACTACAAATTGTTTGGCAAAACATTTCAATAAACTTAAATCTTAGTTGAATACCATTAGAAATTGTGCCGCTCTTCACCTCTCCTGAAATTGACATGTGGGACCCACTTGTCAATGACATGTGAGTTCCAAATCAATCTAAATAATAATGTTCTGTGCTGATAGGAAAGCCGTATATACTAGTTTTTTTGAAAGGCGTGCAGGAGAGCTGCATGCTTTGATTCAATTAGAAAGGTTTAGGGAAACAATGTACAACACAATCAACCTGCTATTACCATTAAAAAACAAGATATGGTTCCTATAAATTGTCAAAAATGTCTTGCAGAGTTGCAACAGCAGACAGCACTATCACAGAGGCCACCCCTATCAGCTACTAATGATTAAACTGCTGAATTAGCACATGAAGGTGCCTAGCTTCCGCATTCTTTTGTTATCTACACAACTGCCTTTTTTTTTGAGACAGCACTCCACAACTGCTTAATACACACACATCTAAGCTGCTCTGATTGTGACGAAAGATGAGCTTAAATCCTTCTATCCAGGCACTCCAAAGGACTGCCACACTACACTGTTAAAGCCTCTGTATGGTCCTTTTGGCAATTATGCACAATTTGTATTCCATCAACCTCCACACTTATCTCATTTGGTGCTAAAGCTATATGTCCGAGGAATAGTTAATCAAAGGATTAGCCATACCTGCAAAGTGAAGAAAATTGCACTGGAGATACCTATTGCAGATTCCCACCTGCACTCTAAAAGTTGGCATTTTACCACCTGTGCTTTCATATATTGGCAGACAAATATGTTTGGTAAAAATATGATTTTACCACCAGATGCCACCTGTACTTTTGTATTTAAAGTTACCGCACATGATTTTACCACCTTATAGTTTGGAACCAGGTGGGAAATTTCAAATCATGTGCAACAAGGAAAGTACAGGTGGGTAGTAGAAATTCAATATTGTAGGTGGGTCTGGTGCAATTTCCTCTGCAAAGTGAATTGAAAATTCTACACCAAGTGATTCACTATTTCTTCTTTAGTTTGGCATAATTGACAGAAAGTAGGCACTGGTCATCCTCTCTTGCACAAGTTTTGATCCATTAAGGATTTTTTTTCAATAATTAGCCAAGCAAAGTCCTTATATTTGGCTGGTGGCCCTGTGGCCATATCCTCCAAATGGCCTCTAACATGAGTAGCTTGTCTTGCCCATAAACATGCATTTGTATGTTGAGCTTGCAGTGTACCGCTGTGATGCAGTCCATTTCAATTGAAAGACACCTTGGGTTTCCTGTCGATGATGCACTTGCTAACCTGTTCCAGAGCTGCAAATACTGCCTGAGCTCCTGAATTCTGAATCCAGCTGTCATAATGTCCCGCGCCATTGTTATCCATGATATCTCTAGTTCAGAGATGTTGCATCCTGATAACCATCACTTTATGAGCATAGACTTAAAAACAAACAACAGCAACAAATCAAAGAAATTACTAGCTGAAGATTTGCATTCAGAGTTCAGAATTAAGGTATTGTGATGTGCCACCAAATGGCTAAGTCCACCAATTTGCTATGATCCACAAGAGCAATGAGAGCAGAAAGACGTTTTTTTTGGCACATATACACAATTGCATTTCTCTTTTATTGGCCATTTGTCTTTTAGCCTTTTAAATTGATTAATTAAATGGGCTACTGCCAATCACTAGTATGCATAACTATCAAACTTACCCTTTGGTGGACTGGGAAGAGTAATATAGATATTAAATATGGAATGCTGTTCAAAAGTGTACTATAGAAATCTTGACATACCTAACTGATCTACATGATGCGACAGGACAGATATTTTGCACAGTTGCACCTATCTCTGATGCATACCTCTTTATATTAAGGTTTTTAACGCAACAATATAATGGAAGTTACTCGATGATCTATTTAACATATTTAATATAACCACAAGTTATACTGGGGTTACACTTGCGATAATTATATAAATGGGCTACTTATATGCATTTTTATTTCCAGCAAATCTAGGGAATTGACATCAAACTATAAGAAAAATATGAGTTAGAAATAGACACAAGGAAAAGACACACAAGATATCTGATAAGAGATAAAATTATTGTCTCAGCGTGATTGTGTCTTGACAATCATTCTATTTTTTTGGACCTTGGTGTCACAAAGTTTGAATTTTGAAAACACCTTAAAGAAGTGGCTATATAATAACCATGGTAGCAATTATCTGGCAAGGAAGCAGAACATTCTATATTTTCTATTGTTAATGGGTTCTGCTTAACCTAGTTTTTGATACTGTATAGTTGCGCAAAAAAATGGGAATTTTTAATGATAACTAATAACAATAACTTATTGTTCTCTTAGGGTCGTTTGGCAAAAGCTAGGGAACATGCATCCTGAGATTGCTATGGAAAAATACATGAATCTTTTGTCAGAAACTATTCCAGGATGGATGGGAGACAAAACCTTGGTAAGCTTTTTTTTTCCAAAGTGTATACTTGGTTTTCTAAGACTTAATTTATATCCTCTTTGTCTAGTTTAAACTGGAGAACAATGCTAACAATTTATGAATATTATACTCTAGGACACAAAGAAACATGAAGCTGTTGGTGATTCTGAAGGTCCCGTCTTAACAATGACTTTTCATACAAGCGATCAACATAGCAATCAAGGGTAAATTACTAATTAATAAAGTGTGGAAATGTGGAGTGTAGCAAAATGAGATCAGGGTTGACCATACCGGTGTTGTACTTGCCATATTGACTGGTATGTATATGTGCTGGTATAAGAATATATTGAATGAAATTTCCAGCATTCTAGTTGTACCAGTTGTTTTACAGTGGCAATATGTACCAGTCCCAACTGGTAGCTGTACCATGATCCGGTATGATAACCTTGATTTAGAACAAGTGTTTTTACAATGGTTTATGACCTGACTTGCTGCTGTTGATGAATTTCTCAACAGGAATGAAGATAGTACCAGCATGGATGAAGGTCCCCTAATAAGACCCCCTAACCTGGAGAAAGGTACATCCTTCACATATATTTGGCACTGGGGCAGGATTTTTATTTCTTGCTCCTAGAAAAGTAAATATATTGCAATTCATTTTTGAGCGCTGCTACTGTTGGATGTGCTCACTTGCATGATCAATGATTCAAGAACATTTGCGATGTTAAATTTTCTGATAGCTATTAGTCAACTTTGGGGTTTGTAGTAGTAGTTATTGCAGGTTGTTGGTGTTAAATTCATCATAATCAGTCAACAATAACCCAAGTAATTGAATTGGGACATTTCCTTTGTTTAGTCAGTTTCTGTTTGGCTACTTCCTCAAATCTGTTTTATCAATTCAATCCACCCTGTAAATTTTCAGGACAGAGTTCTGACATCCCTGCCGAATGAAGGTAACACTCATCAAAGATTCCTTGCATCAGTAATTTCAGCCCATTGCTGAGATCACTATTGATGCCTTCCTCATAAGATTAGATTTGTACAGTGGTTCGTGGTTGTGCTAATATTACTGTCGTAATGGTGTTGGTTCGTGTATATATACGACTGTATATATCTGTAACTATCTACCGCTCCTTCTGCCTGCTGCCTGTATATTTGTCCAGTAGCAGACTTATCATCGGGTGTAAGCTGTGTAACAATACCTGTGGTAAGTGGTGATTATATGTTATCATGCAGTTTGGAACGATAAATTAAGTGGTTGAAGGAGTCATATGGATCTCAGACTGAAATAATCTCATTTGAAGGAACATACTTCTTTTTTCTTCTATTATCTTCCACACTATCTTCAATTGAATGGTTCAGGAACATTTCAGCTTTTTTGGGTGGTAATGGTACTGCATGTTACGTGTCGCAATCATGTCATTCCATCATTTTCCGAAGTAGAAGATGGACTCGTGAGGCCAGCAAAGTCCCGAGGTTTGGCTGGACGCCTGGATCAGAAGTTGGAATTTTGTGCCTACTGATGGATCCGGCTCCACTTATTTTAGTTTTTTTTCAGCTTCAGTTTCTAGTTTTAACTTTTTTTCCACTATTCAGTAATTCGTCTTTTTCTGAAGGGTTTTTTTTGCATTTTTCTTTTTTTTCCGTTTTTCTTTGCTTTATCTGTAGTGGGTTAACATATTTTTTTTATTTTTACATTTTTTAAAATTTAATTATGCTCAAAAAGCCAAATCAGCTACAGTAAAAAAAGCCAGTTACAGTGAAATTTCAGCTAGAAGCCATCGTTAAAACGAACGCCCCTAGAGAGAGGTCAGCGTGCAAACCGTAGAGCCATACTCCTTCACATAAGCTCTACCTGAAAAATAAAAGAAAATTGTTATGGTACATTCTATCGTAGTAAGTAATAAGGAACAGTAATAGAAATTAAATCTGACTATTGATTTTTTAAGGATATTATAGACTTTTCATAATATCAAAATTATTTACAAATCTCTAAAGAAAATGTAGTTCTAATCCAAAACATCTCTAATCACCAAACGAACTCCCCACGACCATGCCATCTCCCTTCGCAGATGGCATTTTTAATGGTGTCCTCGTCTCGTCTAGCTTGATCCATTTCGGTTCCTAGTTGTTTCTCATCTTCATGTCACGGCGGTAACAGCGACAAGGCATTCATGGCTATCCTGTGTATTAATGCTTCGTCTCTAAACATTCAAGAAAACACTGAGGGGTCACTCGACTGCCTCCGAGTGCAGATATGCAACCAGGCCATTTAGAACGAATAATCGGTAGAATGTCTGACATTTGATTGGTCCAGAAGAATAATTAGAAAAGTTTTTTTCTTGAAACCAGATGTTCTTTGATTAGGGGCAAGAGTGTCACGGTGGAGCCGCTCTCAACTGAAGATGCAGGCCCACATGACAGTGAGAAGCCAGCCATAGTAGGTGAGGGAGGTCCACTTGACAGTGCACGGCTAGAAGAGGAAGAAGGCGGGTGATGATTGGGTAGGACCCATGCACAAGTGGGAGAAGGCTAATACAAAATCTGGAGTGATTCGGGAAGGGGGACTTAGTCAATTGTGTATTCTGAACATAACAAACTTTTCTGTTCTTCCTCCGTTCTTTACTTTTCTCTTTGTTCTTCCTGGATTGGATGATTCTCACGTCACAACATTTGCCGATTAGCTAAGGGATATAACAGTTGGTATCAGAGCCGTGTACAATCAGGGGTTGATCGGTCTTGAGGTGTAAAATTTCGGAGGAAGATTGGGGAACTTGAGATCGAACTTGCGTCGGTCTCAATCGATCCCCGTGAAATCCCTGAATCTGGTTGGCTTGACTTGGTGAACAATCATCACGGCTCCCCCACGGCCATCAGTTCAAACCCAATTCATCTTGGAGGCGATGGGCGAAGCAACGGCACAGACAGAGGGAATGTGGATGCAAATGAAAGAAAACATCGATCTGATATTTGCAAAAATTAGGGAGATGGATGTTTCGCAACAAAAGATGGCAACTCAGATCGAACTGGCGGCGAAGGTAACAGAGAATCACGCACAAGAGCAACAGACACTGACCAAACAATTGGAGGTCGTGGCTTATACGATGGCCAGGATCACCGTCGATCGGCTATCGGCAGCACCAAAAGAATCGGGAAAGGAAGCGACATCATCTACTAACAAGTAGAAGGCCTTGTTTGCTTTGACTGGACGGGTGGCTGGGAGGCGCTTCTGCAATCCCCGGGTGGAGCGCACATCAACTGTTCAATAAAAGGCTCCAACGGCACCACCATGGTGTCAGTGTACAACCATGGTGATCAGGGTAATTTATCTCGAAATCCATTACCAAAACTATCGTTTCCTAAATTTGATGGGGACAATCCGAGGATTTGGAGGGACAAATGCATGAATTACTTCAATATGTTTAACATCGTCGAGGCTCTTTGGGTTACTTCAGCTACCATGCACATGGAGGGAAATGCTGCTAAGTGGTTATAGGCATATAAGTTGAAGCATGACCTTGGTAATTGGGAGTAATCATTGGAGGATTTGCAAGAACTCAAACAGACAGAGTCTGTTAAGGAGTACCAAAAATAGTTTGAGGAAGCTATGTATCAAATCTCCATGTTCAATCCTCATTATGATGAAGAATTCTTTGTGTTTCAATTCATTAAAGGACTAAAGGATGATTTGAGGGGACTAGTGCAAGGCCAAGTGCCGGAATCAGTGGAACGAGCAGCTTTTGTTAGCACGAGTTCAACAAGATGTTCAGGACCTAATGAAAGGGAGCAAGTTCAAGACTGTGGTAGGCCGTGAAGGGACAGGAGGTGCCAAAATTGATCAGCTACGACACACTACCAAGCTTGGTCAGGGGGAATTATGGAAGGCGCAGTAGTTGAAGGAATACCGTCGTGCGAACGGCCTTTGCTATCAATGCGGTGAGAAATATGAACCGTTTCATCAGCTCCAATGTAAGAAACGAGGTCAAACACAAGTGCAAGCAATGGTAGTTGAGAAATTGAAGGAATGGCTCTCCGATGAAGTCTTGGACATGCTGGAATTAGCGAACATGGAAGGCAGAGAGCTATACAAACTATCATTAAATGCCATTGCGGGGATAGAAGAGGTGGAGACTATGTGTATCTGAGCTTTGATCAAGAATCAAGTGATGCCAATCCTTATTGATTCGGACAGCTCGCATAGTTTTATAAATGCAGGATTTTTGCAAAGAGTGGGTTGTATTCCGACCAAGATAAAACTGGTGCAAGTAAGAGTGGCCAATGGGGAAGTGATGCAATGCGACCATTGGGTCGAAGGGATGGAGTGGTGGACACAAGGGCTAACATTCAAGACAAACATGCTAGTCTTGGAATTGGGTGCCTATGATGCCATCCTCGACATGGATTGGCTTAAAGCCCATAGCCCAATGAATTGTCACTGGAAGAACAAAACCATGGCCTTCGATTATGGTGGTCAGGCAATTCAGTTGCAGGAAGTTATATCATCTCAAGGCAAAAAACTTCAGGAGCTACCACTGAAGCAATACATCAAGTGGCAGAAAGGCAATGAAATCTGGGCAATGGCTGTGATTGGGGAAACATTCGATGATAACTTACCCAAGGTGCAGCCAGAAGTTGTGGAAATACTGCAGCAGTTTGAGGATGTCTTTGGAGAATCAAAAGGTATACCTCCTTCTTATGAGTACGATCACTCTATTCCCTTGATACCAAGCGCGGCACCGGTAAATGCTAGACCATATCGCTACTCACCGTTACATAAGGATGAGATTGAATGCCAGGTTACGAAGATGTTAGCTGAAGGGATGGTTACGCATAGTGTGAGCCCTTTTGCTTCTCCTGTTCTTTTGGTGCAAAAGAAAGATGGGTCATTGCGATTCTATATTGATTATCGTTGGTTAAATGGACTTACCATCAAAAACAAGTTTCCAATGCCTGTCATAGATGAGTTGTTGGATAAATTGGTCGGCACAAAATATTTCCCCAAGTTGGACTTTAGAGCAGGATATCACCAAATCCGAATGAAAGAAGAGGATGAAAGAAGACAGCGTTCAAGACACATCATGGCCATTATCAATTCCGAGTTATGGCTTTTGGTCTCACCAATGTGCCGGCGACCTTTCAATGTGTCATGAATGCAGTGCTGAGCCCATATTTGTGCAAATTTGTCTTGGTATTCATAGATGACATTTTGGTTTATAGCCCTACATTATCTCAACATGCAACACACCTAAGATTAGTGCTTGAACAACTAAGAAAGCATAAATTCCTAGTCAAAAGGTCCAAATGTTCATTTGCCCAGCAGCAACTATAGTACTTAGGGCATATTATTTTAGATAAAGGAGTAGCCACTAATCCCCAAAAGACTCGAGACATGATAGCTTGGCCAAGGCTGGCTAATGTAATAAAGCTTCACGTTTTTTGGGGTTGACTGGATATTATCGGAAATTTGTCTGCAACTATGGAGATATAGCTAAACCATTGACCAATCTTTTGAAGAAGAAAGCATTTACTTGGGATACTCAATCAGAGGAGGCTTTTCTCAATCTGAAACAAACTATTACATCCACTCCAGTGTTGTTGTTACCAGATTTTAGCAAACCTATTGTGGTGGAGACGGATGCTTGCAATGGGGGTGCTGGGGCGGTGTTGATTCAAAATGAGCACCCAGTAGCATTTCTCAGCAAAGCACTCAGAGCAGTCCACCAAAATCTATCCATCTTTGAAAAAGAGTTCTTAGCACTGATTATAGCTGTGGAGCGCTGGCGGCCATACTTACAACGAGGTGAATTTATTATCCGTACTGATCACCGTAGCCTGTGTTATTTGGAGTAGCAGCAACTGCAGTCTGAGATGCAACGTAAGGCAATGACACGACTCATGGGGCTCCAATTTAAGATTGTGTATCACAAAGGGAAGGAGAATGTCGTAGCAGATGAACTATCTTATGGTATTACAAGCAAGCTCTGAAGTTAGGGGTGAAACCGGATCGGATATCTCTCGATCGACCGACCGCCGAATCCAAGTCGGATCGAATTCGGATAGTCATGTCGGATAATTTTTGAATTCGGATAGTTGTTTTCGGATACAGAATTAGAATCGGGAGCGGATTATCCGACAGATATGGATACTATCCAAGATTTTATCGGATAATACCCAAATATATTTATCAGATATCCGCCCCATCAGTCAAATCATCATTTTCAGCCCAAGTTGCCCATCAGCCCATCAGCAAATCCAAATAAATTCCAATAAATCCAGTAAATGCAAATAACTCTAAAAAATTCTAAAAATTCACAAAAATACTATAAATCTAGAAGAACTTGGAAAAATAACATAAAATATTTTTAGCTTTTAGAAAATAGTTAAAATACATTTTTTTTTGCTCTAGGCTTTCAAATAAAATCTAGAAAAATCCAAATAAATTTCAACAAATCCAATAAAATGCAAATAATTCCAAAAAATTTATAAAATACTATAAATATAGGAGAGCTCTGGAAAAATAATATAAATTATTTTTAGCTTTTAGAAAATAGTTAAAATAAGTTTTCTTGCTCTATGCTTTCAAATAAAATCCAGAAAATCCAAACAAATTTCAACAAATCCAATAAAATCCAAATAAGTTTTCTGGAAATGCAAGAAATCTAGTAGATCCACCTTTGAAATATTTCCTACCAGAATCCTGCCAAATTTTTTTTAGAAATACATGGTGGGTGTCGTGCGCACTATATATGCCCTTTGTATTCCTGCGTAATATCCGATTAGATATTCATTATCGTATTCACAACTGCTTTGTATTCGTTCCGTATCTGTGACCGACACTACCCGGATTCGTATTCCTATCTAGTACTATTCGTATTCGACTCTGAATCAGAGAAAAAAATATAGGATAGGATATGGAGTGAGTAATATCTGACCGAATTCAATCTGTTTTCACCCCTATCTGAAGTTCGACCAATGTGGATTCAAGAAGTTCTCAATTCTTATTTGATGGACACTAATGCCCAGACAAAGCTAACACAATTGGCTATCCACAACCCCGATTCCAATGGCAAAGAGTTGTTTCAAGGACTGATAAGTAATAAAGGGCGCATTTGGATCGATACAAATTCAATTTTGCAAACTAAACTAATAGATGCATTCCATGCGAGTGCAATTGGTGGTCATTCTGGGATGTAGGCCACTTATCAAAGATTAAAGCGGTTATTCTGTTGGGAAGGCATGAAACAAGCTATGGAAAGTTTTGTCAAGCAGTGTGGAATCTGTCAACAAGCAAAGAGTGAATGCACAAAACAAGTCGAGCTTCTTTAGCACCTGCCTATCCCTGTTGGAGTGTGGCGTGATCTGACCATAAACTTCATCGAAGGACTTCTGAAATCTAAAGGATATGACATAATTATGGTGATTGTCGATAGGTTTTCAAAAATACACCCATTTCATTCCTTTTTGACACCCATTCACTGCCTTGAAAGTAGCTAAACTGTTTTTGGACAATGTCATCAAATTACATGGTGTGCCAACTTCCATTGTCTCAGACTGGGATAAAGTCTTCCCTAGCAATTTCTGGAGGGAGTTATTCAAGCTCATGGGAACCAAATTGCAATATAGTGCCACATACCATCCGTAAACGGATGGACAGAGTGAGCGGGTTAATCAATGTTTGGAAATGTATCTCAGGTGTGTTGTCCATGATTCTCCAACAAAGTGGAAGCATTACCTATCACTTGCATAATTTTGGTATAATAATAACTTCCATACAACACTGGGTTCTTCTCCTTTCAAGGTCCTGTACAGCCGTGAGTCGAATTATGGTGCTCTGTCGGATAGTACACAGACAACGTAGTAGCCTGTAGTAGAGATGCTGAAAGAACGGCAAGCTCACACCGAGGTAATTTGATAACACCTAATGAATGCATAGAACCGTATGAAAGTGCAGGCAGACAAACATTGCTAGGAGAAAGAATTCCAAGGAGGGGAAAAGGTATTGTTAAAACTCCAACCATATGGTTAGAGTTCGTTGGTGAATCACCCATATCCAAAATTGGCTTTCAAATTTTATGGTCCTTTCTCAGTACTGGAGAGAATTGGACATAATGCTAACCAATTGGAGTTACCAAAAGAGAGCCAGATATACCTAGTCTTTCATGTTTCTCAGCTGAAGACTTTCATCCCTAATTACTCTCTAGTGTTCAAGGCGTTGCCCAAGGTGGTTGAATTAGATGTACCATCTCCAGAGCCTGAAGCAGTATTGGAACGTCAGCTAGTCAAGAAAGGCAATGTCGCCATTCCTCAAGGACTGATCAAATGGTCAGGTATTCCTCCGAAATTAGCTACTTGGGAAAATCTCAATGTTTTGCGCAAACATTTTTCAGGAGCTATTGCTTGGGGTCAAGAAAATTATGTATGGTGGGATAATGTCACGGTGGAGCCACTCTCAACTGAAGATGTAGGCCCACATGACAATGAGAAGCCAGCCACAGTAGGTGAGGAAGGTCTACCTAATAGTGCGCGGCTAGAAGAGGAAGAAGGTAGGTGACGATCGGGTAGGACCCATGCGCAAGTGGGAGAAGGCTAATACAAAATTTGCAGGGATTTAGGAAGGGGGACTCAGTCAATTTTGAATTCTGAACATAACAAACTTTTCTATTCTTCCTCTGTTCTTTGCTTTTCTCTTTGTTCTTCCTAGATTGGATGATTCTCACGTCACAACATTTGCCGATTGGCCAAGGGATATAACAAAGAGTAAAAAGAAGAAAATAATCAAGCCTCGCTACGATGACTCCGTTGAAGACCTAAAGATCCATTACATCATGAAGCTTCAGTAGCGTTCAAGGATCAAACAACATAGTTATTGATGTTGATGAATATATGGCTGAGTTTGAATCGATTGGTGTTTTTGGCTTATTCCCTGTAGCTATAGTAGATTTTGCAAAAACAATGCATTTTTAAGGTGGGTTTTAAAGGTCAATTGTTGTACACATTATGTTGACTTCATATATACCAGCTAAAATCATATACGAGTATCTATCTCTCTTGTAAACAGCTAAAATTTATAAGCCAAAAAGCATAAGCCACAGTCCAAAAGAACTCACCCTATATCTAGGAACATAGATCAGATAGTACGTCTCTCCATCATCATAAGGTGCGAAAGGCCAGCCGCCGCCGCTACCTAGGACGTCATGACTCATGAACATATATTCTTTGGATCTTATGATCAGATAAACATGCACTAGCGTGATTAAAACATTACGTAGAGATCAAAAACTCCAAATAGAACCAGATTCATATGCGAAAGACTATTGATACATGCCATATAGTTAAGATTTTGTCCCTAAGAGAATTATACTTCCTTACATTTGATGGTGTAGTATAGTCAAATCCTAACTAATCTGATTAGTTAGATTGAAAAGAATGGACGGTCCACAAAGTTTGTTGTGCATTGCAAAAGTGCTCAAAATAAATACTTGACATGGATCTTCCGATGACATGACTTGTAAGTTGTGACATGCTTTGGGACAAAATAACTAAGCAAATCAGTGCGGCTAAGGGCACTAACAATGCAAAAACTGCATAGCAATCTCTATAGCTTGCCACATCACATAGACATAAGATTAGAAACAATATTCCCAATGCATGATATTTAGTAACCACCCTATTTAATTAATTTCTTCTCTCTTATCTCACCTCCTTTCTCTCCTTTTTACCAATCCCCATCATCTAGTTTTTTTGGTCCTCACAAATATGCAATATCTTACATGAGACACCACTATCATCTCTCTCTTTCTTAATTACTCTTCCACATCATCCTTTTGCTTATTTGGCATACTATAGACACTACTTATATTACTCCATTGAGAGTGTCCTAAGTGGAATTTTGACACGTAAGAGAACACACGGGCATCGTAGTGTAGTAGACCGCAACGTTCTTGCATTATCATTCGCATAAGCTCCCTCTATTTCTACTTTAATCTCAGCCACGAACTGCACGAGTCACATGACCCACAAGGCAAGGCGCGCAGGCACGACACGGGTAGGCGAGGAGTGCTTATCCAACGCCCGCAAGCAACTGCAGCAAGCGGCCAGATGCGTCCGTGACCGCGCTGCCGAAGCCCCCGGCTACCGGCGCCCTTATGCTGGGCGTGTGGGAGTGGGGCTGCGGCACGGCGGCGAGTCAAACGTACCCCGTGGCCGCGGCCGGCGCTCACGCACGCACGTGAACCCACCGAGGCGTACCGCTCGCCTAACAATGCCGAAGCACCGGAGCCGCGCCAAAACAAGCGCGCCACGACTCGGCAACCGCCAAACCGGGAGCTATTACCGCAATGCAGGGCAGCATCGGCACCGAAAGGTGGCCGGTGTGGTGGCCGCATATTATACCGCCCAGCGATGCGCTTTTTCCTTGTGGTGGCGCCCAGCCGCCTAGCTGCTTTGTGTGTGTGTGTGTCGCACGCGTGCGAGCGCCCCACTCCGTCGCTTGCACACGGACATGGGGCAAAGCCGCAAAATATATTGCAAGTGACTAGTGCTTGTGTGTATTTTTTCGGGGCTGGACGTTCAGGCATGCATGCTCCGGCTTCCAAAGGGGTTTCCTTTTTGGCCAGCAAGTGGCTTCAGAACCCACTTCAGAAAGGGTGGCAGCAATTTCGACTTGCGGGAGAACTGCAGGCATTATTTAGTTGGTTACGATCGAATTTGTAGTCTACCAACCGCTGTGGCGTGCGGTGCGCTCTTGGACCAATTTTCCTGTGGAAAAGGTGGGTTCAAATTTCCCATCTTTTCTGCTCCGTTTCTTTTGGTAAAGAAGGCAAAGGAAGATGATAGGAAAAAAAATGCTCGGGTAACATAAGAATTATGGATACACTGAAGGCATGCAGCGGTAGGTTGTAGCTGAATAAGTACAAGGTTGTAAGTTTACAAAGTAGTATTTCTTTTTAGGAAGTGCGTGTATTGTGTGTAGCAATCGGTATCACTTGTAATAAACCACACGTACCAATAATTGGGTGCCATCTGATGATCGCTTCCCGTTTCCTAGAAGAACATGTTTTAGCTCGTAGCAATTGCCTCCCATGTTTGCTAGGTGGTTGATACAGCTACTATAGCCAAATTATTGAGAAGACGTGGCTCATTAAGATATATTCAACCGAGTAATTTTGACATCGATTTTCTTCGGGGAATGTAATTTTGACTCCATGGACCTCCAGTAACTAGAGTTCTAATTTAACACTACATGCTCCTTCCGAAACACGGCACCACAACAAACGAGACAAGTTATCAGCAATCGTGTTTTATACCCCCGTTCGTTTCAGTTTTTTTTCAGCTTCTAATTTCAGTTTTTTTTCACTATTCAGTAATTCGTCTTTTTCTGAATTTTTTTTAGATTTTTTAGACTTTTTTGCATTTTTCTTTTTTTTCCGTGTTCTTTTGTATTGTCCGTGATGGGCTAACATATTTTTTTCCTATTTTTACATTTTTTAAAATTTAATTATGCCTAAAAAGCCAAATCATTCTGATAAAAAAAGCCACTTTCTGATGAAATTTCAAAAAAAACTAAAACCATCGCTAAAATGAACGTCCTCTTAGGCCATCGCTCAATTTAACTTTTAACTTCTGGTTTCTGTTTTTTCACTATTCATTAATTTTATTTTTTTCTTTTTTCTTTTATTTTTTTAGATTTTTTACCTTTTTCTTTTTCCTATATTTCTTTGTATTATCTGTGTTGGGCTAACATATTTTTAATTTTTTAAATTTAATTATATTAAATAAATTAATTTAATTACAGTAAAAAAAAGCACAATCATTCTGCACACCCCTAGGGTGCATTCAATGCCGGAAGAAACTTCGAGACCTGCATTGCTGCAGTACAATTCCCATGGCAACGAGCACGAGACTGGTACGAGACAACGGAATATGGCGGGGATCGTTCACAGGGCTCGGCTACTACTACCATTGCAGCCATGCTTCCCCTGGCTCTCTCGCTCACATGTGAACCACTAGCGAACAGATGATGTTGGCTAGGCCCGGTGTTGGAGCACCACAAGGCCACTGCACCAAACGGCACGTACCGCTTTCCTTGCAGAG
Organism: Melocanna baccifera; assembly: GCA_036346265.1. Taxonomy (NCBI): domain Eukaryota; kingdom Viridiplantae; phylum Streptophyta; class Magnoliopsida; order Poales; family Poaceae; genus Melocanna; species Melocanna baccifera. The sequence goes on from CM070682.1 coordinate 7,346,935, forward strand.
GCAGCCTCCGAGGACCAGGTGTACGTGGCAGGAGTCCACGGCGGCCCGTGACTCGCTGGCCAATGGCAGCTCGCCAAGTGCGAAAAGAGCGGCCACACGGGAGCGCAAAAGCGACTTCCGCCAAAATGCCCGTCTTAGCCGTCTATATATGCTAGCTTTGGAAGAGCTCCTGGCTCTGGTCATGACTGGTACACAGACGTTCTTGAGCCTTCGCTAGCTTTGAAGGCTTCGTACCCTCACTGTGAGAGCGGTTTGAGCAAACGAGCTGAGCGAGCAGGGCAGCTCAAAACATGAGGAGGTCTCGCTTTGCCCTGAATGCTGTGGTGATTCTCGTGTTATGGACGGCGCATCACGGCAATGAGCTTGTTGCCGCGGTGCCTCCTGGTCAGTTGCTCCCTCCCTTACCCCCTCTCTCTCTCTCTCTCTCTCTCTCTCTCTCTCTCACAGTATCGGAGTATGTGACATTATTTTGAACTTTTGGGTGGCATGCAGATGGTTGGTACGATTACTCTGCCTACACCGACGTAAGTCTTACTGAATGATACTTTGTTCTTCCAGAAGTATCTTTCTGTAACTGCAAGGTCGTTAAGATTGCTGCTGGTAGTGTAGTTCGATAAAGTCAGTCTTTGTCAATAGTAATTCTTGCATTGTTTATCAATGGCGTTCCTCTTCTGGGAACAATGGCATGAACTAGGAAGGGGATGGGGAAGATGACGAAGCCCAAAGCCATTGGACCACCAATGTTTGCTTCCCACAGTGCACATGACCTTTTCTTCAGTTTTGTTTCCATGACCACAAGCCCACTCGCACCTACCTGGTAACTAATAAAATTATCACACGGAACAAATGGCAACTATTATACCACACTTTTCATACCATTCTTTTAGTATTGGCCTTCGCTAAGTTCTGAAATAACTGGCCCTATCATGATCAGTTAGTTCATCATGTTTGTTCGATGCTCTTCTCTGGAAGCTAAGCTCCGCAAGGCGTCAAGCGCCAGAGCCAAACTTTGCACACGCCTAACATGCATTTTTAGGCCGACCAACTAACAAGGCAACCGAACTGCTTACTGCTTATATTAGTTGTTTGCTTAGCTGCACTTTTTGGTTGTCTCGTGTCATTCTGTCGCCATCCTGTCCATGACTAAGATAGGATTAATTAATTATCAGCACAAGGAACCGAAGGAAGTTTGTGTATGCATGCTCTGACGACAAGTAAAGCAGACCAGCCCAGCTCATCCCCACGCATGCATGCAGTAGAGTATAACAGGAAGTTATAATTAAATTTGTGCAATGTACATGGCGTTCAGTGCAGAGGCCAGCCGGAACCGGCGCTGTACAACGGTGGGATTCTGAAGTTCGGCAACGGCGAGGACCCGACGGGCTATCGGACGACGGAGACAGGCGTCCTCTCTCGGGCGTTTGTGGTCTACAACCTCAACAAGACCACAATGTACACCTTCTCATGTGAGTTCGACCACTTTCGGTGTCCGAAACCAGCTCATGTACGTTCCAGCTTCCTTCATATTTCACGCTATGCAGGTTGGGTCAAACTGGAAGGCGCGTACTCGGCTCTGATCACCGCGAGGCTGGCCCCGGACAACGACGGCGCAAGGTGCATCGGGACGGTTCTTGCGAGGAACGACTGCTGGGCCTTCCTGAAGGGCGGCTTCGTCCTGGACTGGCCAACGCAGTCCTCTGTCATCTTCTTTCAGGTGCGCATCACAGAGCCGCATCCGATGTGCCCCACAGAAACTCTTCTTTCGAAAGTGTCTTCTCCTGATCTCTTGCCCCTTGTTAATCTGCACGTCAGAATGCTGATAAGACCCCTATGAAGATCACCGTCGCGAGCGGCTCGCTGCAGCCGTTCACGACGGATCAATGGTCCATGCACCAAAAAGATACGATCCGGAAGGTAGCGTTTCTAACGTTTTCGCTGAGACGTGCCAACATGGCACTCGTCTGTGATAGTAATTTGATCTGTTTTGGTCCGAACAGAGGAGGAAGCGGATGGCTACCATCCACGTCGCCGATCCGCAAGGCGCCCGCGTGGTCGGCGCGTCGGTGTCCGTGCAGCAGACCTCCAAGGATTTCCCGTTCGGGTCGGCGATCGCCTCCACCATTTTGGGAAACCAAGCTTATCAGGTAGGCCGTATTTACAGTCACCGTGCAGTCATTAACCCGGCGTGAGTGTAAACAAGCTAGTTGACACTCAAAACTTGTGCACGTAGAAATGGTTCGTGGACCGGTTCAACGCGGCGGTGTTCGAGGACGAGCTCAAGTGGTACTCGACGGAGCCCATGTCGGGCCTCCTACGCTTCGACGTGCCGGACCAGATGCTGGCGTTCGTGCGGTCGCACCGCGTGATGGTGCGCGGGCACAACATCTTCTGGGAGAACCAGGACGCGACGCCCGGGTGGGTGAAGGGCCTCTCGGCGGATGACCTCCGGTCGGCCGTGAACGCGCGCATCCAGAACCTGATGACGCGGTACCGCGGCGAGTTCGCGCACTGGGACGTGAACAACGAGATGCTGCACTACAACTTCTACGAGCAGCGGCTAGGCCCCAACGCGTCCGTGGAGTTCTTCAGCGTCGCGCAGGACGCCGACCCGCTCGCCACGCTCTTCATGAACGAGTACAACGTCATCGAGACCTGCGACGACGTGTCCTCCACCGTGGACACGTACGTGGCCAGGCTCAAGGACCTCCGGGCCGGCGGCGCCATCCTGGAGGGGGTCGGGCTCGAGGGCCACTTCTCCAAGCCCAACATCCCGCTCATGAGGGCCGTGCTCGACAAGCTGGCCACGCTGGGCCTGCCCATCTGGTTCACCGAGATCGACATCAGCAACAAGTTCGACGCGCAGACGCAGGCCGTGTACCTGGAGCAGGTGCTGAGGGAGGCGTACTCGCACCCGGCCGTGACCGGCATCATGCTGTGGACGGCGCTGCACCAGAACGGGTGCTACCAGATGTGCCTCACGGACTGGAACCTCAAGAACCTGCCCGTGGGGGACGCGGTCGACCGGCTGCTGCAGGAGTGGCAGACGGGGCAGGCCGCCGGGCCGACCGACGCGCACGGCGCGTACAGCTTCAGCGGCTACCTGGGGGAGTACGTCGCCTCGGTGAGCTACGGCAACAGCTCCTCGCAGGCCACCTTCTCGCTGTCTCCAGGGGACGAGACAAGGCACATCAACATCCAGATTTGACTACCACTAGGACTACCGAGTGCTCCTGCCTGCACTCGTTGTTTTGGGCTTCTAGCTCTCCTGACGTGTCGTCACAAATGGCTAGTGTTACTGCTTACAGGTGCAGTGATTGTAAGTGATCACGGAGCAGGGGCTAATCACATCATACATATGTTTGACACGCTGTTAGGGGCTCCGTCCTCAGTCTAGCATTCGAGGAGCTAACCGTAACATGCTCATCGGCCGGTGCTGACACATATAGTACGGTCACGATTCGTGATGGATTGTATATCCAGCGCTAACTGCTAATAAGCGGCATACGGATCCAGGAATTTACACAGGGGTGCGCAACCGTGCAAGCACATAATCATGTTAGTAGATACCGTGTTGGTTTTTTTAGTTTAATCGGTTCGATATATACGGTATATATGGTACATATGATGTTAGTAGTTTGGTTATATACGGTATTTAGAGAAGTACGATTCGGTTTTGATAAATCCTAATTTATTTCGACACGGTATCGGTAAATACCGTATTTACCAAAGTTAACGCGAATTGCTAACGATATAGTGACTAGCGAGTAGACGATAATACATATACTACTAGCAATATAATTAGAATTTTAAAAACACTCCAACGAAGTATGGATATTCGACGGTATACGCATAAAGTAATAATGCATAATAATTAATGATGTGCTCTGCTCATTAAAAATATCTGTCTTAGTCTTGCTCTGTTTGAAGTGAGTTATAACTTGAAGTATAGCTCTGTTCGGTATTGTCGGTTTTTAGCTGATTTTTTCTGAAAAAATCAAACACAAAAAACCTTAAATCTGATAACCGAATCAAATACCAAAAATCAATCAAACTTAGTTTTTTTCGATCCGGTTTTTCCGGTGCGGCTGAGAGATGCACAGCTGCACAGCCCTACCTCTATCGACCGGACGGGTTGTGGCCTCTGGACTGTGGAGCCAGCAAGTCAGCAACTACGGGCCAAGTTGGTTTGATTTAAAACATCGACATCTCGAATCATCAGGAACAGCCCTCCTCGAATTGTGGCCTCTGAACAGTTGTAGGCTTGTACCTCGAGTTGATCTCTGGACCAAGTACGATGTGTCACCTATATAATTAGACTAGCCGAGTGCCCATATTTTGCTAATAAAAAAAAATCATATTATTACATCATGTTAAGCTGATATTACTGAGATCTACCTGCTCGGTATGACCATACGCTCGGCCATGTTGAGGGCTCTACCGTTCATCTAGTATAGCTTATTATTTTTTTGCTAGAAAATTTTTATAGTGATGAAATTTATATTTTTAATATATTATTTTTTTTAATTTTTGTTAAAGATCTTTTTAAAAGATACAAGAGTTGGAAGGGTATATGTATATATATATTTAGTGAGAAAGTACATATCGATGCTAGATTTTGTGACTTCATAGAAATTGTTCAGCGTGTGTTAAGAGACGTGTATGCGTGCATGTGCTGTGGTGGCGTGATAGGGAGTGAGTTGTGTGCGGTACAGCTCAAGAAAGAACAGCCTTCCTCGGCTTCCCCGTCTCGAATCAGCAAGGCATCTCGGGCTCCCCATGGACACCTCCTCGCCTTCCCCGTCGCCGGCGCCGCCGCAGGCGTCTTCTCCAGCCCGTGGCGCCTCAAATGCCAGCCTCCGGTGGGACATCCTCCGCCGCGCCCTGCTCGCTCGCTCCTCCTCCTCCTCCCGCGCATCAGGTCCCGTCGATTTCTTTCCCTTCTCAACCCACATCAGCTTTTATACTCGCTTCGTTTCGTTTAGCGTTCGCGTTCCGCTTGATCTGCCGCCACCAGGCGATCTTTCCGTCTTATCTCCACTCCCGTGTTATATGAGCCCTCATATGCACCAATACTCGTGCACACAAATAGGAAGGGTTAAATGGTATTTGTTGTGCCGTGTATTTTGGCTCACGATCCTTGGTTTCTAGGGTCACCACAGGGTTTTTCTAGCATGTAGTTGGCACTGTTGATTTACTAATCGAGTTATATTAGGGGAGCAATGGCATTTGTGCTCTCCCGACTTGCATTCCATCAGCTCCAGATACACATGTTTAGAACGATTGCTTCGAACTGTTTATGCGATTCAGCTTTGAACTTCCTGTTCCTGTAAATTTTAAATTGAAGCAAAATTGTTAACGCGCAAACTCATTGTCGCATGTGCCATCGGTGTGTTAGTTGAGTACTTGAGGTCTGATCTGATTGGAGTTTGGATATCTTGCTTGAATTAGATGGAAATGGGGTTCTTGCTTCAAAATTATATACTAGCCATATTGAATGAGAGGGGAATGAGATGGTGCTTAAACTTTGAAATTTGCAGTATTGTAAAATTGGGAATGCACACAACTAGCCACATTTCCTTATAAACACGAAGAAGATACTAGTCTGATTTGGATTTCTTTGCTACCACTCTTCCAATGAGCTCTATTTCATGTTGTGTGAGTGTGGGTGTGGGCAACGAGGCTTGCATGTGCTGGTACGCACATAATACCCCCTGCTAAGTTGTTTTAGATCTTCTTTTTCATCTGGTAGCCACTGTTTAACTATTAGAAATGTAGCAATGCTGGTACACAATGTTAATTTCCTTTTTTTTCAATGTTATTCTGGTGATTGCCATCAGTAATGCAACTGCCTTTCTTTGTTAATGGTTCTTCTATTTTTGCTGTGGCAACTTTAAGTAACTTACATTCCACATCTGTACTGTTTTAGTAGTTAACGTTTTCTAATTCGTTTTTTTTATATTTAGAGTATTTTAATTTGTAGTTTCCTTGTTAATTTACACAGAGGAAACTTCTAATGACCAGCAGAATGGAGGTGATACCAACAAAATTTCCAGAAGGACATCGCGTGGCTTTAACCTGATCGAGTATCATACACTGCCAATTTCACAGTTAACTAAATCACATGGGAATTCATTAAATGGAAATGAAAATGATGTGGAATGCCAAAAGGATGTTTATGTTTGTTATAAGGTACCCTGTGGAGGTTCACCGAAACTTAATCTAGTGTAAGCAATCTTCTATTTTGCCCCTAGTTTACTGCCATACTAAATGCAGTTTTTCTCCTGTTGTAATACACATATTGATCTTCTAATTTTTCCCTGATAAAATTAGGAATAGGAATCATATTGTTTTCTCTCCAGTAAGCGCTGTGTGGATACAAATTTAGCCATCATGATGTGTTCCACCAACTAAAATGGTTGGCTTACAATTCTTGAGTTGTTTATTATTTTAGTGCTTGATTACAGATACAGAAGAGATGATTCCCTTGAATTAACTGACATTGAAGCTTCTAACAGATACAATATTGACACTACTGGACTTGTATGTAAGTTTCTTATTCAAGCGAATTTGTTGCCTGTCTCTGTTATTACCATGCATTGTGTGATTCTGTCTGTTAGCCTCAGTTCCTGTGTATGGCCATGTTTATCACATTTGCTTTCATTATTGCAATCTTATTGTCAGTTACTACCTGCCAATTTGAAGAGCTTTCATTTTGTTGTTTGGAATGTAAAGGAATAGGACGGTACGTGGAGTGGAAAAGGAATGTAAACATATGCAGAATATACACTGTTTGGTCTTGTGCCCACTTTGCAGAGTTCTTTTCTTTCCTGTCCTTTTTGGCCAAGTTAGGTGTTTGACACAAGCCTCCTATGCACAGAAAATTTTCCTGCTTGGACTAAAAATGGTGGTCTCACATACCTAACAAACTTTCAAACTTATCTAATACAAGATTCACCTATATTTAAGTATTGATGCCCTCAAGGTCTAAAGTAGCTTGTTCGTCTCCAGTAAACTACCTAACTGGCTTAGCTTCCAGCCAGGTATGAAGTTGTTGCGACATCAGGTGGACAGGTGGTGCACACCATGTTCTCTGGTCAGTGATCACTTAAGTTTGAATATGGTTGACTGTAGAGCTTTAGAAGTAGGAATGCTATATAACAAATCAATGTAGAGTTTGCCATATTGATAACTATATACTATTCATAATTTTCAACTTCTTTGTTGTTCTTCCACTGTGCTTCTCATGTGATACACTGATACTCATTCATCTTATGTCGAAGAGAATTCAAGCTCAGCTTTAAATTTATGGTTGTATTTTTCTCTGAAGGTTGTTGGCCATCAGAAGAGGTCCTTGCCTTCTACTGTGTCAACCATTTGGATATGTTCAGGTTTGTTATGACTTGTAATGTGTATTACCCATGTGACAGTCTTTGACTAATATGGCCAATTTTATCAAGATAAAATACACTTGCTTTTGCTGATTGGCATAGCATGCTTGAGTCACTTTATTTGCCCCTGTTTGAGTAGACTGCACGGATTTTCCACTTTAGGTCCATGAACTTGAGAACTCATCATTTTGGTCTCTATTTTACCTTGTAATACTATTGCACCCTCATGAATCCTTTGTAGAATTGTAGACTGAACTTCTGTTCTACCATATGAACCTGTAGTTATGGACCTTCCTTATCCCCCATTACCTACAAAGCAAATCTTATAAGTGACAATAATAGTTTTTTGTTGCTTTGACTAAATTCAATCTCTGCACTACATATCTCTGATAATTGACTATTTAAATTCATTCTAGGTCCAAGAAGGTGCTTGAACTTGGATCTGGTTATGGATTAGCTGGACTTGTTATTGCAGCCAGCACAAATGCTGATGAGGTTGTTATTTCTGATGGAAACCCACAAGTGGTTGGATGTATCCTTCTTAATTTCATTTAAACATAAGTTGCTGCGTAATTAAAATTTCCTTGGACTGTATTGATGTAATATGAGCTTCAAGTGATTTGTTTGCTTTTTTTTTTGTAAATACCTGAATGCACCTGCAAATCACATCAGATTATTCCAGATGTTATGCTTCTATGGACTTTGTAAGCCATTAACCCTCAGATATTCAGCAGAACATATCCATCAATGCAGAAACTTTTGGTGAAACGAAGGTTAAATCTATGATACTGCATTGGGATCAAGAGCAAGCTTCAGAAATGTTGAATTCTTTTGACATCATTGTTGCAAGTGACTGGTACGTTCTACACCTTACTACTTTGCTATTATTGAATACTGATCATCTATCAACTGCGCCTTCTAAGTGTTGTTTCATGTATCAGTGATATGATATCCTGTAGTGTGAGTCTGTGAGCTTGACATTACGTAATGCATGTAACCAGCAAGTGCTATTTTTCAGGAGAAATTGTCAGAGCTCCTTATTAGCATCTTTATGCAGAAAAACTGTTTTATAAAATGTTGGTTGATTGCATCTGCACTTCAATTGGATTATGCATTGTTTGATAGGCATTCAGTCAAAACAAAGAAAATGGATAAAGTTGTATTTTCCCCTCTGAAGAATATGATATGAGGGGAATTGGGAATTAAAGTGCCTTGTAATTTTGCAATACTTAGAGCAACCAGGCTAGACTGTAAGTGAAGTCAGCCACTAATATATAAACTCCAGGCAGTAATCAGTTTTACCAGGATTCTCTTATTCACATTTTACTTGTCCTGCAGCACATTTTTCAAGCAATCCCATCAGAGTCTTGCCCTGGTAGTCAAATCCTTGTTGAAGCATTCAGAATCCTCACAGGCCATCTTTCTGAGCCCAAAGAGAGGTGATTCACTCAACAAGTTCCTAGAAATAATCGAAGAGAATGGTTTGTGCTGTGAGTTGATAGAGAATTATGATCCCACCGTTTGGAATCTGCACAAAAAATATGTGGCGGGTGATGACAGTTCCTGGCCCAACTATAATGAGGAGCATTGCTATCCTCTGTTGGTTAGAATTAAAGTTTTTAGTGGATAGACCTTTGTGCATTTTGTTTGATCTTAGATGGGTTCATATGTAATGCATTAGCTTTACTTGTTCTTTATTCTGCTCTATCTAATATAATAGTGTAATATCTGTAATTGGATCTTGGTTGAATATTTCTTGACATCATCCTTTTTTCTTAAAGTGTCAGAAAGAAAGATGATGCACTTGCAAATTTTACTTTCCTGACCCTACAGGCTTTCATGACATTACTCATATTTTGTGCACAAGTGCACCTGTAACGTATAGCAATGCCTGGTTTTATAAGATAATCTGGCAGTTTGCCTTGATGATATGCGTTTCTGCCAAGTTGCTGCACCATTCCGTATTCTGTTCTTCATGAAGGGCCTACAAGATACCTTGCATCAGTCTTCTAAATCCTGAATATTTAGTGCATGAGCTTCTTGTGGATTACTTAATAGTTAGCAGTCCAACAATGACTAATACCATTGTTGGTGCCTTCTCAGCATCCTTCATTTAACTCCCCTATCCATGAAGGGTACAACTGATGTGCATGCATATATCTGCTTACTTGTTCCATTGATGAGTGGATATTATCTGAGATTTAAAAATGTCATCTATTTCCTCCTCTTCTTTTTCCAAGTAACAAAGCATATCAGTTATCATTCGTCACTGAGCATACATGTAGCTGAACTTCTGAGTCAGAAGATTCCCAGATCATCCTTTTTATGCAACTGTAACCCCCTAGTATGTCCTGTTTACCAATATGTGACAGTTAAACTGCTTTTGTATAGGTAGGTCGCAGTGCACCTTCTCGAATAATGCAACAACTGCTGCCGGAGTAGCATGCTTGAGTGAGCAGTGGAAAATATTTGATTGAATTTGGTTTACAACAGCTCTCTACTTCATCATCGTTGGTTGTTTGTCTAAAGTGATCAAAGATTGCTGGTTGAAATTAATGCTATTTTTAGCCGGTTTTGCTGACTTTGCACTACTCAGTTGACGTCTTGACGAATGACGGCGTAAGTTATCTCGATCAGGTGGTTGCTGCGTCACGGCCTTCATGTTGTTTTATTAGCTGATGTTGCTACGTCTGCACGTCTAGCCTCAATGCCTTATCACGTTTTTCAAATGCAATTTCCTCCCAAATGGCTGTTGCAACAGCTTATTGATTGCTGACTGGAATGAAAGCAACATTCAGAAATGCCAGCGAGTGTTCGTGGATAGCCACGTAGCTGCTGATGTTTCTGAACCTGTGTAGGTAATGGTTAAGTACATAACCAATACATCCTTTCGCATCCTAGTTGTCCGTAAGATGATGCACAATAGGTTTTCACTTTTCCCTTGTTTTGTTTGAGAAAAGCTCATCTACAGATCTAATTTTGTTATGCCAACACCCTACTTGGTTTTGATGACCAGAAGAATGTGTGGTTTTGATGACCAGAAGAATGTGTGTATGATTTAACGACAATGACAAACAATATCAGATACGGTGATGGTAATACTGCAAGAAGTGGTCGTCACGGCGTAATCATCCTATTGGGATTTCAGCGATTTCGGATGGTCCACCATTAATTGATGCTCGTGTGCACTTGCTTTAATTTCATGTCTTCATGGACCGCCTCATTAGGTCTACTGTTCTTGTCAGTCGCCGTCTATGAACTTCGTATGTAGCCTAGGATCAAAGCATTTTTGACGAATGTACCTGTTCTTGAAAGGCATCTTCTTTTTTGCCTATTGCATTGCAACACCAATATGAGGTAAAGGCGTTCACTTTATATATAAAAAAAAAAGCTTTCTAACTACTTGACGCCATGTGTGATCTTATATGGCTTGTCGGAAGGATGGGATTTATGTTCTTTTTCTTATATAGATCTGTTGATATTGCTGCGTAACTTGGGACTTTTCTTCCCTAGGTTGTAACTGAATGGAACTTGACGCTACACTGTTAGTACTGTATGATAGTAAAAATGCCCATGGAACTGAAAGTGATGCTGCATTGATTCTTTTGACCTGCTACCGCTAATCCTGTGAATTTTGTTGAGTACATCGGTGATTCTGTATATAATGTTGGGAGTATTTTGCAGCTCAGCTCGACATCCTAATGCACTGAAAAAGACCCTGCATCTGCTCGTATTACCAATTACATGCATCATTTAATAATTGAGAGCAAAGCTGAAATAACCCTAACTCTTAATTAACTCTAATATTGCAATTAAATTTAATTAACAATAATAGAAAGGTAATTAAGTAATTACAACATAGGGAATTACAAAAGGGTCAAATTTGGCCATTACAAAGCAAACTAAAATTATTACAACACTTGAGTAATTACAAAAATATATTTTACCTCAAGAAATAAATATGCTGCATTATAAGTATTGTATTAAAATGGAGGGCAATTAAATTACATTTGCATCTCTTCAGGTATTGCATCTTCCAGGCATTGCTTGACGAATTAGTAGCCCTTTGAAGACCAACCAAAACCAACTTTTTTCTTTTGCGATAAAAAGCGAAGAATAAAAATAATCCAAGAAAGAATAAAAGAAATAAAAAGTTGTGCCATCAGAACCTATTCGACTTTAGAATGCCGAATCAATTAGTGCTCATTGAGATACCTAGACCGTCCGGGGCTAGCCGTCACTTCTTACTTAAGTAGGCATCATCATTTGGCAGGAAACTTAGTTCAACACCCAATTTTCTTTTACCGACTTATTTTCAGTAGTAGAAAAACCGAAGAATAGTGCCAACCTCACCCTATGGACCAAAGATCTGAAGGTTTTACCCAGTCACACAGTTAGCCAAGAGAGCCAAGGGGATAAGGGAGGGGCAACCAAGACTTTGCACAAGCCAAGAGAGAGAAGCCAACCAAATGCCTTCTCCTTGATAAACAAACACCAACATCCACACACACAACTCACTCCCATTTCACTTCACCGAGAGCACTTCCAAAGCCAAGCCAAGCTAAGGAGATAGCCAACTCTATTGCATTGCTCGGCCATCCACAGAGCAAGCCAAGCACTCCACCATCCACAAAAGCCAGCCACCGAGAGGTAGTGAGGAAGAGATAAGTAAAGGAGAGAAGCTAAGAAAGTAGAGGAAGACGAAGGAGAGGAGTGAAGGCCATGGGTGACCAACTTGGGCCAACCACGACAACAAGAGGATAGCAAGACGACATCATCAGCAACGACAAGAAGGGGCCATCCACATCACCACGCACATGAGAAACACAACACGGCCACCACAAGCATCGTCCACATCCTTAATATTTTTAGCCCGACAACAAGTAGGCCCCATTCTTTTTCCCCATCCATCACTGCAGCACGGCACACACAAACATCTCACCACACACTGCAAAGCACAACCGGTCAAGCAAGGTGGCCGAGGAGAAGGGACCACCCTACCCTAGCTAGCATGGCCACAACGCATTGGTGGTGAGCCCATAGAAGCCACCATGCGCCCTTGGAAGGAAAAGCATGCTTCCCAGCGCACGCCCTCCCTACCAAGTCCTGTCGCGATGGCAATTGTAGGCGTTTCTGAAATCACGCATAATTAGAAAGTAAAGCAAGATAAAAATAGAGACTAAATCAAAATGCTTGTAGTAAAGGGGAGAAAGAGTAGACTATCTCGAGTAGGAAGAAGAAGAAATGGTGAATCGTAGGAGCTGAGGAAGCCGTGGGAGCCAAGGAAACACCACGGGGACTCACTGAAGTCAAAATGAGGCCGACATACTCACTGCGCGAAACCCCCAAACCAAACCCTAGTACCCCCAAGGGAGGTGATTAGGCGAAGCGGAGGGGAGAGCCACCAGAGGTGAGCCAGAGGGCAGTAGCACGCCTGAGCCCCCCAAGGGAGGTGGCAGTGTTAGATCGGAGAGGAGTAGAAGGGAGCTCTAAGAGAGGGCTCAAGGGAAGGGGGTAGGTAACTGCGTGAGTAGATTCCGAAAGGGAGAGCCATTGGCGGCGCGCCTAAGCGGTTCCCCATGGAGGCGATGGCGTTAGATAAAAATGGGGCAGACCTAGGAGCCAGAGAGAGGCTCAAGGGAAGGAGTAGCATGAGCGGATCTGACAAGGAGGGACCCACCGGAGGTGAGCCGGAGGGCAGCGACACGAAGGCGACGGCGATTGGATTGAAGGAGAGGGAGGAGAGAGGAGCTAAGGCATGTGCGCGGGTGTGTTTGGCCAAGTGGTGCGGTGTGCGTTGTGAGGAGCATGTGCCCGAGTGGTATGGGGTGGCGATTAGTTATGCGTGCATGCATGCGTGTGTTTGGTGTGTGTAGAGGTGGAAACGAGCCGAGCCGAGCCGGTTCGAGCCAGTCTCGGCCGAGCTTGCACCGAGCCGAGCCATGGCTCGGCTCGGCTCGTTTAGAAACCGAGCTAGAAGGCAGGCTCGGCTCGGGCTCGACGATGGCTCGAGCCGGCTCGCGAGCTCGAGAAGAAGCTCGGTCTGGGCTCCCTCCCCGCGGCCGCCGCCTCTACGCTGCATAAAAATCCGGGATTTTGTCGGCCAACTGCTGCAAACCACTCACACCAACTCTCTCACCGGAAGAAACCCTAGAATCAAATCGAAACCGACCCAAGCACGGCAAATCCATCGGCCATCGCACCCGCGTCTCCGGATCAAACCAAAGCCAGGGAAAAAAATGGAGAAAACAGCCATCACACAAGCCAAAAAAAATCGCGTCTCTCTCTCCGTCGGCGGCGGGGGAGAGGGGATCGGCGACGGGGAGGGGAGAGGCGGCGGCACCGGGGTGGTGGATCGGCGGGGGGAGGGGATCGGCGACGGGGAGAGGGGAGAGGCGGCGGCACCGGGGTGGATCGGCGGCGGGGAGGGGATCGCGACGGGAGAGGGGATCGGCGGCGGCACCGGGGTGGTGGATCGGCGGGGGGAGAGGATCGCGACGGGGACAGGGGAGAGGCGGCGACACCGGGAGGGACGCGCGGTGGGGCGGGAGGAGGCGCGGGAGCGGGGAGGAGGCGCGCGCGGCGAGGCGAGGCGGGAGCCGGGAGGCGGCGGCGGCGGCGAGGCGGGGCGGCGAGCGGAGAGAGTGAGGTGGAGAGCGATCGAGCAGAGATTCGACTCACTCGAGACTCGAGAGAGCGAGCGATACAGCGTGATATTTATGACCGGCTCAGTTGGGCTCGCGAGCAGCTCGCGAGCGGCTCGGGCTCGGCTCGTTTTTGAGCCGAGCTGAAGTCTGAGCTTGGCTTGGTAAAAAAAACTTCGAGCTCGAGCTCGAGCCGAGCCGAGCCGAGCCAATTACGAGCTCGAGTAGCTCGCGAGCCTCGAGCTTTTTGTCCAGCCCTAGGTGTGTGGCCGTGGAGTGTTGTGCGTGTGTGAAGGTGTGAGTTGGCATTTGGGGCATGATGATCCGGTGTAGGGAGTCTTGTTTGGTGTTTTGGGATATTTGGTGTGTAGGTTAGGGAATAGTAGTTATGGCAGGTGACATTAGTACACAGGTGTAGGGCAGCGAGAGCAGGGTCTACATGAGAGCCAGTAAAAATACGCGCTTATTCAGAGGACCTTTTTTAGATTGGGAAAAATAACATCGGGAAAGACACAAAATTGACCAAGTAACCGATAAATTTTAGATTAAAATAAATATGCTAAAATCGACCCAAAGGGGAGGAACTAATTGTATGGAATTAAGAATCACCCAAAATGTTAAGTATTGCCGACTATATGGAATTAAGAATCACCCAAAATGTTAAGTATTTTAAATCGTAAGTCTGATTTATAATGCAAAAGGTGTACCGACACAGACAGATGTAGTAGATTTGGTCTCGGTTGACATCAACATTTTCTACGATAATGAAGGCAAGCTTATTTCTTGACCATACACATAGTTATATTAAATTGTAAAAACTACATTCTTGTATCATATAATATTTATGTGCATCAAAAATATATATTAAAACTAAATCGGATGAAAAGATGAAAGGAAGAGTAAGAGAAGAAGAGCAACTCAACTAAGAGGAGCAGGTGAGCTGTAAGAGTAAATATTAGGATGGTAAAGGGTGCCCTGGTCAGGAAAGAGAGGGAATATGGGACCCTTTACATATGGCTAAAATATAAGGATCAACAAACTCACTCAGAAAGGGGAGCGTACTCAAGTGTCAGCCATATTCCCATTATTGACAGGTAGAAAATGCTACCCTGTTATATTACTATTCTCTCCACAACGGGTCAGTAGTATAATCTAGTGGAGGAACCCAGAACTAGTAGAGAGTCCAAAAATGGGGGATCCAAGGCATATATATTAGCGTGAGTTGAGTATTGGGTGAAGGAATAACCGGCCCAACCAACATCTATTTGAGGTTGGTGGGTGTCAGGTGAGGGTGAGAAACCATCCCAGGTCACCGACGGAGAATATTTAGGTGAAAATTTAATAACGTAACATGGGAAAACGTTTTATACTCTGAACTTGGTACCGCATCAAAGGAAATACGGGATACCTAATTGCGAGAGAGCTCAGAATAGCTATGAGTATAATGGCACAAACCTATCATGTCTGTTTCCTAAATTAGAAGCAACGGAGACCATTAGGGGTCTTTCTTCACACTGAGTAAATAGTAGTCATTTCATTAATTAGAATCTACAACTTAATTTGATAAACTAGTTTACATAAAAGAGATGAATTAGAACTTGTAATAAAGAGAAAGAGAAGAGTCATATAGTGTATTCTTGCTATTAATGTTTGATGAGTACACTAGTATTCACCCTTCCTATTACCTTTCTTTATTAGACCTTACTTCGACCGGGGAATACCTTGAGTGGGACAAGGGATCCACAGGTGACGATGAGGCAACATAGGACTAAGGTGATTATGCCAAAGATCAGGCGAGGCTGACACCCTATACAACAGTTGGGACAAGTAGACATCTAGTGGAGACAAGCTGTCAAGAGATAAGGTACAAATGTCAGTATCTTCTTTATGTTTAAATAAATTGTAATTATAACCATAGTCATGTATGGCTAACTACTGTGTGAGAGCATAATTTCTACTTATTGTTCTGTTGCGTAACTCTGAAAGCTTATTATTCGTTGAAGCGGTGTTTTATCGAGCAAAGAAATAATAATCTGTTGTCTAAGTGTTATTACCCAGGATATGGTATGGAGCGCCACAAAAGCAATGGCCTATTGCTAAGCATGTGGGACACTAATGCTGAGGAGGGCATGTTCCATCCCATAACGATCTATCAATCGACGGTAGCTTGTGTTAACTTGCAGTCGACACCTGTTCCATTCCTTTTGCTCTATACCATTTCCTCTCTTCTTTACAAATATCCCTTTTAGTCCCTAAAAAAGATCCCCTTTTGTGATCTTTATCACCGGATTGTTGTCAATACACTCAACTTTTGACTCAAGATTCCTCAGTCCGGTTTAACAAACCGAAATCACAGCTAAATCTGTACTACTTTCAGTTCATAAGTAACATGGGAGTCAACTAAAGGTGAACCCTTTACGAGGGTGCAAGCAACCTCCCTGGCCAAAGACAATTACTTGCAAAAGCATAATGCTGCTGCATCACAACAAGTTGCTGAATCATACATCTACTGGGTTCTGAATGATTGTCTAGTTCAGAGCATACTTAATGTAATAAAAAAAGTTCCTTTTGGAGTGCCCTGCTGTATCTGTTCTACTTGTTAATTGAGGCACAGTTGCTTGTCTTCTAACGAGAAATTTGAGTCACATATCGGAATTTGTAGTTCCTTGTGAACAAGAAAACGACCGGTCGGTGGCCGCTCCTTGTCACGGTCACCGGACAGCCTCATGTGACGGCACCACCTCATTTCATCTCGACTGGTACCTGAAAGTAACATGTGGCCTTATATCAGGTTAAGTCGAATTTCCGGCAGTCTCGGTGATCAAGGCTATCAGTTTCACTGCCAAATGGAAGTGTTAGCATAGTTTCACACATACCTACTATGATTTTATACTTAACATGTTTTCATACTTGCTCTCTCACCTACCTAGCATGATTTCACACTTAGCATGGTTTTATACTTACCTACTCATCTGCTTAGCATGGCTATATATATGTGTAACCCTTTGTGACTTATATAGAATAAATGAATTACATTGCGTGATTGTCCCAAATATTCCACGCTCTTATGGTATCAAAGCGGTGTCGCTCCTGAGCCGCCGCCTCCATAGCTTTCGCCGCGCTGCCCCTGAGAGATGACCTCGTCTCCATATTTCTCCCGGGGGCTGTGCAACTCGTAGTTTAAGTCGTATCACTAATCATTCGATTGACGATTAATTAGAGTTTTCCCTGGTCATCTTAAGATCGGGTTTTCTCTATTTTTTCGATCATAGATCGGTTTACGTCACCCTGCTGACCTATTGACGTTTCTCAGCTCCGGACTTCACCGCCTTGGTTTTGACCTCTCCGGCGCCTCCTCTCCTCCAATGACGTCGTGGCATGATGTGGCGCGCTCGTCGACATGGCCCTCCCTCCGCGGCCTTTCGAACGCTCCGTCTACCGTCGTCATCACGCCGGATCATCATCGCCAGTTAGTTATCCGCGAGTACAAACCGTCGCACCACCGGGAGCCCGCATTTGTGATCATGCCATCGACATACACGGGCTGCTGCTGCTGCATCGCCCCTTAGGGCTGCTTTGTCAGTGCCTGTGGTCATCATTGCCATTGTTGATGCCACCTCGCCAGTGTCGCATTTTTTTCTTTTTCTTTCTTTCTTTCTTTTTTTCTTTTTCGTCCACTTCGACGGCAGTCGCCGTGTTGCGTGGCCCTCCTACGCCCCGCACTGCCACTGTCGTGAGTCCTCCGAAGGCAGTCGCCGTGTTGCGTGGCCTTCCTGCGCCCTGCACTGTCACCGTCGCGAGTCCCCTCTCTGCTGTTGCTACCACAACCTTTCAGATATTGACGGACGATGTGTGTTGGACGTTAGCTACTCTGAGCATAACGATGACCTCAACACCAGTTACCTCGACATGGCTTCCACGGCTACGATCATGGTCACCGCGCTCTCGGCTACCTTAGCAACAAAGTGTTATCATTCAATGAGTTTCGGTCCAGTTTAAACGTCCGCTCCACCGACGCTCCAACTGCGGGGGAGTGTTAGCATAGTTTCATACATACCTGCTATAGTTTCACACTTGGTATGTTTTCACACTTGTTCTTTTATCTGCTTGGTATGATTTTACACTTGTCATGATTTTACATTTGCCTACTCATCTACTTAGCATGGCTATATATATGTGTAACCTTTTATGACTTATATAGAATGAATGAATTGTATTACATGATTATCCTAAATAATTTACGCTCTCACGGAGAAACCGGTCAATTTGACTAGGGAAAGGCTGTCGGTCTCTAAGCTAAGCACGATCGTCTTATCTCTTTCTCAAGTAGGTAACCTGTAAGTGTCGCATCGCATGGTTCAGAAAACCGAAAGAGAAGTCTCTCTTATCAGAGTTTGGCAAATAGTGATCCCTAAATATAGGATGTTAGGTACGAGCTTGCCTGCAATCAACTAAGGGGGTGATCGTTTCGGCTTTTTTCGGCTTCAGCTTCTAGCTTCAGCTTTTTTTTCACTATTCACTACACTATCCACTAACTCAGCTACAGTGTTTTTTCAGCCAGCTACAGTGTTTTTTCAGCCAAAAGCTAAAAGCCATCGCTATTCCGATCACCCCCTAAGTACTAATTGCCTTTATCTTAGCTTCATAAGCAAGATCAGCAGGCCAGCAGTTGTTAGTATGATTGATACGAGAGAAGCCAAAATGGTCTAGGTATCAGATTCGCGCAGCATGATGGAAATGTACAAGTTGATGAACCTAACCTTGGGGTGATCGTTTTAACGATGGCTTTTGGTTTTTAGCTGAAATTTCACTGTAGTTAGCTTTTTTTTACTGTAGCTGATTTAGCTTTTTGGGCATAATTAAATTTAAAAAAATAGAAAAATAGAAAAAATATGTTAACCCATCACGGACAATGCAAAGGAACACGGGAAAAAAAGAAAAATGCAAAAAAGCTCAAAAAAATCTAAAAAAATTCAGAAAAAGACAAATTACTGAATAGTGAAAAAAAAGCTGAAGCTAAAAAAAAGCTGAAACGAGCGGAGCCCAAGAATACATGCATTGACAGCACAATCCACGAGACAGTAGGCACTTCTGCCATTATGTATAGTTCGTGCAGTTGAAGCCAACCATAAGTTTCTAACGCGCTCTACTGAAGTCTGCGTTAGTACTAGACTACTAGTAATTGACAAATTGACAACTGCAGTCGTGCAGACAAGTTCAGTGAATGCGTAACTCTTGAGAAATCATGAGTCCAGCACTCGATAGAATGAGCATGATTATGATCTGTAATCTGACACATGGCGCATAGAACACATCGATCACATAAAGGAGACCGTTACGTTGATACCAAAAGGTGATCTGATAGACTGCTGATACGCAGTTCATAAATCACAGGCAGAAGAACACTAGGGTGGGCACTGATCCTTTCGCTTCACTCAAAAGCAGTGGACCAAATGAATGACCGTCACCATGTCCATGTCCATGTCCTCCCCACCACGCTCGCCCTTTCAGCTCTGATTTGAAGCCCGCTCAGTTTGAATTTGTGACTTATTTTTTTATTATTTTTAAATTTTTTCTAGCATTTTAGCTTTTTTAAGCTTTTTTTTGCTATTTTTTCCTATATTCGTTGTATTATATGTGATAGGCTAACCTATTTTTTCTATTTTAATTTTTTAAATTTTAATTATATTAAATAAATTACCATCAATACGGTACAAAATAAGCTAGTTACAATAAAAATAAATAATAAATCATAACTCATTAAGTCCAATTGAGCACCTTCTGGATCCTCACAGATGACACATCCCATGTGCTAATCCCCAAAGTTTGCACCATCAACTGTAGAGTGTACACTAGAGACTAAAGTAGTAGGCAATCAGTAGCAGTTGGAGTAGTATTCTAGTATTTTAGTCCATGCAGCCACCACAGCCATTATCAGGCCTTTAGTTTTCCGTTAGTTGTTGAATGGGGCACGCATGCAGCTAGATAGATATCAATCATCAGCTGCAAAAAAAAAAAAAAAAACTGAGCAAATGTTTGATATGTACTACTAATAGTAGTAGGACTATTTGCTAGGTAGACGGTCAGTGATAATGGAACCGCCACGTCTCTGAAATGGCAAATCAGTCACAGCAAAAACTGCAGGGTATGCACTCTGCCAGTACGCAGCAAAAACCTGTAACGTGGCAGGTGTCTGTTATGCCCGTCCATAAACGGTGTGAACTTAGCCTAATCCTTCGTCGCGTGCATGTAAGTTTGTTGGTTTGCCAAAAGCGGCCGGGAAACCGGACTGCGAGTGCGTACATAATCATTGCTCTTAGAGGTCGTTGATGAGTTGAAATTTAATGGTTTATAATTAAAATTATATTATAGTTAGTTAAAATTATCTGTAACTACAAGTAATTTATTTAGTATAATTAATTTAAAAAATCTAAAAATAAAAAATAGATTACTCCATTACATATAATACAAACGAATATAAAAAAGAATTTGTAAAAAAGCTTAAAAAATACTAAAAACTAAAAAAGATAAAAATTATGAATAGTAAAAAATAAATCAAAAACTAGAAGTTTAAACTTAAATAAGCGGGGTCTTAATCTATGAAATAATCTTGTACATTTCTTTTGTAGAACACAAAGGCACAAACCAGAAAGGAGGGAAAAAAAGGTGGATTTTACAATGGTGTGATGCGATATTGGTCAAATCAAACCATTCCCCACCGTGCACAACACCACCACGAACGCTCTGAGCGAGCACCGGGGCAGCAGCGCGGCACAGGAGCGCACCGTCTCGCTTCGCTCTAGTGGCCCGTGACACACGCGCCCGCCCCACATTTTCTTTTTCTCCCAAAATTTCCCAGTGAGTTTTGTTTGCTTGCTTCCCGTAATCCTATAGCTGCAGCAACTGGTGGAGCATGAACAGTGCGACCGGCCCGGCCCGGAGTGCCAACCTTGACGGCGCAGACGACGCGTCGCCGGTGGCGAGGCTGGCGAGCCAAGAATTGTCGCTCAGCATCACGCCTTGGCCGCCTGCGGGCCTCCGCATCGCCGGAGGCGCGTCCGTGGACGCCCCCGGCACTGCCGTTGTCGGTATCGTCGTTGCTCCACCCGCCGATTTCAGGCTGTTCACGTTGCCCAAAAAAAAGCGGAGTATGAGTTCGCAAGCTCTAAACCGGTAAAGACTCCCGTATGAGTTCCGTAGATAGAGTCATAGAGAGAGGATGAAAGAGAACGCCTACTCGCATAGTAACCTAAAAGCTCCGAGTTGCTGAAAGTAATTAATCTTTGTACTTTTCTTTTTATCCGTTCTGCTTAAATACTAGACCATGTTCTTTTTTGTTTTCAGTAGATTTTTAACTTTTAAATCCTCTCAATAATTATTGTTTATTAGATTAATAAGTTATATATAAAAGCAAGTTCAAAAGATCATGCCGTACCGTTCGTGATCTCAGCCATCGAATGTTACGTCCTTTATCTTCAGACTTCAAAAGATGAAGCCGACTGGCCTGCGCGGCCATGACGTTGATATGCGAACCAACGGCAGTAAAAAAGGCCACAGGGGGTCAAACCTCCCTTAACAAGTTAAGCACCCACTAAAAGTGCAAGATGAATTACACATCTACCAACGAATATACTAACTCCAGGCCAATCTGTACATCATATTATCTTCCAAACCTCTGACTGTCAGTGTCCTCGTCTATTTTAAGTCATATTTTAAAGTATTGTAGTTTCTAATTTTTAATTGTTTTTAATCAAAATAACACTATAACATTTGTTACTTTTTTTAAAGATATTTAATTAAAAAATAAAAACACCGTTATATTTCTACGGATAATATAAAAGAAAAATAAAAAAACTACGTCAAAAAACCAATACATTATAAACAGTATTTAGTTTTTAAAAATCAGAAACCTATTAAAACATGCCATTAGAAGTATGACATATAGGAATACCACACTAGCATGCATTTTTTATGTACATTTAAATGTGAGATAAGGTGATACGGAGTGCTCATTGTTCAATCACTCAAAGCACCTACCAGAAATATTAGCAGCAGGAGTAGCACTCCATGTCTCCATACCAATTCATTATCGTGTCCCCAAGCAGACGCATGCTCAGTTGCTCACCCAATTGTGCATGCAAATCTCACGTGCTTTAATGACTAACCGCACTCTAAATAAAACGTCACGCGAAAGCAAAGGTTCATTATTGAAGCAAGTTACTAGTAATTAGTGCAGTGGTTAAGCGCGGTGGACGTGTGAAGCGAGCGGACCTAGGGGTGGTGACGGGGCAGAAGGTGATGGTGTAGTCGCGGCCGCCGGCGCAGGTGAAGGTGCTGGTCGGGTCGTCGAACGCGTAGCTGTACGACCGCGGGCACGCCGATTTGAACACCTGCGAGTAAGCGGTGGGGCGGCAGGTGTTGGGGTTGGCGTACGCGCCGCTGCAGCAGTACTCGGGCTTGCCGAAGGCGTCGCACGCGCTCCGGCACGCCGCGCCGCCCACGGCGCGGAGCTCCGCAGGGCACTGCGCGTTCAGGTCGGCCGCGCAGCCGGCAGCCGCGCACGTCGCGCTGCCGCTGCCGCTGCCGCCCGCGGGCTCCACGAGCATCGGCAGGTTGTACCCGTCCACGAGGCTGACGTCGTAGAAGTCGTTGCGGCCGCTGCCGTCGAGCGTGAACTCGGCCAGCGTGGCGGGGGGCGCTGCGCCGCGGCCGGCGCACTCCAACGTGCCGGAGCCGCAGTCACCCGTGGCGCACAAGACCTTCCCGGTGGCGTCCTGCGCGCAGCCGGTGCGGCCCCACAGCCGGCCGGACCAGCCGGACGGCGCCGGCACCGCGCGCGCGGCGCCGGGCGGCAGCTCGAAGCCCGTCGGATCAAGCCTGGCGCTCCCGGCGTTCGACAGGATGCCCGGCCACACCGTCCCCGTGCATCGGTTCACGAACGTGAATGTCACAGCTCCACCCTCTGCACCCAAGAAACAATCAAACAAAGACAGAGACGATGTCAACTCAGCTCACCACTACAAGAACTCGTGTAACTTCACTCAATTGCCAAAACAGAATCACTCGATGAAGAGCGAAATACCTCCCAGAAATATGCAAAGCAGCGCAAGAACGATGCAAACTCTTTGAATTCCCATGTTCTTGAAACAATGCAGCTCTGGTTGGTGGTTAGTACTGGCAAGGGCAAGAATAGTTATAATGTCACAACAGTGTAGGTACTAGCTATCAGTATTAGTAGTAGCAGTCCAGCTCCAGGACTAGTTTAGTAGAGTGGTTAGAGAGGAGAGGGAGACAAAGAGGTCTATTTCTTATCTTATAAGCTAGTTTTTGAGAATAAGAAGATCTTTTTGGTTCTACAAGTGGTATCAGAGTCTGATTTTAATATCTCTGATCTAATGGACACTAGCGTGTGAAATCCCGATAGACCGTGACCCTAAGGGACCGTTGGTGTATGGTGAAAGAGACGACAAATGGCAGAGTGACACTAATGTGTGAAGGAGGAAATTGTTGAAATAATCTTACATTAGATGTGTAAAGACAAAGGACGTAACTTAAAAAGTGAGTGAGTTTTTTACCTTATAAACTAGTTTTTGAAGATAAGAAGACCTTTTCGATCCTACATTTGGAGGGAAGAGCCACCACTCGTAAACTATCAAGATTAGGATGACAGATAGAGAAGGCGGGGGTGGAGGGTGGAGGGTCTGAGCTCTCCCTCCAGAACTACCTATAGCACAATAGAGGCTGCTTACTAACTAGCTTTTGGTCCGGTTTAATCATGTTTTCTTCAGAAAGGTGAAAGCATAGAATGGGATTTGATTGGATTCAGGTGCCTTTTTCTCTGCAATTTGCATTACAGAGTACAGACCTAGGGCTAATTGCTCTGTGCAATTTCCATGATGGATGGGGAATGTATTGATGTTTGGTGCTTGGTGATGTCTGTATATTTTTGCAGAAGGTGTGGATTGTGCGATGAGATTTAGTGGAAGAATGATGGCTGGCTTAACCAACAATCGTGATGATTAGAGGATAACATAATGTAATGGAGCATGGTTTTTGGGTTGCTTTGCCAAAAATCTTGTTGGGTAAATGCATCTGAGCTAATCTTCGAAGGCTCAGTAGTCAGTGTTTACGTGTGCAGTCCATAATAAGGTTGTTGCTTCGTCTGATTTCTGAAGTGTGCGATAAATAAAGGTCTTGAAAGAGAAATGGAAACTGAAGAACCGAGATGGCAAGTGCCTACAATCAGCTACCCAACATAAGTGTACTGTTCCCTAAATTGATATAATTGTGATATCTCGACGGTTTAAGCATACATTCTGACTTGCTTACGTGAAAAACTGAAGTAATTCAGCAGCACAGAGAAAAGACTGAAAAATGGATGGCTCGCTATTAATCGTACAGTAAGACCACATTTTGAAATAAAAGATGTATAAGTACGAATAGTGTTAGCATCCAAATAAAAATGACAGTTCTCGCAAAAAAAAAATAACAGTATGAAAGAAGGAAGAGAGTGACTGTATTGGCATATATTTGAAGACACTGCCAATCTTTTCAGTAATTTCGGTTCAAGTCACAATTGTCGATGCTTTTTTACTTTCAGTATCATCGCTGTTTAGTAAACTCTTTACAGGTTCCATTTTGATTTCTGTCAATGTGAGCCGGGGGTAGAGGTGGATCAACCAATAATCGGCTATCAATTAGAGTTTTCTTTAGTCATTTTTAGATCAGATTTTCTCTACTTTTTTTTATTATAAATTGGTTTGCGTCGCCCTACTGACCTGTCGATCGGCTTTGGATTTCACCACCTTGGCTTTAATCTCTTTTGCATCTTCTCTCCTCTGATGACGTCGTGGCATGATGCGGTGCGTTTGTTGATATGGTCCTCCCTTCGCGGTCTTCCAAGCGTCCTGTCTACTGTCGTCATCACGCCAGATCAACATCGCCGACCCATCGTCCGCGAGCACGAGCCGTCGCATCACCGGGAGTGCATCGTCCTTGGTCATGTCCGTATTTTTCATGTACCGATGTCATCACAGTTTGCAAATATTTTCACCAAGGGATTGCCTACCTCTGTCTTCATAGAGTCTAAATCCAGTCTGAACGTCCGCATTGCCGACACTTAGACTACGGAGGCGTGTTAGTCCGACCCTTTGATTACTGAATGCCTCACCTCCTCGCGCTTTATACTTAATCTCTTGAATTCACATTAATTTTGTGTTGTATTCACATTATCTTGTATTTACATTAGTCATATGTTTTCATTGACCTTGCTAGACTATATATATATATATATGTGTGTGTGTGTGTGTGTAACTTTTTGTGATTTAAATCAATGAATAGATAGTGTGATTGCACGCTCTTAGATTCTCCTTAAAATAGGAGAAGAGAAGTATTCTGCAGTGACCATACTGTGGCCTTGCAGGGTTTAATCTTTAGTCCCAACTTCCAACTGCCTATAACTACCAACAAAGAGCTACAAGACATCGGATTGGCCGGTGCTGTTTCTCTCTTCTCCAGCACTGCATGCTCAGTCTTTCACACTACCAAGCTCCCCCATTAGCGTCATCTCATTTCACAGGGCAAAAACTGCAGAAACAAGATTGCCTTTGAAAACTTTCCCGTGATGGTTGCCGTGTTCTGCGAGTAACTTCTGTCATGGAAAGGTCCCAAAGAGAAGCCTGAACTGAAGCCTCTCAGCTGCGAACCACCGCCTTTTTCCCAAAAAAACACGTCGATATACAGTCTGTCGCTCAACGTTGCAGTATGTCCATGGATAGTCCATTCATTTCATTGGCTTCTGTCGTGGAACTCCCCGTCTTTTCTTCGCAGAAAGCTGTTTCCTTCTGTCATCTTCCACTTGGTTTGGTCAGTCAGAAGGGAGTGGAGTTCCTGTTTCCTTCGATGGGCACTTTTATTGGGATACGAATAGACTAGAGTAGAGAAAACTAAAAAAATTTTATCTTGTAAATTGGGAACTAAATTTTTGTTATCTTGTAAACCAGGAGGGATTATAGATTGTTACCACTAGACATACAGTATAGTGGAAAAAGAGTTGAATCGGCTCGGTTCAACATAACGCGCATCAATATAGTAGAAGTAGTCGATCGTCCAATATTTCGGAAAGCGATCTTTGGAAGCCAAGTCGTCCTCTAGCAGTAGTCGATCTCCACGAGTTGATTGTCTTCTCCTCGAATCGTCCTAAACAGCACCGCAGCAGCAGCACCTGTATCAAAGTCCACATGTCCAGATATAGAACTTCATGTGCCGGTGTGCTAACACCAATGTGTATAGCAAGAGCTTTGGAAGAAGGCGGCTAAGGTTTCAGTGGGTTGTGCGATGTCTCTCACTGCCTCACATCTAAACCCATAGCCACAATGCTGCCCTTTATATACATCCTTCAACTGAATTCTTATCCAATACAAGTAGAGATTGTATCTTGCTCGAAAAGTCTTCAATCGGATCCTTATTCAACACAAGTAGAGATCGCGTCCCACTCGAAAAGCTTTCAACCGTATCATTTAATGTTCTAACACATTAAGTGCGTAACCCTATATGTTTATGTATACTTGATTGTAAACACAAAAATGCCTTTCCTACCATTAGTTGGTAGTGGTCCCTAGTACCATATTCTCTAATATGTGTTTATATTATTGATTTCATATCCCTATTCTATGATCATTGAAATATGGTCATCAATCAATACATTGTTGGTCTATAAAATCACTAGTGTCCCGATCAGTGATATTCGATCAGGGATCTTTTAGAATGATATCATACGACAAATAAAGAGTTTCACCAATAAATTATATACTTGCTAACATTTATAAATGATAATTCATTTAAGGAACATAATAATATATTATTAAAAGCTTTCATACAACAACTAAAGAGTTTCACCAACAAATTAGCTCATAAATATAGAAATAATATAATCATCTCTATAATTATCTCAGGCATATCACTAATAGCTTCCATGCCATGCCATCTGTTCTGTTGTTCCCTTTCTGGCAAAAGAAGATGGCGGAGTTGAAGGAGACATGAATCTACCAGTTTCATTGGATATGAGTCATCAGTGACGTGCCAAGGCACATACTTTGGGTGTATTTGTTTTTCAGCTACGGTTTATAATTTTTGGATGTGGTTTATGATTTTTGGCTCTACCGTGAGTACATATGTGAACGAACCGGATACCGATAAGCCACTACGAAAAGGCTATCCTGATAATCTGCTTCGAAATGGCAACGAAGAGATTATTTTGTTTGTTTGTTCGATGAAAATCGTAAGCCATGAACAGATGAATAGCAGACTGGTAGTTGCAAAAGTGGAGTAGCCATTGGTCCTCTTCTCTGTGAGACCCCCATGCAGGATTGTCAATTTGTGATGCAATGCGTTGCTATCAAGAGTTCATGTCTGGACCTACGTGATTAAGCTAAGCCTAAACATTTGGAAAAGATGGCAGTTGGCACAGTCAGCCTATAAAATGGCTGAGTCAAGAATGGTCACAGCTGCGACCCTCTTTTGCGTTTAATAAAACATACGCAGTTTGAGTTGTGGCATCCTTGCTGGAGCCACATCAGCCTTTTTTGCTGGTATAGAAAAGGGCGCAGACCTATGCATGCGGAATGGAACTTGTAAAGTGGTAAAAGTTGTGCCAGTTATGAAGTGTTTTATCCAAACAAGGATCAATACCTTAATTGGACTCCTATATTGTATATCATGCCAATAATGCACCTACTTTGCTATGTTTCTGAGCTCGTATAAATCATCGTTTTCAGTCGCCGAAGTTTTCTTGGCGCTGCATGCCTCCTAGTGTCAAACTGTGCAACATGCGTCATGCATGATTTTTTTTGGATAAGATGGCATGTGCATGCATGCATGTGACCGTCGCCCTCAACCGATCGATCTGCCAATTCGACGTAGATGTAGCCACAAGATCACCTATTGCAGCTTTCGGGATGCCGGGGATCGTGTTTGGTTGGGGGCACGTTACGCTGGCTCGTTCGTGGTTCAGAATGACTGGCCTGCACATGCATGCATGTAAACGAACCGACTTGCTCTCCTCTGCTTTTGTTGCTCTGCTCCCCTCATGGGCAATCCCACGCAGCTTGCTCGCATGGCGATCACAAATTCTCACGCACGCAGTAGTGCAGTACGTACTGCACATCGAACCGGTCATGGCTCAGCCCCTGCCTTGTCCGACTCAAGCTTGCTTTAGACCTCGGCAAGCTCACTCTGATCAGTTGGGGTAAACCAGACCGGCCGAGTTGTTCTCAGGTTTACCGTATACGCGATACGATATCTACTTCACTAAAAATGACTGCCGTGCCTTGTTAGCAAGGAGAAAGGGCGCCAATATTTTCCCCTTGAGAAATACGTAACCAGGATTCCACCAGGAAGGGAAAAAATCGCAAAGATGAAACAGGTACATCACGTAACCAAAGACCTGCGCAGGCACAGCTTCGAGGCAGAGCTTTCTTTTCCTGCTCGACTTGCCGTTTCTTCTCGCGTCATTAACCTCCTCCCAACCCCCTCCGGCCACCTCTATAAATGGAGCACCAAACGAGCACGAGACCCGAAGCAGAACGTAGGACAGTAGCCTCGGACGAAACACAAGTAGGAGCCGTTGCCGACATCGGCGGCGACCGGCGAAGCAGACAGCCATCAAGATCTCTCTCTCTCTATCTCCAGGGCGCGCTTGCGGTGTCCGTTCCCTGCACATTGGGCCGGTACAACCCCCTTTCCCTGCCTTCTTGGGCTGCGCGGTCTATATAAGTCAAGTGACCGTCCTCACCTGGTCACCCGCCCGGCCCATCACACGAGCAGAGGAGAGTTGGAGGAGAGCTTGGAGTCGAGGCCTTGTGGACTGTAGCCCGAGTGAGAGAAAAAATGGCGCGGACCCCAGCTCATGTCGCTCTCCGATCTCTTGCTCTGCTCCTTCTGCTCCCAGGTAAGGGATCCTGCTCTTCTGCATTTGTCCAAGTACACTCTGTTTGCGTCGAGCATTGTATGTCTGTCTGTTTGTTTGGTGTGTGCGCGCTGATCGGTTTGAGTTCTTGGGTTTGCTTGCAGCTGCGTGGTCGGCGACGTTCACGATGGCCAACAACTGCGCCTACACGGTGTGGCCGGGGCTGCTGTCGGGCGCCGGCACGGCGCCGCTGTCGACGACGGGGTTAGCTCTGGCGCATGGCGCGTCCACGACGGTCGACGCGCCGGCGAGCTGGTCCGGGCGCGTGTGGGCGCGCACACTCTGCGCCGAGGACGCTACCGGCAAGTTCACCTGCGCCACCGGCGACTGCGGTTCGGGCGGAGTCCAGTGCAACGGCGGGGGCGCCGCGCCGCCGGCCACGCTGGTCGAGTTCACGCTCGACGGCTCCGGCGGCATGGACTTCTTCGACGTCAGCCTCGTCGACGGCTACAACATCCCGGTGCTCGTCGTGCCGCAGGGCGGGGGCACCGCCGCCGCCGCCACCGCGGGCGGGGGCAAGTGCATGGCGACCGGCTGCCTCGTCGACCTCAACGGCGCGTGCCCGGCCGACCTGAAGGTCGTCGCGGCGGCCGACGGGGACGCCGTGGCGTGCCGCAGCGCGTGCGAGGCGTTCCGGTCCCCGCAGTACTGCTGCAGCGGCGCGTACGGGAGCCCGAACACGTGCCGGCCGTCGACGTACTCGCAGTTCTTCAAGAAGGCGTGCCCCCGTGCCTACAGCTACGCGTACGACGACTCCACCTCCACGTTCACGTGCGCCGCCGGCACCAACTACGCCATCACCTTCTGCCCAAGCATCACCAGGTAAATCACCCCTACTTGAAGCTTCATCATCATAATATGTAGCCCAGTAGCCGTGGTAGCAACTAACGGTCATAGGGGGTGATCGTTTCGGCTTTTTTCGGCTTCAGCTTCTAGCTTCAGCTTTTTTTTCACTATTCACTACACTATCTACTAACTCAGCTACAGTGTTTTTTCAGCTAAAAACCAAAAGCCATCGTTATTCCGATCACCCCATAGTTTCACCAAAATGGCGCGATTTGTACGGTTGAACCGCCTTGACAAGTTCAGGTTCTATGGTGATTGGGACCCCATTTACTAGTCATTGTTCAAGAATTAAGATACGATTGAGCGTTTACTGTAAGTTGTACTGTACTGTGATGGGTAAGGTGATTTACTGTGAGTCGAAAAAAAAACACTCCAAAATTCCAATTTTGGGCGCACGCAAATCCCGAACCGGATTGCCTCTGTGCGGAAGAAGACCCCATAGAAGATCCTGGAAATCAAATCGACTTCCTGTGTACTCCAATGGTCAATTGACAGAGTACAGAGTTCACTAGGACGGAAAAGCCCCCTACTTCATATTATCATACAAGATATCTTTTATCGCAAAAAAATATATATATAATATATTGGGTCTCGTCTAGTGTTTTGAGCTGCACACTGCAGTGATGCACTGTTGCAACGCAGTCCACGCCGAAAAAATCTCTAGGCATTGATTTGTCCTGTCCTCTTCCCTGCATCCTCAACGGCGTCCCATGTTCCCGTGCTCAGATACGTCGTGTGCATTTACGCGTCGTCCAAAATATCTGCACTCTGCAAGCAAATCTGCAATTCCATTACTACCAGTATCTTGTGCTACACTGTTAAGAACTTTATTTCGTGCCGTACTCTAACCCTGCTTCGGATGCGTCTGTGTGTTTGCTCAACAGCGGGAAGTACTCCGGCGAGAACCCGCAGGCAGCCGGCGTGCCGCTCACGAACGACACGATGGTCTACCTCGGCGCCGAGCAACTCTCTACAGGCGGCGCCGCCTCCATCGCCGTCCATACATCGCAGCTCATCCTCCTCCTCGCCGTCGCCGTCGTGCTGCTCTAAGCCGGCCGGCCAATTCATACACGCACGCACAATGGCGGCCAATACCGCGGGCCCACTACTACGGTAAACCTGACCTCGAGGTGTCCTTACCCGGCGCGCCTCTTTTGGCGTGACGGAGGCAGAGATGAGATTCGAGCGAAGGCCAAGAAAAGGGCGGGCAGGAGCAGGAAGGGCCGACAGTGCTACGACTAACCGACTAAACAAGCACACGGATCACAGCTTTCTAGATAGCTTATGTCGTAGGGTTAGGGTTGTTAGGATTTTCTTTTCAAATCTTCTTTGATTTGTTGAGCGGAAATAATGATGTATGCATTGCTTAGCCGTGATATGGATTAAAGTGATAATTATTGGAAACCTAGGTCTGTGTATCTAAGGCCCTGATCGTTTCGGCTTTTTTCGACTTCAGCTTCTAGTTTCAGCTTTTTTTCCACTATTCACTACACTATCCACTAATTCAGCTACAGTGTTTTTTCAGTCAGCTACAGTGTTTTTTCAGCTAAAAGCCAAAAGCCATCGCTATTCCGATCACCCCCTAAGCCTGATCTATAGTGGGTATCCTGCACTTAGTGTATAAATAGGGATCATAATCACTGTAAAGCGTACGTGAACAGAGAAAGCAATAAAAAAAAGAGTGCTCCTCTTATCTCTCTGTGTTCAGTTTATTATTTACACTATTCTGTATTTGATCCATCTCTTTTCCATAGGATAAATCGATCCGATTAGACTCGCCAGCGATGGTTCCTTAACACGTTATCTGCACGAATCGCTCCGGTGGATCAAAGGTAATCCGCTCTAACGTACCGCAAGCAGACTTAAAGTTGCCGGCACAATGCCAATCGGTAGATTGCATAAAAGAGCAGATATTGATTACACTATAGATTTGAAAAAAAACAAAGATGAAGAATGTTGTTCGGTCGTCTGTCGTGCTCGTACCGCCCGCAAGCAGTCATGCCACCGGTCACCAGCACATGGCCATGCTGGCCACCGCGCCGCCAGCCCCACACGACCGAGCCACCATTGCATTGCGCCGTCGTCGGCCACACCGGCTTCGCCGCCTACCTCCGTGCGTGAATTAGCACCACCGCACAGCCAGCCTCCGCGCGTATGAGCTGTCATTGTCGCCGCACGGCCGCACTGCACGAGCCACCATCGTGCGTTTGCATGAGCTGCCCGAGCCGCCGCATCTCGTCGCGCATCACCGTTGCGCCAGCCCACAGCACACATCGGATCATCGTTGCATTGGCCTGCAG
This sequence comes from Melocanna baccifera, assembly GCA_036346265.1. Taxonomy (NCBI): domain Eukaryota; kingdom Viridiplantae; phylum Streptophyta; class Magnoliopsida; order Poales; family Poaceae; genus Melocanna; species Melocanna baccifera. The sequence continues at coordinate 7,379,078 of CM070682.1, forward strand.
CCGCCACCCGAACGACTGCCGCCCCGTGTGGCCGCCGCCGCAGCATGCGCCGTCGGCCTCGCCTCGCCCGCATGCACCACACGTACCTCGCTAGCTGCCTACACACGTCGCCCGAGGCACCTGTCACTTGCAAGCGCTGGTCGCCACTCGTTTCCGATCAAGATCCGCATGACCGCCACTGATTCTCGGCCAAACGAGTATCCGATCGGCCATGAGAGATTCGGATCAGTCCGATCGACCAAGGAAAGTTCGGATCGTCCGATTAGCTGAGGGAAGTTCGAAGCACCCGATCGGCCAGGGGGCTCCCAGATATTTGCAAAAGGGCCATAAGAAAATCAAAAAATTACGCAAAAAATTTCTCAGAATTGAAAGTTAGCAGAGAAGCCCTCAAAAATTGCAAAATTCACTAAAAATATATATTCTAGCGTAAAAGGGCATCGAAAATTTAAATTTTGAGTGTTTTTCTCATCTGAAACTTGTTTAGCACTATTGTTATTATTTTTTATACTTTTCTGTATTTACTTACTGTTTTGATTAATCATAATTATTTAAATTGCTTTTAATCACTGAAATTAACAGTAAAATTATGGAAAATACGCAAAAACAATTCTGAAATATCATGAAAATATTTGAAGTATGATCTGATATTTGAAATATTTTATTTTATGTGTTAATTGTCTTCTCCTATATATTAGTAAAGTATTTCATATTAGAACACGTGTGGCGCCTATGGTGGAAGTGTGCTTAGCTGACAGTGCATAACGAATACCATCTTAAGATATATAAAATTCTTTCAATCGATTAGCAAAAATGCTAGCAACCTTACAACAATAGTCGGTAGCGATGCTTGTATAATATATTCGAGAAGAGCTACAATTATGCTCCCGATAGACATAACTTTGATAATTAAAGAAGCATTGTTGTACGTGGAATCGATTAGAACTCTCGTAAGTTTTAAAGACATTCGCGCTAACAGTTTCCACGTTAAGACTGAATATGGTAAAGAATACCTACTCATTAAGCATCAAGCAATTGGAATAGGGGTATTAGAAAGATTTTCTTCATTCGAATCTGGGCTATACTACACTAATATTAATGCATCTACAGCCTATACTGCCCTGAAAACTATATTTAGAAGCTCTGAAATTTTCTGTCTCTAGCATGATAGATTAGGTCACCCAGGTCATATGATGATAAGAAATATAATTAATAATTCATAGGTACATAATATCTATGTAAAGAATTTTTTGAATCAGAAAGATTTTGTGTGCCCTGCATGTGCCACCGGAAAATTAATTACTAGACCTTCTGCTCTGAAAGTAAAGGATGAAGTCTCTGCATTCCTGGAACACATCTAAGGAGATATTTGTGATCCTATACAATCTCTGTTGAGGCCATTTAAATATTTTATAATACTCATCGATGCTTTGTTGAAATGGTTGCACGTATGTTTATTATTTACAAGAAATCATACTTTTATAAAACTGATCTCGCAGATAATTTAAATTAGAAATAATTTTCCTGATCATCATATAAAATCCATCAGAATAGATAACATTGGAGAATTTACTTCGAAGGTATTTGATAATTATTGCATGCTAATGGAAATTAAAGTTGAGCATTTCGCCCGCATATCCACACCCAGAATGGACTAACAGATGCATTAATTAAATGGATTAAATTCATTGTTCGAACACTTTTACAGATTTTTAATTTATCATATACATGTTGGGGACATGCAGTCCTTCATGCAGCAACTCTTATCAACTTTAGACTATCGGCATATAATATCCATTCACCAATACAACTAGCACAAGGATCAGCACTGAAAATTTCTCATCTCCATATGTTTTGTTGCAAGGTTTTTATACATATACCTCCACTATAGCATACTGCAATGGGCCCTCTTCGAAAGTCTAGAATATACATTGGTTATAAGACAGCATCCATACTCCGGTATTTAGACCCCATGACAGGAGAGTCAGCAAGTTTTTTTGTTACCCCTAGGTTTTTTTGCATAAGCCAGAAGCCAACCACACCTACCGAGCCGAGAACGCTCGGCAGGCTCCTCCCGAGTAGGGGTAGCTCAGTAGTACCTGCTGCCATGTCACGCCATTGCCCTGTATGCCAGCTCGCCCAGCTGCGCGCCTGGCCTCCTGCCAAGCTATGGCTACGCAGTGGATGACACGTGTCGTCTACCATACCTTTCGAGCTTGGGGAGGGGGTCATTTTTGAAAAAAAAAAGTGTTAAGGGGCCAAATTAAAAAAATGTTGCTACATAAGCAAATGTATGAGCAATTTGACTTTATCTTCCATGCGTTTCTGTGCTAAGGCATAGGACTAGGAGGCTAGGAGTCGAGATAAGGGCACCTACCATATAGTGCCCCCGTTGGGTCATCCAGGCTCGGACACTGCAGTGGAGATTGAGTGGGTGTTCGCAGGTGTCAAAGTAGCTTACAGAGGAGACAGTGGTTTTAGGGAAAAGAGATGGTAGTCATATGACAGATAGGAAAAGGCAGTGCACCTTGTGGAGTCATGATCATGGGAGATCCCTAGCAACACACTATCCTCCATGGCCAAAAAGTCGACGGTCGTAGCCGCCCATCAAGACAAAGCTAATGACAGGGACTAGTTGAATGCCGTGATTCCAACACGTCGAGTTGATATTGTCAGGATCGGCCTACCTACCCCATGCCCTCGGCTTTGCCTTCGCGCTCTGCTATGTTGTGCCTACACGCCCTTGGCTCTGCCGCGAATCCTGTGAAGCTATGTTGTTTTTTCTTGTTAGAAAATTTTTGGGGTCGTGAAATTTGTTTTCTGTTTGATTGCTATTTTTTGTTTTCGTTAGAGATTTTTTAGAGAGGTATAAAGGGGAGTTATATTAGGTAAAAAAGAACACTCTGCCGCTCTACATCATCAAATTAAAAATAACTAAGTGACTCTTATAACATTATAACATCAAATAAAATAATGAAGAGAGTACTTCGAAAGAACCTATATAGGTCTAATCTTATGTAATATACTTGAGATTATATCTTTGCCTCCTATATAATTTTCTTAAGTAATCCCGAAAATCAGGCCCACATATACCTCTATTGCTAACTTAATTATTATGACATGAGAAACAAATAAAAAGAGAAATCTAGTGTGAATAGCATATTTTTTTCCCTTTATTTTTAGTTTGAGGCTGGCCTAAAGGCCAGAATTATTGCATAGCAGCCTGGCAACGGGAGAGTGCTATGTGAATTAGGCTACATATTAGAGTATTAGACCGAGCAATTAGGATACAAATTAGGGTCTTGTGACCCTACAATCAATTATGCTACATATTATATCAGTTTTAACTAAAACTAAATTGAAGAAGCTGAATAGGAATAATACCCCAGCAACTCAACTTCCCTAAGCACTATCATATGAATTTAAACATTCTAGTAAAAAACATACATAAAGATGAACCACCAATTTTTTTAATTTAGTCTCATTGCAACAAACTTCAATTCAAGTCTAGTAAAAAGATATAGAGACAAGAACTTAACTCTGCATGCCACGGCAAGCTACGTAATCACAGACTCACAGCTGATACAAAGACAACTACTTGGTTCTTGATCAGGCTAGCAATGTATCTAGTAGTAAGACGATGATCGCCAATTCATCATGGCAGCAATGGCCGATTGGAAATGATGCAGCAATTGGTGGTGAGAGACCAGTGATGATGCAGCGGTAGGCGATAGCGATAAATCCAATGAATAACCTATTATCCTTAGGTATACAAATGAAGAACTGTTTGGCATCATCTGCTTTTCTAGTGGTGATCTTTGGTGGCCACGTTCTCTCCATCGCATCTCACCACCATGACTTTTCGCTATGCTTGTTGTTGGCTTGTGGCATTTAGAGGGAGGACGACCAGGGGGTAGGAAGAAGATATGAAGAAAGAAGACCAGGGGATGCGACAATTGTGACTCCGGAAGTTTGGACTATAGGTAGCGGTTATGAAAATTCGATCATACATGAGATAACAATCCGCCCTGAGTATATCACGTGGTCATCAACTCCCTCTAACTAGCATTACAGACAATTATCTCTAACTTTAAAAGGTATTTTTTTTATAAAAAGAACAGATGACGGCCACCAAAGTATAGACAAGTGCATTACCATCGCCATAAGAAATGGCGCGGTTTGTGCCACAGGTCACACGCACCTAAAATAAGGTCACACGGTTTGTCTGTATCAGGTCTGATGTTGGGTAAACAGCAAATGCACTTGTTCCACCAAGCGGATCCTTACACGTCGGCTGGTAACCGCTAAAATCCCAGTTACTTCCAAGTCATATGTTTCGGCCCAACTGTAAAACAAAAGCAATTACTAGCCCGTCAGAAAAACTTTGCTGAAATGTCTAAATTGGCCCAAATGGCGAAATGAGGCCTAGTACAGGCCTATAATACGTATATTGGCTGTATGAATATGATTTACCTATGCCAATCTGGTGTAATAAAGCCCAAATACCAAGTTCCATATTTGGCCCGTTAAAGTATACAAGGGAAAACGCACCACATGCGGCCCTGTATAGTAGATGGACTTCGAACCGTTTCCGTCGGCCTTCGGGTACAGAACTACAAAGCAGACCATGTTTATTCGGTAGGGATATGTTAAATCTATCATGCCAAATAGTAAAACAAAGGGGGGGATTGATCTTACTCGGTGGGCAGAGGTTGCGGTTATACACCTCAGCCGCCTGGCTTTGAGCCCGCGGTAGCCTTATTTTTTAAGGATATTTTTGGGTATTATTTATGTAAATAGTGTCCTTAAATATACATACGTAGATATTTTCAGTGATCAAAGCGTGTACCTAAGCTCCGTAAGACTCTTAGGTCTCCGTCTCGCTTTAAACGTGTACATTGAACGTGTACCTAAGCTCCGTAAGACTCTTAGGTCTCCGTCTCGCTTTAAAACGTGTACGTTGAACACATCTATATAAGTGTTTGAGTGTGTATAAAGCGTGTGTATACATGAGTACATACTTATTGTACTCACTATCAAAAAGTAGTAAAACAAAGTCTATTATAGGCCCATTTAGTTAAGGTGCGACATGATACATGATTGAACGGCCCAAACTCTTTGGCAAAAGAACAGTGCCTATTTTCACCTCTGGACCGCATGTAAGCTAACAATACATCACTGAAAGCAATATATCTACTTTTTTAAGGGTGGGTATATATTTCTACTGGATATATACTATATCTACTTTTTTTAAGGGTGGGTATATATTTCTACTGAATATACACTCAACATTCAACTTTACCCTTTGCCTAGTAGCCTACCTAAATCAACAATTCTTTTTTGAAGGGCTAAATAACCAACCACGTCATTGCTATGTCAACATACACGGTGGTAAAAACCGCCTTCAAACCTACGTTGTTCGCTTAGATTTTGTTGTTTAGGTTTAGAGGTAAAGTGACTACTATACGAATGTTTGGTGGGTGGATTGGACTTTTTCCTTAATGAATTGCTGTCATTTCCCCAAGTAGCTAGGAACAAGGCGGCAGTCAATTGTGATCAATAACTTGCCTGAGTTGCAACCTGCAACCTTCAGGCGAGCGGCACAGCCGCAAAAAAAAAAAAAAAAAAAAAAAAAAATCGGCATACACATAGACACGCCTAGCTGAGCTCAAGCATGGGGCCGAGGGTGTCGCAGTCACATACATGGTTTGCTTATGTTGCCCACCGATTCCGTGGAACGCTATGATTAAAAGGCAAGATGCATGGCGAGAAGAGCCTGCCAATGTGTCAATGGATGTTGGCTTTTGTTCCTCTAAGATTCCTCCTTCCCTGCAGTGTGATAAAGCTCATCACTAGCCGTTGCATCAGACCGCCCCCCACTCTCACGCCCTCGATGCATCACCGCATCAGAGCTAGCTCGGGCACAGCAACGCACCAGTCTCGCGCCGTATAATCGTCGCGTGGCACGTAGGATCCGCCGTGCGGAATTCGCAGCGATCCCCCACGGCGATGTAGGTAGGGCGAGCTGGTGCAGCTGCAAGCCAAATGAACACCCTGCCTGCTCGTAAAGCAAATCTAAAAACGCGGCCCATCTTTTCGGGTCCTTTTGAGCGCACAGCAGGCGCGCGGCAGCTGGGGTTTCGGGACGGCCACGCCGGCCGCGAAAAAGCTAGATGGATTTGACCTGATCACACCGTCGTGCGTCCTGAGCCTACGTACCTTTGAGCGTGCTCAAAATCTTGGTCCCAAACAATGTCGCCTCCCTCCTAGCTTTGATGAAAAAAGCCTGCACTAGCTGTTTCGTAACAGTGCTGTGCAACTACAGTTTTTACCACCGGAGAATTGGCGATGCTTCCTGTTTGACAGGCGCCATTGTGAATCAAAGATCGCAGTGCTTCAGTTCAGCCACAGGTAAGGCGACAAACGGGAACCGCTGCAGCGAAGCATGCAGATTAGCTCTTTGCATCTGTAGCTTTGGACCCTCCATGTCCGGAATGGTAATAGGTAAAGCAGGCAAGGGTGGGAGGATGGGGTCAACCGGGAGGACAAAATGATGGGTCTTGAGGAGGCGATGACGCAGGGCGCCAATCATGGTGTTGCACCCGGCGTTGGGGCCAGGAGCACACATACATAGGCGCCAAGCCAAAGCTTGTGCGCTTTCTTAATCCTGCATCTCTGCGTGCGTGCTTTCCTAGCTAGCGCGCGGCCTTTGTACATGCCTGTGCCGTCCATGCCCTGCGCGAGGGCTCGGGGACTATCATTGAGCCCAGTGCGCGCCCCACTGCAGCTGCTGCTAGAGCCACGGCATAGGGATCGCAAAAGAGAATGCGCCTCATCAGAGTCTCGTGCTCTCCGGCTATTCATTGCCTTCAGGCGCGCGCGGCCGGCTGGGCGCGGTGGTGCCGAACAAAAGCTAGGCCTGAGCTAGCAAAAGACGCTTTGCGCTGTGGTATGCCATGCTCCGGCCGGGCCGGATGCATCATGCCGAGCCCCGGTGGTGGTGTTAGCCAGTAGGCTGGTAGCTAGGACGGCACGATTGTGAGTGAGAAATAGTAACTCAGAGAGTCTCATGATGTTTATGCGATGCGGTCACGCAGATTAGGAGTGCTGCCGACGAAAAGGTTGGTCAAAAGTAATTACCACCGGTCATTAATCATTGTGGAAGGTATAATCTGGAGGTATACTTGATGGCACTAGGTCTGCAAGCGGCAATAAGAACAATCTCACAAAGTTGGGAAAAGTTGGAGCTTATTGAACAGGCTAGAATGCCCTAATAAGTACCTTTACAAAGGACAATGCATGGCATGTTTATGCCTAGTTAGTTTGAAATAACAAGCTGAAAAGTAGCTATGCAGACTGCAGAGTGCTTACCAGAATCGCTAATCATGACCACATGCAGATGCAGAGGTTCATGCTTCCATGTTTCCAATTAGCAGACGCACTTCGGATGTGTGGACAGCAAGTCTCCGCTTTTAATCCATCTGATGGATAGTGGAATGCATTATAAGTTCATTTAGACGGGAAAAGAAAAGAAAAGGAAAACTTTTGTTCAGTCATTGTGGCAGTAAGTCGATTGATTTAAGCAGTAAAGTGTGAACTAGTACTACTGTTAGTTGCATGCATATATATCAGCATATGGAAGCCTTTGGTGCTAAGCTAACTGTACTCAATGGCCATTTGACAGCTTTATTGTGCTATCCAAAACACTCATCAGACGACAGGCATTGTTTACCGACAGATGAATTTCCTTTATCTAATCCCAGGAAAAGGCTGTATTCAGGGCCATAACCATAAGAAAAGATGTGAAGGTGCATTGATTAAGAACAATGCTCCAGGACATTCTTCAGAGAACATGGCTTCTATCATACAAGTGTGCCAGAGAGCAACCCACCAAGTTAGAGATGATGCCGGGCTCATCTCATGAGGTGCTTGGCCAAGGTTGCGTTCAGATCGTACAGTACTCCTGTATCTTGCGCACAACAGAACCTGTATTTTTGCCTCTGAATGCTGGCATCGTATGTACTCATAAGGAATTATAAGCTTCATCCAGAAGGAATCTATTCATGGCAGAGCCAACTAGCTAGTACATGGGAACAAAAAATGGGCTCCCAATCGATTGCAGCTCGTGACAACTTTTCGAATGTGCAGAAGAGACAATACTTCTTTGAAAAAGTGGGGGAGAAGAAAGTGGCTTTGTTAAGTGAGGATATGTTGTGCCACTTGCTTTTAAGTATTTTGTCAGAGCTTTACATGTATACTACCCGAGAGATGAAGTATGGTACAAATGCCACAGCGCCCTGTCTGTCTTGTGTATGATTTACAATTGGGAGATCTTGGTCTGAAGTCTGAACACAAGACTTTTCCAAGATCTGGGGTTTAATCGGGCATCATAGAGGTGTTTCTCTTACATTGCTTCCCTGTGTTTGTTTTGTGTTATGGGTTCGCAATCCTTTCTGCAGATCGCTCCTATGATGCCAATCGATCCATCTGGCTTTCTCTTCAGACGAGATAGAGGAGAAAGCATACGACAGATCTCCATCTATGATACCGTGCTATCATAGACAGATGCAGATGCATGGTTGTACAACTTTTGTTATGCTGCGGCTTATTAGTTACTACTGTGTCTGTATTAGTTGCTGGTTCGAGCCTTTGCATGATCACCTCACGTCATTTGTTACCCCACCAAATAATTTCTCCATCAAGCACTTGTCCAGTAACTTAATTTGGTCGTTTAGAGAAGAACGTTTTCTCGAATACAGGTGAAAAACGCTGCTGAGCGTTCACTGAGTTCGCAACCGCGGTGTACTTCAATTAAACCATGTACAAAAACGACTGCGTTGATCCATCAGACCATCATGCGTGAAACAATGAGCGTGTGAGGCGAGCATGCATGCACATCGCGCACACTTGCAAGCTTTGCCGAGGTGAAAAAAAAATGCAGCCCAGCTGTCCAGGATACTGCCTACTGAAAAGATTGTAGACGAAGGAACAGTCTTTACCTTTTCACCTCGGCAAAGTTTGGAGCTGGGACACTTGCACCGATTTGGGCTAGCTACTGAGCCTTGCAACAACTGTTCAAGCCGAACGGATTTTCCCAGTGTTTGGACTTTGGAGGCGTCCAGCTGTAGGCCTGTAGCTTCCCGGCACCCGATAGCTACTCAGGTACGGCACGCGGACGCATATCTTTTCCTTGTTTTCACTACACGCAGTTATACGGACCGGACGTACGCCGGACTGAAAGAACTAACCAGCTCGATCGAGTGGGCCCGTTCATCCTATTCGTCATCGATGTCTAAAACGGTGCTCCATCGGTGGAACGAAGGCTAAATGCGCGCTACACCCAACACGGACTCTTGCTCCCCGGGCAACATTTCGGGCACGCATGGGAGTTCGATTAGCCAATGAGGACTGAATCGTCGTCCCCAATGTCGTAAAATTCCTTTCTTGTTTCCCGCATCCTTTCTTCGATTTCTGTTTTCGAGGAACGACGGGCTGGGAGCCTGGGACCATGGTTACTCCATATTCTGCAGGGTCTAGCTAATGAACGTGGTACAACAAATTTCTGGCTTAGCTTACAGTGCTGCAGAATGGCGTGAGCCGCATAGACAGTAGGGATCGATCGCGGGAGAATTTTGTGGATGTGGGGCGCGCGCGAGAACCAGTGCCTAGGAAGGCCCCAAAGGGAGTCGCCAAAGGGGAAACACTGTGCCGGGCTAAAGGAAAGAATGTCCCCGGACCAGATGGCCGCGCCCCCTGGGCGCACCGCACACCCCAACCGCAGTATCCCGTCGCTACCTCACCCTCGCTGCCACACGGGGCCCACTCCGTCGTGCCACCGATCGACCCCACCGTGGAGGCAGTGGCATGCGTGTCTTGGTGGGAGTGTGCGGTTTGGAGAGCGTCTCCTCCATGCGAGCAACGGTGGCGCACCAGGATTGGGTATTCAGAGTTAATAAAATACTATCTAATATAAAATTTAAAGGTTTATGATAGTAAAAATTAAAGTATAATTTTTTTTACTAAAGACAATACCTCAAAGAATTTAAAGGAATTACAAAAAAAATAAAAAAATTGTTGAATTGAGAATTTAGGATTTGGGATCAAGAAATTGAGTAATAGGGATGCACTTGCGCTGCTATTGACGAGTGCCGCCTACCTTACCGGCCCCGGAGGCCCGGCTCGCGACCCCTCCCCAAGGCCATGGCTCCTAGGCGGCTCAGCTTGTGTAACGCCTTAGGATCCAAACCAGCTTAGGCTTAACCTTATTATGGATAAACCACGCACACAAAATAACCTGCTCACGTTTTATCCTCGTTTCGTGCAAAACGGTTAATCGGAGGTTATTACCAATGGTACCTATGAATTTATATGTTAGTGCTTCTAATGTTAAGTTAGCAATGTGTGACTAATCAACATTCTTATGTGCATACATATGGATCATCATGGGCCGATGTGTTACAGTTAGGTCCCACTCGTTGACTGCTTTTCTTAGGGTTTGCTACCTTGCTTCTTACCTCCTAGCCAACACGTTGCTGCTCTTCACGTGCCGCCACCGACGTCAAACCAGAGCCACGAGCTTCCCTCACCTTCTCATTCACCACCAAATCACTTTTCCCAACAACTAGTTGCCTCGTAAACTCATGTGTCAGCACCGCTTAACAGCCTGAGGGGGGAGGGAGGGAGGGAGAGGTTATAACTTGGTGTGAGGGGGGAAGGGGTCTCTGAATGGGCTTAAAGTTATTGGGTTGGTTGGTTGAGCCACACTACTTGAGATGAATTGAAGGTGGGTGTAGGAATGAGCTAGAATCTATTAGAATATAAATGTGAAGCATTTTATCTAATTATCAACATATCTGTATTATATATATAGTAAATACAATTATTTTGAAAAAAATAAGTGTTCAGTTGAACACCCCGGTCCACCCATGTGAGCTAAGAGCCTTTCCCGGCTCCTTGCATGCGTGGCGACGGGTGGGGTAAAACACACATGGGAATGCTCGCAAACCCACACGGCCAATGGCGGACCCAAGGAAAAAATATAGCCAAGATGGAGTCGGAAGTGTAAAGCAAACAATATTACCTAAAAGCAAAACAATCTATGATCAAATTATGTTGCAATCGCACTAATAAGAGTATATGATACAAAGTAGAAGCAACAACTACAATTTGCATGTAAACATACGTAGATAATGGTAAGACATTAAAAAAATACCTCACCAATGAAGTTTAATCTATAGTTATAGATAAACTGTAGAAGAAGTAACTTGTTAAATGTAAAAGATAGATAGATTAGTAATGCCATAATTTGATAATAGAACATAAAAGATGCAATAAAAAGAGAAGACAAAAGACATAATATTAAATAACTAAGTATGTCTAGGGGAACCAGCACTAGCAAAAAGTGCAGTTTACTTTGGTTACTCTACAAAGCAAAAGGAATATAACTACATAAGCTTCACCCAATTGGCAGCCAGCCGACTCCGCGCACCCACGCCCTTCCCCTTGGGCCTCGCCTCGCCGCCTCTAGTCTAGGGTTAGCATGCTGAGGCTAAGAGAGTGCCTCTGCTATTGTTGATTGCTCGCTTAGGTCAGGGCTTGGCTGCACTTCACTCGGCGCTAGGCGCCTGGGCCTAGGCTACTGGCTGCTAGGTTGAAGGCGGAACTTATGGGCCGAACGAGGACAAAACCCAATCTACCACCGTTTAACTCTATTTGAATATTGCAGTGATGACTGGAGATGAGACGAGTTGAGCTACAGATGAGGGGCCACCAGGGCTGGGAGGGGGAGGGTTTTGACCGGCAATGGAGCTCACAACCGCTCAAGCTCGCCTGAAGGGTCAGGCCGTCCCTGTGCACAGTACATGAGGCGCAATCATACGTCGTGCGGTGCGGCCTTCAGTTCTCATTCGGTGCAAGACCTGCCGGCAAGTATGTACCGCGCACGGTGGTTAATCGCAATGTTCGCTGTAACAAAAATGCTACCGCGCACGGGCCGTGAGGCTATAGCTAGCGGCCGGACGGTCCAGGCGGGGTACAGCTAAATTCCGTACAATTTGTACTATAATTTACTTGTGGATCCTACCTTAAAAAAATATACTGTTTAACGGCACGTTACTGTTCATTCATATATAAGCCATAAGCTCCAAGCACTTTTGAACCCACCCTAAACATGTAATGTTTGTGTAAACGCTTAGGCGATTAACAAATTAAGGCAAAATTAAAGGGGCGTTTGGAATAGCGATGACTTTTAGCTTTTGTTGAAATTTCACTGTAACTGAGTTGGCTTATTGGGCATAATTAAATTTAAAAAATGTAAAAATAAAATCGACATACTAATCTCGGGGACGATGCAAAGGAACACGGGAAAAAAATAAAACACAAAAATACTAAAAAACAAAAAATGAATAAAGCCAAAAGTGCTACAGTGTTTTCGTCGTTGATCGCTGCCATTGATCGCTCAACTGAGCGGGGCTTAAAATTCAATTGAATATCGCAACGATAAATTCCAAATTCAGGACCTTAACTCTCGTTAGTACTACCGTACTAGTAGTACAAACTATTCTAGTTTTGTTACCTTAAAAAAATTATACTAGTTTTGTAAGTTACGGAATGGGTTCTTTTAGATTTATAGATTAAATATATAAATTTTAATTGTTCGTGAGAGATAATATATATAGAAAAATAGTCGTATATAATTTTAACCAGTACAGGTGAGTTTAGTACATTTTTTATTATAATTTTTTTGTTGATCCTATCTTTAAAAATATATTATTTAAAAATTAGTTACTGTAAATAATATAAATATAAATATACTAAAAATGAAAAAAAACTCAGTCATAAACTAGTCAATTCTTAAGTAGAATATGAGACCTACGTTCTTCGCTCCCGTTCCGTCCCGGTTTCCATTGATACTTGCCCCGAGGAGCGCTCAAGAGAAAAAAGAAGTACAAAGAGAAGAGCCTCACTTTTTTGTGTCTTTTTTTTCCGTCCTCTCTCCACTCGTAGCAAAAAGAGCTCATGGAAAGAAACAGGGAGATTAAGAGAGAGAGAGAGAGAGAGAGAGATTTTTCTTTATGCTCACCTGTCGGACTCGCTTCACCCCCCATGCTAGCACCTCGTTGCATATATATGGCACCACTCCCCCTCCTCTCTTTGCTCCACTAGAGCGGCCACTACACCAACTTACCAAGCCAAGAGCTCTTACACGCACACCACAAACAGAGCAAAGGGACCTTAAGTAGAAGAAGACGGGGAACCGAGTGTTAAGTATCTAGGCCGGAGTGATCATGGGTTCGGTGGCCAACGGAAGTATAGCCGACGAGAAGGCGCCGGAGACGGTCGGCGTCGGGCGTTACGTGGAAATGGAGCAAGACAGTGACTCCAACGCCGTAAAGTCGCGGCTCTCCGGCCTGCTCTGGCACGGCGGCTCGGCCTACGACGCTTGGTTCAGCTGCGCCTCCAATCAGGTGACCGTTGCACAGCCACCTTCTGATGCTACGCTCCATTTCTTGTGATCATGCATGCAGCTAGTACTGTGCTGTAGTACACTATTAGTTAGTGCTCACTTTGTGTTTGCGCGTGTGTATGGCTTCTGTACTTCCAGGTGGCCCAGGTGCTCCTGACCCTGCCCTACTCGTTCTCGCAACTGGGGATGCTCAGCGGCATACTGTTCCAGCTCTTCTACGGCCTGATGGGTAGCTGGACTGCGTATCTCATCAGCATCCTGTACGTGGAGTACCGGACCAGGAAGGAGAGGGAGAAGGTGGATTTCAGGAACCATGTCATCCAGGTAAGAAGAAAGATTGATTGCTCTCAACGAACAAACAGTCTCCCTCCCATGCAGATTAGTTTGCTAGTCGTCTTGCATGTGGTCTGAAGTTCAGACTCTGAACTAGATTTGAACCACTGTTTTCCAGTGGTTCGAGGTGCTGGACGGGCTGCTTGGAAGGCACTGGAGAAACGTCGGCCTGGCCTTCAACTGCACCTTCCTCCTCTTCGGCTCGGTCATCCAGCTCATCGCTTGCGCCAGGTGCGTACAAATACCCTAAGCCCGGTTTCCTAGCTCGGCTGTTGTTCGTCTTGTTAGCTTTATTTCTTCTGGCACGGGGGTGTCTGGAGCCTGTAGCTAAAGGGTATCTGACGTTAGCTATGTGTGGTGTGCCGTGTACAGCAACATCTACTACATCAACGACAAGCTGGACAAGAGGACGTGGACCTACATCTTCGGCGCCTGCTGCGCCACGACGGTGTTCATCCCGTCGTTCCACAACTACCGGATGTGGTCGTTCCTGGGCCTGGTCATGACCACCTACACGGCATGGTACCTCGCCATTGCCTCCCTTATCCATGGCCAGGTATGTGTAGAGACACAAAAATCAAAGGCCATATGTGAATTAATAGGCACATGCATGTACATGTATCAGACACACACACACACACATTGCAATATTGTGTTAATTAACTGAAAGACACTTGTGTTGTCCGACTGTGGATGCATGTATGTACTTAGGTTGACGGTGTGAAGCACTCGGGCCCGGCCAAGATGGTGCTCTACTTCACCGGGGCTACAAACATTCTCTACACCTTCGGCGGGCACGCTGTTACAGTGTAAGGCGACAAACACCCACACCCTTTTATGTCGCTCCGAACAAAGTTAGTAGTCTGTAACGTGTGTTTCTATGTCAAAAAGAATACACGAAATAGTCACATGCCATGCCGAGGAATGTGTACGCACTGGCGTGTTAACCACAGGACACCGGGACCACATGGGCACTGTCACAATTTTGTGTATATCGCGAGAGCACAGCGGGCCCACTTGTAAGGTGCTGAAGACATGTCCTTATATGTTGTGCAACGGTAGTTCGACCCGACCCATACGTCGACGTCGGTGAATAGACCACAAGCTTTAACTAGGCTGCACATTTCAGAATTAATGTAGCTACAAGATTACACGGTTGTTCATTTCTAGCGTGTTGGAGACGAACAAGAGAGCTAGGCATCTTGGACTTGGAGGGAAGGTAGAAGTAAAGCCTAGACATGCCATCGTATGGCAAAGCACAGGAACTTCTTTACAGTACTGTTCCGACTTGGCACCGGACACATGCAACCTCCTTTCCAGGCTATACACTGACAGAGGTATCTCTCTTTACAACCTCAGGGCGTCAGGGTCATCTCATCTCACTGTTTGGACAGTCAAAGGAGCTACCCGTTCCACCCTAGGAGCATTTGCTACCTCACAGCAACGTGGCTCCTGCTTCTGCATTCTTGATAGATACGATACCCATCCACAGATGCCAACAACACGAAACACGCACGTACATGGCACAGATGTCCAAGTAACTCTGCACCACTAGCTTGCGGTACTCCACGCACAGAAAAAGAAAACAAAAAATGAAAGGCAAAGACAATACCCCCCCCCCCCCTCCCCCCCAACGTCTTCAACCAGAGTCCGGTCACCTCGTTGCTGCAGGCTTGCAGTAAATCATCGATCCATTATTTAGAGCAACGTTAATTAATCATCTATCTAATGTAACGAAAGCAGTATGACATTTTTGTGACTGGATTGCCCGTGCGTGCATGTATGGATGCAGGGAGATCATGCACGCGATGTGGCGCCCGCAGAAGTTCAAGGCGATCTACCTGATGGCGACGCTGTACGTGCTGACGCTGACGCTGCCGTCGGCGGCGAGCGCGTACTGGGCGTTCGGGGACGAGCTGCTCACGCACTCCAACGCGCTGGCGCTGCTGCCGCGCACGGCGTTCCGTGACGCGGCCGTCGTGCTCATGCTCATCCACCAGTTCATCACCTTCGGCTTCGCCTGCACGCCGCTCTACTTCGTCTGGGAGAAGCTCATCGGCCTCCACGATTGCCGCAGCCTCTGCAAGCGCGCCGCCGCGCGCCTCCCCGTCGTCGTGCCCATCTGGTTCCTCGCCATCATCTTCCCCTTCTTCGGGCCCATCAACTCCGCCGTGGGGTCCCTCCTCGTCAGCTTCACCGTCTACATCATCCCGTCGTTGGCGCACATGATCACCTTCCGGTCCGCACAGGCTCGTGAGGTAGTGTATTTTGCATTAATTTGTACTCTCTTTATCAAGTACTTTTTTACCTTTTAGAATTAGGAGTAGTCGCCTTTAGGTTTCACTTTAGTTTTGGAGTTTACTAGTAGGATTTGTCGCATCTGCAGTAGTTTCGCACGCCTATGTTCTTTCGGCATTTCACAGCCTGCTTGCTTTACACTGGCACGACAAGCTAGGTCCTGATTAGAGGTCACTTGGGCACAGCAGCCTAATTTTTCAAGAGACTGACTAGTTTGGGTCCCACCTTCTTAATGGAAAAATACTGGTACATAAAGCACCGATTATGATTAAGGGTGATGAATCATCATTAGGGCAATAAACGTTGCTTCTGCTTGTACTGAATGTAAGACAAAACTGCGGCAGTGTCAAACCTGTCTTTTGACGTGCCAAAAAAAAGAAAAGAAAAACAAAAGGATGCTCGTATAAAGTGAAGGAAACCAGGACAAAGGTGCTTTTGTACCATCTGGTGTGCTGAGAGCCAATGGAATTTGGACGCACACCAAAACAAAGTGTCTCAGAAGGACAGCATTGGTACTCTCTTAGAAAGACGAAACTACAGTAGTATACTGAGTACTAGTACTGAAGCATTCTAACACCGAGTTTCATGCAAATTTTAAACTCATCTGATTTGTACGAGATGCTAGTAGTAGTGATGATGCTCTGTTTTGATATGCCCTTAATGCTTGTCTGAATGTTAAATTGCAGAATGCGGTGGAGCCGCCGCCGCGGTTCGTCGGACGATGGACGGGGACGTTCATAATCAACACGTTCGTGGTGGCGTGGGTGCTGGTGGTCGGGTTCGGGTTCGGCGGCTGGGCCAGCATGACCAACTTCATCCACCAGATCGACACATTCGGGCTCTTCACCAAATGCTACCAGTGCCCGCCTCCTCCCCTCGCGCCGCCGCTGCCGTCAGGCGCTCCGAACGCCTCCTGGCCGTTCCCCGGCGGTCTCCACAACATCACGATGCCGTTCAACGCCACCACCGGCGCCGGCGGGCTCCCTCCGGCCCCAGCCCCTTCGCCGGCGCATTCCTTCCACCACCACCGGCATCACAGCCACCTACTATAGCGCTCGAGCTTGCTTTGGTTGTAGTGGTTAATTAGCGTCGCTACTACCTAGTTACTAGTCTAGCTTGGCACAAAACCAGCCTCTTCTCTAGCTTGTTGTTTTTTCTTTTTCTTGAGTTCAGAGAGGGGCTGATGAGGCTATCATCGGTAGCATGCCAGATGGTACTCATTTGAAGTCTCTTGTTCTGTGCTGCGTCCTGGTGTGAAGCTCGAAAAAAAAGGGAATGTTACTACGGCCGCAGATGCTACAGCTAGCTGTTTCTTTCTCTTATTCTCATGCATACTAGCCCTTCTCTTTTGGAGTACCATTCAGTGCTGTATCATTGGCAGTACTTCGGCGCTAGCTCATGCACTCAGGAGCTCATTGCCCCATGGTTGCCGTGAACTTTACTTACTCCCAATGAGAACTAGCTACTCGGTAGAGACTGAAAATGTCGTCTTAAGTGGCAACCTAACACTGCAAGTGCAACACCAGCCATCCAAATGTGCATCATTTCCATGCCAACGCGTACTGGGTACGTATGGAACGGTGGAAGTGTGAAAGAAGAGCAAGACTGACCCAACAATTCAGCTGCGAACCAAGAGGAGTACCAATGGTAGTCGTAGGTACAGTGTGTAAAATGGAGAGAAGCGTTGAATGTATAGCACAACCACCACGAGGACGGCAACGCGGCGTGATCGGCGCGGGCACTGCGCGCAATCGAAAAAGTTGGCCGGCCGCCCGGTCATCATGGCTCGTATGTGCCTTTGGCCGTCGAAGGTGGCGTCGTGACTCGGCAACGTGCGTGACAAAAACACGCAAATTTTGGGAACACGCAGGCACGCAGTGCGGCAGCGATGGTGTCTGATTTCGAGCCGTTCACAAATGACACTGAAGTCAAATTTTTTTTCAAAATTTGATCCCGTACATTTTATAAATCTAGGTTTTTTTAGATCTATCGAGCTACCTGCCAAGCTCCTTCCCAAGGCGGGTCCAGGCGGAGTACAACTAAATTCCGTACAATTTATACTATAATTTACTTGTGAATCCTACTTAAAAAAATATACTGTTTAACGGCACGTTACTGTTCATTCATATATAAGCCATAAGCTCCAAGCACTTTTGAACCCACCCTAAACATGTAATGTTTGTGTAAACGCTTAGGCGATTAACAAATTAAGGCAAAATTAAGGGGGTGTTCGGAATAGCGATGGCTTTTGGTTTTTGCTGAAATTTTACTGTAGCTGAGTTGGCTTATTAGGCATAATTAAATTTCAAAAAATGTAAAAATAAAAGCGACATACTAATCTCGCGGACAATGCAAAGGAATACGGGAAAAAAAAACAAAACACAAAAATACTAAAAAACAAAAAAATGAATAAAGTCAAAAGTGTTATAGTATTTTTGTCGCTGATCGCTGCAGTTGATGCTCAATTGAGCGGGGCTTAAAACTCAATTGAACATCACAACGATAAATTCCAAATTCAACACCTTAACTCTCGTTAGTACTACCGTACTAGCAGTACAAACTATTCTAGTTTTGTTACCTTAAAAAAAATATACTAGTTTTGTAAGTTACGGAATGTGTTCTTTTAGATTTATAACTTAAATATTTAAATTTTGGTTGTTCGCGAGAGATAATACATATAGAAAAATAGTCGCATATGATTTTAGCCAGTACAGATGAGCTCAGTACATTTTTTATTATAATTTTTTTGGTTGATCCTATCTTTAAAAATATACTATTTAAAAACTAGTTATTGTAAATAATATAAATATAAATAAACTAAAAATGAAAAAAAAACTCAGTCATAAACTAGTCAATTCTTAAGTAGAATATGAGACCTACGTTCTTCGCTCCCATTCCGTCCCGGTTTCCATTGATACTTTCCCCAAGGAGCGCTCAAGAGATAGACTGTGATTCTTTTCCTTTAATCTGTGCTCTCTGTGAGATAGACTGTTAGATCTTTTTGGTTGATACGAGAGTTTCCTCAGAGTTCCTACTTAGTATAGGTTTAGAAACTGTAATATTTTTGGAATTTAAGTTTCAAATTCATTTACAAATAAAATATCTAGCCATTTAATTTTTATTCCAAATTTGTATATATTGTTTTATCATACTTGCCATTGATTTTTTTTAGTTTTAGGCTAGAATTCATATAAAAACCAATTTCTATATTCTTTTAATTATTATTACAAATTTAGTTTTTTAGAGGTTTACTTTGAAATTAATATAGAAATTAAATTGCTTATTTTATTTTATTTTTATTATAAGTTTTAGTTAATTTAGATTGTACTTGACATGAGCTCTTTCTTTTAGTTTGGTAATTTTCGTCTAATTGTTACTACGAATTTTAGTTATTTGTGTATGTTACTTTAGAAGTCGTATAGAAATCAAATTGCTAATTTTATTTACTTTAAATTATTAATCTCTCTTAATTTGAATTGTATTTGACATTTACTTTTTCTTTTAATTTAAGCTGATATAACTCGGGTCTATGAGATTGATGGCTAGATTTTTCTCTAAGTATATTGTTAGTATAGATATAGATAGATTCTTATATCTCAAGTCAACTATTAAATCTAAATATTTTAAATTAGAACCTACAAAATTAAGGGCTAGATATTTTTATTTTTTTAAGGAATTTCTAGCATATTTCTCTTTTTTTGTTTATAACTCTAAGAAGGCATGACATCTTTTAGTAGATAATAGATGGATGTCCATGTGCCCCTAGAAAATATTTTAGGATATGAACTATGGTTTATTTTACCACATAGATGTCAGAATCAGAGGCGGAACTAGAACAATAGTGATCGGGTTTCACCATTTCACTGTACATATAACAACATATATAATTTTCAAGCAATGTTGTATTTAATAGTGATGTGTCCAATAATTTTTAGTATCAATAAGTCAATATAACCGACAGAATTGTACAATGATTGAGAAGTAGCAATCAGAATGCTTACTAAAATGAAAAAAACCACTAATATTATTAGTTAATTGCAGTAAAATGAAGGAACTATGGGCGAAATCACACACAACAGATGGTTGACATTGGCAAAATATGTCATTTGACCTCAATGACCGATAAAAAAGAGAATAAATTGAATTAAATTTTTTAAGAAAAATAGTAGAATGATCAAATGAAAGTAAATGCATTATCTTTTAGTATTTATTTTCTTTCAAGTTCATAAAGCGATGAATCACAGCATCATTGGTAACTTTCTTCATTTTTTCTTTCGCCACATAGCAAATTAGGCTATCACTTAAGAAATCATCACCGATGTGATTGTGCAAATAAGTTTTCAAAATTTTCATGACTACAAATCACCTCTCAACTGTAACACTAGCAACAGGCAATACTAATACTAGCTTCATAAGTCAATAAACTAAAGGATAGGTAAGATGTTTCCTTGTCTCCATCATTTTTTTTGAGAAAGTTGACCAATAGTTTGTATATTGGAGAATCTATCATCTGCTTACACATCGACAATGTAAAGGCAAAGATGATGATTAAGATCCCTCAATTCCCCATAATCAAACTTATTGGTATAAAGTTTAGTTAGATTCATATAATTCTCCAAATTGAAATGAAATGAATCTCTTGAACTCAAGGCGGCTGACCAAACAAGCAAGTTAGAGGTTGTCTCGTTGAAGTGACTATCAAGCCCTTAAGTAACCAATCAAGAACATCATTAAAACAATCTACTTCACATTGATGATTGTTATTGATTCCAGTTCTTTGTCGTTTCTTCTTTTGATTAACGTAAGCTTCTTCCATTTCTAACTTGGTGTAGAATCAAGGATAACCAACTAGAAAGGGTTAATAAGAGATGTTTAAAATGTTTTGGCTAAATCATAAATTTTAGCAAGTATGAGCTTAATCAAAAACCTTTTGCACAATTAAAGCATAAATCTTCTAGGTTTCACTAAGGCACTACAAGTAATGTCAATACTAGAAATATAAATGCAGAAAGTAAAAACAAGAGAGTAAACCACAATGAAGATACAAATTTTTTTTTCACGTGGTATTGAGGACTTGCCGGTCTTCACTAGTCCTCGTTGAGGTAAGCCCAAACGGATTGGACTGGCTCCATGAATTGAGTCTAAAAACTTCAAATCTAGTAGGATTGCTCTTCCTCCACTGTAGAGATGACAAGCACTACACCACTCACAAATAGCGTTAAGTCTCTTCACAATCTTCTTTTAAAGAGATCACCGTATAACTTCTCTAAACTGTCTAGGTGTTGACAATCACTAAGAATAATGAACCACAATGCTTGTTTGAAGATTATCAAGAGCCACAAAGACAAATTTATGATATAATGCACTTGAATGCTCTGAGCTACCACAAAATGTGAAATATGAGCAAATGAGTAGTAGAGAGTGCACAAAGAGCTTAAGGGTATTCAAGAACTCTTATTGCTGGTTGATAGATTTTTATAGCCTCCGTCCATCAGGATAACAGTTGGGGTCAATTTTCCCAAAAGAATGGGATTTGTAGTACTACCACCATATAGTGGTCGGTACTATCCCACATATTGTTCAGTGGCTATTTGAGGTTCATTAAATACACAGAAATTAGCTGTTACTTCAAATATCGATAGTACCGTCCTCATAAGGTCTGGTAGTACCGATCGCGCATTAGTTCCACACCCAAGCTACGGTAGTACTAATTTTCAAAGGAGAGAAAATGCTTCAAAACATACCTCTCCGAAAATTAGCTATTGCCATATAAATTTTGGTACTACCGATTTTCGGTAGTACCATCAATCATGCGGTCGTACCACTCTACGGTACTACCACACAACACATGTGGTAGTACCAATTCAAGGAATATCAAAAGAATACCTCTCTAGAAATTAGCTACTGGCATGTACAGTCAATAGTATTGATTAGTGGTACGTCCGTCAATGACAAGTGGTTATACTGGTTTCTACAAGGAAAAACAGAGAAGATTCCAAATGAACTTCAAATGCATGCATGGACACTAAATTAATCAAAGTGGCATAGGTTAAACTTCAAGTTACTAGCCATGATCTCTCTTTATAGTACGACACTATTCTACATGCTTGATCTTTTTATCCAAATACCGAGACTGGTAAAAAGACTATAAAAAGATTTTTAGACTATAATTTATCTTTACTTTGAGCTTTATCTTGATCCACGTCAACCTGTGATCGCTTTTGCATGCCTTTTTTTTATGGTGCCATCAAATTCTATGACTAAACCTTTTAATCATCTTAAAAAACAAGTTAGTCCCATTAATCATTGTCATCATTAATCACTAAAATTATTTTTAGGGGTCTAAATGCTTTCACTTGGGAATATCATATATCTCATAAAAGGCATACACTTCACCTATGAGAGATTCTCGCCCATCTCTTCTAAGCTTATTCAAATACAACCTAGTTGATTTTACACATTTAAAGCATGTACAATATCTTGATCCTTCCATTGCAGTGCTAAAGACAAGGTGTTTGTGATTATTAAGATGTTCAACATGAGATGGAAATAAAAAGCAAAATCAAATTGCTAAAAGTACACTAGAATACCCAATGCTTGATCTCTATTTGTTCTATCCTTGTCATTTTCTTCTATAAATTCTACCATTTTAACAATTGTTAGGCACAAGTCAATCAAATTCTTAAGAGTTTTATATTGAGAACTTGAATGAATATCTCTAGGTCTTTGAAACATTACTCTTGATTTAATCCTGTCCCAGTTTGAAGTAGCCCACAACCTAAGGTCTTATGCACTTGTTCATGATTGATATCTGAAACCACGTTCCTTCTCTTCGAAGATTCATCCACCGAATTCAACAAGAGAGAAATCATACTAAAGAAATTACTAATACCTTTATACTTTCTTACAACAATCACAACAACTAATTGAAGTTTGTGAGCAAAACATTGTACATAATATGCTATACTACTTTATCTCATGATCAATTATTGCAAGCCATTGAATTCACCCCGCATATTGCTAGCACCATTGTATCCTTGACCTCTAATTTGCTTCAAACTTATCTTACATTCTGCAAATAGAGAATCAATAGAAGACTTGAGGTAGGAAGAAATTATCTTTTTGACATGAATAAGACTAACAAATTTCTCTTTCACAATTTCACAATTATCAATATATCGCAGGACCATTGCCATTTGTTTTTTGCAAGAGAATCCCTGGACTCATCAACTAGCAAGCAAAATACATCATGTCTAATTTCTTCGAGAATAGAATGCAATATTCCTTTGCAAAACAATGAGCAATCTCTTTCTGAATGGGAGGAGACACCATATGATTATTACCTACATCATTTTTATGCACTACCTTTCCTACAGCTAGATTTTTCTCTGCGTACCACTCATAAATTATCAAAATGTTTCCTTTGTTATATGACTCTTTCGACTCATCATGGCCTCAAAAAGGTAGACCTTGCTTCAATAAAAGTCTAGTAATATCAATTGAGGCCCTTGGTTGAGTAAAATAAGCAATCTTAGAAGTTTCACTTTATATATGGATAGTAACACCAATGTGTTGTTCTCTTTTTAACAAATTATTATAATTTTGGAATGCTTGGTTATTGATGCTATTCACACCACATACATGTTGTTTTAGTCCAACTTTTTTTTCCAACCATTCCAACTGTTTACAATAATTGCATTGTACCCAACTTCCTTCTTATTGCGGTCCCTAAACAAAAAACAACAAAAACAATATGGTCTATCTTTGGATTCACTATACTCAAGCCAACTCATCAAACCATTAAGGATTATACTTTCTAATCTTATCCCTAAACGGTATATATAGAAACAAAAGTGCGAGGTTGACAAGGCCCATTATCCAAGTATTTTTCTTCTTACCATATCTTTCTGATTAGGATGGTAATTGTCTACTGCTTTCCTTTTGCCTGGATCAAATAGAAACTCCTCTTCCTAGTTGATACCTTCTAGAGGTGAATTTATATCATTAGTAGCATTAGCACTATTTGGTACATTCCTTTTTAGAAACTTCTCCATAAATTTACCTACCAATTGTGGAGTATTCGAAAACTTAATTACATGTTTTCAATTGCTCATGAACAAGAAATCAAGAACAATATGGTAGAAACATCAAACATGTGCGCAAACTCCAAAAGCTTTACGCTTACTTGACATTGTAGTTCTGTAGAATTATAGCCAAAGATGATGAGTTGAGCAGTGAGCACATGAGTCACGATCACCAATCACATGCAATTTTTGCCTCCGATTTGCAAATTGCAACTCGGGCCGGTATTCCAAAAACTCAATTTGAAAGTTCAAACCCTAATTCATAACTCACAGCTCTCTAATTTGATGGGAAAAACAATGATTATCATTCATCAAATATTCAAATTGAAAACCTCCTTTTCTTGAAAGAAATCGGAACAATTAGGAGAAAAATTGAACAAGCAATACCTCCGCTGCCGCCGCCTGCCGAGCTGAGGTGATCAGCGATCAATTCAATGATCGATGACTACCGGTAGAAGCCAAGAAGGCGAGATGCTTGCTGTGGATTGAGGTGGTTGGCCGATAGGCAGTGCCCTTGTATCCACGATAGAGTGCCTACCGATCGACTTGTCACTTGCCGAGTGCCGAGGCGATCAACCAGGCGGGCCTCTGTGATCAACAATGATGGAGAGCAACCAACCGTGTAGAGGGAGGAAGGGAGTGGAACAGAAGCCAGGAACGATGGAGCCGTGGAGGAAGCCGACGTCCGCTCCTCCGCGATGACGAGACGACGTGACTGGCGACAGCGACGGTACTCCAGGAGAATCTGAGGGGCTGCGGTCTGCAGTGGCCGACGGCGGGTGAGGACTGAGGCGAACGTAGCCGTCGAGGTGTCCGCTTGACCGCCTCTCCTGTAGGCTCCAGCGACTGTCAGGTTGGTTTGGGATTCCGACAGGCTGCGGACTGCGGTGGTCGGCTGAGGGTGAGGGCCAAGGCGTACGTCTTCGTCGAGGTCTCCGCTTGACCGCCTCTCCTCCAGGCTCAAGTGACCGACGGGCTGGCTCAGGAGTCGGGGCAGGTAGTTGAAAGTGAAGCGATGGGCGGCGCAGCAACCGAATAGGCGAGGCGACAGCTAAGAGCCATGCAAATTGGGTCGAAAAGGCGTGGCATGGGACACGATGCAAATTGGGCCTTTAGCCATGCGTGTAGGCCCGTGGGCGAATCTGCCCAGGCCGAAGGGCGGTCCTCATGCGCGTGGGTGTGCCCTCGTGGAGTCGTGGTGGGGGTGGGTCGATATTGGCTGGACGTCTAGCAGAAAGGTTCGGGCCTATTCCATGGTGCACCACTGTTGGGTTGAGATGTCCACAAATAGTACATATGGGCTGATATCTATTAAAAAAAATGTTTGGACCCTAGTCATAATCAAGTATGGACGAAACACAGTTTTGTTTCGAAACGCTACACCTTGTCTTGGTCAGCCTTCGTTCAGTGATGTGCCTGGGAAGCCGCACGTTTCGGTTTCACCTTATGATTTCTAGTTTCTAATTCATTATTTTTTAATTTTAATTTTTTAGTTTTTTTGAGCTTTTTATCTTTTCTTTTTTTTTGTGTGTTCCTTTACATTGTTCGTACTGACTATTACAATACAAAATAAGTTAACTATAATGAAAAAAAAGCTACAAAAAAAATCCAAATGAGCACACCTAAAAGACGTCGCCGTCCAAAAGTGCCTGGAAAGAGAGGAGCTAAAAAACAAACCACGTGGCTTGTGTTTTTCCTCTCTTGTTCAGCTCTTCTAGATCATGATGTTTACAAATTACAAATAAGCTTCATAATAGGTACTCTAGTAAATAGCACCACTGTACAACTACTACCACTTAGGCAAGTGATTAAAATATCCAAGGAAATAGAATATAATATCCTGGGCAAGTGATTAAAATAGATGGTAAATGTGAATAATTACTCTTCTGAACTATAACTACGCTGACTTTAACAGGCTTGCTAGACCGGCATACTCTATCAACATGATCCTCATTGACTTGAAAAAAATAGTATATCCGGCCAAGACCATTGAGATGTTTGACCAGATTTAAAAAACCAGCGGTAGCTAGTGCGCTGTTTAGATTCTCCCTCCAGTTATTTTTTTACGGATGTTTTTGACTTCTTATAATTTTCAATATATAATTTTGATCACTATTTTTATAACTTTAATATGAGATATATTAATAAAATTATAATATTATAAAAATATTTTTAATAATAAATCTAATGATATAATTTTTGTATAGCTAATCTAAATAGTTTTAAATTTATTATTGGTTAAATTTTAGAAAGTTTAATGATACGAATTTTAAAAAGTCAACTAAAAAAGAATGAAGGGAGTACTTGTCTAATTCTAACTTGCATGCTCGGATCAGCAAAACTAAAACATTCCAAAATCCAAATGCATGAAGAACTAACTGGAGAAGATATGAGAGAGTTCTATTAGCTAGATGTTGACTAACCTCAATTTTCTTCGGATTTTCATGGAACCTTACAGATACTACCAGAAATTTTCTAAGAAAGTAGTAATCCACAAATACTTGAAAGATACTAAGGCCCCGCTCATTTCAGCTTTTTTTTCAGCTTCAGCTTCTAGCTTCAGCTTTTTTTTTACTATTCAGTCATTTGTCTTTTTCTGAATTTTTTTAGATTTTTTGAGCTTTTTTGCATTTTTTTCCCGTGTTCCTTTGCATTGTCTGTGATGGGCTAACATATTTTTTCTATTTTTATATTTTTTTTAATTTAATTATGCCCAAAAAACTAAATCAGCTACAGTAAAAAAACCAGCTACAGTGAAATTTCAGCTAAAAGCCAGAAACCATCGCTAAAACGATCACCCCCTAAGTCAAATTATCACCCAGAAGTCTGAAGGTCACGAATAAATTTGCTTTGATTGAAACCTCACCATTGCTGCTCCAAAATATCCTACTATCGCAAAAATGGACATTTTGCAATCAAATTTGATGAAACGGAACTCAACTCAATTTATAACCACATCGCCTTCTTTTAAACAAAACTTCTACCAATAAAGCTTTTATGTTGCTGTATCCTTCTTGTAGCCCCAAGAGATCTACACTTATACAAATAGCCAGAAAACATTGACCAACAAGTGAAGCATTGACAAGCATAAATTAGGTTCACTAAAAGTTTTATTTTAATTTGTAGTTTCAAAAAATATAAGTTTGGTTGCCTGTTAACACTTTGCCCTACAATAGTTAAGAGACAATTCTAGTGTACAAAATGACAAAGTTTGGAATAGAGGTGACTCAAGGTGCAACTGAAGTCAAGTCAGTATGACTTATATTGTATTTTATGATCTGAATCTGATCCAAATCTGATCACTTAAAGAATTCAATCAGGTTTCAATCAAAGATATATTCTAACCAGTATGATTAGTCGTTAATGCAAACTGATCAGATGTTATGATTGTGATCATCTTTATTTTATGATGGACTCTGCATTGACTTACACCTTCGTGGTGTCCAAAGGTATTTACGTTGACCGGAGTTAGACATGGCTACTTGAGGTACTTCTGACTACAATTCTTCACCGTTATCTTTTAAAACTTTGTTTAGTTTCTAAGTGGAGTGTTGTTCCCGTCTTCAAGCAGGTTACTGTTTTAGTTTTCGAAGAAGTCTCTGTTTCTATTACTAACTAGGATTCTGATCCTTCATCATCTAGGATTTTGGTTTCCAAGACTATTTATACCCTCTATAACCTTTATGATAGTAGTATGCACAACATAAATTATTTATATATGTAATACGTTGAAAATATTCTGTAACTTTTTCTCTATATAGTGATTTCGTCGATTATACATACGTGGTTTTTTTCCTCACGTTAAATCTTTTTCTCGTAATCCTAATTATTCTTTATTGTTTTCTCATATATACCTCCTACGCAAGTGGTATAAGAAACATCGCTACCTAACAAATTGACCAGATGTTATCGCATATGAACAAGCATTTTTTTCATCTCCAGTTTTGCACATACAAAAATGATCTACATGAATGCTTCAAGAATAAGTCACTATATACCACATTCATAATTTTCTTTTAGATAAACAGAACCGTGATATGTACACTCTATCAAGAACACAGTTAGAATTTGAACTAAAAAAGAACAATCGACATAAATCTACTCCAATACTTGTAGTGCAGCAAGAACTAACTCAACTCCGGTGATTGCTGCCACTGGCATCATCAACTAGATCCCCTGGACTGGAAGAGATCCAACCGAGCCTTGGCCTCCGGCAGCAGTGCGTCGACGCGTGAGTCCTGTACCATGTGCGCCTGCTTCGACGCCCACAGGAGCACGGCGAGCACCCCAGCCTGCGCAAGCTCCTCGCTCTCCGGAACATGCAGCGCAATGTAGCAGAGCAATATGAGCGCCTCAATCTGCAGCTGGTCACCAAGGTACACGAGCTGAACAAGGTGCCGTGCCCCGCCGTCATCAACAACGGCCTTGCAGTGGTTTACGTGTAGGTGGTTCTCGCTGCACGCGAACTTGGTGAGCGCGACCACGGCCTCCTTGGTGACCGGGAGCTCGCGGTCGTCGAGCAGCTGCACTAGCGGGCCAATTACACGGGTCTCGCTTGCGGTGAACGTGCGCGATAAGCAGCCGAGGGAAGTGATGCATGGGAGCAGCAGGTCATCGTAGTCTCCCTTGCGCACAATGCAAAGCAGCTGCTCCACGACGGCCATGGCTGTCGGGGAGCTGGGATTGAATGCTGACTTCCGCAGCGCGAGGTTGTGTTCAGCGACACGGGTGATCTCCATGATCGCCATTGCGGAGTAGAACTGCAGATGGGTGACCGCGCCGCCGTCGCCCTTCTCGAGGAGCCTGGCGAAGCATAAGAGCGCGCGAGACTCTGTAATGCTTTTGCAGACTCCCACATGGCCGCGGGCAAGCTTCCAGAGAGCCTTCGCCGCCATGGCCTTCATGTGGGCCTTGGTGGCCGGGTCCTCGGCCTCGCGCGATCCATGGCCGCTCGAACCGCTTGAGCTCAGTTGGGGCCTACCGGGTGGAGCCGTGACTCCGTTCGTCGTCGTATTGGCGGCCATCGCAGATTGCACCACGGATTGCAACTGGTTCTGTCGTGCTTGTTGTTGACCATTGGAAGCTTCGGATGCGTTCGGCAGCCCATTTGCAGAGGAACCAGAGCCGCCCTTGCGCATGTTGAGCGTGTTGGCAAGCACAACAGAGTGAAGCGACGTCATAGGCGCCGGCGGAGTAGTGTTCCTCGAGCTGCTCCCACCAACTGAGTACCTGCTGTGCTCTTGGATGGTTCCAGAGGCGAGGTGGCTGACGAGGTGCCGGACGGCGTTGTTCTGCGCGAACAAGTCCTGGCATTTCTGGTTGTGGTGCGCGAGCGACGCGATGGCCTCGGCGACCGCGGCCTGCACGCGCATCGGCGGCTCCTTCAACGCGGCGGCGAAAACGGAGCACACCCCGGAGTGGAGAAGCTTGTCCACGCTCTCCTCGTCGCGGACAAGAAGCCCGAGCGCCGTGGCCGCGGCCTCCTGCGCGTCATCGGTGCCTTCCTTGAGCAGCTTGACGAGGGGCGCGACGCCGTCCTCCTCGATGATGAGCTTGGCGAAGTGGGGGTTGTCGCGGGCGAGGGAGGCGAGGTTGGCGGCCGAGTCGGCGCGCGCGACGAGGCTGCCGGTGTGGAGCCGCGCGATGTGATCCCAGATCAGAAACAGTATGGGCTCATTCTGCGCGATGTTGGGGAGGCCGCGCAGGTCGTCGGCGTCGGCACGCGGGGACGAGATGCGGAGCACCCATGCGACGTCCTCGAGCGCGGTGTCGAGCAGCGCGAGGGTGCGCGGGAGTCCGGACACGGGGTTGAGCGTGAAGAAGCGGCGGAGGCGGGAGTGGCTCTGGAAGCACCTGGCGGCCATCCCGTCGGCCTTGGCCAGCGCCTGCACGGTGTCGGCCATGATGCGCGCGGCGGGGCGCTCGTATAGCTCGGCCCGCGCCGCCTGCCGCAGTAGCGTCGCGAGCTTCTCGGCGCGCGAGCGCAGATCCATGCACTCCTGCCGGAAGCACTGCCCCGAGCCTGCCTGCTTCGCCACCTGGTCCGCGAGCTGGATCGGCTTCGCCAGCATCGCCTTCACACCCTCCCCCATCCCGCCCGGCCCCCTCTGCTGTGCTCACCAAAAACTCAACTCAAAAGGCAACAGAAGCAGAACCAGAAGTGTGATCTCTGAGAAGCAGGAGGAGGCTGGCCGGCTTGAATCACCCGGAACCGAGCTTAAATTGGGCGATACTTCTGCGGTTTTGCCAAGCCCGCCGAGCCGCCAAGGCCGCGCCCCAAAAATCCCGCCACTAACGAACCGCCGATGAGAACGAGGCGGCGCGATCGATGGGACGTGCCCAGCGGGCAAGGATTGGAGGCGCCGGGTGCGTGGGTTTCTAAGCTGCTCTTTTCGTTTTCTTGTCTTGCGTTCCGTCCCGTGGCGGGCAAGAGATGAGCGAGAAGGGCTGGGTTTACCGGCAGCGGGAGGGCACGAGCGGTAGACGGGAGGCCGCTGGTCGTGACGCCGCTGTGGTTTTAGGCACTGCTGCTGTAAAAAAAAATCAAAAGAATAATATAAACATATGATTTTTTCAGTGATTTTTTCACTTCTCTTATTATTATCTCGCTCTAAAGATAAGACAGCGGTTATAGATACATCATGCATCTCATTCCTCTCGCTCTCGTCATACCTACGTATATCTCTATCACTTTTCTCACCACTCACGTCCTTCTTTTTAAAATTATTTTTTCTATCACTACTATTTATTTTTAATTAAAAATTATAAATCACATTTAAAAACAATAAACAAAACGCAGTACAATTGCCCCTATCGAGTCGTTCGTCACTAGTTGGACCGGACGCAGTGGGCCTCGTCGGCCTGGCTGGCAATCGGCAGCCTGTTCTCGCAGCGTGCGCACGTTTACTTGGTCAATACTGCCCTGATACTCCTCCACCTGTCCTCCAGCACCGGCTGGTTTCATTTCCATCCCACGTCGCTCCCGACTCTTCCACGCACTCGACTCTTTCTCTTTCAAGCCGAACTGGCGAGCTACACCGTAACTTGTAATGATGCAAACTTCAGTAGTCTGATTTCTGCATTTTTCCTGGACCTTAATTGGTTTCTGGTCATCGAACTGTAATTGTTGGGAGATTTCGTGCTAATGTTACGAGATTGCGTTTTCATTTCTTATTATTCTACCTTTTTTAAGCTCACAAGTCACTACCCGACGTCCTAAAATAATCTATGTTAGGTCAAGGTAAAGAATCAGAATATGTATAATAGTTTATCTTTTAAGATTTTCATCTTATCTAAAGATAATACTAGAAATAGTATCTCCAACAATAAATCATTATCTAATTATTTTATACTATTTTTATCGTAATTTTTTGTCTCACACATTCTTACTTTTTATGTTGGTTTCCATGTTAAAGTCATTTTTATATAAAAGATAATATATTATCTCTTATTATCTCTTTTTTTATTTACGTAGAATTTTACTTATTAAATATAATTAAGAGATAATTGAAATGATACTAAGATGCACTCGAAAATGTCTTGTCACCGGTCCGTGGTCTCCAGAGTTCCGTGCACCCAAAGTAACTTCACTTTTCCAACGCAGCGAAGCGACGAAGATAAACAAGTAGACTGCAGAACTTGAGGTGCGATTACCAACCAGGGCAATGGAAGAAAATAGCAGGGGCGGCGCTACATGGTGCAATAGCACACTAAAGTTTTTTTTCCTTGGCCAACAAGAAACTAATCCAAGTTTTGCAGCGCAGAGTCCAGTCAAACAGCATTGGGCGTAAATTAACCCGTCACTGTAATTTCTAGATTATTAAGGAAGGCAGCAGAGAAAACTAGCCCTACCGGTCCCAGCCTCCCAGGTAACCTGAAATCCATTAATGCCTTAACGGGGGAAACCAATAATATGTAATGATGAATGCATAGCAATATCGGTCTATTTACAAGTCCATTTGAAGGAGCAACATTACTAATAGATCGGTGTGAAGGTACGATCTGGCTTGAAGTTTTGGTTTTCTGTAAAGTACATCTTATTTGTTGCAAGCTAAGAACCCGTCGCCGACCAATCAAGTAATGAGCATCCGAATACAAAACTTTCTCGACAGTTCAACGACAAAGATGAACCGAGCTCCAACAGGCAAGCGTGATCTGTTCTTTTGACAACCAAGATGGGTCCTCGCGTAACTAGTGGCTTCAGGTGTGCTGTGCGTGTACTGTTGTCTGACGGTGTTCGCACCGACTGCCGGATCACAGCAACAATCACAAACTACTGCAGCAACGCGTAATGTCTACTGATAAATTAGGACGACGACCACACCGTGCACGAGATCGCAGGACGAGCCCTTTATTCCCAAACCATGTTACCGCCTGACAAAACAGAATTAAGAACGGTTCTTGTGCCTTGAAGCGATCAAGATTTCCGTGAGCTGTAACAGGCTAAAAGCTGCGATGCCCAGCTGCCGATGCGATGAGGCAGCCGCCAAGGCCCCAGGGAATTTCCTTGCCCACTACTTTCCAGCACCTGAGCGACCGGCCGAACCACACGGATGGATGGATGACACTTTCGGCTTTGGATGGCGATCTCTTCTCGTGATGAAGCGACGCCGCCGCCTCCGCCGCCGCACGAACGGTTCTCGCATGCTCACCACTAAACCAGCGATAAAACGACTGCAGCCTTGCAGGCAGCCTGGCGCACGGTGTCTCGAGATATTTTTGTGGGAGCGGTGGAGGCAGAGGCACCGCGTCATCGTACTTTTGCCCGGCGGGAAGCCGGGAGCGGGCTCTGAGCCTCTGAGAACGGAGGAGTGGTGAGGCAATGAACCGTGGCCTGTTATAAGATGCTGCTGCTCTTCGTACGAAAATCTGGTGACCTAATGTGGAACATGTATTCATGTAGTGCTTGGGCCGTTGGCCGGTTGGGCCACACTGGTATTAATTAACGAGAGCCCAATGATTCGTTTAGAAAACATAGCCCATGGATTACCTGTCCTTCCTTCTTTCCGACTGGCTACACTAATCTTATCTCTGCAATCCTATTTGAGTTCTAGGAAAAAGTGTCTAGGCATATATGTATATCTAGCGGAACTGGACACTCTGTTCCGGGAAGCCAAGGTCCATGTAATAAGCTAACGTGCGGATGCACTGGCAGCCTATGGAACTAGGTTGGAGCCTCAATCGCATGTGATTTAGCTTTGCCCAGTTTCTCGATCGAATTTGTAATACCAATTATCCCTTCCCATTTGTTGACATCCCCGGCTTCGGTTCACGTGTAGTCGCCGCACGAATCGGCAGCGAAAGGAGGCGATGGCGAGGCTGGTGGTCATCGGTGAAGGAGATGCAAGGACGCTTCTTGGTAATATCCATCTTTGCGCCAACGAGCATGGCCTTTCGCTAACACAGGCGCCGTTGAGCATATCCATATCTGTCCTTATCGACTATTAAATCTGTAATCTTACAGATTATAGAAAAAATTGAGTTTCACAGAAAGATTAAAAAGGAGAAAAGGGGACTATCTTTTATTGCTATACTAGGATTATACCCTACTCTTGAAGAGCGATTACAAAGAGAATATTACTACACTAACTTTGCTATTCCTTACCCCCGTTGTCTCTTGCCTCTTTTTTATTCCCGTCTTCTCCCGTAAGACTTAAATAACACTGAAAAGGTATAGGTTGTCCACTAAAATAGACACATTGCCGATTCCTCACGTCTGATCAAGCAATCGATTGTTGTCAACGAGTAAGATCTCACAATAACTGTTGATTGGTTAACCGTCAGTGGGAGAATATCGTAAAAATAAACATGAGGTGGTTGTTGTCGGAGACATATGGCCTAATCATTGTATGGTTATTGGGGATAGAGATGCATGTGCTCTATCCCACCACATGGAAGGCTACCTGGAGTTAAGCCCGGTTATCTGATTATAGGATCTTCAAGCAGTGGCTGGTTAGGTAAATAAGCAATAATGCTCCGATTAGAGGTACTTGGGTAGTATTGTTTTAGATGATCCACGACCACAATAGCTTAGAGCTTTAATTATGTATTAAATCCATATTTAATGGATTATTCAATCATTGCCTTTGAACTTTAAGTGAATTCATAACTTAGAATCCTTCGATTGGAATACAAGTTGGGAGGTTTTTTAACGATAGTCAAGAAAGATAGAGAAGTTTTCCCTTGAAGTTGAAGAGTCAACTAGAAGTGAAATGGAATAGAAGGGTTTATATCCGTTAGACACAATTCCTGTAACCACTAACTTTGGTTGTGGGGAAAGCTTTTTGATGAGGATATCCCAAGTATTAACACATTCTGTATAACTACGCTCAATTGTATACTCGATTCTACTCTTGATGAAGTGAACTTGTTCTTAACTAGCTCTAGTTTGAATAAGGTTGGATTTTTTACTTAAAAGTGATGATTACCATTGTAGGATCAATGGTGATGTCTAGAGGGAGGTGAGGGGGGAAGAACACCACAAAGACATGCATGTGAAAGGAGGCACTCATGCGGCGAGAGGATCACACGGTGCTGATTCATGCGTTCACGCAGGAGTAAGAGCGAACGGGCCAAGCGAGTGCATGCAGAAAAAGGGGGAATAAAAGTAGAGAGAAAAGAGAAAGGAAAAGAAAAGAGGCCTAAGAATCCAAAGCCCAAGTTTTGCATAAGATTTTCAAGTCCATTTCAGATTCAACTCAAGCCCATCCAACTTCAAATTCACAATCAATTTGAACTCGGTTTGGAACACCTAGCAAACTTGCAATAAAAGCCCACAACTTTCATAAACAGAGTCCGATTTGAGTACTCTTGTACTTATTGGAAAGCTTATTCTAATGTACACTTAATGGATAAGGTCCCATCTTCAGAAACATCATGGATCAACCATTATCTCTAAAATAAAGTGACAGCCAAAAGTTTATCTTTTTGTTTTGTGTTTGTATTCGAGTCCAATTCTTTTTAGATGTCTTAGGAGTGCTATATAGCCAAGGGGTGTGCCCCATGTACTAGATTGGATGTTAATTTTTTAGATTAATCATATTCTTGATTTTAGGGTTTGAGCAAACATTGCCACTGCTAGAATTGGGAGTCCTATCTATTTTGCTATTCCATTGTTCTTGTGATTTCCTTGTGAATTATAATTCAAGTGTCATAGGTTTCAATTAACTATATTGTTGTTGGCGGTGCCACTATTCGTCAAGTTTTACGGGTTTTTCAACAAAACCACATTAGTTATCCCAAATTTATTAATGATCCTACGCGCGAAGATCGGGCCCCGTGTACCATCTTGGTATTATAGCTATCATTGGCTTTTGGTAACCTGAAAGTGTACTAAACAAAGAGAACAATGTATAGGCTGGTATATGTATTTATTATCCATTTTAACACTCCTTTTATTTAGGACATCATGATTACCTAAAAGTGTACAGAATAAAGAGAACAAAATATATGCATGATATATGTATGAATCAATTATTGTGTCATTCTCATTATTTTGCACAAAGAATTGAGTACAATAGCAGCCATAGGATATATTTGGTGTATAAATTACATCACTCCATTCACATCACCCCCTCCCATAAGAAAAAGTCTCCCTCGACTTTTCGAAGCATAGGGGCAAGCTATTAATGGGCATCGACATACTAAATTGTCCCAATATGGGTGAGAAAAATTTTAATACCTTCCATGTTTCAATTGTGCTAATCTGATTACTTATGCATGATTGTACAACAAAGGATGAACAAATAGGCTTTATAAATATTTCTAAATAGTAAACACCATCATTAAACTCATCTCAAAGTGATCAAAACATTGCACGTAAAATTGTTTAACCAAAATACACAATTTCAATTCAGCAAGCTTATTACATGTAATGCATATTCGATAAATATAGAACTTGTTATCTACGCCATAATTTCTAATCAAATTAAACTTATATGTGTAGATAAAAGTACTAACTAGTGATTTTAAATATAAAATTTTAATAAGTTTCTCAATCACACTAGATAACTCTTTAGGATAATTGAATATGGCCATTACTCCTTATGAGTAATCAATTCCACATTATGTAGATTGAGCATAAAAAATTTAGAACATGGAATTTTCAATTAAATACATGAGTTTTCATAATTACCCATCTTTTAATAAATAAATTCAGCACCATGTTTGTTACCTTTATCGACCTCCTTAATTGATGTAGCTGTTGTAAGAATCAAATCTTTATGATGTAACCATAGGGCAGCAAGTACTCATTCTCTAACCATGGTGATCTCTTCACCCTTTTCTTCTAACAGTGTTGGTTGTAGAATGTTCAACTTATTTTCTTAAATGTTAACCTTCACAATGTGAGAACAACACTAGAAATAGACATTAAATAGTTAATTTCAGTAATAACCTCGCTTTTACTATCATCTACTTCACTTATTTCTTTTGGTGTATTTCCCACACTCTTAATTTCGATGCTTTCAACCTCATATATGGTGGAATCACACAGATCACTCTTTTTAGCACTCTCACATAATTTGGCTGTATCACTCTCATTCTCACATGGATTTTGATGTATCTCATCATCCTCCATGGACCGTGGGCCAGCAATGGTGGAATTACCATCAACTATGATCTCCTTATGTGCTACATGTAGCAATGGAGTAGCACTACGCAACGCCTTAAAAGAATGGAAAGTCCCATGCTTAACCTTCTTCTCAAGCTCTAGACGTAGCACCTTAAGATTGAACTTAATTTTAGAATATGATGTCACCTTCTTCTTAAGACTCCTCCCAAGAGTGAACTTGATTTCAAATTTTTGTTTGTATCAATCGGATGACACAAATTCTTCTCCCATAAGCTTTTCGAAATCTTCCCAACTTCTAACACGGTGCCTTCTTGCAAATTGTGTCCACCAATATTTTTCATAATCCTTAAATTCTATAATGGCTCGTGAAACAATAAATTGATGATGCTTGAATTCAGCATCCAGCTTCTTCTCCCATTGGATGTGCTCTCTTGGATTGGTGCTTCTATAAAAAGGAAGATCTGTATAGTATGCTCCTGCCATGGTTAATGGATAACATAGACAACAATAGAAATATATGTTGAATCGCTCAACCCCACACTCTTAATTGCCTAGCAATAGCTCTTATGCTTTCCTAAGAATGCACACATGTACCTTAGTGACGGTAGACGCAATAGAGGTGATTGTTAAGCGAATTCAATGCCCAAGTGTTGCAACTCACCAAAAGTTTATGTGGAGCCTGGGAATAGGGTTAGTGTATATCCTACCACAATCTGAAATTCTAGTTATTGTAAAGATATGTAATAATCTAAATTAGAATTCAATGCCTAGTTGCTGATCCAAAAGATATAAGAGGTATTTAGGACAACAACTCACACACAATGATGATGTAACTTTATGCAATCAAAGGAATGAGCCAATCTAAAAATTTAAGTGAATACTAACTAGCTCTTATTGCATAAGTTATAAAGAGACGCTAGCCAATTGCTCACATTGATAAATAGGGCTCTAAGATTGCTCAAATCAACAATAGTGCATAATATAAAAATTTAGAGTCAAATAGGGTGTAAACTTAATAATATGTGTAGGCCAACTTGGTTTCTTATTATTTGTTTTTTGATTTTCTCTTCTTTTTATTTGGCACGTTTGGCTTCTTTATATTCAGTCAACAAAAATAACATGCAAAATGTGATGCACCTAAACAACGATGAGCTCCAAATCTTGCAAATATTGGATATGAACATCCCTAATACCACTATCAACAGCTAGTATCAAATAGGATCAAAGTTTTTACAAAGGAGCAGACTAGTTCACAAAGACAATTAGGGTTTTCGAACAACCGTTGGTGACAAAAACTGTCGGGGCCAAAACAGGAAGAAGGAAGCCGAATTTGGCCTTGACCAAAATAGAAAAGTTTTAGGTCTCGTTGTAAGATTTTCAACAAATCAAAGAACACCTAAATCAGAGTTTAGATGCAAAAGTTATGACTATTTTTACTGAACAATATGTAGATTGAACTTAGATTCAACGGAAATCACAATCTAGATTGATTTTGAGTTTTTTTTTAAATTTTAGATGTAAACAAAGAACAAGCTATGCAAAGGATCAAGACCAGCAACTTCATAAAAATTCTAATGGATCAAAACCTAACTAAAATAACAAGAAATAATAGATTAAAACTAAGCTTTAGGGTTTAAATTTCAATTTTGGATTTTGGACAGTGAATAAAAACAATCTAAAACTAGGGATAAGTAATCCTATTGCGTCAACCTTAAGATCTGATACCAATATGATGCGGGACAATCGATCTTCATGATGTAGGATCATTCTTTAGGTTAACTAGTGCAGTTATTGATGTAGAATATGTGGAACCTAATGAATCGAATGGAGCCAACATCTTGAATTGGTGTACTTGTAGTAAAATTGTTGGGGATGTTCTCATTGCCTTTATAAACTAAAATGGTACTGGTCCATTTTCACACTTTCTAGAAAATTTATTGAATTCCTCATCTTTCCTCTGTTTTTCTCTACCCTAGCGTTCTTCATTTTAGGTTCTTTTCCCCCTAAATTCTCTTGATCCCTACTAGATCTAAGCCATCCACAATGAAAATATCTAGATTCATCACTATGTGGCCAAGGTCTGAACTAGGATTGAAGAGATTGAAGGCCTTGAAAGATGCACAATTAATCCCTGACCCAGTCTTGATCCCATGGAGGTTGGCTATCAGGGAGAACTTTTCGAATGGTGGATATGGTGATATACCTATGTCCCAGGTGTACATAGAAAACGGGTTTAGGATCTCAACGCACCCCTTTCAGCCAACGTACTGCCAGGAGGCCTAATGAGAAAGCTCGACAACTTGTATCTAATCATGGCACCTTGTCTAGAAAGGAGCAAGATTGTAGTTTGTATCTATTCCTCAGGTAGTCGTAGTGGGGAGCTAATGCCTTAATTTGATTGTGGACACTTGTATGGTGTCTCCGACCAAATGTTCAGCTCAAAACCAAGTCTCCAATTTCATTCCTTATGATGAGGGGGGCGGTTGCTTCATTATCAAAGAGCCTTCTTCCCTCATGGCTTCCTTGTGAACACTTTTGAGTGGGTCTCACACATGTTGATGGATGATTCTCAATCTAACCCCGCTGGCTTCTGTCATGTGAGGAATGCATAGAGGAAGTTAAGGTTTGACTCTGTGACCGCCTCTGCTCCCGATACATCTCAGTGCACTACATGATTTGCTAGAGGATATCCGATATCTAACTAGCAACTTGGGCATATCCCGGGGTTTCTGCCAGAGCAATGTCCTAGTTGTTAAGAATATCATGGACACATTGTAGATTTTGAACATTTGCCGAAGGTCTTGGAGTGTTCCTATTTGCGGAAGGAGTACAATGATCTGATTTTCGCCTCAAGCTCTCTACTCGCTCCACACGACTTAGTAAACACGGAGGGGAAGGAACAAGTGGATTAGGTGGTCGATGTTCACCAGTTCTATCATTTTTAGCTCCTCCGGGTGATGCTGGAGAGTTCATACCATCCTGACCAATGGATTGCGAGGGACCTATCATGCATGGTATTTGCAACGGTATCACCAATTGTGTTGATCTCGTGCTTCCAATAGGAATCTCCCGATGAACTCTCATCGGAATTGAGGGAGAGCCTTCCATAGCTTTGGAAAGGAGCTTCCACGATGCAGAATGATTGGAAACCATTGTTTCCGAGAGACTGTGTAGTGGACTCAACCTGATTCGGCGAATTGCCGATCGGATGGTGAGTGCTATTGGCTTCACCCGACTTTCTGCCAGGGATAATTTCATCGACACTATGACTAGGTGTCGATTGGCTCCCGTAATGCGTAGGAGCTGTTGGTGAATAGCGGTTGTCTATGATTGAATTGAGAGTACTTTGACCCATGAATCGTGGCATCACATTCTCAATTGATAGCACATTGAAGGGCATGCATTCCATTTGTACTATCTCACTTCTCCCAATGACAGGTAATTAGTATCCTCCTGAAAATGTGATACTGACATTCAGGTTTGCTGATTATGTTGTGTTCTCCTATCAGTGTTTCATTTGAGTTCCAGCACAATGTTTGTGGTCGTTCAATATATGCTGAAGGGCATGTTGTTGCTGCAATATTTCTATATAGGAAGGTTTGTTGATATGTTACTTTGGATGATTGTTTATGGTATTGTTATGGGTATCCTTGGTATCTTACTCTTTCTATCTAATTTAGGTACAATCAAAGGATTCTAAGAGAATTTATGATATGATTGATGTCTTGCGATAAGGCAACATGCGGTGAAGTTGATTGATTAGCTCTTCGTAAATCTGCACGGAATTTTGAAACCGTTTGTTTAGTAGAGTAGTTTCCTCATAGCAGAGAAGATGATATTCTGGTCAC
The DNA here is from genome assembly GCA_036346265.1 of Melocanna baccifera. Classification (NCBI taxonomy): domain Eukaryota; kingdom Viridiplantae; phylum Streptophyta; class Magnoliopsida; order Poales; family Poaceae; genus Melocanna; species Melocanna baccifera. The sequence goes on from CM070682.1 coordinate 7,419,674, forward strand.
ATCGACCCCATGTATCATCTCACATACTAATATAAGATACTACTATGGAACGTCATCGTCAAAGTAAGGTATGAATAAAAGCAACAATAGAAATCACAAAGAATTAGAACTTTATTAACACTTTATTAAAAACCCAATGAAAGCTAAAATAAATGTTTGAAATATAGGACTGATCCACTTTTAACCAAATAAAGAGTAAATGAGAAAACATAAATAGTAGCAAGCCACGGTGCTGAAAACTTGAGTGCTCCCGTCATGCATGTTGCAATCACTCCACTGTCCTTTTTCCTGAGAATGAAAAAAGCAAGTGTGAGATTTAAAAATCTCAACAAGTACCTAACAACGATCGTAACAAGGTGAGTAAAGATCAAGTAACTCTAACAAGTAATTGACACAGGTTAGATGTAACGAAACTAGGTTATTGGAAACACTGAAATGAATCAGAGATAGAAGTAACACGAACAGTGAAAATAAGAATAATTGTTCTATAGCAAGTTATAATAATAACACTGATGATTACTTTTCACATACACAATAACTTTTCACAGCCAAACCATGTCGGCATGCGTGATGGCCACCCGTCGCTACTGGCCACCGCTACCATCGGCCATCGCCGCCGCTGGCCACCACTGCCGTCGTCGACCGTGACATCGCCTACCTCCACTGCGCCTGGCCGCCACTCGGCCAAGCTGCCTCGGCCATGTCCATCGCCCAGCCTTGCACGTCGCCATGGGTTCGACGCGCCGACTCCCCGCCATGCGATGCTCGGCCCGCGGGCCGCCACCAGTCCTGCACCGCTCGACCAACCGCCATCGGCCTGTGCCACCTCCAGCCCGTGCGCCACTTCCTAGCCTGCACTCAGCCCATGCGCGGCCTACCGGCGATGCCGCTGCCGCCACCTGCCGTGGCGACGTAGCCGCTACCGATGTCTGCCATGTTGTTGCAGCCGCCTGCTGTGACGACGCATCCGCCTGCCGCTGCCTCCCGTGGTGACGCAACCACCACCGCCACCTGCCATCTCAGAGAGAGAAAGAGAGAGAGAGATGGGGATAGGAGGGAGAGACCTCCTGCGTGAGGAGAATAGGAGAATAGGGCTTACGTACGGAGGAAAGATCCACCCTTTAAATGGGCCATTAAGTCCCCAGATTAAGGAGGTAATTAATTGGTTAAGGTTTTGTCATTTTTGGGACTATCGCAGCCCTTTCTAAAATCCGGAGCGCTACGCCCCATGAAGGGTTTGTGTTCTAGATAGTTTTCCTATGAGACAAGAAGGCGAATGGCTGTATGGTTTCTTTTTCTTGGAACAAATTGATGATTAATTATGGCAGTTTTGCTAATTATCAAGCGCTTGATATTTTTAAAAGTATTTTGAATTTTCTTGCTGTTAGATGTGTAAACACCTCTATTTATGGTCCACTTTTTCTTTGTGATTATGGCAATATATGCTCGCACATGTTGGTTTCATGTTTGGATGCCCATCACCATCTCTTTTCCAACGTCATCCATTGGTACAGGTGGTAAGGCTGTAGTTTTCTCGACATTTTCTGCTCACTGATCTACCAAAGTTGCATGTTAGATTGTTGTGGCTGTTGTCGGAACAGCAAGCAGAGGGGATTAAGAGGGCGTTTATTTAGACTGAAAATTAATGATTTATAACTGAATTTACACTGTAGTTGATTTATTTTATACTGTGTGACTGATGGTAACTTATTTGTTATAATTAAATTTTAAAAAAATCTAAAAATAAAAAACATGTTATCACATTATGTATAATGCAAACAAGTACGAGAAAAAGAAACCGACAAAAAAGCTCAAAAAGGCAAAATAAAAACTAGAAAAAGACAAAATTTAAGAATAATAAAAAATAAATTAGAAGTCCAAAATAAGTAGGCCCAAATACGCACCAATTAGCTAGAGGCGGTACGTGGCCGGGACGCATCAAGTGAAACATAATAGGCTACTATAGATGCAGAGAGTACTTGAAAGAAAATCGTACATAGAAAACACATGCAAGATTTAACTACATCCAAGACATAGCAACGCACTCTAAATTAACCCAGCTAATGCAATGCACTCATGCCAAACTCACAAACTTTATTCAGTGGAAACGGCATGACCTGCGAAGCCAACTAAACACTCATGCAACCGAAAGATCGACTAGTAGCCTTGTTGCTTCACCCTAGACCAAACTTTCTAGGGCTTGCTCTTCTGCACGCCAGGAGGGAAGAGCGGCAACTTCTTGAGGAATGGGAGCAACTTCTTGAATTGCTGTGGGTCTGTGACGGCGTCGTGCTGGGCCGGGGGGTGGTAGATCGGGGTCGGCTTTGCTGGCGTCGGTGTCGACGGTGTGTACACCGGCGTCGACGGTGGCTTGTTCTCCGGCACGGTCACGGGCGGCTTTTTGACAGGCGGGATGGAGTGATCAATCGGGTGCTTGTGGAAGATTAGATGGTGCAGGTGCTTGTGGAAAGGATGGCACAGGAACGCCGAGGCGCATTCCGCTGACGGCTGGTGCATCTTGCCAGCGAGCGCGACGAACGTCTTCTTGCCGTCGTGGCCGGGCTGTGCAGCGACGATCTTGGAGGGCTCCTGCCCGGGGCACGGCGCGCTCGACGCGCTGTGGAGCTGCGCGAGGCAGTCCTGCTTCAGCTCGCCGTCCACGCCGACGAGGTCGGCGGCGAGGGGGATGCTGAAGGCGCCGGACTTGCTCACCTGCCCCACGGCCTTGCTCTCGTACTCGCCCTTGCTGTTCTTGCACTTGACAGCCACTTGAAGACCTGAGACAAATTAATAACAAATTAATAAACCACCAATTAAACTCTGCCACCTTGTGATGTTGTTCACTAGCAAATTAACGGCGGGTTAATTTGAGCGTGTCTAATAGTACCTTTGAAAGCTTCCTCAGCATTCATGTTCTTCCTTGTGCAGTCCGAGCACTTGGCCAAGCCGACCACGACCGGCGCTGTCTCACCGTGCACAGCATTTGCGAAGCCGATGGCCAACACGACGGCGCAAACACCGAACAGTAGCTGTCGAGGTAGGGTACCCATCATGGAACTCTACCACTTGCTCGGAGTAGCTAAGGAAGGAGAAGCAGCTGTGGAATGGGTGGGGAGCAAGGGGTGGCAGCGCGCAGTGTTTATATAGGTGTCGAACACCGACGCAAGCTCGATCAACCGAAGCGGCCGTTAAGTGAAACGAGTGAAGGCGCGGCTAAATTTGGCGCCGGTTTTTGCAGGTTACCCATTAATGCCGCCTCAATTTGACCACCGTTCCTTCAAATCTACTCTTCCAGCAAATCTTGTACTAACTGTTAATTGTTGAAGCGCAGTAGCACATGGAACGCTCCACGATTGCCCCCTTTATGGAGTGCCTCAAAAGTTGTTGTGAAGAAATCTTGAGTATAGCTTCCCCTACAATGCCTTTTCCAAAACTAGAGAAAGCAGCACCGGAGAAACTTGCTGATTGAGCTTACAGCGAGTGACAATTTCCTCTTTCACTCAAACTTGTACAGATCAGAGTCATACATGATACATGCATAACAATAGCATATACAAATCCACTCGTAATCAACGGAGGGGTTTGCTTCTGCCGTTGCGCGACTGCCACTGTGCTCCTGCCGTGTCCGCGCACCTACGGCCATGCGCCCGGTCTGTCTTCATCATAGTTGTTAATTCCATTCAGGAGGCTATTCTGGTTTGCCTTTTGATATGGAATTCACCGGTACCGGTTCATACTAGTGTACTATTCCGGATTTTAATATTATATATATAATTCACTTAGAATCTCACTTCAAATTCAAATACACAACCATACAATAAAAATGACACATAGTTCAACCCATCCAATTATCAAAGCATCACATAGTTCTGATCAGGACCAATCTGCACTGTTAACAAGAATTCAATTAGTTGGTTAGCAAAATAACATGCCATAGGCCCATAATAATACAATGTGCCCACCTTCCAACATTTGTACTGAATTCTAATATTACTTATTATGATCAGATATTCAAAATTCTTCTAAATTATAATCTTAGTCAATGTACCCACCTTCCAACATTTATACTGAATTCTAATCTTACTTATTATGATCAGATATTCAAAATTCTTCTAAATTATAATCTTAGTTATTATGCATAGAGCTTCAACAATTCTTCTAAATAATATTATTAGTTATTTCCTTAACAAGTAAACAATAAAAGCAAAGAGGAAAGCTCTAAGTTGTTCCTCACTTAAAAGTTGCATGTATACAGGCGGGTGCAGCTGGTGCGTGGCCGGCGGCGGCCAGGTGGTGTGTGCATTGGCCGGCGGTGGCCGAAAGGAGGCGCGTAGGTGGGCGAGGCCGGGAAGAGGTGGCGCGGGCCGCCGGCGGCAGTGTGGTCAACACATGTGGTTAGGTCGGTGAGATCGTGATCGAATCATGTTTCAGGCGCGGTTGTGGTCAACACATGTGGTTCCGCTAGCACGTGACATGGAACGTGGTTTTGCCAGTCGAACAACGATTCGCATGGTGAAACGGGCTACCGAATCTATTTCTTTTTGATTAAGCGAATCTCATGTCATTTCTTGTCAATTCCAACTAGACCGTATCTGATTCATCTGTATTACACTTCGCAGGTTCACACGTAACCTTTGAGGAAACGTTCGGGCAGTTGCGCACCTTAGATCCTTGTGCAACATGTCCGCCAAATATGCTCAAGGCAAGTACCTCACGGTCGTAATCTCATAGTTCCGTATATCACATCTGTCATGATTAATGTCAATACAGCCACCGAACTTAATGATCACTTTGTTAATGCGCGTCTGCTCATAGATTTCTAATATTGTATTTATATTATGTTGTTCTAGGTTATATTGTTAGGTTTATTAGAGTACTCAGTTAATGACATTCTGAACTTCATGCCTTTAGTGTAGTATTTTATAAGTAATGCTTAATTCATTAATTGGAATAGTTTATGAATATGTTTTAACTTAGGTTCAAACCACTAGCACCCTTTAACATTAGAACTATTATGCTTTAGTTCATGATATATATATATATATATATATATATATATATATATATATATATATATATATATATATATATATATATATATAAAATACATGTTAATCGACTAATAATCACTTATCACATAATAAAACTTGGATGGTTGACAACTTTATATGAGCGATATTATAATACTCCTTCCAGAATAATTTTTAGACCACCTTATCATTTTCCTCTTCACCTCAAATCAGGAATTTTGCTTATCATAACCTTATCATAGCCTTCCCTTTAGTATGTTAATCTCTTAATCATATGATCTGTTGACAAATAATGGTTACCTGGTCTAGAGTTATCCACGTATAGAGAAGATTATCACCCATCTAGTAACGTATGTGGGTCGTAAACTTTCGTTTCTCAGGATATTACACCCTGTCTGCGGTTATACAGTCAAAGACAGTGACATGCCTAACTATTCTCGTATAATCGAGTATGTGGGAAGTAATCGCCAGTGCTATTGCCATAACTTACTAAATAACAATTATCTACATCCCCGATCTGTATCAGTGTTTCTGATAGCCTAATTTTATTGCAATTAACCTATGTCAATTACTTTTTTACTTTACTTGTCCTTTACACTATTCTTGTTACGACCGTTGTTGGGTACTTGCTGAGATTTTTAAATCTTATACTTACTCTTTTTATTCTCAGATAAAAGCCATTGGAGTGATAGCATCATACATAGGTGAGAGTATTCGAGTTTTCAGCACCGTGGTTTACCACTATTTTATGTCATCTTATTTATCTTTATTTTGGTTAGAAGCGGATTGATATCATATTTTAAATATTTATTTTGGTATTCTGCTAGTTCGTTAATAAAGTACACTTAAGTTTTATTTTTTATATAATTTCAATTATTATTATTATTTATTTTTTACTTTAATAATAACATTCTATGATAATCTCACATTGATATATGGGGCGCTACATTTGGTCCTCACACCCCTGCGACCGCGCGCCGTTGCACAAGACTGCGACGGTTCTCGAGCTTAGCTAGTCCTCAATCTCATAGGACGCTAGTGATTAGACGTCACATGTACGCGAACACGACGACTGTTGTGTGTTCGAACAGAGGCTTTGCTAAACATAAGTGCACACAATGCTCTTCGCCTCTTTGGTACAGAAATTTGGGGCCAGGATCCTGTACTACTTGCACTGGGCCCTGGCCGGAGACAATACTATTGAGTTGTATAGTATATATTTAGAATAGATGCGAGTTATAATTATTTTTTTTAATTATGTTAATTGAGTTTTCAATACAAGATCTTTTAGTTTTAATATTATATTAAGTTATATACACCAACCAATTCATTGAAAAACTCAAGTTACTTATACTTCAATACTCACGCTCACGTGTGTGCTCTCTCAGATTTAAGATGTGACTCTCATGCCTAAGATGTTGAATAGAGGTGGATTATAATTAATTACGACAATCGGGTTTTAAATCCAAAACCTTTTATATCTAATACTATATTAAATTACATATATTATTCAGCTCATCTAAAAACTTAATTTAATAAGAAAAAAATATGCAATTCACTTTAACAAACACTTGGCTATTGTAACTCATTGTCTAATTAGCTATTGAAGACGACCTTGATCGCCAAAAGCACCATGTCGTTTTGCTCCCCCAACCGCAGCGTGCCATCAAATTGACCCCGTACAGTCGTACGCTATACCAGTTGGCACTGGGCAGGACCGTGTAACTGTGGAGCTTGCGGCCATTTTATTTCGGTGTTGCCAGGTCTCTTTCGCTCGTAATAAATACTGCAGCGCGGATGTACATCGTTGGATTGTGTGGTTGACGGTTCTGATCAAACCATTGACCAAAGAAAAGTCTTGTTTTTCTGGATGCTCGACTAGACCGACAATTCTCGATCCATTGACGCGCACAATTCTCGATAATCATTCTGTTTTCCAAGTCTGTTGCACCTTATGTTTTTTAATTTGTGAGGGTTCATTGCTCAAGAATTTTTCAACATATCATATAGGGTCTGTACTTTGCAGTTTTTAAAAATCTTTTTGATTTTTGCTACAGTAACTAACTTTTAAACGGAGTATTTTTTTAGATGGAGTCTACAAATTAATTGTAGTACACGTTAAAAAATTAATATCTGTATCATCAAAAATCGCAAGTGAGTATCTCTCTTTCCGCAATCTCTGTCGCAAACAGCCAAAAAATCATCAGTCACAACCAAAAGCCATCAGTCGCAGTAAAAAAAACAGGCCTATATACTGGTCAGAAGCTGATGTTGCTCAAGAGAAAGGTAAATTGAAGAGTTCAAATTCATTCCTTCGGTAATCGGTGCTGCTAGGATGATGGAGAGGAAAGCAGCTCTCCTGCTATTTTTCCAAAAAAAAAAGGAATGATGAGAGGACGAAAGAATATGAATGAGCTGGTCTCTCTCTCACCAGACAAGTAGTACTAATAAGTAACGAAATAGCAAAATCCAACCGAGCACCATCACTGATCTAGAGAAAACTATTTCGTTTTGGGTTTTTTCGATGGTAGCGAAAAAATGAAATTACCGAAATTTTGATTATTTCATACAAATTTTGTTCGAACAGCTTAAATTAAATTTGAAATTTAAACTTAAAAGTTAGGATAAAGAATACTTAAATCTCTATTTGCACAATAACAATGGACTAGTCCCGTGGTAAGAAGCTAAAGCCCCTGTACGTGAGGTCAGGTCGCTCGCACGCTTGAGAAGGGCTTAGCCACTGGGCTAGTTTCTTTGCTTTGTTCAGTATTGGTATTTATAGTCTTTTATACTTTAAAATTTAAACTAAAATGAAATATTTTGGTCGAATTGAAATTATTTTTAGGGGTAGCAAAAGAAACGAAAATTCTGAAATTTCGATAGAATTTTACCAAAATTGTGAACCATGCACTGATCTCATTACAAATAGACCCCTCCAACAACACAAATGCAAAGCTCTGGTTAGACATCCCCCACCATCGATTTATTTCACAAACAAGAAACGAACTGAATCACCAATCCCAGCACAACGTCACGCACTAAAGCAAACAATCACTAACAACAACAATGTAAGAACACAAGCATCATCGATTTGCCAGCATCCCTAGAGCTTGCTGCCCTCCTTGCGGTAATGCCATGCGGGAGCTAAGCAACGCGTCACCGCTGCATGCGTCGTAGCTCAATTCTTGGGCTGAGGCTTGTCCTCGCCGACGAGCGGCGGGCACGGCTTCGTCTTGTGCATGAACTTCATCTTCGGGTGCTTGTGGAAGAACGGCTCCGGCTCATCCTCCGCCGGCGGCGTGGGCAGCTTGGAAGTCGGCGGGCCGTACGAGGGCTCGGGCACGGGCGTCGGCGTCGGGGGCTTGTACTCCGGGGCGGCCGGCCTGCTGAACATGAAGTGCTTCTTCTTGAACTTGCCGCACTTGCACAAGACGGGCGAGAATTCCGTGTCGTCCGCGACCGCGAGGTAGGTCGTAGGTGGCGCCGTCTTGGTTGTTGGGCCCGGCCGGTGTGATCCTGGGCGGCGCCTGCCCGGAGCACGGCGTGTCGGGCGCGCTGTGGAGCTGCGCGAAGCAGTCGCGGTCCAGCTCGCCGTCGTCGCGGAGGAGGTCGGCTGCAAGGGGGATGCTGAAGGCGCAGGTGCCGTCGAGGTGGCCGAGCGTCTGTCTCGTAGGTCTCGCCTGCGCCGGTCTTGCACTTGATGGCGACCTGAAGCCCTGCAACGCGCGATGTGGAGAAAACAAAAATGATAAGCGCGGCCGCGTCGTTGTGGGCCGTCCGAAGTAGAGACCTAAGCGTAGTTAGCCCAATTGACCCTGGTGTTAAGATAGAAAAGGGTTCCGAGGCCGACGCGTTGTATTCGATGAGTTAATTATGATGCGGCCCAACTGGCTATGTCCAATCGAGTTGGTAGAAAACTATGAGCAGAAGCTTGGTGCGGAAATAACTGAGCTTTTCTGCTGCATGTTTGGGCCCCTATATTGCTGCATCCGGTATCTGCTATCCATATGAAATAGGGTTCTTTTCTTAGGCTCGCATATGAAGTAGTGCTTACTATGTGAACACCTGTGAGCGTTAAGAAAATGATTTTTTACGATATATTATACTGATAGTAGAAATAAAATCTGATCATTGATTTATGAGAGTATTATAGATTTTTGTTTTCCAAGCAGAGAGCACCCAAAAGTGATTGAACTGCCTTGAATCTTCCAGGAAATCTAGCTTTTCTCCCCTTCTTCCTGCTTTTATCACGCGTGTACAGGTACATCCACTACAGTAGAATAGCGATGGCTTTTGGCTTTTGGCTGAAAAAACACTGTAGCTGGCTGAAAAAACACTGTAGCTGAGTTAGTAGATAGTGTAGTGAATAGTGAAAAAAAAGCTGAAGCTAGAAGCTGAAGCCGAAAAAAGCCGAAACGATCACCCCTAAGTCATGATCACAAGCCTGTGGAGCTAAGTCCAATTAGTTCTTATTCAGACTTGAAACAATCGTACCGAGAGGAGGGAATGGAGAGGGAACACGTCGATGATCCCATGATCCTTTGCGGCAATGGAGATGCGGCAGGGAGCATGTTTCCTGAAGACGAGGCACTGGCCGAGGAGGTGCAGGTGCAGGAGGTCATCCTGCTATCAGCCATCCAAGAAACGGTCATAGAGGACACCACCGCTGAGTCCATCAACCGTTTGATCAGGGAGAACCAGAAGCAATTGGCGCCCAAGATGCCCGGGAGCTCCGTTGCTGATCCGGGGGCTCCTCATATTCTTCGGCTGTGCCGGTCGATGACGAGGAGGAGTTCTACTGCGCAATCTGCATGAAAACGGTGCCCGGCATCCTCAAGTTCAGCGTTAGCTCATGCCACCACGTCTTCTGCCTGAGCTGTATCGTCCAGTACGTCGCCACGAAGATGGACGAGAACATTGTTTGCGTCAAGTGCCCCGACCCCGACTGCGGGGACAGCGCCGTTGAGCCGGAGAGCTGCTGGGACATCTTCCCCCGGAGCTGCTCCACAAATGCCACTTGTTTCATTTACAAATTTATCCATTCGAATATTGTACTGCTAGTAGTGTGGATGGTAGTATAATTAAATCCTAACTAATTTGAACCATTAGATAGTAAGATTGAATGGCTCATATTTATTTTAAGGTATGTAAAAGAGCTCTAAGAAAAATGTGTGACTGATTGTGAAACTATTTCTGTACATCTGGGCATATTTTCGTATGGTGCCTTGATACGTAGTCTCGCTCAATCGCTTCAACGCATAAACGTTCTTACAGAATTTTTTTGGGGATATGTATGTCTATACAGATAAAATGAGTTGAAAATTTAAAATTCATAGTGAATTAAACTATTAGTGCATAACTTTTTAAGGGAATAGAGTGAGACCAAATTTTTCATGGCTGCAGCCAAACGAAATTACATACCTTTGAATGCATCTTCAGCTTTGACGTCGTCGGGGGAGCAATTAATCCAAGCACTTGATCGAGCCGACCACGACCGGCGCCGCCTCGGCCTTGGAAGCCGCCGCACCGGAGCCGGCGGCCAAGAGCACAGCAAAAACACCAAAAAGAACCAAACGAGTCCCCATGATGGAGCCCTACTGCTTCTGTAGAAGGAGAAATCTAAGGAAGAAAACACCGGTGAAAGTGGATGCGATGAGAGGTGGGGCGCATGGCCACTAGCCAGTACCAGTCCTGCCCCGACTTCAAGAGCTGTGCCGGTCACAGTAGTGTGGTAGTGTCACACCACCCTATATAACAGCTCGAGGGGAAGAAAAATTTCAGCATGGGCTTGCAGATTTGCCAGCGGAGCGCCAAGACCGATTTAATCATTTCCACTGTGATTCCACTTTTTATAGCAACCGAGAAGTAGTGTAATTACGCCCAATTGTCCATTGTTGTAGCGGCGAACAGTATGTGCCCACAGAAACTGGTTCAAGAGATCAGGTTAATTTCATTTGAGAAACTGCTGCTCAGATAAACGCAATATCATTTATCAAAGTAGTCTTTGAAGAGTTTTCCCCCTTTTTTTAGTCATCTCTTAGTTCAAATTCTTCATGTTAATATCTTAGGCCTTCTTTTACGTATGAGGTCGGTGTGGTTCTTCACTTATGTGGTGTGCTTCAGGGTGGCTAGTAAACCACGCACACTGCATGGTTTATGTATGATAAGAGGGTGTTTACAGCTACCATGTGCATGCCATGACTGACCGCCGGAGCACGTATAGAATACCGGGATTACGTACGTTGCAGAAAGGCAAATAAAAGCATGGACGCGAAATAATTAATTGGTGCGGTCTGTGCACAAACGTGAACACTCAGACGATATCACAACATTGTCTTATTGGGTAAGTAAGCGAGCATGCGAGGCATTGACTGCACAGCCTGCACTAGCATGTTGGTGCTTCAAGCCACAACGAACAATTTAATATGTCTGTGCTATCAGTATGAATGTTTAAGTTAGGCTCGGTCGTAGCTAGCATCCCTCGAAAGAGATACAAGGAAGAAGTTTATATAACATCTTAAATTTTACTTGAAAGTCTATTTAGTATCTCGAACTATAAAGCTACACGTTTGACCCTCTGAACTTTGTAATCCGATTCAAATAACATACTCACCCGGTTTCATATGATGATATTATCCGTGTGATGTGATAAGTGAACAATTTTACCATATAGTATGACACGCTAATCAAGTTAGATTAATAATATATGAGGCCCACAAGGGTTTCTCTTCCACCGAACTCCTAATAATGCTTCCATAGCCACCGCTCCTATAGTTCCCTCTTTGTTTCAATTTGGGAGAGAAAAACACGTGGATTCCACTCGTCATTCACCTAAATTTAATCAGCGTGTCACCCTATGTAATAAAACTGTCCATTCATCACGTCACATGGGCAATATCACTATCAAAAATCGGGATAAAGTGTTATATTTGAACTAGATTGCAAAATTTAGAGATCAAATATCCAATTTCTCCGGTTTTATAGTTTGAGATGCTAGACGGACTTTCAAGTAAAATAGTACTATATAAACTTTTTCATATGTACAATAAACAATTTTCCACGATTGCTCTGTCCTCAAGTACTATAGACCAAGCTACTCGCAGTCCAGGGAGAAAGATCTAATCGAAGAAATTCTTGCGTCTCAAGAGAGCTAGCAGTAGCACGTAGAGCCAGCGGCGGAGCGTGAAGAAAAACAAGAGGGGCCAGTTGCCCAATGCCAATCATTATTTTTCTTACAAATTAATCCTCAAGTTTTTACCCAAAATCAAGCCTCTAAAACACAAATTTAAGCGCATACCACCAGATGGAGGTTTCGATCAAGATTTTACTGATGTCTCGTATAGATCGGGCTAAAACTTATGAGGCATGTCCTTTCTCTCTCTTTTCTTCTTCCTTTTCTCCTATTCTTTTCGAGGACAATAGTACAGTGCAGTAGAAGTAGAATTAAAGCAGTTGATTCCTCTGGCCAACCGTCTCCTCCTCGTAATTGTCCTAATCAGCACCGCAGTCGTAGTAGCGTCTCTACCAAGATCCACACATCCAGGGATAAAACATTGTGCGTCGGTGTGCTAACACCAACGTGTATGACAGGGATTATGAAAGGTGGCGGCTAGAGTTTCGATGGATGTATTTTAGGATGTCTTTCTCAGCCTTTGCACCTCTCTTAATATAGCCTCCAATTGGATCTTTATCCAATACGAGTAGAGATCGAATTTCACTCAGAAAATGTCATCTTGATCGCTATATAGGAGGGACAAATTCCATCTTGATCGTTTATATACCTTCACATGTTTTATAGTAAATCCGAAAGCTATCTTTATGACTACCCAGTTACGAAGTAGTGTTTGGTAATATCTAAGTAAACCATTATACATGTAGAAAACAATGACGATCTCAAGTCTAAAGATCTTACATACACTATGTATGAGATCAACTGATGGTGGGTCATTCCAATATTTTGTTTTTCAACATGTATCTACATTATTGATTTGATATCCTATATTTATGATCCGTGAAATATGATCATCAATCAATATATGTGCTGATCTGTAAATCATAATTATCCCATATAATGATATAATATTATGGATAATTTAGAATAACATCAAAACATGAATAGAGAGTTCTACGAATAAATCATATACTCGTTGATCAACATGAAAGATATTTATTTAAAAAAAATAAAATAACATATTATTCAAAAGATCATAAATATAAAAGTGATGTAATTATCTCTATGATTACCTCTAGGGCATATTAATAACAAAGAATGCAGCTACACATCTCCATGATTAGAAGTGGAGATGTCGTGTGCACCTAGGCAGACCGCTACTAGGTGGGTTGGCGGCGGCACGATGAGTCGCTCAGTGCTCTTGAAGGTGGCAGCGTGGGGAAGCTGGGACGGGTGGGCGGAAGCCGACGGCAGCATGGGGAAGGCACGATGACCAACAAGACTGAGGAGGAGAGGAGCACCAGATCCTGACAAAGGAGTGAGTAGGAGGTGGCGAGCTGCTGCTTGAGTGCTCCAGATCTGAGGAGGGATGAGGGAGTGAAGAGGGGGCAGGCGGGCTGCTGCAGATTTGAGGAGGGACAAGGGAGTGAGGAGGGGTCAGGCATACAACGTTGCCTATGGCCTTGCCCTGCTTGTTGTTCAGCTCGGCTGGTATATATTCTTGAATTTGATTTCTTGTCTTGATTCTGGACCGTTGTATGTTGATGTTTAGTACTTGAGCGTACAATAGTAGAGCCGTAGAGGTAATATAGTTGCATTTTGTGGATCATTGATAAAATTGGTTTTTGGTAATTGTCTAATTGATAATTTTGCAATAATTTGGTAATTGGTGTTCATTCTTAGATTTGTAATAATGGAGAAACAAACTTTGTGTAACTATTTTACAAGTAATTCAAGTAGTACCCCTCTCAACTAATGAGGTGCAACTTAACCAAAGAGGGTTCGACTAGAATTTAATACTAATAAAACTATTGCTGATTTGACACATCGTATACTAATACAAGATTATACCAATGAAATTAGAGATCAAATTAGAAGAACATATTTGTTGAATGGTCCTACTTGGGCAATTGGGTATGCCTTTCGACAGAAATCGGATGGTAAAGTCTGAATATCATTTCAAGAATCATGGTTTACATCATGATTCAAGCTGGCGTCTTAGTGGTATATTTCGTTTATTTTGAACATTTATGATCAGTTATAATTTACTATTGTATCACTAATTTTGCTAATTTTGATATACAGATAATATACTGTTACTCTCTGGAAGTATATTTATATGTTTTAGGGATGCGTTTTTCATTAGCGAGGTACCTTTATTGTATTTCCCTCTTTTTTTGTATTTTGTTTCTCTTCTATTTATATATGAATTTGAATTGCACGAGAGTACAAGACTATTTATATCAATTTATTTTTGTCCTTTAAGCCCCCCATTTGTCTCATGCTGGCTTTGCCACTGCCTCTAAGTATTGGTGGAAGGATTGTACGGTTGATGTAGAAGACATCTCCGTCCATAACCTAAGTCGTTCTGACCTGCTGCCTAAGTTGAGATACAATCATATTGGAAAAGCGACATCAAGGAACCAGAAAACGGGTGCCCCCACCATGATTGTGCACGGTGATGGTGTTGTTTGTCTGATGTGCAAGGTGCACATCGAGGGCAAAAATGCTTGGGTGATTGCAATTAACATGAGAAAGAAGACGCTGGAAGATCTTGCTCCATTTTCTGCTGAAAGAACATTTTATTTCGGTCGAACCTACCGTCCTTGTGCGTTATCTAAATATTGAATATCACGTGAGCCAATTGGCCCAATTCTGCCATTAGTTTGTTTGATTATAATATTTCTTGACATACGAGGTGGGACGGTTTTTAGATTGGGTAGGATCGGATTGTAGGATTATGGTACTATCGTATTAACAAAAAAAATTATATGTAAATTATTGTATAAGTTATGTTTCTTAGTGTTATTTTTCTTGTATATTGGTATGCTATATTTGGGGACTAGTCCTATGAAATGTTATGCCTATATTAGGATTATGATACAAGTCAAGAGAGATCAGGGGCATACAGTGAAATATTGTGGGCAAAAACCAAGGCACCAAACTACTTTTTTTCTTAAGGAGAATAAACCAATCTACTCGTCGTCTAGGGAGAAAGAATTAATCAAAAGAGGAAATTCACGAGTCTCAAGGGAGCTAGTAGTAGCATGTACACGCAAAGTTAAGATGGGCTCAGAATAACAGATGCGCCAGGCTGAGCCAGTGTAGACTGGTGATTCGCTGAAGGCTGGATACAGCAACATGCTCTCGTTTGGCCCATGAATGGAAGTTACTCACACAGGATTTAACGGGCCTGTTATCAGGTTGGCCTAGCCCATCATCCATAAAATTTCGTTGAGAAAAAGGAAAACAATTCTCGTACGTACGTGCACGGCAGCCTCCGAGATTTTTATCAGGGAAGCTCAATGCAGTACTAAACTTCTAATTTAGGAAAATAGAAACAACACGAAAGCTGATCTGAAAAATAAAATAGAAGCAACTTTAACGGCGAAACAATTACAGTTTGCAATTCCAAACACAACGCAACCCTACAAACACCACTCCAAACACGAGTACACAACACGTCCCCTGGTTTCTTGCGCCAGAAATAACAACGAATTCAAGGAACCACTCGATATTGTCATCACGCGGCACGCGCGCAAGTGCCTAAGTCAGAGACCCAGACCCATGGCAACGGCGGCGTTGAGACCCAAAGCGACTCCAATCCCACCCAAGCTGCGTCCACGCTTCAGTGCACCGCTGTCGTATGGGCTGTTGTCCACCAGCGGCTGGCTGCCGAACCCGAACGTCTGCCCCACGCCCCCCACGGCCTGCCCCTGCCCCTCCCCCGCGGCACCACCGAACTCCGCTGCCTGCGGCAACGGGGCTAACGGCAGCTCGGGCTGCGCCACGCCGCCTATGCCGTTGCCGTTTCCGCCTTCTTGTCCAAACGGCAGGTTGCCGCTCCCCTGCCCGATCGGCTCGGCGAACGGCGGCAGCGCCGGGGCCAGGCCGGGTGAGCCGGGCATCCCACAGTGCTGCGCAGCGCGCGGCTCGTCGCTGGCCTTCCACGCCAGCTCGCCGCCCTTGTCGAGGATGCGCATATCGCCCTCGTCCACCAGCTCCAGGGTCTCGAGGAAGTTCTGTTCGTCGGACTGGGTGTCGTGGGTGTGCCACACCGAGGTGCTCCCGTCGAACACCTCCAGCCCGTTCCACGAGAATACGAGCGCGCACGTGTTCACGGTGCTCACCGCCATGCACTCCGACTCCCACACGCTCCGGCCCTCTGCGCCCGGCGCCGTGGTGTCGAGCACCTCCACGTAGCAGAAGTCGGCGCCGAGGCCGCCGGCGCCCGGTATGGTCTGACTGCGCATGAAGTACGCCGCGTACTTTCCGGACGGCGACGTCAGGAACAGCACCGGGTTCTCCTGCCAGTGCGGCGGGATGCTCGCAAGAATCTGCTGCTTGGTCTCCCGCTCTATCGTGCCGGCCGGCGCCGTCGCCGTGGCGTGGGACGGGAGGAGAAAGGCGAACGAGAGGCATATGACAATGCAAGGGACAAGCTCCATGGTTACAGGTTTGGGTTTCGCTAGCTGGTCAGAAGCTACGCGTGCGTGGGTTTGTTGTGTTTGTGCTTGTGCATGGGATGGTGCGTGCCTTTTATAGGGAGACTTGGCAATGGAGTAGTGCATGATGATGGTGTAAAGGCAACGTTGAGTGGTTGAAGTCACCGGTTCCAATGTATCAATGGGAGATTAGGAAAGAGAACGAGCACGAACTCTCGGAGTTGTTGACTTTGATGTCATGTTTTGAGCAAGAGACAAGTTTGGCGTAGATAAGGCTGGGAACCAGCTATTTGGTCGGTGAGGTTGATTAGACCTATGACCACCTCTCGTACTTGAAGTTCATCTCTCTTTTTTTTACGGGTACAAAGCAGAAAGCACAGGTGCACACAATACACACATATCACGCCCACGCACACACTCATACATATCCCTTGCACACATTGAAAAAGTAAACGCAGGCTCAGAGACCTCTAGAGCGTGTGAAAGCATCTAAACTTTTAAAAAATAATTTTGATAATTAATGATAATATGAATATAGGACTAATGTGTTTGCTAAATATCATATAGATTCAATCCTTAATGATAAACATGATAAATTAAAAATATATACTAAAGGTCAACATAAGAATTAAGATGATTCAAGACAAAGGTATAAGTAGTTTATGATCCCTTTGTTTTTACTAGTCTTGACAGAAAGGTTGGAAGATCATATTATACGTTAATTACCGTACTATTAAGAGTAATCATAGAAAGTAATTTGAAATTATGTTCTTGTGCCATTTGGATCAATTTAGGATCATGCATGCACTTAGAATTAAATTTGAAAACCAACTGTGCTCTGTCATAAAAATCAAAAATACAAAAGTATGTTTAGCGGTACTACTAGAATCCGAAAGTACCGGTGTGTGCACAACGGTACTACCGGAACTCGAAAGCCCCGACACTTTGAGCAGTATATTTTTCCAGAGAGCACCCACTTAAAACATTTAGGCCCTTTGATATCGTTAGTACTGGAAAATGAATGACAAAACTACCGCAAAGTGGTACGACCGCACTCTAAAACAGAACTCCTGAACCTTAGAAGTACCGAAAATATGGGGAGTATATTTTTTCGGAGAGGACCATAAATCAGAATTACCAAAATCAGAACTACCGTGATTTCAGCGGAGGTAGTACCGCACCAACTTTCAAATGATTAGTTCTAACGCTCTGATATAGCCGTTAGTATTGCTACAGTATAATATGGTAGTTCCGTAAATTGCACAATGGTACTACCGATTTCTTTGATTTTTCAGGGTTATTTTATACAACGGCTATATTTAGTTGGTGGAAGAATAAATACTCGCCCACCAGCTCAAGGACAGAAGAAGAGACTCTATTGAATATCCTTAAGCATTGAGTATTCTTCCCACTCCTTAATTTTACATTGTGCATTTATTTGAGGTAGTTGAGCCACATCAAGTGCATTTTATCTCTAGATTGATCCTTAGCACTTGATTGCCGTCAAGCGAAGCTATGATCTGTTACTCTTGATGCTTACTAGAATCTAGATGGTTTGGTGAAAAATTGCGAAACGATCTCTTCAAGAAGATTGTGAAGATGTCTGGCGCTAACTTATGAGCGGTTTGTTGCCCACCATCTCCGGAGCGGAGAAAAGACAACCACTAGTGGATTAAGAAGTTGAGGCTTAATTCGTGGAGCTGATCCAAGTTGCTTGAGCTTTCCTCAACAAGAATTAGGGGAAACTGGCAAGTTTCCGAACACCGCGATAAAATATCGTGTGTCAATTGGTTATTTTTTTGCTTTTCTTTCTGCACTTATATTTCTAGCATATTGTGGTAATTATGATTGCTTAATTTACTTGTGCTAGAGATATTTATAGAGACTAGTGCTTGTGGTGCCTTAGGTATATTAGAATTATGTAAGTTTAATTTGTATTGAAATCTTGCCTAGCTACAAGTTGTAGTGATTAGCTTTTAGGAGGCAAGAATTTTCATAACCTTCTATTCACCCCCCTCTAGTCGGTTATTCTTAATCTTACAACGTGGAAACGTGATGTCCCACTAAACACACATGCATGTGTACCCAGAATTATTTATGTGAGCGCACGCCAAGCAGCGCTCGAACGCTGGCGGGCTGGGAGCGACGTCGCGCTCCCAGCCAACTAAGCTACGCTCGGTCCTCAGTTCATATAGAGGCCACTACAAGGAAATGTGATTGTTGCAACGAAATTAACTATTCCATTAAGACTAAAATCATTGCAATATGCATATTTTGCAACGAAATTAAAATCATTCCCCGGCGTTATAATGAACCTTGTTAATAGCTCGTTGCAACAAAAACCAAACCGTAGTGATAAAGTATCATATCGCAACAATTGTGATGTTGCGATAGCATTCTATCACAACTAACAGAAAACATTGTAATAAATACATATTGCCATATTGTACATTTCGTGGCAATAGATTATTGCAACGAACTTAATTTTGTGGCAATAACTTAATGCAACGAGCTTAATTTCTTAGCAATAGCTTAATACAACGTATTAGATTTTGTGGTAATAGTTTAATGCAACACACCAGTTTTTTTGCCAATAGCTTAATGCAACACGCTATATTTCATGCCAACAACTTAATGCAATGCATTGAATTTCATGACTATAGCTTAATGCAATACGCTATATTTTGTGGTAAACTGGTAATAGATTGATACAATGCAGCTGATCCATCAACTAAAATGCAGAGTGGATACAGTTGAAAAGGAACAATTAGATTTTAGGATAAAGAATGCATATATTCCTGATTCCCAGTGGCTGTTCGAAATTACACATTTACAATATATGCAGTATCGTTCCCAGGCAAAAAAAGTTCATGGATCACTCATTTCTTGCTTAAATTATCCAACTGGAAACAAACCTTGCTAAATCAACCGTTATTACTAAACTCTTTTCTTGGTTAGGCTGATGAACTAAAGAAAACACTTGAAGCATCATCTTGCAAGAAGCCAACAGCAGAAGGTTCGTGTTAATGGATGGATCACTGCATCCTCATGGCGGTGCCAATCTGCCTGTAGCATGATCTGAAAAGATACAATTGCTAAATATTATAACCATGCCATAGCACAACATTCAAACATATGAGGTACGAAATTTTGAGCATTTACAAGACTGGGTTTGGGATGTGTCCTTCAGATTGGTCACAAAGGAGATAGCAGAATAGTGGATCAACAAGTTATATCTAGCCAATTTCAAGAATGGTCATTAACAAGTTGAACCAAACCAAAATTAGGTAGGGGTAGCTCAAATTCGGTGCATATGAGATTCAGCCTTCCAATTTTATGAACTTATTGTTCTTGAGCATAGATACCAGCACCCACACTTTTATGTTGCTAACTGAAACATCACTTATAGAGTTACTGGTTGACTAATTAGTCGCAAATCACAACTAGGCAAACATATAAAACTTGTACATGGTTAAAGATAGGCAATGAGGCTACTTACCACCTGGAGTGTAGAAGCTCTTGTAGGGAATGACTCTTTGGATTCTTGCCCTGTTGTGTACCTTGTTGACTCGGCTTTACTTGAGCTCAATCATGAAGATGCCAGCATCTGTCCATAGGAAAATGACACCGACACCGTCCATGAAGCCAATCACATGAGGTGAGCTCGAGAGGGCGCCAATGGGGAGCAGAGGCTTGAGCTAGATGACCCTCCACTGTGCCCAGCAACAGCTCCCTTGGGACCGGTGGCCTCCCTCGACCACAGTTGGAGGCTGGGCCCCTGCACACCAGCGAGCCCTAGCATGCCGCCCTCCGCCGCCATGAGGACTATGCCCACCCCATACGCGAACAGGGATCGATCACTGATAGATCCCGCTTGTCCAAGTCGTACTAGAGAATCCTGGTGCTTGGGTCACAGGGGAAGTAGAGTTTGTGTCCCATGAGGATGTTGGGACTCATGTCGATGGTGGCATTGTGTTGCTCAATGGAAGTCGTGCCATCCCATGCACTGGCCTTCGATGAGTAGAAGCAGGTGACGTGGGAGGGAGGGAAGGCGGGAGGGAGGCCGGCGGTGTGGGAGGGAGAGTGAGGGAGGGAGGCCGGCGGCGTGGCTGCGTGGGAGGGTGACAGCGATTTGGATTTTGGAGGTTCGGGTTAGCATGGGGGGAGTTGGGGGTAGCGGCACCAGTGAGGAGCACTGTGGACTGGAGTCGGGCCGGGTGAGCGACGTTTGGGTTGGGTATCGTCGGATAGTAACCGGATACTCTTCTTCTGTTCTGGCCCCTTCAGAAGTAGCAATAGTAATTAGTTAATGCAATGATTTATTTTTTTCGTTGCAATATAATCGATTTACTACAATAAAAAAATTATTATAATAATTTAAAATTATGGCAATATAACAAACTTATCACCACAAACAAATAATTCATGGCAATTACGTTAACTATTGCAATAAAATATATTTTTGTTGCAATAGAATATACGTATCGCAATAATACGAAACTATTGTAATAGTAATTAGTTAATACAACGATTTATTTTTTTGTTACAATACAATCGATTTATTACAATAAAATTAAAAATTATGGCGATATAATAAATTTATTGCAACAAACAAATAATTCGAGGCAATAAATTTAACTATTGCAATGAAATGTATTTCGTTACAATTTTTTTGTTGTAATAGTTAGAATTTCTTGTAGTGGGCGGAGCCACCTGGGACCAAGCTCTAGTCTACTCTTCCATGGTTTAAACCCCCCATCCCCTTAGAGTCGGCTGGTGGCAGTGCCAAGCCAGGGTGCGTCACCCTTGCCATTTACAGCTATGAGCCACTGCAGCATGGCATAGAGGACATCATCCAACTGATAAGGGATGCCGACGAGGAGGCCCATGTCAAATCCATCGCTGATGGGCTCGAGATGCGTCGGGTGGGGTTGGTGTTCACACAGGCCGTCAGGAGGAAGGTGAGTGAGACGGGCGAGTTGTAACACCCCAGGATCTACATCACCCTAGGATGCCACTAAAACACTCTACAGCTAGCCAATTTACAAGATAACATTTACTACCACATTTACCACAATTATTGTCTTAACCACATTTACTACCATCAATAATAAATCATTAGCAAATAAATCTTAATTGTCTACTTCACATCCTCAACCACTACCATAACCAATCAGAGTAAAGCATTAACATGTTTTACCTCACTTTTTTTATTGTTTCTCACATCCACAACTGATATCAACATTTACCATAAGAGAAAAGATTCTCGTACCACAATCTCAACCCTTATCATACCACAAGGGGTGAACATCATTCCATGACCACAACCACATTCCTCATACCGCAAGTGATTCTCATGAGCCAAATCCACATCACAACTATGAAGTTGTTTTTATTTGTAAAATAACTTCACCATAATACATTACATAAAAATGCATATGATCTTCCCACAATGCAATGCATATGAATGCTCATGCTCCACTTCACCCTTACCCAACAAGGTAAGAGTGTGCATCGTACTACGGCAATGTACGATGTTGTACCGGTACGGTCGCAGCTATAAGCGGCGACATCCACAATGCAAATGTCATGACATGTTATGAATGATATGATAATCATAAACCACAAGAATCTAACCACGAAGATTAGCAACATAATCATCATGAATACTTTCTCAATATCCACATGCATCTCATTAAGCACAATGCCAAAATTTCATAAGATCATTATCACATGACCCACAATTTATTTATCAAGAATATTACCACCACAACCACAAATATTCACTAAGAATACTACCACTTAGGCCACAATATATATTCATAAAGATTACTACCCCACAACTATACTTGTTTCATCAAGAACAATTCCACATACCCACTATTAACCATCAAGATCATAAACTATTGAATTCTTAAAGTACTTCCACATGAACCACATTAAGAAGGCATGTAACAATGGCATGGAAACTCAAATTAAGAGAAATACTTAATGTGAATGTAGAATAATTAACAAGTCAAACATGTAGCATAACCGCTACATTTACTTGCCTTTACCGTTGAAGCGAAGCAAATCACGTGCATTCATGAAGCAACACCACCTGTTTAAAAGGTACCTCTCAGCACACATTACAACAATGAAAATGTGACTCTCGAAGAAAAGATATCGCTAAGCCCCAAAATCCCACAACATCCTTCCCCACGTAACGGTTCTACAATCTTCCCACTGCAGCGGCGCTGCTTAACATTTTCTATCTTTAAAAATATAACACTAATCATGGCAAAAGATATATATCTAGATTCCTCACTTGAATATCTACACTTTTTATGTAGATCACATATTTTTATTTTGTCATTAACAAGGTGATATCTAATGCACAAAACAGAGGATGTCCTCTGTTCTAAAAGTCTGGACAGCCGACTTGTAATGCATCCCCAGAACAGATTAAGGATCTAAAAATTCTGGTTCTTTTACAGAAGCTATATGACTGAATTTCCTACAACTTTCTCAATGGTGGACAAAAATATAAAAATCATCTTCTATCCCTAATTCCCATCTGAACAGCGGTCTGTCCCTGTCTGTGCCTCTGACAGACAGCGAGATCCCAGACCCTGTTACGCCTAAATTACGTGGCCAAAAATTCTGAAAAAAATACAGTAGATGAGTATCGTCGTCCTCTACGTTTTTCCTTTTAGGGAGACCCTCGGAAAAAATCGTTTTAGGGGTCAAAACCACATGAACAGTAACATCATGCGATTTGATCTATAGACAACGAATCAGGATTCTCTAATCGGGGGTTCTAAATTCTAATCCCCACCAAAATCTTGGGCTAAGAACCCCAAAAACAGCAGAAAACTGAGGAAATTGGGGAGAGAAACAATTACCTAGCCTTGGGATCACACCCTTTTTCTCTTCTTCTCTTCCCCTTCCTCTCTTCCTTCCCTTTCTTCTCTTCTCCTTCTCCTTCTCCTTCTTCTCCTTGGTTTTCTTCTTGCACCAACAGGGCAGCACTAGAGGGGAGAGAGGGGGCGCAAGGGGGCTGTGTGTGACGGCTTGGGGTGGGAAAAGGGGAGAGGGATGGCCCCCCAAGGGGTTTATAAAGGGGGTGCTAGGGTTTGAGAGGGGGTACGGGGCCCCGTTTGGGCTGGCTGGCTGGCCCACCCCTCCGAACAGCCCAAAATCTCTCAATTAATTATTTTAATTTTTTTTATTATTATTTTAGAATATTCCAAAGAATTTATTTTCACCTCCCGTGATTTACCAAAGATCCGGGCGACTCCGCGATAAATTTAGAAACTGACGCCGAAACGACGTTCGGGATATTACACGAGTACACCATGTCGAACCGGGAGGTGGTTCAGGCCTCCAAGCTGCAGGCGGAGGGTGGGATCCCAGAGTGGGTCGTCGCTGTGGTGAAGCTGGAGGTGGGGTATGACGGCTCCACGGATGAGCACTTTGAGGCATTCCAGGTGAGTGGGATTTGTGTGAAGCTATTTAAGGATGGTGTGCTAGAAATGGAGGTTGGGAACACTAATAATCCCCGGCTATCTAAGATGCAAAAGGAGGTGGTGGCAGGGGAAAGTATACTATGGAGGTGGACAATGACTTCTTCCTTATGCCCATCAAGATCTCTGATCACCAGGTATGCTTTTTTATTCACTTGCATAGTTATAGACAAATGGTTTGGTGGATTAAGTGTGATATATATCTCGCCTCATAATCTCCTAAAATTTTATGATCTTCCACCTAAGTTTGAGTAGGATTCTGTTCCGAGACACATTTAGTGAAACGGGCATAACTTCTGTATATAATGTCTGTTTCTAATGCTTTTATACTCATTGGAAAGCTAACAACGAGCTTAATCCAAAACAATAACATGCTTGTACCTGTCACCCTCTAAAATCCCCAGAATAGGTCATTTTTAGCCTTAAATTTGTGTCATAAGTTTTCAATTTCTATTTTTGCTAAAAAATTTTTATCTTCCCTTCAGAATTTGGGGTTCGCATCAACTACAAAGTTGTAGATCTCATCAAAACCTTTCAAACAAGCCTATATAATCTATATAAAACTTTGCTATTTTATATTTTGAAACTAACTGTTTATATTGCATTGATATATATATTGTCTTTGATAATTATATATCACATAAGGTTTGTGGTTCAAATCGTCTATAATAATTTGGTCCCTGACTGCTAGACCCATTGATCCTTCCCAACCAGTAGAAACCCACCAACCCTGACCCCACGGATTGTAGCTCCACCACTCCACCCCCGCACCAAAAATTTTTCCAACTTCCGCCTCTTCCTCCCCTATAAATACTCACCCAAACTCATCTCCTATCTACTGCATGCGCTCAAAATCTCTCCAGCCTCCTCACAGTCCTCCTCCTTGACCGCAACCCCAATGACCCTTGCAAAGTAGATGGCACGTAAGTCTACAGCGGCAAGACACCACGGAAGTAGCTGTCTACCAAGATAGCGCTCAAGTCAGTTCCTGCAATGGCGAGTGTCAAGGACATCCAGCTCGCGTGCTACATCAGGGGCGAGAGGGCCTAGATATAAAGGCCTCGTCGGCGTGGTCGAGCATCCACTGTCTACTAGGATCTCTACTTCTTCTATGTTCTTGTCATATTTAAGAATTGAGTTCGTAGGATTAGGAGATATGTTTTTGTTGTATTAGATTTTCAACCTGCCTATTATCTTGTGGTGTTGTAATAGTGGATTCTAATCTTAATGAAAATAGAATGTGCTGTTGTGTTTGCTTATTTTCAAAGGGTGTAGCTAACATTTCCTGAGACTAGCCGAAAAACAGAAAAAAAATTAAGTGTAGAACAAACTATCATATATAGTTTTATGATATAAACTGTCTGTGAAGGACTATCACAGACTACTCAAACCAAAAACCGTCTGTAATACTCATACCATCACAGATGGTTCTATCTGCCAACCATCTGTGATGAGAAAGTATCACAGACGGTTCTATATACCAACTGTCTATGATACTCGTTCATCACAGACGGTTGGTAACTAGAATCGTTTGTGATAGTGTTCTTTATAGATAGTTTTAGTAACCTCTGATTATCATTAACCTATAAATTCAGACGGTTCAGCAAACTGTCTGTGATGACAGTTCTGAGGCATCTGTGGTGACTCTTTTATTAGTAGTGAAAGCTTCGAGTTTGAAGCCCTAACCGCTACCCCAGGAGGATCAATTTCCACTCCTAGGGGCGGCACCTACGTGGCAACAGGCAATGTCGTAAAGGTGTGGCTTCGGGCTACATCAAGGCTACGACAAGACGTCTCATTGTCATCCACCCCTGAGTTTTGAGTGCTTGAATCCGCAACAGACATCTCGTCAAAGTCCAAGGTGGAATCCATCTGTGCACACAATATCCAAGAAGACATGAAGAAATTTTGGTTCGCTTCCATAGCTAATTAAGTAGTTAACAAGTTCTTCGAGTCTGAAACAAAGTAGGACTCAAGATCAAATGAAAAAATGCTCAAGTTGAAAAAAAAAGAAGAAGCAAATCTGGCCGAGTCGGAATCAGAGCCATCCACAATAGTCATGCAACATTGATCCGAGGAGCAACCAATGATCTAACAAGAAACCACCACCCAAATTAAAGCAATTATTGAGTTCAAAGCTAACTAGTGCTTTGTGACCTCCTTAATTAAGCAATTTGCTACGGGCCTATGTCCATATTTCAATCGCCCTAGATTTGGACTACCCAAGGGTGGTTAGTTTGGTTATGTGCACACGAAGAGGTGTACCAGGAGGTTTTAAAGGTTCATTGCTTCATACACACATCAGTGTACCAAGCATCGCTTCTATTCCCTGACTTGACTCCTACTCGACACTGACCCGTGCTCAACCTTGGTGACTATTCTAGTGCTAGTTCTGCAAGCACCATTGTTCATGTTGCTCGACGCCATACTTCTGGTGTTGTACTGTGCCATCTTCGTCAGCTCTACATGTTTTTGTTGGAGGTGAAGTTCATTATAATTCAGGTCATTATGCCTATTATTGGCTATATCTATGCAAAATTAATCATTGTAATTTCTTCAACGATCCATTGTCTTCTACGGGTTACTACAACAAAATATGCAAATAAGGAGCCTAAGGTGGAGTTATAGGCTTTCAATATAATCTGAACTCTGCTTAATCGAGAAGACTTTGGGGAAAAATCAAATTCAGTTGTAGGGACAACTGAATTTAGTATTTCATTCACTGTTTGGATATGTTGTAATTTTGGATTACTTGCATGACCATTATGGAGTCTCTAGCAATATTCAATTTTAGAAATTTGATGATATCTTGATGGTAGCTAGCAGATACTCTCCAGAGTTTTGCTATTTGAAAGTGAAGGTTTTGCTCTAGTTTTAATTTGAGATGAAGGATAAAAGCAAGAAGGACTTCATTTTTGCATAGATACTTCAACGTTTTTTCACTTGTTACAACTCAATATGAAGGATATACCATAGTTTATATTTCATGATGACACGTGATTTTCTTTCATTCGGATAGTTTTACAGGACCAGCTTCAACTATGTCACAAAATTTACTTACCTTTGAAGTCAGCAGTTTGGTGTACATGATGACTACACTGTAAGTTGCTTTTTCAATAAGCGTTATTTACCAAGTTTTGTGTTTTAGATGGAGCATATCAAGATTCTATGAGATAAATTCTTCACTATTTGTCCAGTGCCTCAAGTGATGTTTTGACTTACGCAATTTGATGATTGAGTATTTGTTTTAGGAGGTCAAGTGCACAAACTTAGACTTTATTAGGGTTATGAATTTGATGAAGACACAAGTTTGTT
The DNA here is from genome assembly GCA_036346265.1 of Melocanna baccifera. NCBI lineage: Eukaryota > Viridiplantae > Streptophyta > Magnoliopsida > Poales > Poaceae > Melocanna > Melocanna baccifera. Next base: position 7,447,140 of record CM070682.1, read on the forward strand.
CATCTGTTTTGTTGATAGCTACGTGTTTGAATTTACTGGTGATTTGCTTAATTTTGCTTCGCGAGAAGCGTTTGGATGAGATTGCTACAGTCTTTCTTGTTGAGATTAGTCCTTTGGACTTTTCGAAGCACAAGGTCTGTTAATGAAGGCTTATCTGGAGGAGATTATTATATTTCTGTTACATAAGCGAATTCATTTCATGTGAAGATTGTTAAAGTGTGATCTAAATTCATCATCGTATCCAACTTTGATTTGGTTTCCTTCTCGGTTGACTTTGATCCCTAGTCTATATATATACTCCTATAGTTGCACGTTTTAGATGCGCTAAAATTTTTCGTGCTTGTAATTTTTTCCCATATTGTAAATTTTGTCTCCGTACGTCTATGGTTTTTCTATAAGTGTTTTTCACATTAAATCTGTGTATCCATTCTTTTAATTCTCTATATTTACCGTTTCACATTAAATCTGTGTATCCATTCTTTTAATTCTCTATATTTACCGTGCGTTTTATAAGAAGATCTGTTTTATGATTCCATGTTCTTCATTCAACAAGTAGTATCACACAGGTCAACTTCAGTCGAAAATCTTATTACCAAAGTTCGAGGACCGTATTGCTTCTGAAGGCAAACGCTGGACGGCTGGAAAATGCGAAGCTATTCTATTCCGTTCGAGAATTGGACTGTGTTGGGCTTGGGTTATCACCCACTGTAGGCTGGGCGAAGACGCGAGTTGAGCGGAGCCGTCAAGCTGCCTAGTTGCCAACTGCAGATGAGTCGCGGCTGCCCTTGAAGCACTACGAAAGATCCAAATCGCACGTTGCTCACGGAACCCGGCAAGTTAGGTGGCGGGCCGGCGGCCGACGTTGACGCCGCGCGCGGCCGGCTGCTATCCGTCGCCTCATCTCTCCATCAGCATTCAACTAGTGGCCACGAAACTGCACGCCCAGTCAATGCAGCGCTCTCAGATGTCCAGTCCATCTGGTTCCGCGGCGCGGTCAGAAGTTAATGGTTCGACTCGGTTGGACCCCGAGTCAGGTTTTGATTTTGCCATGTGTTTATGGAGGCGGAGGGTTGGGCGTTGAGAGTTGTTTGTTCACCTTCTGTGCTTCCTGGAGGGACTTTGACCTTTCTTGTCACGGTTTCCAACATAAGAAAAGTGAAAAAATCGTTTTAAGAAACTGGATATGCTCGGATGTCCATATTGAATTTTTTAATCAGTAGCCAACACAGAGAATGAGACAGTTGGAAACAGGGGCGTAGCCAAGGAAGAGGCTTGGTTAGGCTTCAACCTATCCTTCCCTTTGGCAAGAACACCAGTTATGACATCAATATTATGTAAAATAGCATGGTAAATCTTGTACAGTTTTAGTAAATAATAAACAATCTTCTTCCTGAAACACACAACTAAACTAAAAATCAATACAAGCAATTCATTTGTAGCACTAATATCTTATAGTACGATTGCAGCTTGCAAATGGTTAATAGCGAAAAGGGGTAAAGGAATAAAGAATACTAGAAAGGTATCAAGCACTTAGTCTGGTGTCCAAATAATCTTACTAGATAGAAGTTTTAGTGGAATTAGCACTTCATTTAATGGATCCAAAAGCTTAGAATACGCATTGAAGCAGACTTTAGGCAAATTCTGCAAATAAAAAAAAGCTAATCATAAGGTAGGATTAAACTCCGTCTGTGTAGTTCACTACATAGTTTGCTCCAATCTGTTGAGAGAATATTTTTGGCAATGAATATTATCAAAACAGATTTACGCAATAAGATAGCGGATGAGTGACTTAATGACTTGATGGTGTGCTATATCGAGAGATCTTTAGAACCATTAATGATGATAAAATCATAAACCGTTTCCAAGACATGAAGTCCCGTAGAATGCATTTGCCCCGTGATTCAAATTTGTCTCGTGATTCAAATTAGCTTATTTATGGTATGTTTTATATGATCTAAATTTTTATTGCCATTCATAATTTTCTATTATATCACTAATTTTGATATTTTTCATACACATATGACTTATCGCTACTCCACACTCATGACAGAATAATTATATATTTTTGAGTATACGCTTTCTATTATTGAGATACCTTGCTTATCTATTTTTCATTGTTTGCTTCTAATTATGTACTTTCTTTATGAATTTAAAATATTATAAAAGTAAAAGACTATATTTATATCAACTTAATTTAGTCCTATAAATAATCCAATCTACTCTTAATTTCCTTCATGACTTCACCAGTGATTGAAAATGACTAAAAAGTTGCGGAGCGCCAAAACAGTACTTTTTCCTATTTTGTTTACACATATATACTTATTCATTTCGACCGTTGTACGGTGACCATGCAGAAAGTCAGACAGCGTTGTCTAATGGTCATGCAAAGACAGATAGATGCTGCAATTAATTTGATGAATGACTAAGAACCACATGGATCGCTAAGTCAATCGAACACCGAGCTACCATACCGAACATTAATCAAGCATGCCTTGAACTGGATATTCCCCTTCCTGCTAATACCCACGAGAATTTAGACCTGTTTATTTTAGTTTAAAGCCAGTTTCTACTTCTGATTTCTGTTTTTTTCACTATTCAGTAATTTCATTTTTTTCTAATTTTTTAGATTTTTTTGAGCTTTTTATCTTTTTTTTTCCTTGTATTTCTTTGTATTGTCTGTGATGGACTAACATATTTTTCTATTTTTAAATTTTTTTAAATTTAATTATACAAAATAAGCTAACTCAGTTACAATAAAAAATAAATTAGCTACAGTAAAAAAATCATAAATTAATATTATTCCGAACATCCCTTAAACGAAGAATTCGTACTTATATACAGGTTTCCTTCATAGATCGTCCTTACACGGTTACACCAATAAATATACATGAACTTCCTCGTTCGAGCCAACAACCGAACTGCGGCACCTTGGCCGCATGGATCACGGTACCTCAAGACAATCCATGACATAATTTTCAGAATAGAAATGGAGGCTCGTGAGCCGGGATTCATCTAAAACTGAATCTAGTGGTACAGACAATTTGAGACCTCGCTAGCATTGATCAGCAATCAAATCCATATGGTAACTTGGAACCTCATAGTCTTCTCGTTTTTAATTCACACTTTATCAATGATTCTCCAGTCTTCTGAAGTGGTTTGCCTTCTCCAACTTCTAGAAGGCCAATAAGTGTAAAACAAACACTGCCAGTACAAGAGCTGAAAAGAATGGAACTGCTAGCTTTTGGAATTCAATACACCGTACAAATCTCTGAATTCCCAAAAGTAGCACTGTGTACAAACACCTACAGGAAGAAAATACTGAGAGAAAAAATATATAGTTTTCCTCACTTGTCCTTTTTCTTTAAGGTGAGGAGAAATGAATCATACAATTGTGGTGTGAAGTCACGTAACGCAACCATCAAACGTACGCCTTTGGCGGGTACTTCTCGACGCAGTCCACCCATGGGTTGCAGCTCTGGGCGCCCTTCGCGTCCGGTCCCGCGGCGCCGGGCGACACAGCCGGCACGTCGCGGAGCGCGCGCCATACTGCGCTGTTGCACTTGAACCCCGACCCGAACCCGATCTGCCACACGCGGTGGCCGCGCTGCACGCGGCCCTTGGCCTCGGCGTAGGCAAGCTCGTACCACAGCGAGCTGCTGCTCGTGTTGCCGAACCGGTGCAGCGTGCACTTGCTCGCCTCCATGTCCCTGTCCTCCAGGCTAAGGCTGCGCTGCACCTCCTCCAGCACCGCGCGGCCGCCAGCGTGCACGCAGAAGTGCTCGAACGCTCGCCGGAAGTCCGGGATGTACGGGCGCACTCCCTTGACGCGGAACACGCGGCGCATCATCAGGGACTTGAGGAACTTGAGCTGCTCGGTGAGCGGGAGGACGAGGGGACCCAGCGTGGTGATGTTGGTCTTGAGCGCGTCGCCGGCCACTGCCATGAGCTCCCGCGCCAGCGACACGCCGACCTTGCCGACCTCGTCCTCGCGCTGGTACACACAGTTGAAGCACTCGTCGGTGGCGCCCTTGTGCGTCCGCACGGTGTTGAGCAGCCGGTACTTGGCGCGCCCGGCGTCCGCGCGCCGGTTCGAGAGCAGCGCCGCGGCGCCGCCCATGCGGAAGATGCAATTGGAGAGCAGCATCGAGCGATCGTTGCCGAAGTACCAGTTCAGGGTAATGTTCTCGGTGCTGAGGACAACCGCGTACGAGTTGGGATTCGCCTGGAGCATGTCCTTGGCGAGGTCGATGGCGATGAGGCCAGCGCTGCACCCCATGCCGCCAAGGTTGAACGACTTGACGTCCTCCCGCATCCGGTAATGATTAATGATCATCGACGCCAGCGACGGCGTCGGGTTAAAAAGGCTGCAGTTGACGATGAGGATGTGCACGTCGCGGCGCGGGTTGATCCCGGTGGCCTTGAACAGCGCGTCCAAGCACCCGAACATGACCGCCTCGGCCTCCAGGCGCGCCTCGGCCATATTGAGCGTCGGCGGCCGCGCCTGAACACCTGGGGGGAGGTACGTCTCGTCGCCGAGCGCGGAGCGGTTGGTGATCTTGGTCTGGAAATCCAGCGCCGCGACATTGAAGCACCCGGTGCTCTCGGTCATCTCGAGGAAGCCCGCCTTGGAGATCTTGTGCTCGTCCTCCGGCTTGTAGCACGCGAACTCCACGAGGTACACCGGCCGGGGGCGCTTGAAGTAGTACACGGTAAGCAGCAGCAACGCGGTGCCGAGCCAGGAGACGCAGGTGAGCAGGTCGATGGAGTAGTAGATGACGTCGAGGCGGACGAACTTGTAGGCGGCGGCGGCGAGCAGCGGCACGCACAGCATCGGCAGGTACGACGTGGGGCTGCCGCCGTGGCGGATCCCCAGCTTGACGTACTTGAGGTTGACGGACCGCGCGAAGTCCGGGAGGCGGCGCCGGATCTTGATGACGATGCTGGGCGCCGGCTCGCCCTCGGCCTGGGTGTCCCCGAGGAATGCCATCTCGGCCGTGAGGCGCTCCCGCTCCATGACCGCGGCCGTCGCAGACTCCATGTAGCAAGCTCTCTCTCAAAACGTGTCAAGTGGAACGCAACGTCGCCTCTGCCCTCTGGTGTGAGTGCGAACAGAGCGCGCTCGGAACCGGATGCGTGAGTTTGCCGCGGGGGCAGCGCGATATATAGCGCGCGCGCAGACGGAGCCGGGAGATATCTGGACGGTCACCTCACCTGCCTCGGAGTCGGAGGTTGGCACACATCCAGCCGCGCGAGCAGTCAAATTTATAGGCGTCCGAAGCAAAGCAGAGCAGCTCTTCTCCGACTCGGATGCCATTTGCGGAGTTAGAATACGACTAGGAAACAACGCACCCCTGCACTGAAACGGCCGCGCAATCCGTGCTCGTAACTTCCTACCAACTAACGACCCCAAGGTGAACTTGTGTTTGTTACTCCTTGATTAACGGAAGGGAAGAAGGGGGGCAGAAATGTCAGAGTGGGACCCGCACAGGGTAGAAGCCAGCAAATGGGAGGGGAGAGGGGAGAGGGATAGGTGCGGAGGGTGGCCTATTAATGGTGGTGGTTACCGTGGGGCGCTCAACCACTTGGAATTAAGGAGGCACACAGGTGGGAGGGTGCATGATCCGCCTGGCAGCGCAGCGCGGCGAGCTAGCCAACGGCGCTGGCCTGGTGCTAGCGTGCTGGCTGTGTGGCCGGGAAGGTAGTCAGGTCAGGTCAGAATCAGATAATGGTGTATTGCAGCGTGTTGCAGTGTTGCTTCTTCGTTCGGCCAATCGATTAATTTGATTGACCCGCCTTTCTTTTTCGAAACGAGAAATTTGTAAGCTCTTGTTGCTTGGGCGGTGTGATTAACGGGTTGCTTCCCGCGCTTCTGATGCCCCTTCGCGCCACATGAGTTCATTCTTCGAGCCGGTCTATTCTGGCATAAATACGAAAAACGTTTTGCGTCAATTTTGATTAATTGCAACTTTGCGAGGGTAGCATACTGGTAGTTGGGTCAGTCGGATAGGGACTAAAATGAAACGAACTAACCGCTCGAAGGTCTGGGCTCTCTCTCATTCCCTGAGTTTCTCTCGTATCTCTTTCTGCAATCTCACAGGAGCGCATTTTTAATCGGCAACAGTTATTTTTTCGTTTAGCATTAGTAGTACACGGCTATACGCCGCTTCTTCAAAAAGAGTTTAAAACTGATTTCATAAGATTTCAATGTTTTTTCAATAAATTTCAGTGAGTTTAAAATATGAAACTATAAATTTTATACAGTTTCAAATTTAAAACTTGATTAGAAATGAGTCTTAAAAGAATTTCAACTGATTTTCAATATACAAACTTCAAAGTTTCAGAGAGTTTCAATAAGTTTCACAGGGAATTTCATAAGTGTCATTCGAGTTTCGAAAGGAAATATCAAATTTCAAAAATGTTAGAGAGCCACTAAGATGTCGTTGGTGAGCTACACTCTGTCGAGCTCATACACAATTGCTTGTGGCTGCACATCGTGATGCTTAGCCCACAATCACCCGTGGCCACTATGGTACACTACTTCCCTTCGCACATCACGTCGACTGGAGACCATGGCCGTTGGACATCATCATCGTTTGCCACACCATTGCCAAATCCATGCATTGTTAGTCCATTCTTCACCACTGCTTGATTTGTTGTGCCGACGCCTGATGCGCCCCAGTTACAGGCTTGATACTACGTTGAAACTCCTAGCACAATAGCCTACACAGACATCGCCTACCTGGGCTAGTCGCTGCCAGGCATGGCTCCTCCTCCTGCGACACCACCTCCAGTGATGAGCCATGTCATCGCCTCTCTATGAAGCAAGGATGCCTCCTCCTTCGGCCTCACCGCCTCCTCTTATTGTGCCCATGCTGCTGCTAGCTCCTCCTCCGACCACAAAACTGGCGTCACCTCTGCTCCTCTGCCGGCTTGGGCATTGCCTCGACTCCTCCTCCGTCGTTCTCCTTCGATCTGAGTAAGGGAGAGAGAGAAGGAGGAAGGGATAAGGTGGAGCGATCTAGATCAAGATGAGTGGACTAAGGGGAAGAAGAAAACGAAAGGATAAAGTGAAGGTAGGGGCGGATCAAGTGCATTGGATTGTTTGGATTGGACGAACATGAGCTATACCATTCGTTGGCTAGAAATAAATATGATAGTTTCATTATTGATTTTGATTAGTTACGAGGGTCTATTGACACGTTCCTCTCCTTCGCGTCGATAAAGTCTATCTTACATTAGTGACGTTTTCTAGTATTTCACAATAAATAAATATGATAGTTTTTCAGTATTGATTTTGATTAGTTATAAGAGTCTGTCGACACATTCCTCTCCTTTGCACCGACAAGGTCTTTCTTACATTAGTGGTTGGATAGTTGGGTCAGTCCTGGCAAGACCAAATGAAATGATCTACTTGTGCTCGAAAGAAAGTAGCAGTAGGATACGTCAAACCGATATAGGAGTATTGGTTTGGCAAGAGAATGGAAAATGCTTCACACACTAAAAGTTATGTAGTATATGTTGTAAGTAATGCTGTATAAGCAAATATTTAGATTTAATTCTAGCATATTTAATAAAGACGTAAGTACGATATAAAAAGCATATAAATGACTTAATCAATATATAATCATATGAACTCTTTAAGCCATTGAAATAGAAACATATGCTCAACATATATATCATGTAAGAGTCTAAAATCAGCATATACACATGTAAACAAATCAAACCATTCCAATTAGATGATGACATCAATATAAACATAATATGTATAACCATATTCGACATGTTAACAAGATTTGAAATGTTAATAATTGATCTCAGAAAGCTAGTTGCACAAAATTCACTCTTGGCCATCTCCGCTATGACAAAATGCAATCTTAATTATATATGACAGCTTATAGATTCAATCTTGAGCTTAAATCAAATTTTGCTATTAAAGAAACTGCCAGATCATGATTATAACTCGCTGAACATTAAACAAGATCACAATAATCAATCTAACATTCACTGGATATGAACAATATTGATCACTTCAGCATAACATAATTAAGTGATCAATTACAGTGACCGAACAAAAGATCACACAACATAAGAACAATGAACAGCCAGTAATACACGGGGATATCGATGATCAAGGTATGGTAAATAGCAATCCAGCCTACAGCTCAAGATCAAATCTATACTCAAGATCATATATAACTTCAGTTTTATGTCATTTCATCACCGAGCAATCAGCCCACGGAATCGTCTTTGCAATTTTCAAATTAGTGATGACTCATAGATATATGAAGTCGATTATGAAATTACAAAGAACCAATAGCCTGTATACTTACAAAGGCGGTGATAATCAAAATCATCGAGATGAAATCAAACAAGACAAGGCATACACGTAGCGCTGTTCTAGAAAACTAAACGCCTCGCTATGCCGCGCAAAGAGATGATGGCAGACGGAGATGCAATGCCACGCTTCAATCCTTGGGTCAACGAAGAAGGAAGTCGAAAGTTGGAGTAGATGCTGCACAAAACCATTAGGCGCTCTGGTGAAGAGCACCCAAAGATCAAGCCTCAGTTCTTCTTCTCAGCTATACACAGATCCAACCCGAATTGGCCTTCTTTAGGAAACTTCCCTAGATCTCCTCACAACCAGATCTCAAATGAGAAGGCATACAGAGACCGCAAGGGGAAATCAACAGGAAGGCGATTCGGGATCCACGGCCATCGGCGCCGGTGAAGAGCCCAGCGGATCAGCGCCCCAAACTCAGATCAAGGCGCAGCCGAGAGAGAGGAAAAGGCTCAAGGTGGGAGAATTTATCGGGTATTTTTCGGAAGGGTACTCATGTCTCTTGCCATAACTTTTCTTAAGCTCCAAATCCAAGTATAATCAGTGTGTTACTCCACTATCATTAACCTGATCGTAGTAATTAGAACTCTTTCTCTGTTTTGTCGAGTTTTACTTTATTCCAAACACAATATTTCGCTAAAGTTAATATTGCAACTTTGCAAGCCTTCCATTCATTCCATAAATAAATCGGCCAGGACAGACGGTATGGACCATGAACGTAACGGTAACTCCTCTGCCACCGGTTCTCAAAGCCAAAAGCCAGCAAGTTCAAAACTGCTAGTAAAAACCATTTTGAACGGATTAATTTTTAATGTGATTTTTTTCTCTTTTATTCTTTGTATTGTCTGTGAATATATATAATAGTTTTTTTATTTTTTTATTTTTTAATTGAATGCCTCAGTTAAAACGTAATGCTATAGCACCCAATTCAATCAAAAATCAACAGTCGCATGCAAAAAAAAAGTCATAAGTAAAAGTTGTTTTGAACTGATCCTTTATACTGTAGGAAACTAGTCCAAACAAAGTAAAAAATTAATGTAGCGCAGTAGTGCTTCTACATGCAAGCTTGATGCTCCAGCAAGATCTCCCTCTGCCCTCCCCACACCTGCATTCTAACTTCTCTCCAGCGATAGCTGAAGCTGCACGCGCATGAATCGGTAGGGCAGCCAATGGCAACGTATCGATGCTGTGCTGGGCTGCCGGCCACCTGCCGCGCTGTAGAAACGGGACCGTCCTATCACTGCTGTGCTGGTCATCTCAGTGATGACCACTGCTTCGACTGCGCTCATAATGCAAGATACAGGGTCTGTTCTTTACGGCTTCTAAAAGTTGTTTTTAGTTTTTACTACAGTAACTAATTTTTAAACGGAGTATTTTTTTAAGATGGAGTCTACAAATTAATTGTAGCACACGTTAAAAAACTAATATCTGTATCATCAAAAATCGCAAGCGAGTATCTCTCTTTCCGCAATCTCGCAAATGCGACCAAAAGCCATCACCACGACCAAAAGCCATCACCGCAATGAAAGAACAGGCCCATAGCATGGAACCATGGATCATTGGATCTGCCGTGCAGATACGGATGCCCTTAAAAATCTTCAGTGGTATTATCTTAGCTATTTCTTAATTATATTAAATAAGTAAAATCATATGTTAAGAAAAAAGAAGGTGAAGAGAGATAATATGTTGTCTTTTATACAAGAGACGACTTAAACTCGCAAACTAATGTAAATAGTAAAAGGATGTGAGACAGTAAGTGTTGGGATATGGATAAGGTACACTAGTGCATATTAAAATTTTCTATCATGTAAATCAGAAAATCATGCGAGTAAGACATCATAGATCATTATCACTAGATACGTAGTGTAATAAAAGTAGAGTTGAAGCAGCCAATTCAACGAAGAGCGCGTTGGTGTAATGGAAATAGTAATTCTGCACCTTTCTTTATATAGGTTTCAATTGGATTCTTATCCGATACGATCAAATATCGTATCCAATTCGAAAAGTTTCAGACTAGATCTTTATCCAATACAAGTAAATATCGTATCCCACTCGGAGACTATCATTCAGACCATTATCGTTCGAGCCCATTAAGTGTGTGACTCTATATGTTCGTATATAATTGGCCATAGACCAAAAACTATTTTTCGGTCTATGTCGGTAGTGGTCTCTAACAGGATATAACAACTCCCAAATATACATAATGGTTATATTAGACGAACCTATATAGTGCTTATGTATCAATCTCATTGCCTTATGATACCATATCAAACTCAAGATGAGAAGCATGCCATTCTATGATAGTTTGATTTTTCACTCGAACCTGTAGTGGATTACTCAGTTGTGATTGACTCTTCAACTACATTCAGTATGATTATACACTTTCTTAATCTAACCACATTGAGGAGCCAGAAATATCTCTTCTATTATATAGGAGAGAAAAATTTCATCTTGATCGCTTATATTCCTCCGCATATTTCACAGTAAATCCGAAAGCTATCTTTATGATCATCCAATCATAGAGTAATGTTTGGTAACTTTTAAGTAAACTATTACACATGTAGAAAACAGTGACGATATCATATGTAAGGATCCTACATATATTATGTATGAAATCAACTGATAACGCTTAAGAATATAACAATTCCCGCAGTGTCTCATGGTTGGTCAATTTCAATATCATGTTCTCTAACATATATTCATATTATTGGTTTGATATCATATATCTATGATATCAATCAATAAGTGTGCTGATTTGTAAATCATAATTGTCCCACATAATGATATAAGATCAGGGATAATTTAGAATAATATCAAAACATGAATAAAGAGTTCCACGAACAAATCACATACTTGTTGATTAATATGAAAGATATTTATTCAATAGATAAAATAACATATTATTCAAAAAAAATATAAACATAGAAACGATACAATCTTCTTCATGATTGCCTCTAGAGTATGTTAGTAAGTTATAATGAAACTAGCCTAAAGTAGTTAGAAAAATGATTTACTGTTGAGGATATTATCTCTATCATTTTCTTTAAGTAAGATAGAAGTTTTAGTGAAAATATTAAAAAATAAATTATTATACATATCCTTACGTTTTTATCTTGATCGGACAGCTCACGGCAAAGATATCACATGTTTGCACCAAGAATAGCATTTGCGCTAGATACTCCTTCAGGGAATCTCCAGGTAGCGCGTACTAGAACAACGCTTCGGCCACGCATAGATATCCCGAGGCAGGAGGAGAAAGTTCAGCATTTACTACTACCAAACTTGAGAACAGGGTTTGAGTGACCCCGTGTCTGAATTCAGTCGGCTGCCATTAATCGACAGTAGTAGTAGTAGTTGGCAGTTTTTAGGTTGTACACAGTTATCATATTTTTAATGTGTCTGAGAGTTACTACTCTACCTGGACTAGCCATATTGTATTTTTTTAACTGGGCAGGAGGGCTGCCATGTATTACTTGAAAGGGAGATTGGAACACAAAAAGCACATAACATGGATGGTTTGAGAGACACGAGGAGCGGCCAGGAGCTGGCCTAAAAGAAAACTTAGGATCTGTTTGTTTTTGGCTCTTAAAAGTTGTTTTTGACTTCTGCTACGGTACCTGACTTTCAATTAAAGTATTTTTTAAGACGAGGTCTACAAGTTAATTGTAGTACACGTTAAAAGACTAATGTCTGTACCATCAAAAATCATAAACGGTAATCTCTCTTTTCGCAAACTCTGTCGCAAACAGCCAAAAAGCCATCAGCCGCAGCCAAAAACCAAAAAGAACAGTCCTTAAGTTGTTGTTACTGAAATTATTGGGAGCTTCTATAGCTTTTTAGTCTCTACTAGGACCTCAGCTCCAACCTCCTTAATGGTGGCGATCAAGAGAAGGGATGCATATGCCGTTAATCAGAAGATACGAGCATTTTGTTCCTTCCAAATTTGCTAGGAGACTAGCATCACAAGTGATACCATAGCTTTTTGTAGTGTTCCAGACGAGAGAACAACATCCTCCCACCAGTCTCTGATCGAGTGAAATGTCCGCCAGGAAACTGGGTTGATAGAGTTGCAAGCAGTCCACTGCGCTATGAAAGTCCAAATTTTTGTGGTGTAGCGGCATCCGACCAGCAAGTGCATGGCAGATTCCGGCTCCTATCTGCATAGGGGATATATGAGATGATTAGGCCAGCCACACTTGTCCAGACGATGTGTGGTCTACAGTCTATTTTGTAGTAGCCATATTGTCGACTCTTTTGACTCTTGAGAGCTACTCAAATTGATGTGTTCTGTCTTTTCTAAACAAGTTGAATTAGGAATAGCAATCTCTGATTTGAGCATGCTGTCATCAGTTCCAGCTTCCAGAAAACCTGAAGCAATACCGGATGATTAGCAGCAGTAAGTCAAATACAGGCTAGTTTATCTGAACCTAGAAGTTGCCGGTTTATATTGATTTCTTATGAAGATACCAATTTTATACTGAGTCACTGACGGATTATGCATGATCTTTACAGGCTTGTCCACTCCGACCAAACCTGACGGTTGTTCCAGAATCCAGAGCCCAATACTGGAACTCTGGCGGATGCCCGTCACATGCCGGTTTTTCAGATCTCCAAGGTTTGGCGACAAGATTTCTATTAAGCCATAGGACCATTAGCTTCGGCAAACGCAGAGTGTTTTTTTAGTGGCTTTTAGTTTTAGACTTTTTTCAATAATTATTTATTAAATTGATAAATTATAGTTTAAAAGAATAGACCTGTGTCATAAGCTACAATACTTGCTCGGTGATCTGTATTGAATCCATTTATCACGAGAAAAACGTGATCCATTTAATCCTGTATAGGCTGGGTTCGATTGTGCTGAGTTTTGGATTTAGCTTATACGTGCTACAGTAACTATCTTTTAAACTATGCGTTTTTTAAAACGTGGTTAACAGAAAAAATTATAATAAAAAATATATCGAGTTTAGTTATACTGATCAAAATTATATATAATTATTTTTTTTTATATAGTACGTCTCGTAAACAGTCATAACTTAAATTTTTAAGTCACAATAATTCATCCATAATATAGCTTAACGTACGTTCACCTAATTCTTTACCTTGGTTGTCGTAGCGAAAGACTTTTCCACGGTGATCGATGCATCAATGATTGAATCGAGTTACCTCAGGCATGGAAGGCTGGAAACGCAACCCTTTCGGCGTTTTTGACACTAGCACCATTGTAGGTAAGCCGGCTAGTTGCCCAGTAGTGATGGCCAAAGACGGCTCGGTCTATATTAGTTTTTGACTTTAATTTATAAATAATAATAGTTTATATAAAAATTTATAAAGATATTTATATACGATTTTAGCCGATATATATGAAGTCACTGTAGTGTGTACTACAATCAACTAGTAAATCTGTCTTGAAAAAACATCTTGTTTGCAAGCTTGGTATTATAGAAAAGTTAATTACTATAGAAAAGCAGCTTCTAGAATCCAATACAAACAGACATAATTGAGCTACTACCTATATCATGCAACCAAAAATCGGTAAACAGATAAGCTAAAGACATTGTCCAACACCGCATATTAGACTTGGGACCTACCAATTGGATGTAACAACATTTGGTGTTATAAAAGGCACGGCAAAAAATAGAAGATCGAAAGAACGGAAGATACGGATTTAATGTAGAAAATCCTTTGAAATACACCATATATGTATGAAGGCGAAATTCACTATATAAGGAGATATTACAATAAGGTTATTGCCTTCTTTATGATCTACAAAGGTATATTTATAGTGATTACAAAGAGTACTTCAGGTAGGAGTAGAACTCTGTATTAGAAACGGAAACAAACTAAATAGGATTTAAATTAGAAAATAACACTGTTGTTTTCCAAGGGTATTTCTGTAATTCCTCCCCGAGTAGTGCTTCTTCTCGATGGATTCGGTTCTTGGGTGGCGATGGTTTCGACGGAGAAGGGGGGCGGCGCTTGCGGCCCGAGGGTTTCGGTTCCAACTATTAGTGGCCACCGCGCTGAGCCTCTCCTCCCCCCTCCTCCTCTCGGCTACAAAAGGAGGTCACCTCCTTCGTGGGATGCATATGAGAAAGAGTGAGTTCGATTTCTTCATTCCCCTCTTTTCTTCCAATTAGGCTCTGAATTTTGTCATTAGATTCAGTCTTTGGGGGTCTCTTCTTCGTTGGTAACCTACGATCTCAGTGGTGATTTACGACCCTTAGTGCTTGGCGAGGCGCACTGGGTCAGTGCTTCTCGGTGTTCTTATGCAGTGTCACCTTTACCTCGGTTTTGTCGATTTGGTGTGTCCCGAACGGCAATGGTAGACACTATATCTTCGACGACCTCGCTATCTCACTGCGACACAGTGGGGCGCTAGGTTTTCTAGGTCAACACCCTCGAGTGTGTCTTTCCTGATCTTCTAGGTGGCTTTGCCATATGCACCGTGAGATTCTTGATTACTCCTTTTGTGCATTACATGTTATGTGAGCCATACTAATTAATTAAATTATGTGAATTTCTCTAGTACTGGGAGACATTTCATGCAATGCTTGTGGGCTGTGGGATTACCTACTCTGTGATGAAACATATCTAATGCTGAAATTGATTTGCATATCTAATTAGATTTGAGCTCTAGTTGTGGTGTTACTTCTGTTCCATAGCACTTTAGGTTACTTTTCGGTTTGTCAGAAATATTATCTAGTTTGTGATTACCTGTTGTGCAGTAGCTGAGATGGCAGGATGGGATGGCGCAACAGGGAGGGGTCAGGGGACTGTGCGGCGAGATGGTGATGGTGCTACTGACTACGGGTGGTGGTGGAGGGGGCAGGGGTGGCGGAGGAGTCGGCGGAGCTGCTCTGAAGTAGAAGAAGAGAGGTGTGAGGAGATTAGCGATGGTGCTTGAGAAATGAGAGAGACGATGCGAAAGAGGTATACTGTCATCCCACCGGCTATCGTGTGATATTACTTCTCATGAAGAAGATAATCGATCCTGCAGAAAGTCGTCAAAGCGTATAAAGTTAGTGTTGTGAAGTCTTTTCCATGGTGATGATGATTGAATCTAGTCCCGTCAAGCATGGAAGCACAACGGACAACCCTTTCCGGTTCTTCGCACCTGCTACCGACCTCACGACTCACGACTGCTAGCCAAAGTCTAGTACATGACTGAACTTCCGAATTGAGCACATAAACATCACTGTAGCCAATCTTTTTTTCAAATTTGCCGCATGGAGCTTCTCAAACTCGGCAGATGTCTGACACGCGCAATAGGTCTATAAGGAGAGCTATTTTTGGTATAAAAAGACAGACGTTTAGAGACCAATTTTTTAAAAAAAGTGGCATATTTTCAAACTCAGTTCTGAACTTTGTTTTGGAGAGGAGACTGAACTAAGGTCCGCAATGGCGAAGAAGAGAGAAGAAACCTGAGAACGTAAGGCCTGGCCCGAGAAAGTTTTGCACGGGCCAAGGGTAGATTTAGAATTGGGCTTTTCTTTTGAGAGCCGAAAGAATTGGCCTGGACCGAAGCTTGACCCAAGTCCGGAATTTTGAATTAGCTATAGTGATATACTAGGCCGACCCAACCAACTCTATGGGTTGGACTAGGATTGGCCTAAACAGGTTCATATGTCGCCGATTTTTATAGCTCAGTCCGAAGTAGCAACTGGTCACGACTCGGGTCTCTGTCTGGGCCTATGGGGCCATGTACGCACCGTGACAACTGGAGTGTCTGTCCATCAGGTACATGTGGTACACGGGCGTCTGTCGGTTTTTTCTTTTCAAGTATCGTGCGCACAACAGTACAACACACACCACGAGATGGCCTGGGTTTTATTTGTTGGGACGGTCTAAAGTCCGCTACGGTAGACATAGCCTAAGCACAATACGTTCTGCGGCTGAATTGGAACAAAGAGCTAAGTTGTGCTTGGGCCGTCTCCCCAGCCTAGCCTAGTGGATCAGTACGGCACGGCATAACTAGTACAAGGCTAAGCACGGCCCGTTAAGCACAATAAGCCTGTTAGACATGAAATCTGACCGTCAAACAAATTAAACCTGGCATAGCACAGTAGGCATTACCCGTTCAGCATTAACTCAGCTCAATAACGATTGGATTTCCTAATTTTCTACCTGTTTGGGAGTTTAAATATATAAAAAAAATTGAAAAAAAATCTAAAACTTTTCTATAAATAGGCAACAACCCCCTCATTCAGTCACACTCAAACCTACAATCTATTCTTTGAATTCTTTTGGAAATTTTTTGATGCACTTTGTGATCATTTGTTAAAATTCAAAATATTTTTGCTAAAAATCCAAAAATTCAAAATCCAGGTATAGTCAAGAAAAAATATAACAATACAAATTTTCATATATTTTTGTTGTTCTTAATTTTCTGTCGTGATGTAAAATATGTAATAGTGTAATTTTCTATTTACATTTTTTTCAGTTTCCCACATTTCTCAATGGAAATTTTTTGACAATTTTCATATTAGTGAATACGGAATTTCTATATAAGATCTTTCAACCTTCAAGAATGAAACATCTCCACCTTAAATAGGAAAGCAGATTATGGTTGTACCATTTTCAGGCTCTACGAGTGCTGCTGCGTCCACAAGTATCTGAGCAAAGAGATTCAAACCAAGTACAATGAAGTGTGGCAAGATTTCAACAAGATAGTGAAGCGAGATGAGGCTAGAGCTTAGGTAAGATATGTTATTTGCAAAAATTGTCTTCAAAGTCTTCAGGTGGAACCAGGCACTTACACAGACATGTCTAAAGATATAAAGAAAAACAAATCATAGCTATGACTCATGAGGCAGATGCAGCTGTAGTTCTACCCGATGGTATGGTACATAACTGGAATTATAATCCTGAGATAGCTTGAGAATTTCTAGTCCGTTTAATTGTTACACATGATCTACCTTTAAACTTTGATGAGTCACAAGCGTTTGAAACCTATATTACAACTGCTCATAAAACTAGATTTTCTTTAGTTTCTAGACAGATAACAACTCAAGATTTAATTAAATACTACAACAATGGTTGTGTTAGAATAAAATAACTCTGGCTAAAATAAAATCACTCTTTCAGACCTATGGAGTGGTCAAGTCAAGGAGGATTATCTTATTGTAGTTGCTCATATATTAAAGATGTTTGGGTAATAACAAAGAGAACTATAAGCTTTAAACTAATTGACGTAGCACATACGTGTAATAATATTGCAGAATATATTATCAAAGTTGTGGAAGACTTTGGTCTTAGAAATATTTTTTTAAATTACCCTAGACAATGCTGCAGCAAACTCTAGGGCAATGAATATTCTCACTTTGTTGTTTAGTATATACCCCGAATCCTTATTGCTACATCAGTGATGTGCCTACAATGTTATTAATCTTATAATTAAATATGGTTTAAAGAGGTTAGATCCATATGTTAAAGCTTTTCGTGATGCAATATCTTTTGTAAATCATTCTAACCAATGAATTATCGTATTTAAAAACTTCTACATTGCGATGGGTATACATCCTAGAAAGTTTAGTTTGGACATGCTAGTAATATGGAACTCAACTTATCTCATGTTACATAGCATTTTACCCTATGAGTGCATATGTCCTATTTTTATCCACACGCGCTATCTCACAACTATGACGACAACACACTATTGTCTAAGCAGTACTAGTATGTTACTTGCACTTTTGAAATTCTTTTAAGAAATTACTATTGCTTTATCTAGAGTGTACTATCTAATATCTCATTTAATTGTGCAACATATTTTTGAAGTTGCAGATCACTTGAAAGCTAATAAAAATGATATAGTGTTAAAAGAGGTTGTGTGATATGAAAACTAAATATTTAAAATATTAGAAAAAGATTTCGTATCTATACATATTTGCATTTATATTACATCTAAGAGGTAAAATTGAAATATTCATTAATGTTCTTTCTCTTCTGAGTGAAGCTGTATGGATAGATTATTCTAACTATTTTTTAGTTGTTTATACTAAATTGTTTGAAGTTATTAGAAGAACAAATAAAAATTTCAAAGAGTTCACTTGCAACAACCTTCACCAGCACCTACCACAAGTAAGAAGACAAATATGTTAGGCAAAATTTTTGATGCACCAGGATCCTCTAGAAGATCAAGTTCCACAACGTCAAATGCTAGAGCAATCCGTACCCATGGAGAACTATCAGTTTTTCTAGACAACGATCCTGTGGATTACCATTAGAGGACTTCAACATGTTGGAATGGTGGCACGAGCACAAACTAATTTATCCGGTGTTATCTATATTAGTATGAGATGTGTTAGCTATTAATTGTCTTGATGGTTTCTTTCGAATCCGCTTTCCATAGACCCTGTTCAATAAGTGGAACACATTAGCGTTCGCTATCCGATTGGGCAGTAAGGGTCGGAGAAGGACAATCACTCGTTCTTAAAACCAGCATTCTTAAGTTTAAGATCAAAGAGTCTCAGTATTTTTCGGAAGAATATTGGATAGAAAAACAAGTCTCATGAGTGAGATGGTGGAAATACTTCTCACAGTGAAAGATTGAAAATATGCTGATGCGCGAACTCAACACACTGTAAAGAATACATAGTTGGAATATGCATTCAACAGTCTCTATCTAAATGACAACAATTCTTAGAGCATCGATGTATATTATACATTTTCAACAAAGCTATAAACTATGTTCTTTTTTCTTTTCTAAAGTTTTCTCAAGTTGAGTTTTTAATTGGCAAAGTTTTTAACGAGACAATCGTTAAAACATTAATAAAGCTCATTATTATTTTTTTATATTTTATTATATATTTTTTAATTCAACATATTTTTTAATTTATTATGCTTTTTCATAATTTAGATCAAAACGGGCTAACCGGGCCAATTTGGCCCGTCGGGCTAAATGAACACATGCTAACTCGGCACGGCTGTGAGCTCACTATGGCCACCTCAGCCCATGGCCCTTGATGACACAGCCCATTTAGGCCCATTTGGCTACCTCTACATGCCATCACACTTATACTACTACATACATATGCGCATCTCCTACGCATGCTTAAATTTATTGGAGATATTTAAGGCCTTGCGGAGCACGGGCATGTGTATATATACTTAAACCCTAATAGATTAGATACACACTTGCAAGTCTAGCTATCAAACCAACTTTCAAGTGTTCGTGAGTTGGGCAACTCACGGATGCCCCATCTTCCCAACTGCTGGCAAAAAAACCTTTTTCTCACCAAAAATCAGCTTGGTAAAAGAAATGATAAAAAAAATCACAGGCGGCGCTGAAGAAATAAAAAAAAGTTGGAAAAAATAAATTCAGAAAATACCCAAAAAAAACCGCTATCCATGATGCCTCTTGCGGATCCTCTATGAACATGCCATTGCCAGGAAATGCCAAGACGGCACACCGCACACGTCACCCATGTTCCCCTTCACGGCCACAGAGAATCCAGGGACCCAGGTCATTTCTCCTCGAAGCGGAACGAGAATGTTCAAGAAGCCCCGACAAGCGTGGAGAACGCCGCGGCGTCGTCGCGAAGCTCTCCCCGCTGTCCAGTGCGCACGTTGTCCCGAAGCTTCCACGCCTTTCCCCACCCTTCCGCACTGCCCGTGCTCCGCTCTATAAAAGTCTCCGCGCACTTCCCGTTTCCCACCAGGTAAGCAGCAAGATAAGCAAAGCACAGCGACTTCCAAGCTCCGACCATCTCACCTATCTCTGCGTTTCAACTCTAGACTATCCATAACTCTCTGCAGTGCAATGGCTGCAGCGACTGCTCCCTTCGCTCTCGTCAGCCGCCTCTTCCCGGCCGCGCCCCTCCCGATCCGCGCATGCAGGGCCGCGAGGCCGGCGCTCGGGTTCCCGTCATCCGGGAGGACCCGCCCGCTCGCCGTGGCCTCAGCGGCGCAGGAGAACAGGGACAACACCGCCGTCGACGTCCAGGTCAGCCAGAACGGTGGCAACCAGCAGGGCAATGCCGTCCAACGCCGCCCGCGCCGCGCCGCCTTGGACGTCTCCCCGTTCGGTAAGTCCCGAATTTCCCCCTCGTCGTAAAATTCCTTCCCGAGCAGAGGATTCTGCAATCAGAGCAGAGCCTAACGTGCCTGACAATGACTCGCGCATGCAGGGCTAGTGGACCCGATGTCGCCGATGCGGACGATGCGGCAGATGCTGGACACGATGGACCGGATGTTCGACGACGCGTTGGGGTTCCCCACGGCCCGGCGTTCGCCGGCGACGAGCGACATGCGGATGCCGGGACATCATAGAGGACGACAAGGAGGTGAAGATGCGGTTCGACATGCCGGGGCTGTCGCGGGAGGAGGTGAAGGTGATGGTGGAAGACGACGCGCTCGTCATCCGCGGGGAGCACAAGAAGGAGGCCGGCGAGGGCGACGGCGGAGAAGGCGGCGACGGGTGGTGGAAGCAGCGCAGCGTGAGCTCCTACGACATGCGGCTGGCGCTGCCGGACGAGTGCGACAAGAGCAAGGTGCGCGCCGAGCTCAAGAACGGCGTGCTGCTCGTCACCGTGCCCAAGACGGGTGTGGAGCGCAAGGTCATCGACGTGCAGGTCCAGTAGACGAATTACTACTACTTGGATCGGATGTAGGCTCGAAGGTTTCACATGTTGTTTGGGGTTGTACTGGATGGTTGTTTCAGATGCATGTGAGAGTTTTATGTAGTGCGCCGTTCTCCTCCTCTCTAATCGTGCATCACAGAATGCATATGTAAATAGTCAGCGAAGGAATGGAATAATGTGAACTAAAGGTTTTGTTGGTTTATATATCGCTTGTGTGCGCAATGTCTGGCATTTTATACCGGGAAGAAAAACAGAACGGAATTGCAGAACAAGTTAGCGAGGAAAACTGACGGTTACCACTGCCGAATTAGTTCGCCTTGTTGGAACGCGAGTGAGTTAAAACAGTTACAATGTCATCTCTTCGCCGTTTATTGTTGTCAAGTCGTATGAATGAATCGCTGCGATACAAGGTGACAATCAAGACGCAGGCCGCCTCTCGGACGATATCTGGGAAGAGCTTGATCCAACTCCGGCGGCGGTTCCAGCCGTCGTCATTGCTGCAGCATTGAGCAAACAAATTTGGTCTCTCAGGCTTTCGTCAGATTGATCTTAAGTGCAACAATTCACAATTTGCTGTTTAGTCCTCAGGAGAAATGGCCAAATTCTAACCTGCATTATCCGCGTTCTCTGAAGCGGACATGGAGTTGAGCCGAGAGGCGTGCTGCGCCTGCTGCAGGTAGGTGTGCTGCAACATGTGCGAATACTGCGCTGCTGCGGCAAAAGAAATTTGTGCTTGATTGCCGGCAGCTTGCATCTGCTGGCTATAGTTTGGTTGAAGGCCTTGGCGAGCTTCTGCCGGCCCAGCCGCTGTATAGTATGTGCGCATTTGTGACAGCTGCTGCTGCTGTACTCCTGCTCCACCATACGCACCATAGTAACCCTGCAACGTGGATACCAATTTTCTCATTATGTATGCTGAAACGAAAAAAATGATAGTAGCATAATTCGTTGCCACAGTAAAAAAAAATGACCTACGTCACTCTGGGGACAAAAAAAACTGTCACTTTGGTAGGGCTAGGCAAAAAACTTAGGACTTATGAGCTATTTGGGCTCAAGCTCGGCTCGTGCGCAAGCGAGATATGCTTCACTTTGAGCTTGTTACAAAATCAAGCCGAACCCGAGCCGCACGCGAGCAGCTTGGTGGCTCGCCATTTCCTCGCCGGTTCCTGTCTCCTTGCCCTAGGCGCTAACAGGTGAGGCGACTACCAGTCTACCATATCAACTCACGTCTCACTCATTATTTTCTCTTCTCTGCCCTCCCAATCCACCGCCGCTTAGCTTGCAGATCCACCGCCGCTCCCCATCTCCCCGCCGACCGGTTAGCATGCTGATCTACCGCCGCCCCCTCCTCCTCGCCGCCGGCCGCCGCCTCCTACCACCGCTCCTCCTCCCCCACCGTCGCCATTGAGCCTCCTGATCTACTGCCTCCTCTCTCCCCGCCCGTCGGTTGGTTAGTCTGCAAATCCGTTGTCACCCCCCTAATCCCCGCCCACCGGCCGCTCATTCTTCCCCACCGCCACCCCTCCTTCTCCACCACCACCGCTGGTCATTCTCCCCAACCGTTGCTTAGCCTGTAGATCCACCGCCGCCCCCATCTCCCCGCCCGCCGGCCAATCAACACACCGATCTACCGCTGCCCCCCTCTTCTCACCTGCCGGCCATTCAATCTTCCTGCCGCCGCCCCTCCTTCTCCTCCACTGCCACCGTTGAGCCTCCTGATCTACCTGTTGAATAAATCTAATACCGAAATATGAACTTTAGACATAAGCCCCTAGATCAATCAAGAACACATACGTAAACTTTAATGCGAAAACGTACCCGAACTCGGAGAGGCCATTAGGTCAGTGCTCGGCATACGGTTGAGAGGTCGCCGAGGTGGTCGACGGCGTCGGCTGGTGTGCTGATGACGTGGACGGGATGGATGGAAGGCTTCGGCCTTCGTTCACCTGAGCGCTCTGAGAGATCGGGTCTGTGTGGGATACTGGTGGCTTGAACAACCGTCGTTAGTTTAGCCTGCCGTATCCCCTTTATTTATAGCGCCGTGACCGACCAAAACCAAAAGAGGGTCGCTGCGCCCGATCGTATGCGTGAGTGGAGGCGTGCCTCCCGAAACTCTGGATTCGCATTCAAACGATCAACCCAACATTCTCCCCTTTGATCGTGAGGCTAACATCATAAGCCCATTCTTAATGAAAACAGCTCACCAAGGTAATGTGTTGCATGGCTAATGAAGTGTCATACAACCCCAGTACCTATAGCGTACTATTCCATCTCGTAATAGATATATATTATACTTAATGGGAGTTTGTTTGCTTTAGGTCCTTTTATCCAGAATCAAAGGCTTTCCAATAAAACCCATGCCGGCAACATAATCACGAAAAATATTGGGTGGTAAGCCTTTAGTAAGCGGATCCGGAAGCATTAACTTAGTACTTATATGCTTGATACTAATGGTTTGATTCTGAATTATATCTTTCACAACATGATACTTAATGTCAATGTGTTTGACAGTACTACTTGACATGTTGTTATTTGCATAAAAGACTGCGGATTCGTTATCGTAGTACAAGGTGGGTGGTTTAGAGATGCTGTCTACCACTCTAAGTCCCGGGATAAAGTTAGTGTTGTGAAGTCTTTTCCATGGTGATGATGATTGAATCTAGTCCCGTCAAGCATGGAAGCACAACGGACAACCCTTTCCGGTTCTTCGCACCTGCTACCGACCTCACGACTCACGACTGCTAGCCAAAGTCTAGTGCATGACTGAACTTCCGAATTGAGCACATAAACATCACTGTAGCCAATCTTTTTTTCAAATTTGCCGCATGGAGCTTCTCAAACTCGGCAGATGTCTGACACGCGCAATAGGTCTATAATGAGAGCTATTTTTGGTATAAAAAGACAGACGTTTAGAGACCAATTTTTTTTTAAAAAAAAGTGGCATATTTTCAAACTTAGTTCTGAACTTCTTTGTTTCGGAGAGGAGACTGAACTAAGGTCCGCAATGGCGAAGAAGAGAGAAGAAACCTGAGAACGTAAGGCCTGGCCCGAGAAAGTTTTGCACGGGCCAAGGGTAGATTTAGAATTGGGCTTTTCTTTTGCGAGCCGAAAGAAATTGGCCTGTACCGCAGCTTGACCCAAGTCCGGAATTTTGAATTAGCTATAGTGCTATACTACTATACTAGGCCGACCCAACCAACTCTATGGTTGGACTAGGACTGGCCTAAACAGGTTCATATGTCGCCGATTTTTAAAGCTCAGTCCGAAGTAGCAACTGGTCACGACTCGGGTTTCTGTCTGGGCCTATGGGGCCATGTACGCACCGTGACAACTGGAGTGTCTGTCCATCAGGTACATGTGGTACACGGGCGTCTGTCGGTTTTTTCTTTTCAAGTATCGTGCGCACAACAGTACAACACACACCACGAGATGGCCTGGGTTATATTTGTTGGGCCGGTCTAAAGCCTGTTACGGTAGGTATGGTCTAAGCACAATACGCCCTGCGGCTGAATTGTGTCAGGCCAACCTAGAACAAAGAGCTAAGCTGTGCCTCGGCCGTCTCCTCAGCCTAGTGGACCAGTACGGCACGACACCAATAGTAAAAGGCTAAGTATGGCCCGTTAAACACAATAAGCCCATTAGACATGAAATCTGACCGTTAAACATATCTTTACTACTTTAAAAGAAGGAGTTGGTGGTTGATGAGTCCTCTTCCATATCTCTTCTCAGCCATTTGATCTGAACAATAAAATCTTAACCGCCCCTTTCCTCTCCCCCCTCTCTCTCTCTCGCGATCTAACTGCTAAAGTTTTTTCGTTGCAACGCACGAGCACATGACTAGTTTAGCATGACATGGCACGGTAGATATGACCCGTTCAGCATGAACTCAGCTCAATAACGATTGGATTTCCTAATTTTCTACCTGTTTGAGAGTTTAAAAATATAAAAAATTTGAAAAAAAATCTAAAAATTTTCTATAAATAGACAACAACCCCCTCATTCAGTCACACTCAAACCTACAATCTATTCTTTGAATTCTTTTGGAAAACTTTTGATGCACTTTGTGATCATTTGTTAAAATTCAAAATATTTTTGCTAAAAATCAAAAAATTTGAAATCTAGCTATGTCAAGAAAAGATATAACAATACAAATTTTCATATATTTTTGTTGTTCTTAATTTTCTTTGTAATTTTCTGTTTACACTTTTCAATTTCCCACATTTCTCAATGGAAATTTTTTTTGACAATTTTCATATTAGTGAATACGGAATTTCTATATAAGATCTTTCATCCTTCAAGAATGAAACATCTCCACCTTAAATAAGATAGCAGATTATGGTTGTACCATTTTCAGGCTCTACGAGTGCTGCTGCATCCACAAGTATATGAGCAAAGAGATCTAGACCAAGTACAATGGAGTGTGGCAAGATTTCGACAAGATAATAAAGCGAGATGAGGCTAGAGCTCAGGTAAGATATGTTATTTGCAAAAATTGTCTTCGAAGTCTTCAGGTGGAACCAGGCACTTACACGGACATGCCTAAAGATATAAAGAAAAACAAATCATAGCCATGACTCATGAGGTAGATGCAGCTAGTTCTACCCGATGGTATGGTACATAACTGGAATTATAATCCTGAGATAGCTCAAGAATCTCTAGTCCGTTTAATTGTTACACATGATCTACCTTTAAACTTTAATGAGTCACAAACGTTTGAAACATATATTAGAACTGCTCATAAAACTAGATTTTCTTTAGTTTCTAGACAGATAACAACTCGAGATTTAATTAAATACTACAACAATGGTTGTGCTAGAATAAAATAACTCTGGATAAAATAAAATAACTCTTTCAGACCTATGGAGTGGTCAAGTCAAGGAGGATTATCTTATTGTAGTTACTCATTATTAAAGATGTTTGGGTAATAACAAAGAGAACTATAGGCTTTAAACTAATTGACGTAGCATATACGTGTAATAATATTGCAGAATATATTATCAAAGTTATGGAAGACTTTGGTCTTAGAAATATTTTTTAAATTACCCTAGACAATGCTGCAGCAAACGCTAGGGCAATGAATATTCTCACTCTGTTGTTTAGTATATACCCCGAATCCTTATTGCTACATCAGTGATGCGCCTGCAATGTTATTAATCTTATAATTAAATTCGGTTTAAAGAGGTTAGATCCATATGTTAAAGCTTTTCATGATGCAATATCTTTTGTAAATCATTCTAACCAATGAATTATCGCATTTAAAAACTTCTACATTGCGATGGGTGTACATCTAAGAAAGTTTAGTTTGGACATGCTAATAATATGGAACTCAACTTATCTCATGTTACATAGCATTTTACCCTATGAGTGCACATTTTCTGTTTTTATCCACACGCACTATCTCACAACTATGACGACAACACACTATTGTCTAAGCAGTACTAGTATGTTACTAGCATTTTTGAAACTCTTTTACGAAATTACTATTGATTTATCTAGAGTGTACTATCTAATATCTCCTTTAATTGTGCAACATTTTTGAAGTTGCGGATCACTTGAAAGCTAATAAAAATGATACAGTGTTACAAGAGGTTGTGTGATATGAAAACTAAATATTTAAAATATTAGAAAAAGATTTCGTATCTATACATATTTGCATTTATATTACATCTAAGAGCTAAAATTGAAATATTCATTAATGTTCTTTCTCTTCTGAGTGAAGCTGCATGGATAGATTATTCTAACTATTTTTTAGTTGTTTGTACTAAATTGTTCGAAGTTATTAGAAGAACTAATAAAAATTTCAGAGAATTCACTTGCAACAATCTTCACCAGCACCTACCACAAGTAAGAAGACAAATATGTTAGACAAAATTTTTGATGCACCAGGATCCTCCAGAAGATCAAGTTCCACATCGTCAAATGCTAGAGCAATCCATACCCATGGAGAACTATTAGTTTTTCTAGACAACGATCCCGTGGATTACCATTAGATGACTTCAACATGTTGAAATGGTGGCACGAGCACAAGCTAATTTATCTGGTGTTATCTATATTAGTATGGGATGTGTTAGCTATTAATTGTCTTGATGGTTTCTTTCGAATCCGCTTTCCATAGACCCTATTCAATAAGTGGAACACATTAGTGTCCCCTATCTGGAAGGGCAATCACTCGTTCTTAAAATCAGCATTCTTAAGTTTAAGATCAAAGAGTCTCAATTTTTTTGGAAGAATATTGGATAGAAAAACAAGTCTCACGAGTGAGATGGTGGAAATACTTCTCACAGTGAAATATTGAAAATATGCTGATGCGCGAACTCAACACACTGTAAAGAATACAGAGTTGGAATATGCATTCAACAATCTCTATCTAAATGACAACAATTCTTAGAGCATCGATGTATATTATACATTTTTAACAGAGCTATAAACTATGTTCTTATTTCTTTTCTAAAGTTTTCTCAAGTTGAGTTTTTAACTGACAAAGTTTTTAACGAGGCAATCGTTAAAACATTAACAAAGCTCATTATTATCTTTTATCTTTTATTTATCTTTTTTAATTCAACATATTTTTTAATTTATTACGTTTTTCATAATTTAGGTCAAAACGGGCTAACCGGGCCAATTTGGCCCGTCGGGCTAAATGGACACGTGCTGACTCGGCACGGCTGTGAGCTCACTATGGCTGTCTCAGCCCATGGCCCTTGACGGCACAACCCATTTAGGCCCATTTGGCTATCTCTACATGCCATCACACTTAGGGGGTGATCGGTTTGGCTTTTTTTCGGTTTCAGCTTCTAGTTTCAGCTTTTTTTTCACTATTCACTACACTATCCACTAACTCAGCTACAGTGTTTTTTCAGCCAGCTACGTTGTTTTTTCAGCCAAAAGACATCGCTATTCTGATCACCCCCTTATACTACTACATACATATGCGCATCTCCCACGCATGCTTAAATTTATTGGAGACATTTAAGGCCTTGTGGAGCATGGGCATGTGTATATATACTTAAGCCCTAATAGATTAGATACACACTTGCAAGTCTAGCTATCAAACCAACTTTCAAGTGTTCGTGAGTTGGGCAACTCACGGATGCCCCATCTTCCCAACTGCTGGCAAAAAAAAAACCTTTTTCTCACCAAAAATCAGCTTGGTAAAAGAAATGATAGAAAAAAAAATCACAGGCGGCGCTGAAGAAATAAAAAAAAAGTTGGAAAAAATAAATTCAGAAAATACCCAAAAAAAAACCGCTATCATGTGCCTCTTGCGGATCCTCTATGAACATGCTGGCCAGGAAATGTCAAGACGGCACACCGCACGCGTCACCCATGTTCCCCTTCACGGCCACAGAGAATCCAGGGACCCAGGTCATTTCTCCTCGAAGCGGAACGAGAATGTTCAAGAAGCCCCGACAAGCGTGGAGAACGCCGCGGCGTCGTCGCGAAGCTCTCCCCGCTGTCCAGTGCGCACGTTGTCCCGAAGCTTCCACGCCTTTCCCCACCCTTCCGCACTGCCCGTGCTTCGCTCTATAAAAGGCTCCGCGCACTTCCCGTTTCCCACCAGGTAAGCAGCAAGATAAGCAAAGCACAGCGACTTCCAAGCTCCGACCATCTCACCTATCTCTGCGTTTCGACTCTAGACTATCCATAACTCTCTGCAGTGCAATGGCTGCAGCGACTGCTCCCTTCGCTCTCGTCAGCCGCCTCTTCCCGGCCGCGCGCCTCCCGATCCGCGCATGCAGGGCCGCGAGGCCGGCGCTCGGGTTCCCGTCATCCGGGAGGACCCGCCCGCTCGCCGTGGCCTCCGCGGCGCAGGAGAACAGGGACAACACCGCCGTCGACGTCCAGGTCAGCCAGAACGGTGGCAACCAGCAGGGCAATGCCGTCCAACGCCGCCCGCGCCGCGCCGCCTTGGACGTCTCCCCGTTCGGTAAGTCCCGAATTTCCCCCTCGTCGTAAAATTCCTTCCCGAGCAGAGGATTCTGCAATCAGAGCAGAGCCTAACGTGCCTGACAATGACTCGCGCATGCAGGGCTAGTGGACCCGATGTCGCCGATGCGGACGATGCGGCAGATGCTGGACACGATGGACCGGATGTTCGACGACGCGTTGGGGTTCCCCACGGCCCGGCGTTCGCCGGCGACGAGCGACATGCGGATGCCGTGGGACATCATAGAGGACGACAAGGAGGTGAAGATGCGGTTCGACATGCCGGGGCTGTCGCGGGAGGAGGTGAAGGTGATGGTGGAAGACGACGCGCTCGTCATCCGCGGGGAGCACAAGAAGGAGGCCGGCGAGGGCGACGGCGGAGAAGGCGGCGACGGGTGGTGGAAGCAGCGCAGCGTGAGCTCCTACGACATGCGGCTGGCGCTGCCGGACGAGTGCGACAAGAGCAAGGTGCGCGCCGAGCTCAAGAACGGCGTGCTGCTCGTCACCGTGCCCAAGACGGGTGTGGAGCGCAAGGTCATCGACGTGCAGGTCCAGTAGACGAATTACTACTACTTGGATCGGATGTAGGCTCGAAGGTTTCACATGTTGTTTGGGGTTGTACTGGATGGTTGTTTCAGATGCATGTGAGAGTTTTATGTAGTGCGCCGTTCTCCTCCTCTCTAATCGTGCATCACAGAATGCATATGTAAATAGTCAGCGAAGGAATGGAATAATGTGAACTAAAGGTTTTGTTGGTTTATATATCGCTTGTGTGCGCAATGTCTGGCATTTTATACCGGGAAGAAAAACAGAACGGAATTGCAGAACAAGTTAGCGAGGAAAACTGACGGTTACCACTGCCGAATTAGTTCGCCTTGTTGGAACGCGAGTGAGTTAAAACAGTTACAATGTCATCTCTTCGCCGTTTATTGTTGTCAAGTCGTATGAATGAATCGCTGCGATACAAGGTGACAATCAAGACGCAGGCCGCCTCTCGGACGATATCTGGGAAGAGCTTGATCCAACTCCGGCGGCGGTTCCAGCCGTCGTCATTGCTGCAGCATTGAGCAAACAAATTTGGTCTCTCAGGCTTTCGTCAGATTGATCTTAAGTGCAACAATTCACAATTTGCTGTTTAGTCCTCAGGAGAAATGGCCAAATTCTAACCTGCATTATCCGCGTTCTCTGAAGCGGACATGGAGTTGAGCCGAGAGGCGTGCTGCGCCTGCTGCAGGTAGGTGTGCTGCAACATGTGCGAATACTGCGCTGCTGCGGCAAAAGAAATTTGTGCTTGATTGCCGGCAGCTTGCATCTGCTGGCTATAGTTTGGTTGAAGGCCTTGGCGAGCTTCTGCCGGCCCAGCCGCTGTATAGTATGTGCGCATTTGTGACAGCTGCTGCTGCTGTACTCCTGCTCCACCATACGCACCATAGTAACCCTGCAACGTGGATACCAATTTTCTCATTATGTATGCTGAAACGAAAAAAATGATAGTAGCATAATTCGTTGCCACAGTAAAAAAAAATGACCTACGTCACTCTGGGGACAAAAAAAACTGTCACTTTGGTAGGGCTAGGCAAAAAACTTAGGACTTATGAGCTATTTGGGCTCAAGCTCGGCTCGTGCGCAAGCGAGATATGCTTCACTTTGAGCTTGTTACAAAATCAAGCCGAACCCGAGCCGCACGCGAGCAGCTTGGTGGCTCGCTCATTTCCCTCGCTCGGTTCCTGTCTCCTTGCCCTAGGCGCTAACAGGTGAGGCGACTACCAGTCTACCATAACAACTCACGTCTCACTCATTATTTTCTCTTCTCTGCCCTCCCAATCCACCGCCGCTTAGCTTGCAGATCCACCGCCGCTCCCCATCTCCCCACCGACCGGTTAGCATGCTGATCTACCGCCGCCCCCTCCTCCTCGCCCGCCGGTCGCTCAGTCTCCCTACCACCGCTCCTCCTCCCCCATCGTCGCCATTGAGCCTCATAATCTACTGCCTCCTCTCTCCCGGCCCATCGGTTGGTTAGTCTGCAAATCCGTTGTCACCCCCCTAATCCCCGACCACCGGCCGCTCATTCTTCCCCACCGCCACCCCTCCTTCTCCCCCACCACCGCTGGTCATTCTCCCCAACCGTTGCTTAGCCTGAAGATCCACCGTCGCCCCCATCTCCCCGCCCGCCGGCCAATCAACAGGCCGATCTACCGCTGCCCCCCTCTTCTCACCTGTCGGCCATTCAATCTTCCTGCCGCCGCCCCTCCTTCTCCTCCATCGCCACCGTTGAGCCTCCTGATCTACTGCCTCCCTTCTCCCCGCCCGTCGGCCAGTCAGTCCGCAGATTTGTCACCACCCCTAATCCCCACCCGTCGGCAGCTCATTCTTCCCCACCACCGCCCCCTCCTTCTCCCCCACCGCCGCTAGTCATTCTCCCCCACCGTCGCCCCTCGTTCTCCCCCACTGCCGCGCTAGTTCAGCTTGGCCTCCGCGCAGTCTAGTGATGCAAGGAAATCCTACATGAAAATCAAGATGAAGAAACTAGTGGTAATATATCTTGATTGCTTTGCAATTACCATGATTGGGTGCTGAACTATTTTTCTTTCCACATGGATGCCTGTTGATTTTTTTTTTTTGCATTCTTGTTAACAAATTGTTTTTAAGTAGTGATTTCATGCTAGAAGCTAGATGATATTCTATATCTTCTCCTTTTGTTAAACAGTTGGTTTGGATCCTGACGTTGTGAACCATTTGAGATATGCGCTGCCATTATCAGGGCATTATGAAGTCTTGGCCAGCCAAATAGAAACGCTGTTGCCTAGAACCTATAGCAAATCGTGCTCAAAGGGCTTTTGAGATGTTGAACTGCTCTGAAGTCTTCAACCTAGTCAGACGAACCAACATTGTCTTGTACTGCTTGCTTGCTAAACAGCATGCTGTGGCTCGTGAGCCAACTCGAGCCAGAAAACGAGTCAAAGTGAGCTGGACTTATAACTCATTTTCTAAATGAGTCGAGCCAAGCTGAGCCGCAGCTCCGAGCGAGCTCGTCCGAGCCTGGCTCACTCGGCTAGCTCGTTTCCAGCCCTACACTTTGGGGACCAGAAAAAATCGTTAAGGAGTTGTATGCAATTGGCAACATCTCGTTGCAAATCCAACTTAGCAAAAGAATACCAACCATAGGCATGTGGTACATGCTTTCCGGAGAATATCCACCAGTGTACCTGCAGAGAGATAGAACATGGATTCACTTCCCAATTAAAATGCTGATAGGTTCACAATTTACGAAAATCTAAACCAACAAATGTACATAACATTCGATCCAAAAATAATATACAAAACAAGAACAATTCAAAAGTCCAGAAAGCAATATGACAGTGAATGATCGAGAAAATACTATATCTGCAGAACAAGAACAACAAATATTTGTAGGTTTTTTCACTCGGGCATACCAGTAGTAGTAAGGATAGGTGCGGTGAGGTTGAGGGAAGTAGGAGGCTGCCATTGCAGAAGCAGCGGAACACAGGTATGACGAAGATGGTGCCGCCGTCATCGCCGGCCTCATCCTGACCATGCCTGAACAGCAGCACAATTCGAGAGATTAGTCCCTCGGGACAGGCAAGACTACATGCTTCAGCGAGAAATCCATCTCTGTCAGGAGAGAACCGGCCAAAAGCCCATAGGAAACAAATCGTACCAAACGGTCCCGCAGCAGCCGGCTGCGACGCGCCGAGCGCCGCGAGGTTGCAGTTGGCCCTTCTCCCGTCGATCACCGGCGTCGGGTCCTGCAGCGCGCGCATTGCGCCTTCGGGGTCCCTGAACGTCACCTGACACACGCCAGCACAAGCACCAAATGAGCTAGCCAGTAAATAAAACACGTACCTTGCACGTCACATTGCGACCGATACGTGGGAAGCGTACAAATCCGTAGCCCCTGGAGCGGCCGGTGTGCTTGTCGGTGATGACGACGGCCTCGACGATCTCCCCGAACTGCTCGAAGTAGCCCTGCATCGCGTCGCGCTGCGTCTCCCACGCCAGGCCCCCCACGAACAGCTTCGTGAACGTCGTGTCGCCATCCATGGATCGCCGCCGGCCGAAGAGGAGGAAGGTAGGAGGCAATTGTATGAACGTGCTAGCCAATGGCTGGATGTCTGAACTGGGCGAGAATTTGTGCGGAGAAGACGGCGAGATTGTGCCCCCACGACGACAGGCATGGGTTGGAGATGCATGAGTGCGTCGTGCGTGTAATAATCATGTAATGCAGGGATGCTTTGCGCATGAGAACTCTCCCGGAGTCGTGTGCTCACGCTCCGAAAGTGGCGCGGTCGCATGCAGCCTCGCTGATTTGTTACTTTTTCGGAGGTAAAAGATAGGTGGACCGTGGTCAAGTCTCGGAGTGGGGGGTTTTCACTTTCACCACGGGGGTCAAGTAAACCTCGGTGAGAATCATTACCTAAACACAAACTAAGCAGGAGTATTTGCTTAAGGATACTTTACATTGTTGCATCCTCAATTGCCGTGCGAACTACTAAAATATAAGTGGAAACACCGGCAATTTTAGAATTGGCTGGTGAACATGTAGAACCAACTGGTCAATCATACGTTGTAGTTGGCCGTGTTTGAATCCAAGCAAGAGGCTACAAATTGTGATTTGTGAGCTGCTCTTTGATCTGAAATAATGTATGCCAACACCCTAAAAAGAATGTATGCCAACAGCTAGGAACGCTTTAGAGAGGGTACGGTGTCTTTTGATGTCCGTCTTTTTAGCAAGATATCCTAACTGTAAAGGGATGTACGATACGATAATTTTGTTTCTGTGGAGGGAAGGTGGCCTCTTTTTGTGTGTTGGTTTTCAAAATGGCGAGGAGTGGTATGGTATACGTGAAGGGCACGCACGGTATGAGTTGGGACGAGTGGTGGACGGCCGCACGCGTATATTGCCCTTGGCCAACCACGACCATCTGATCTTATCATCTCTTGCATCCTTTCGATTCAATGTTGCTGGCCGGACACCGCGAGGTTGCGGAAAAAGCCCAGAAGCGCGGCCCGGGAGAGGGGAGACTGTCCGCTGTCACCCGGGCCCCGCGCGGCACGCACAGGCTGCCAGCCAACGCAAAGAGGCCCGCACGCGGTGTTGCCTATTGGACCGGGAAAAAGTAGGTTGCGTCGTGCGGCGGTGCGGGAGCTTGAGCCTCGGGCGCAGGCCACAGCGCCAGCCCGTTGCGTTTGAGCCACTTCTCTTCGGCGTGGCCGTGTCGGCCTGCGCGAGCCCAACCGCCCGAGGTGGCCTGACCGATGGAACTTGGCCCTTTTGCGGGTTTTCCTCCAATTTTTCCGCAATCAGCAGCGACCGCGCGGTGCGTGCGAGCAATGGATTGCTGCCGACGGCCTCAACTCCGTGAATCCGCTGGCGTGAGAGACCCGTTGATTTTGAGAAGTAATTTATTTATTTATTTTTTCTATACCAAATTGTTCTAGTTTGTTCTTACGAGTTATTAACTTGGCGTGAGTTTTACACATCAATGGAGATTATAAACAACCTACTTTTCGCTACCGTGATCATTTGTAATCATAATATCGTTGCAAGATCTAGTCTCTAGCACGAAAGATAAAAAAGTTCAACACATTCGACTCTAAGAATTTCATGATGATATGTAGTTCATCTAGAATCTTTAAAATAAAAAGTTGGATGTTGCTAGCGTCCGTACATTTGATAGTAGTGTTTTCATCGTATGATCTAATACAACATTTTTAGACAATGTGTGCAACAATTTTAATCATTGTATACAACAAAAATGTTTAATAAAAATTTCGATGTTGCATTTGGTTAGTGCTGATTGTTGCACACATAAAATCAAAATATTGCAACATTCATAAACAATATATACAATAAATTGCATAATAGCAGTGGAATGTTGAGAAGAAATTTTTTTTAAAAATATTACCTTAGATTTACAAGAAGAATAATACAAACGTTCGCAAACATTGGATCGTTTTTAGAAGAAATCATCGAACCTAATGCAACGAACATAAACTCATTGCAACAATTTGGCAAAACTACCACAACAAACTTCTCTCATGCTGCAACATTTGAGAATACCCCCTTTTAACAAAATATAACACTCGATGCAACAACCTAGAAGAATCACCATAACAAAAAAGGAACTAGACAGAGGTAGAAGAAGATGTGGGGATTTTGAGAAAACTCACTGGAATGATAGACTTGAAATTAGCACAAAAAATGGGACATTAGTGCTGAGAGGAGTCGCTGGTGATCGAAAACGGCAAAACCATCACCGATAGTGGCCGAAATTGATGGAGGTGATCGAATTGAGAGAGTGTGTGTGGAAGATGAATAGCATATGGTAGATAGAGAAAGAAGAGAAATGGATAAAATAGGAACGGTGGAGTTGAGTTGTGACTGGAGGCTACATGCTTTTGATGTATAGGAGAGGAGGATGAGTAGTGGAGGTAGAGGAGGATGAGTAGTGGAGGTAGGTGAAGAGGGGAAAAGAAGTAGTAGATAAGGGAAATGGATAAGATAGGAATAGTGTAATTGTGTTATGATTGAAGCATCCGATGGTTTTAATGCTATTGGACGTTTGTCCAATATCATTACACTAAAAAGTGAAGTACTTATGTATTTTATCCATATATTATTAATATAAATCGCAAGATCTTTTGAAAAAAAAACATACGAATCGGAGCTAGTGAGTTGACGACCAGGTCAACCACAGGTCCCACAAGCACGATTATCATGAGCTAAGGGACCTTTGCTTGATTTTTGTGCTAGTAGCCTGTTGGAACAAATCAAAGGCAGTGCTCAGAACTGCTTCGCATCCGACTTCTGTTGCCGTTGTGAGCTTTTTTTACCATGGCATGCATGGCGGACAGCGGAGCCGTGCAAGAGTTTTTTTAGGGTACAATACACCCACTCGTACCATATGCAGACCGAACCTAGGTTGGATGGGCGAACAGCCTCACTCTCAAGTCTAGGTATAGCAAGAGTTAATGGTTCTTTTCCGCAGCCAGCCATGGCGACAAGGTGGGCTGGGCTCCTGGGCCCAATGCTGAGCGAAGGCCTGTGTGATACTAGGGAGTTTCATTCGGGCCGTGGGAGCTCGGGCCCATAGGCTAGTCGTGCGGGGTAAATGTCACAACGATGCTATTGACAGATGATGTTGGGTCGGTGTACCGGGCCAGCTTCGTCCCGGTTGGCTCACGTGTGCTATTCAGCCATGTTCAGTTTCAAATTTAAGAACTTGTGTGCATTTGGATCAGCGAACGGGCCGGGCGCTTCAAAACGTCGTTCATGGGCGAAGTTTTTGGTCTAGGACAGATGTAACCAATGTGCAAA
This sequence comes from Melocanna baccifera, assembly GCA_036346265.1. Lineage (NCBI taxonomy): Eukaryota > Viridiplantae > Streptophyta > Magnoliopsida > Poales > Poaceae > Melocanna > Melocanna baccifera. The sequence continues at coordinate 7,483,321 of CM070682.1, forward strand.
GGTTGCGGTAGGGCCCAAGTTGAAAAACGATAGTACAAAGGCCAATACCGCACATAGAAAAAAAATTCGGAAACTTTTCAACAATTAGAACATTTCTTTTTTTTTGCCATAGAACAATAAAAAGAGTAGAGCTCCATTTGCGGTTAGTACATTATATGTACCCTTTTACCACCTAGACTTCATATGTATTTTTCTTTTGCTTATAATAAATAATCTAGCACATCCAAAATACATATAATTTGTAACCAACTAGTAATCTAAAAAAAGATATTCGATGACCTAGATTACAAATGGGTTTCTAATTTTGCGCTGAACCAAAACACTTCTTAAAATGAAGACCACCCTTTGGTGGGGGGTGGATATACCACTTCACTCACCGTGGTATATTGGTGTCCAACTTTATGCGGACTCAAATATGGTTTAGTAGGAATTTTATGATACTGTAGATTTATCTCCATCTCCGCCTGTCTAGGCATATATTGAGGGGACACACTCGTGTGTGTGCATGGTGGTGTGTGTCTTCCTCGTAACAAAAACACTTCTCATATTCCTAGCTCTAAGAAAAATTATATCTTATTATTACCTGTTATAGAACCAAAATTCAATATCTTCAGGCAAGGTTATTGGTGACTAAACAGCTAATAGCACAAGACACTTAACATTTTGTTAATCAGTAAATCATATAGCTCAGGTGGTAAAGATTGGAAAACAATTGACAGAGTATGTTGGATTTCTAGAGCTTCCTTAATTAAGTGTATGAGAGTAGGAGATATGCACATTGGCCGTTCACCATCACAAGCAGGACTGTATATATTCCCATTCGATTGTGCTATTAGACTCACTACTTGGTTTATCAAGTTTGCAAAAAAAAATGGCAAATGAATGGAAGGTTCGCATCCTTGCAGCCATGTAGCACTAATATCTTCCACTGAAACATGAATTGGCTTATTCAAATACTCTTGCACATAAATTACATTAGTTAGTGTTCATTGGCAAGGCAATAGATATACCAACAGATGATGCATAGTATAAGTATGCATGGCAAAACATCCATATGCAACATATCTCAATTATAAAGCCAAAACTCAAAAAATCCCCGTCGATTACTGGAAGCTGAAACCATGTAGCTAACTGACCATGCCAAAACACACAAAAAAGTTAGCTACATACATGCTACTGCACTCTTGATAGGAGGGCGATGTGAAATGATAATATAGTAATAGAGATCTACAAATTATTCTAAAATATGCATTATAACATATCTCATACAAAGATTGTCAACCATCCAACTTTATTATGTGATAAGTGATTATAAGTCAGATTAACAGGTATTACATATATATTAGTCACGGCTCACCTACGAAATTATACGAGTAATGGAACAGGAAAAATAAACATAGCAGCCCTAATGTTAAAAGATTACTAGTGGTTTAAACCTACTTTAAAACATGTTCAAATGCTACCCCCATTAATGATTTAAACATGAATTCTAACACACTAATTAAAAGCATGAATTCGAGAATGTTATTAACTGAGTATTCTAATAAACCTAACAGCAGGTAAAACAATATAACCTACAATATCATGTTATGAATACAACATTAGAAGTCTATAAATAGACAAGCATTAGTAATATGATAATTGTATTCCATGGCGGTGGTGACAAATAATCATGGAAGATGCGATATGCAAAACGGATAACTTAATAGCTCGAGGTATTTGTCTTGAACACGTTTGGCGAACTCACTGCACGAAGGATCTGGAATGCATAACTGCCCAAATGCTCCTTCAACGGCTGCATGCGAACCTACACAATGGAACAAAAATGAATAAGATACAACCTAGTTTGAATTGATGAAAGACGACAAGAGATTTATTTGATCGAAAAGAAACAAGCTCGCTAGCCCCTTTGCCATGCGAATTATTGTTCAGCTGAATGAACCATTCAAATGTCAAAGCAAACCACGTTCCACGGCACACGCTAACAGAGTTGTAAGCGAAACATGATTCGATCGTGCCCCTGACCGGTCGAACCATGATGGCATGTGCGACGGCCAGCTGTGGCCACCTGCCACCGCCGCTAGCCATCACCGCTGCCACCATCAGCCGTACCGTCACCCAGCCCGCATTGCGCCTGGCCGCTATTTTTAAGTAATAGAGTGAATTTTGGCTTCTGCGTGGCACGGAGCAAACAATGCGGGCATCAATTTCAGTGCCCGGTCCAACGCCGTGAAATCAGCACTAGTCCATCGTGCAGGCGAATGGCTCTAAAATCCAAATTGCACAGCCGAGACTGTGCGAGCACAGTTCGTTCGATCAAAAGGGAGAGGACAAGATGCCGAATAACTGTTGAGACGACCGACAACCGAGCCAGGAGTTGTAAGTTGTCTAACCTTCGGTTAAAACAATGTGCTAGTACTGCCTGCTAGTCGCTTGATTGAAAAGAAACGCATCTATGCAACAACCGCACCAGTGTGATTGTCAGATTGTGCCACAGCTATATTGAGTATGCATATCAGGTCAGATACTGATTCTTTAATTGCGCGTACCTGCCCAGACACTCGATTTTGGCCCACTGATCTTTCGGGTCGAGTCATCTTAAGGCCCAGTTAACAAAAGTTACATTCGATCGGAATTAATTGTACGTATTATTCGGTTCATACTGATGTTGCTACACGGATGTACAGCCGCAACAGCAAAAGTTCCCAGCTAATGATATGGAGCATTTTTTTTGTGCTAATCGAATCTTTAAGAAAAGTTTTAATTTAGTTGGAACAAGCCCATCAACTGACTAGCCTAAGTTCATGTCAGGCATTAGTTGGCGAGTGCCAATCCCGAAAGAGTTGGGTAGGTGAAGTTTGAGCCGTTCTTTAGGCATGTAGGACGAGAGAGCAAGCTTTGTTATTAAGTAGGTTTATCTGCTTTGCTCTCAGTCTGATAGCGATTCATTCAACAACCAAAGATTCGCCTTCTTGCCGTTCAAGAACAAATATTCCTGACTGAACTTGAAGAGTGCGGATGATTCCCTTGACTACATATTGGAGTCAGGCCATTTTGAAATAAAAATAAAAGTGTTGAAGTCAGCGTGGGTTGATCACAGTTGACAAACTCACATATCCACATGCGAGCTGATTTCTGAACATTTATATTTTCCATGGAAGAAAGCGGAGCCGGAGCACATGATTACATCACATGAACTCGTCCCAGTGTTGCAGGAGGACCAGGGAGAGTACCCGCGCGTTGCGCTCCAACGCACTACACTCCAAGCTGCAAGCACACCGTACGTAGCTCACCTGTCGCGAGCAACCACTAACAAGAAGTCCGTAGTAACACTGTGTCGCACGCCGTTGGTGACACTCGAGATCCGCCCGCGACTGCGAGGCCGACGGTCCAGTCGCGCCAGTGCGCCACCTGCGACCGGCCCCATCTGTACCCGGCAAACTGCAGAAGAGACAGGGTCACGGTGTTGCCGCGTTGGCCTGGCCTGGCCGTACGCATACCGTTCCCACCGAGGACGAAGAAATTGGAGAGGGGGAGAGGCGAACGCTCGATCGATCCAACCGCATTGTCGACCACCGACACCAACCTCCGGTGGGGGGAAAAAAAAGAGAGAGAGAAGAAAAAACACCCACAGGAAGTTCAGTAGAAAGGGACCGGTCCACGGAGATCGCTCAATGAAATACCTACCCCATCTGTCGTTTCCAGCTTGCCAAGTGAAAGCTCCCGTGTATTGTGACAAAAGCTACCCGCTTATTTCAAGGTCGTTGCGTAATTTGTTCAGAAGAGCGCAGCTCCAGGTAACAACTGAGAGCTATGGAAAGGCGTAGTAGAACTAGAACTTCGCAGTCAGATGAGATAGCTGAGATTCAGAGACCAAGGTAAGGTTAACGTGGTGGTACTTGCTTTTACGACCTCTCGCATCAGGATGGACGTGTCAACGGAACAGCCGGAACGTCAATTCCACGAGGTCATGCCATACCATAACCACCCGGTCCGTCAGCCATCAGCGGCGTGGGCTAGCTCCTCGCGCCACGGAGTCGCCACCCGGCATGCACCGCGCAACGAACAGGAGGCGGAACGTTGCTGTCAGCGAGATGATTGTCCCCGTTCACATCGCTGTCGCACGCTCGAACGACGCGCTACTCCACATCGGTTCTGACATGACACTAACGCAGCAACAGGGTGCAAATTGCGTCGGACGTCGAAGAGAACTGTTGCGCTCGTACTGCCTCCGCTGCACGATCGGCCTATATTGTCGGCACATGATCGGGAGCACCGCACGCACGCCGACGGCCGGGCGTCGATCATCGAAGTGTCGTACGCGTCCGACCGATGCCCATGCATGATCGGTCATTCCGAAACTCCAAGATCGATCCAGGAGGCAACAGCTTTGTCATAAGCAGTACTTGCGTACGTAGCTGTGTTACACCCAGAATTTCCTGAAGGCTCTCATGAAAGCTGTCCCCTTAAATTGATTTTCAAGGCAGGCAAATAGGGTAGCGATTTCCCATCAAAACGGGGACACGGTTTGCTACTGATATGGGCCGTGCATCTGGGACTATCGTCTCTGATTAGCACGATCCTCCTAAATCCTTACAGTTGACAGATGTAGCACCGAAGATAGAAACAGTTTCTTTTTTAAGACGAAAAAACAAACCTAGTCCTCTTAACAATTAGAGGGTGTTCAGAATAACGGTGGTTTATGATTTTTTTTAACTGTAGCTGAGTTAGCTTATTTAGCATAATTAAATTTAAAAAAATAAAAAATATGTTAGTCCATTACGAACAATGCTACACAGGAAAAAAAGAAACAAAAAAAAACCAAAAATAGAAAAAAACAGAAAAAGGAAAAAAGAAAACAGTGCAAAAGAAGTGGAAATGAAACAGATGCTGGCTTAAGGCCGCGCTCAGGAAGGCGTTGAGCGTTGGCTTCTGGCGACTAGAACCCTGTAACTGGCAATGTTGTGACTGTAGCACTTTTGGTGCTATTCAATTTTTTTTGTTTTGTTTTTTTCCTGTATTCCTTTGTATCGTCCGCTCTAGATTAGTATATCGCTTTTATTTTTATATTTTTTAGATTTAATTATATCTAATAAGCAAACTCAGTTATAATAAAAAATAAATCAGTTACAGTAAAATTTTAGTAAAAATCAAAAGATATCGCTATTCCGAACGCTACCTAAAAGCCAACGTGAGCGCTGCCCGGCCATTGCATGGAACGGACCGAATAACTCAAGCCCTCGATTTGACAGACTTCCCAATCAGTGAGTTCGGTATTGGATTTGGCCAGAAGATGAGCTGCTCGACTCAAACTCCGCTTTTAACATGACTGAACAACTCGTTGAAGGGAGTAACCGATCGAATGGCATTGCTTCCGTGCTTCGTATCTTTTCGAGTTGTGCTTAACTTGTACAGCGAAACACGATCTATATTAGATAGAACCATACGCCTTGTCAAGTTGTAATGAATCTATTGTATTGACTGAAAAAACCGTCTTTCTTCCGTCACCAAACTGAGGAGGATGGATACGCGCTTCGAGTCAGTGACACGCTGGACGCCGAAGTCCTCCACTCCAGCCACGCTCAAGCATGCATGCGTTGCGAGCACTAATTTTTCGTCCATCTGACAGATGGCCTGCGTCGGGGGACCCCGTAAAGAAAAACGGGAGGTAGCTGTAACAGCACAAATTTGGCTTTCAAATAAAACTAATATGATTTTTAAAAACTTTTGGTGTGTAGCACCTCATATACTGATATAAGATACTATTATAAAATGTCATCACTAATTAAAGAATAAGTAAAGGAAACAATAGAAATCATAAGAAATTAAAACTTTATTAGCACTTTTTTGGAGATCCAGCGGAAGAAGTAAATAAATGTTTGAAATATGATACCAGTCCACTTCCAACCAAATAAAGAGTAAATAAGATAGCATAAATAGTGGCAATCGACGGTGCTGAAAACTCGAATGCTCCCACCCATGCATACTACAATTATTCCACTGGCATTTTATCTGAGAATGGAAAGAGCAAGCGTGAGATTTAAACATCTCAGTAAGTACCCAACAAATAGTCGCAAACAAGGTGAGTAAAGAACAAGTAATTCTAATAAGTAATTAACATAGGTTAGTGCAAGGATCGGAGATAGAGGCGATAAGAACAATAAAATTTAAGATAATTGTTATTTAGCAAGTTATGGCAAAGACACCGGCGATTACTTCTCATGCGTCACTATTCTCGACTGGATAACCGCAAACGGGATATAATATCCTGAGTAACGAAAGTATACGGCCCCTCGTACGTTACTAGGTGGGTGAAAATCTCCCCTACATGTGGATAACCCCAAGCCAGATGATTGTTATATTATTAGCAGATTATATGATAGAAATTTAAGAGAACTAGGGGAAAGCTGAGATAATGTTATGATAATTAAAAGAATTTGCCAATGTTGAAAATAGAAAAGTATAACTCTTGATAGGAGGGCGATGTGAAATGATAATATAGTAATAGAGATCTACAAATTATTCTAAAATATGCATTATAACATAGCTCATATAAAGATTGTCAACCATCCAACTTTATTATGTGATAAGTGATTATAAGTCAGATTAACAGGTATTACATATATATTAGTCACGACTCACCTACGAAATTATACGAGTAATGGAACAGGAAAAATAAATATAGCAGCCCTAATGTTAAAAGATTACTAGTGGTTTAAACCTGCTTTAAAACATGTTCAAATGCTACCCCCATTAATGATTTAAACATGAATTCTAACACACTAATTAAAAGCTTGAATTCGAGAATGTTATTAACTGAGTATTCTAATAAACTAACAGCAGGTAAAACAATATAACCTAGAATATCATGTTATGAATACAACATTAGAAGTCTATAAACAGACAAGCATTAGTAATATGATAATTGTATTCCATGGCGGTGGTGACAAATAATCATGGAAGATGCGATATGCAAAACGGATAACTTAATAGCTCGATTTGTCTTGAACATGTTTGGCGAACTCATTGCACGAAGGATCTGGAATGCATAACTACCCAAATGCTCCTTCAACAGCTGCATGCGAACCTACACAATAGAACAAAAGTGAATAAGATACAACCTAGTTTGAATTGATGAAAGACGACAAGAGATTTATTTGATCGAAAAGAAACAAGCTCGCTAACCCTTTTGCCATGCGAATCATTGTTCAGCTGAATGAATCATTCAAGCGTCCAAGCAAACCATGTTCCACGGCACACACTAACATTGCCGTCGCGGCCACGTTGTCGCCTGGCTCGTCACTGCCCGACGCTTGGCCCGCACCAAGCTGCATTGGCCACGCCGCTGCTGGCCATCACCGCGCCCGACCACGTCGCCGCCCGACCATGCCTCTACCTGGTAGTGTCGCTCTGGCCATGTTGTGCCCAGTCGCACCGCCGGCCATGCCCAACCACGCCTCCGATTGGCCACGCTGCCACCCGACACCGCCGTCCCAGCCATAGATCCAAGGGGGGGGAGAGAGGTAGATTGATAGAGATGGGGGGAGAGATGGATTGGTATACCTGTTTGAGAGAAAAGGGGATATGCATACGGTGGAAGAATTTGGGCTCTTAAATAACCCCTCAACCCTGGTTAGGAAGGGGATTAATGAGTTTAATGCTAATTAAGAAAATTAATGAATTTTTGAAACGCTGCAATTCCTATCTATTTCCTGGGTGCTACAGGTGCATCCCACAAAGTTTCTTAAAAGTCTTGTTTGAATTTAGAATTTCATGACTGCCTATGAAATATTAGGTATTCACGTTTTACTTATACGCATATGTAGATATGGTATTCGCTATTACTATATTGTCCAGACTAACTACTGATTCAAAACTAGCTCAGATACACAGAATATTCCGAGTACAAAATCTGTGTCGCCACCCTACCCAAACACGCGCTCCGCATTGCGGAAATTTATCGTCATATAGCGCCCCGCTTTTTCGGTGGTTTTCTTCGTCTGCACGCACGCGGGTGCGCGAGGAGGCAGGGCCGGGCCCCGGCGAACTCTCCTCGATCTCGCTCGTTCAACGACGAACAGTTTTGTCTGCAATCAGACAGCACTGCAACGGACACCACACCCTCCTCGGGTAGCAATGATCGGTCGTAGTATTCGATTGCGTGGACGTACGCGTGCATGGTCAAAAGTAGGCCTCAGCAGCGTCGCCACCTTGTTGCATATACTTGCATGCACAGTATACCCATTTTGTACTTATTTCACTTCTCGTATTCTCACAGGTATAGTCGCATAGACGTATAGTAGTATCCACTAGCCAGTATGAGATGATCAGGTGCCCAGAACAGCTGCATGCAGCGTGCACGGTAGTTGCTCCTGTAGGTACGCCCAGCAACTAATATTTTTCATGTCTGACTCAAGTGTTCACCTTCATTATCATTTAAGTATTAATATTTATTAGGAGTATATTGATATCAGACATTCAGTAGGAGTACATGATTTCCTCAATCGGAGCCGTTGATCGAATGATTGATGATGCTCTAATCCTGTTTTTGGTTCGTGCAATGTACAATATTATATCTTTTAAGGTTGTCTTTAAAATTTTCACCATATTTAAAGATAGTACTAAAGACAATAACTCCAATAGTAAATTATTACTGTAACTATTTTATAATATTTTCATCAGAACTTCCCACCTTACACTCTCTTACTATTTGTTGTTAGTTTATAGATATAAGTCGTCTCTTACATAAGAGACAATATGTTATCTCTCATCATCTTTTCTTTACTTCATATAAAATTTTATTTATTTAATATCACCTCTTCTTTTCTTTATATAGAACTTTATTTATTTAATATAACTAAAAATAGCTAAGATGATATTATTAAAAATGCACTTAGTTTATATCCAAACAACTGCGGTTCTTGAGTAAGAAAATTGAGCCAAATCGACGGCAAGTACAATGATTGAGATAATCCTGTCTCGTCTTCACCTGATTGCACATTAGGTATTGCATGCTGCCATGAAGCCACGAAGGAAACCGATGAGAATGACTACAGTCACCACACAGTAAATCGACCCGACCCAGCTATTTTTCGCCGAGTAAGGTTAGCATTCAAGGCCTACGGGTTTCGCTCTGTCCACGTAAACAGAGGCCTGCACAGGCTAGTCGGAGTACGGCACGAGGATATGGATATGGGTCGTATCGTCCACGGAAACGAAGAAACCAACCCCATTCTCGATGGCCCCACCGCTGCAGTACTGCTCCAGTAAGGGCATCTCCAATGGTCCTACCTAGCAACTAACTAGGAGACTTCCACATCATCAACCAAATAGCTAGCATACAAAGGACTGTCTATAAGGATAGCTATTTGATACTTACATGCACACACAGTCATTTATAGAGACTGCCTCGTTTTCTGTTATAGCCTAGTGCTTGGAAGAGCGGCTCGATTTTTTCATACTCTCTTTCCTCCACATGGATTTATCTTGATGTGTACATCTGAAATAATGGTGACTCGCACCATTGGAGATGCCTAAGCGCCAATTCTACTGTTGTCGTCTCTGGGCTTGCGGCCGAGCACGAATCTCCAAGCGTAACGGGAGTTAATCACACATCGGGTTTCGCGTTGCGTGGGGGACTGCGCGTAGTTAGCCAGCAGGCGTTCTAAAAGGCAACAGTAAGAGAGACGTGGGCGTCTCCGCGCAATGCTTGCGACCGTGCCAATGAGCCGGTTTGGATCGTTGCAAATTTGCGACTGGTAATCCGTAGTGTTTGGTTGCTACTTGCTAGCGCGGAGTGGGATAGGATGGTATCGTGAGGACTAGGATAAGGCATTTGGGGAAATATTTCTCAAAGACTCGGGATTGTTTGGTACTATGAATTTGGCCGAAGTGGGATGGGGAGCGATTAGACATGATTAGTGATGATCATAAATAATGATTAGTGATGATTACTATGTTTTAGTGTTAAGTAGTAAGATACCCATGTGTTACAATGCTATTTCAAAAAAAAAGATGATACATATTATCAAATATGATCTAAATCAAAAGAGTTAACCATGGGTCAAAGGATTGATGACAAGATATAAGAATTTGCAAAGTTAAAGGAGACAACTTTGCTATTAACTAACGTAAAAACTAAATTTAAAATACAGAAATTAGAAATTAAGTATGCAGTATAATTTAAAAATAACATAAATTTATTTGTAAACTGGAATCAACATGATAAAAGGGTATGTGACTTGCCAAGCTCTGCAGTTATATGCGAATCGTCATCGTAAAATTCTCCGGAATTGTCACAGTCCACACGCGAAATAACTATCTAAATTTAAATAAAATTCAAATGAATTCTAAAATTTGCATTAAATGAATTTAGAAATTTGAACGGGGTCGATCGAAGTTAGGATGAAGGAAAACAGACTTCTGAAAGTTTAAAATCTAAGAAAAAGAGTAAACCGAATATGTGGAATTATTTTATAAAGGAAAAGGTATTTATGACGCTAGCAAGGAATTATTTTTATAAAGAAAAATTTGGAATTATGACGCTATGCTGATCTCAACCCTATATATGGCAGGTGATGTGTCTCTGACGTGTCACCTAGCCACCGGATGGTAAAAACACTATTTTTAATAATACAACGTGGATACTTCTATTTTCGTTATTTCGAATGCAAATAATGGCATATATACTTTTTTTTTCTGACATCACAATGCTAGGTGTACGTACGTGTACACAACTGCTGGCAGCTGCACATATATATTTTCCCGGGACTACTTACTGTGCACGGATATATTAGCTCGCGCGCCCCACAAACACATCAAATTCGTCTGTATGTCCTCCATATGTACGCACGCACACTCATAATGAAGCCGGAGAGACCGAGTGTGCAATCTTAAGGCCTGTTTGCTTTGACTTTTTTAAGTTTTTTTTATAATAAATATTTTTTCTATAATACTTGGTTTTTAAATAAAATATCTTTAAAATAAGATCTAATAGTCAATTATTGTACGTACTATAATGATTTTATTTATATCGGTTAAAATTACATATGAATATCTCTCTATAAATTATTACTGTTTATAAGGTAAAATCAAAAATTATCAGTAAAACCAATACGAACGTCCTCAGATATAATCCAGGAAGAGCATGCAGGTGCACCGCGCACCGAGAGCTGAACAGATCAAATGGAGCATCAACACAATGCCGGATAGATCACCAACCATCGGTCACGCTGCCATCGCGCACATATGCGTATGCCCCTACCGTCCGATTCGCACCTGTGCGAGCGTGGTCCAATGGACGTTAACGCGCACGACATTATCTATGTACAGTAGCACCTGTAATGCCAACGCGCGAGGACATATATGCGCGCGCCCACCGGCCCGGCCGGGCGCGCGCGCGGATGTCACCTACGCGGCAATCGACGTCGACGCAGAGAGCTACCTGCGACCTAAAGGCGGATAAATCTGGCCTGTCCGAGCGGCGGCGAAAGCGGATCGGGCGGCGCCGCGGGGGAGGGCTCGGCTATCGGCTAACGCGCGCACGACGGGAGAACGAGGTGTGACAAGTGAACAAAGCGACTCTAAAGCGCGGAGAGCGACGCGGCAACCGACTCGGCGACCGGCGACGGCCGCTGCTGCGGTTGCTTTGGATTTCTTTCTTTCTCTTTTTTGTGAAGCTGCGTCGCAGGCTTTTTGGGATTCCTGAAAGGGGAAAAGGGCGCTGCTGGGGGTCCCTCCCGCTCGTCGTCTCCTTCCGGCCTCCACTCGCGCACGCGGTGCTCCCGGCTTTGGGTGATTGGTGTGAAGGGAAAAATGGTTAACTAGCCGGGTAGGCTAATTAGAACTCTAACTTAGCTAATCGGTTATCTTTCCAACCCGATCATTTTTTCTGGACTTTGATGTAAGATTGATTGTGTACGTGGTAAATGTAGATTATGAGTTCATTTGGCTGTACAGCCAAAGATGAATAGGTAAGTTTCAGAGAAGAAACAGAGACCAATTAAAGCAGAGAGCCAAGCAAAGATATACCAGTTTTAGTACAGTCGATCTCATTATTGAGTTGGCAAGTTGTTACATCGAGGAGCTGAGCCTAATTCTCTTTTTAGACTAACATTGACTTAAGCTAAGCTTGTACCAACCAGGCGGAAGACAGACAGGTACCTGCAGATTTGCTGCCTAATCGATCATGTGTCACTCAGTCAAGCAATTCACATTTGTGTCGTCCTTGCTCTTAAATGTACCTTGAGTAAGTGCACTACAAACGCTGTAGTTTCATTGCTTCCCGTTTCAGCTAGACCGAGAAAATTCTAGCTTTGCTCTGGACTAATAGACTTCGAGTTGATTCTTTTGGGTTGTGATTTATTGCTTAAAATTTTGGATTCTAGTTGTTTGTGAGAGACAGTATACAGAGAAAAATAATCGTATACGATTTTGGCTCATACAGTTGAACTCAATACACTTTTTACAATAATCTTCCTATTGACCCCACCTTGAAAAAAAACATATCATTTAAAAGCTAATTATTATAGTCTGTATAAGTATAAACTAACTGAAAGCGGTACTAAACCCAACCTTGTTCGTACCTTAAAAATGAGCGTTCCTCACTTGGCAGAGAAGCACGGGACTCATTGCTTAAATCTTTGAATTCTGGTTATTTGTGAGAGACAGTACGCAGAGAAAAATAGTCGCATACGATTTTAGCTGGTACAGTTGAACTCAGTACACTTTTTACTATAATATTCCTATTGACCCCATCTTGAAAAATGCATTGTTTAAAAACTAATTATTGTAGTCTATATAAACATAAGCCGACTGAAAAACGGTATTAAACCCAGCCTTGTTCGTACCTTAAAAATGAGCGTTCCTCGCTTGACAAAGATGCCGTCGTGCATCTCCGCCCGACTCCGTGCATACATATGCGTTAAGTGGGACAACACGTGTCCACGCTTTGGAGATCCTAGAGTCTCCGATTAATTTTTTAACGTATGTAAAAGACGCGTTGTATATATATGTATGGTATGATTGTATTGTGCGTGAGTTACACACACACACACACATATATATATATATATATATTCCTTGTAGCTGATCCCGCTCGTTTCGGTTTTTTTAGCTTCTGTTTTTAGTTTCTGTTTTTTTACTATTCACTATTTCGTCTTTTTCTGAATTTTTTTAGATATTTTAGGTTTTTTTGTATTTTCTTTTTTCCTGTGTTCCATTGTATTGTCCCTAATGGGTTAACATATTTTTTTCTTCTATTTTTACATTTTTTTAAACTAATTATACCCAAAAAGCCAAATTAGCTACAGTAAAAAAACTAGTTACAATGAAATTTTAACCAAAAGTTAGAAGTCATCGCTAAAACAAGTACCCCTAGTTAAACAGATGGTTCAGTACCATGTTTACGGATGTGCTACTGCTTATGTAGCGTAGTCCCGTGTCAAGTCTATTTGGGATAGTGATCATTGCCCTCGTCCATCACTGCACCTGCAAAGGGTAAGCTGTACTAACTGACTGCAGCCTACCACCACAATAACTGTTCTCTTGACTCCGTAGTGGCCAGCGGATGTTTGTGGATTCCACCTACAAGAAGCAGCTAGGTCAGGTCCGTCAGAAGAACCACACTTTGCATTCGAGCTAAATTAAGGTGCGCGTCCAACTAAAGAGAAAGATGTAGTTGTGCTCATTGAACTTGAGTTTTAAGCTTTTAACTTATTAATTTTAATTTTTATTTATTTTTAGGCTTTTAATCTTTTTTTCTCTTTATTTTTTTGTATTGTTTGTGATGATATAACTATTTTTTTCTTTTTAAAAAATAATTATGTTAAAAAAATTATCAGTAACTACAGTGAAAAAAGGTAGAAGTTTAAACTTTATAAACCCAAATAAGCACCTCATAGTATGTGTCAATAACGGAGGAAAACAGAAAGCAAAAAAAGTGAAAGAACGAGCTTCTGCTGTATAATAACAAACTTCTTTTGTATATACAAGATTGTAGGCCTGGCCCTGGCCTTACAATTGATCTGATAGACAACTAGGAGCATCCATAGTGTTAAGGCAAAACAGTTTTTAAGAGGAGAGAAAATCTTAAATGCTACATACATATATTACAAAGTTTAGCCTCTATAAGTTAGAAACTGGCATTGTTTTTAGGTCTGAAGAGTCTTTTTAGACTAAAATATTCAAAAGGTCTACTTGTTTAAAGGGTTTGGATAGCAGGAAACGAGATTTTTTTTAGTTTGTTGGGTCTATCTTAGAGACAATTCAAATATTATATATTACAGATAAAATTAATAAATTTAGAAGCTATATGTAGATTTTAGCTTAAAGATAATACGAATATAACACACTATGGGTGCCGTAGACCAGTAGCAAACCACCCACTCAAGCTATTAGCTTTTGTGATTTCCAACGATTCGCCACTAATTAATCTCTCTTTCCGATGTCTCTATTCTCTCTTCTTTCTTGAGAGTCACTAATGTATTGTCTATTGCCTCTTTTGTACTATATGCTAGTACATAATCACTAATTGCCTTACTCTCATCCACAGACTTATACTTCAGTGAGTCAGTGGCATGTCATCACTAGGCAATAGTACAACTAGTATACTATACTAGCACTACTTGCCACATCCCATGGAACATTGATACATTATTATCGCTATCCGTCCAATCAGATGGAGTTAAAACAAACGACTGCGACATGGTTTGCTGAGTAACGTCCAAGAGCAAGTGTACCAAAAAAATGTAGTAATAAGTGGCGCGTATTACCGGCTACAACGCCACTTCATCTACGAAGGCCGGCCCTAGCCAGTGACAGGGGCACAGACTATGAGACAAGAATTTATGTAGTAGCAACTGCGACCCACGGGCCATTGGGGCACGCGAGATGAGCCTGAGCCGTTGGACGGTGATCGGATGGCTCCGGCGCAAGTCTCTTCCCAGACCCAACGCCGGGCGGTTTTCCCAAAGCTCAAACTCCAAATTACCCTGACTTAAAAGTACAAGGCGCGTTGGTTGGCGGCCAAATTTACCACGCCCGAGGTCTGCTTCAAACTATCTTGGTTTGTAGATTTTAAAAGTCAAAGTTATTTATAATATGTCAACTTCTTGATTTTAGGTGTTTTTTGATTTTTTTTTAGTTTTACTTTTTTTTCCTTTATTTTTTGTATTATATGTGATGATATAACACTTTTTTTATTTTTGACTTTAAAAACTTAACAGCTGTTACGGTGCATTTACAGTCAAAATCCAACAACCGAAGCCAAAAACCGGGGGCTTTAAGCTGGTTGAGCAGCCTCTAAGTTTAGGTGTGCCACAGCTATTTAGGCCATCGTTTGGTTTAGGCCAGCAGGGAGACGAAGGCAGCGGTGTGGCTTGAGCGTCGATGACGAGGAAGCTCCGGTGGTGAAGAGGCTCAGTGAAGGGGTGTAGAAGAATGGTGAGGGCTTGGTGAAGCTGAGGGAGGCGTCCATGGAGCTTGCAGTGACCGGAGCAATGGCAATTTCTCGCCGAAGTAGTTTGTCGGCACCAAAGATAGAGAACATGGCTCCAAGGCACTCTAACACTCAAGAGTAGAAGGGAGAGGTGAGGCGATGTGCAGAGTGAGGAGGGGATGGAGCGGACGGCTTTACAGGAGCTCAGAAGTGTGGGGAGTGCCAATGGTTACTCGCAGGAATTGAAGGCCGAGGCGGTGGTGAGTAAAGACAAAGAAAATAGGGTTTAAAGAGGGGAAAATGGATGAGAGTGAATGCAGGAGTGAAGGAGAATATTAATGGTAGCAAACGCCCAAGAATGGAGGAGTGAAACAGAAGATTTTAAAAGCTCAGAAGTGCGGCCATGGCGGCTTGGTTGGAGAAAGAAGAAGAGGGGAGGAGAAGGACTTGACGAGCGGGCCCAGTTAGTCGGTGGTAGAAGAGAGGGAAGTGATGTAGGGCGTCGGCTGCAAGAGAGGGGCGGGGTGGGCTGGGCCGGTGCGAGGCGCGCGGGCCGCGCGGGAAGAGGAGGAAGGCGAGGAAGGGTAAGCAGCCGAGATGAGACCGTGTGGATAAATCCAAGCCATCCACGTGGTGCCAGAGGGAGAGAAAAATTGGTTTTTTTTTCAGATTTTCAGAAAAGCCAAAAAATATAAAGACTTAGAAAAATAGCAAATAAATCTAAAAAAATTCAGAAAAATTTACAAAAATTCTTGGAGACATTTAGGACTTAGGAAAATAATTTTCAACTTAATGTTGGTATATATTTTGTACATCAAATAATTTTTTTATTTTGAAATGGGTTTTGAAATTCAAGAAGAACCAAATAAAAACCAATAGCTTAGAAATAATTAATTTAAAGTAGGATTTTTACCAAAAATCCAAATTGCCTTTTTATTTCATAATCTTCATCTAATTTTTACTCAAATTACGTTTCAAAAGAGAAGCTTTAAAAAAACTAAAAAAATAGGCAAATATATTCAAAACTCAAACAAACCAAATAACACTTTTATTTTATTTTAAATTAAATTAATTTTTTAATGCTATTATTTTTGAAATAAAACCTGGGCCTTGACAGTATGACAAATGCTCGTTACGGTCATCTATGAAAACGTTGTGCACTGTCATATATAAAAATGCTCTTTACTGCCCTGGTAACCTCACTGATGTTGAAAATGGTCTATACAAGTGTGATATTTATCATTTCTTTAGTGAGTTGCTAAGGATCTACTTGATACTTACTGGATTGATTTCATCTGCATGTTGGTGTTCCAATATGGGTTCATTGTAATGTACAATGTTTCTAACCACGAAGTGTATGGATTCCTCAATTGTAGAGTTTCTCAATCCTTATAATCTTATATGATGTCACTACTGTCAATTTGTTTCCCTCATATGAATACTACATGATAATAAACAATGAGCTACTAAGCAATTGCTTGAAACATTTGTCAAGAAACAGATCATTACCTGAGCCGTTGAATTGAACATATGAGCACTGCTTGAGAGCTTTGGCTAGAGTGCCAAATGATCGGCAGATGATCTAGCAAATGGCCGTATACCAGTTGGAGTAAGTGAGTACCCAGTCATTAGCAGCCCATGTAATTACTTCAGATGCATGAGATGAGCATTGCATCGGTTTGGGTAATCTCACCACTTCAGGTCGTGGATGATCGTATCCACCTTTGGCTACAAACCAAACCATTACCATACATTTTGACCAAATTATTATGGTGACAATCCAAATAGAGGTTACACATATTTTTGCCACGGCTAAACTTAGCTGTGGCTATCAACCAAACAATCTGGTTTTGCCACATAGTTAGACACATCATAGGTATGGTTATGACCTAAAGTTAGGTGTGGTAAATTTGGCCGCCAACCAAACGCGCCCATAATCTGCTGCTCGTAGCATAAGCAAAGGGCAATGTACATGTATATCCTGCGAGCTATACCAGGGTGTAATCATGGCTGGGCATGTGTGGGGTTACGTGCAAAAGATTTGGCTCTGATTGGCCTAAAAGCGCGGGGATTGCTGCAAGTGCTCATCCTTTTTTGGTCAGATCTACTGGAGTACTAGTATGAGGACGAGATGTCATCCTGTCTGTCATGTGTCTTTTGTAATGTGCCTCGCTTGATTATAGTCATGTTAGTTTCTCTGCTTTGTTTTGATATTTTTTTTTCCATTTTGGCATATGCTGTTCAGATTTCATCCTTATGCACGGCACTTCGCTGTTACACGGGCTGTTGTCCAATACCCTGAATACTCCCTCCTTTCTTTTTTATTTAACTTTTTAGAATTCATCCTATCAAAATTTTCAAAGTTTAACCATAAATAAACTTAAAACTATCTAGATTAGCTATATAAAAGTTATATCATTAAATTTATTATTAAAAATACTTTCATAATATTATAGTTTTATTACTATATCTTAGTGTAAAGTTATAAAAATGACGGACAAAGTCGTATCTCAGAATCTGTAAAAAAAATAAAAAGCCATTAAGTAAAAAAGAATGGAGAGAGTAGTTTTTCTCTGTGTGTCCTAGAAAAAAGAATGCACATGTCGACCGGATCGGTTTTCACCTTGCCTGTAGCCTACTAGTCGGTGCTTTGAGCTAGCTTAAAGAACACAAAAACAGTGTAAATGGCTCCGTTCTAAATGGCTTTGCCTTCTGGTTTTTGTAGCTTCTGGCTTTGTTTGTCCGTAGAGATATAATGGTGTTTTTTTTCTCATTTTCTTCATTTTTCTTTAATTAAATGAGCTAACAACAACAACAATACAATTTCAGCTAATCGCCAGAAGTCATAGTCGGAAGTCCAGTAAACAGTCGGTTGGAGCGGCTATAGGGGGCGCTCATTTGGGCTAAAAAAAGCCTAGCTTATGGCTGAATTTTCACTATAGCTTGCTTATTTTGTATTGTAACTGGTAGTGGCTTATTTGGCATAATTAAATTTTGAAAAATTTAAAATAAAAAATATGTTAGCCCATCACGTATAATGCAAAAAAAATACGGGAAAAGCCAGTAAAAAAGCTCAAAAAGCCAAAAAAAATAGAAAAAAATAAAATTTAGAAATAGTAAAAAATAAGCCAGAAACCATAAGCTTAAGCCGAAATGAGTGAGGCTAGTAAACTGCTACTGAGGCAGGCTTTGATTGCAAGATCAAGAGTTACAATTATGTTTTTAGAGTTAATTTATTATATGCCATTGAATAATGTTAGCTTCTACAAAATATTCAGTATAACGCTCTCTCTATTATATGCAAATCTATTCTACAATTTGCCATTGCCGTCAGTTGCAGTCCGTTAAGTCCGTTAGGAATTTTAGAAATGACAAAAATGCCCCCAATGCCCTTAGACCAACCCTCCTCTCCAGGTCCGCATCTCTTTCCCATACCCTATCTATTCGGTTGGCACACTTTGGCAGCTCGATCTCCCGCCTGTCACCTCCCCAAAGCTCCCTCCCTACCATCCCCTCTGCTTCGATCGCCCTCTCCCACTCCTCCCCCTTCCCCAAGTCTCTAGTCCATCGCCCGAAGCTCCCTCCCCTTCGGCCCAAGCCTGCAATCGCCCTGATAGTGATGGTTCTGACTCTGACTCTGAGAATGCTGCTGATAGTGATGGGGCTATGGGGCATGTCAATGAAGGCAGTGATGATAAGGAGGACTGGGTTGCACAAGACGCTAAGTTGGACAATGTAGTTCCCGAAGTAGCATACGACAGGGATGATCCACCAATGTCTGTTGGCACGAATTATCCCTCAATTTAGGAATCTAAATTGGTGATAGCTCAATATTGCATAAAGCATGAATTTGAGTATAACATTGAAAAAATGATCCTTCTAGATTTAGAGTTTATTGTGCTGTGCAAGGATATAGATGGAGGATTCATGCGTCAACCTTGCATGATAATGCTACTGTACAGGTTAGATATTTGAAATTTTTTAGTGTATGATATTTGAAGATTACTTGTGTATAATGTACTAATTTTGTTTTTGTTGTGTCTCTCAGGTAAAGGTTCATGTGGACAAGCATAATTGTTCTAGCACTATAAAAAGTGCATGTGAAGGTGAAGAGTGCATTGAAGTTATGGATTTCTAACAAAATCATGGAGTGGTTAAGGGAGGATCCTAGTGTAGGCATAAAGAAAATGCAGAGGATGCTACATGACAAGTACAAAGTAGAAGTGAAGCATCAAAGACTTTGGATAGGGAGGGAGTTAGCAATGGAGAAATTGATTTGGAGGTTGGGATGAGAGCTTCAACAAACTGTATAGATGGAAGCCAAAGGTTGACAGGAGATGTCCAGGGAGTGTAGTGTGCATTGATCACATTATATTCAAAGATAAAAGAAGGTTCAATAGGATGTTGTTGCACTTAAGGCTTGCATTGAAGGTTCAATAGGCTATTTTCGTTTGTTTGGTAGCTTGGCATCTCACTGTGCCTCGAACCAACTCGATGGTGGTGTAATGGCTCTCGTCCCTATTTTGAAGGCTACCAAGACTCTCATCCCTACTGCAAAGGGAAATGCAAAAGGAGGCAAAAAGAAAGCACCACAATTGGATGATAGCCCATCCATGGGAACTAGAGGCAAAAAGAGAGCACGATAAATGGATGATAGCCCATCTATGGGGACTAGAGGCAAAAAGAGAGCACGACAATTGGATAATAGCCCATCTATAGGGACTAGAGGCAAAAAGAGAGCACTGCAATTTCATTAAGTTGTGCTGATCTAAGTGCTACTTCCAAGAGGTTGAAATTTGATTTAGGTTTTTTGTTCTAAATGCTAGTTTCAAGTTAGTCATAAGTTCAAATGTGATATTGTAACATCAAATACTGTCTGTTCTCATGGCTCTATTGCCGTTGACTTGTATTTTGTTCAGATCCTATTTTGTTTCACGACATGTTCAATTTGCTTTTGGGACTATTATCAAACTGGTTCTGCTAGCATGCTAAATCTGACAGTTCATGTCAATGTAGTTCTATTACCATGTTTCACTTGGACAATACTCTCATTGATGTTATGACAAATAGGGATTAGAAAATATTTCAGCTATGTTTTCCTATTTCATGATCTCAATTAAGTATCAAATTGTTCACTTCAGAATTGTCATGTCAGTTAAACATCTATTGCCATGCCACTTCTACTTTGTCAGTTAAACATCTATTGCCATGTCAGTTCAACATCTATGTGATTGCTTCAGAATTTCTATTGGATACTTCACTTCTACTTTGACAAATAAATGTTTAGTTGTCTCCTCTTCTATTATCATATCATGTCTTCTACTCTGAATAGCACACTATCAAACACAATAAGCAGTAATATGCATATCTGATTAACACGATAACACTCACAAACTTCAGAACATCACATATGCATCCATCTAGTTCATGATTGGCCTACCCAATGCTTTGCAAGAGTACTCTGTCCAGATCAGATGTAAACAACAGCAATCGACGGCAATAAGCAATAATATGCATATCGTCTTTGCTATTGAGTTTATGGAGAAAAAGGCCAAGCGTCCTTTTGTCTTTGCTGTTGAGTACAACACACATTCACAAGAGGGCAAAATGATTTTTTCCACAGGCTTAACGGACTGTAACTGACAGCAATGACAAATCGTAGAATATTTTTGCAATTTAATGGTATATAATAGAGAGAATGTTATTCAGTCATGTTTTATAGAAACTAAGTTATTTAATGGTATATAATGAACTAACTTATATTTTTAATATAGGAAAGAAAGGTGCAGTGCATAGCAATATAGCATAGCTGCATCACTGTAACTGGTCTTCCAACGGGCATGATTGTCTGTTGATATTGTAGCCTACGCGGCTACTTCTAGCCATGGTTTGTATGGTATTACTCCTTAATTTGTGATTTACACAAGTACTCTGACACAGTTTGCAAACTTCACAGCATACGTAGTCATAGTAAAATGTCGCATTCACATGCACAGGCCTAGAAGCCTACCAGTAGAACCGAGGCTCGAAAATGAACGAGGTCTGCCACTATTGGCATCTTTGGATCCTCCTCTCTTTTCCAGCGCCAGCAGCTGGAGGTGAACAAGCTAACCTTTCCACAGCGTCCCTTTCTTACTTTCACACACTTGTTTATTGATTGTAAGAATCGCCTGTCAATCTAGGAAAGCTCAATGCATTGTAGACAGTGCCGCGTTGGAATCTTTAGCCGGTTTCTTAAGGAACCAGTGTTACCAGTGACATGTTTGATTGAGCTGTTAGCCGGTTTATTGTTTATTTTTATTATAGTTAACTTATTTTATATTATAGTTAATGATGAATTATTTAATATAATTAAATTTAAAAAATTTAAAAATAAAAAATATTAGCTTACCATATATAATACAAATGAATACAAAAAAAGAATCAGTAAAAAAGCTGAAAAGCTAGAAAAAAATAAAAATTAGGAATAGTAAAAAAAAAGTCAGAAGCCAGAAGTTTAAGCTAAAATGAGGGGATTCTAAGACATATTTTTTTTAATTTATGGTTTCTTCTGAATAAACAAATGGAACGTTTTTTTATCATTTTTCTGAAACAGCCTACCTAAACTGTTTTTTTAAAAGTGGCTTATCGATATTCAATTTATTTGGATAATCACTCACTCTAGCGATAAAAGCTATCAGTCGCAGTTGAAAAAAATATATTGACCGAAATTTTGCCTGTCATGGTTTCTTCAGAAAAGAGAAACCAGGGAGGAGTAAGACTGGATTTTGGACTTTCATTGTTTCTCGGGGAAACGATCAGAAGATGATTGAGTGAGGCTAGTAATTTCTTTTTGTAAAGTTCCTTTTCTTCATATCCTTCTCGAGCTACAAGCCGTAGGTGCCTTTCTGTTTACGACCATAGGTATTAGGTGGTGAGCTGTTGCGAATTCTATCGACCAGGTTTGCAATTTTTTATAGTGGTAGCAAGGTTATTTTGCTCCACGGAAAAGAAAGGCATCGCACATCGGTGCTATAGCCTAGTACTACTATATTTTTTGAGAGCTTAGCATATGGTACTTGGAAATAAGAACGGATGCGACAGCAAGCTTTCATATCTTTCTGTTGAGTTCGTGCATCATCCAATGCGCTTGGAGAAGTTAAATAGACCCTTGGAGGTTAGTGATGTTCCGACTGACTACTGTTCTTGGACACTAACATTAATTCTGTTTGCGCGAAGTTTTTTAGATGGTATGTTGAGCTGTTAGCATATAGGAATAATATGATTAAAAGCGCAAGTGTCACGATTGGACTCATCACATACTGTACCTACCATTCCCACCGTCCGTCCGTCCTGCTTAGACACTGCTCATTTAAGTTTAGGCTCGTGACTTGTGGTTTATTTTTTTAATATCCATAATTTTCATTTTTTTTGTTTTTGATATTTTTATGCTTCTTACCGGTTCTTTTTTCTCGTATTTATTTGCATTATATGTGGGCTAACATGTTTTTCTATTTTTAGATTTTTTTAAATTAATTATACCAAATAAACCACCATTAGTTACAGTGTAATTTTATTCAACTACAATGTAATTTCAGCCATAAATCATCAAATTTCAGCTCTACCGAACGGCCTCTTAATATTTGTCGAAACTCCTTAATCTAGATGCCAGGCTTCACATTAGAGGGCAAAGGCTAGAGAGGTGAGGTTAGAAACAGGAGGCATGCATTATGAGTGGCAGTTTGTTCGCATGATTTGCATGAACAAATGTAGCTCTATATTATCAGGCTCCAACCCTACTGTTACACTCCAAACCCTACTGTTACACCCCAAACCCATTGTAGTGCTCTAAGGTCTAAATCGATTTAGGCCTAACTCCATTATGGATAAATCACGCACATGTAACAATCTGCTTGTGCTTTCGTCCTCACTTCGCGCAAACGGTTAACCGGAGGTTACCAATGATGCCTATACGTTTATATATTAGTGCTTCTCATGTTAAACTAGTAAGGTGAGACTAATCCACACTCTCATATGCACACACACACACATGGACCATCACGGGTATAATTTCACATGAGACAAGGTGTCACATACACCCCCTCAAAGAATCCAACGTCCTCGTCGGCCCAACATAGACCACATTGGGGCAAATGACCAGGACCTCTCCTCTTTTGTCACACGTCTGTGCGTCTAGTGCTAGCACATATACTATGTTGTGTGTCCACTTCTGGGCCCACATGCGCCATATGCCCACCCCCTGACCCGTACGCGTCTGTGTAACCGCGAGGGTCACAGTGTGTGCACATAAGGATGTGGATTAGTCCCACCTTGCTAGTTTAGTATGAGAAATATCAACATATAAATCCATATGCACCATTAGTAATAATCTCCGGTTAACCATTTTACATGAAGCGAAACGAAAGCACAAGCAGGGTGTTACGTGTGCTTGGCTTATCCATAATGAAATTAGACCTAAACCGGTTTGGACCCTAGGGCATTACACCCATGAATAGCAGTTCCTTCATTTACATGGTTATCCTTAGTTGAGTTATAACAATTTTTGCGAAATGTAAAACAAAAGAAATATGAAAGATAAACTATTACTCCCCCGTATAAGTTTATAAGGCATATATTTTTGAATGATTTTATCCATTAATATAGGACGTATTTCATATTCCAATGTAAAATTAGTGTGATGTTTTCTTTATTCTTCTAATAAATATCCAATTTTACTTTATGTTTTCTACATGCATGCATTGATATAGTGTTTAGAGATAATAATTAAGGGTAGTCTAATTATTCTAATATTTTATTGGTTTATGTGCCGAAAGAAAATACAATGCTCCTGACTAGTGAGATAATAAAAACCGAATTCTTTTTTGTAAAAAAATGAGTATAGCATGCCGGCAAGTTTATTCATAGTAAAGTAACCATTTTCTTGCTATTCCAAGGTATTATTGTCACTCTCGTTTCTCTCCTTTTGTGTGTTGATGTGTAATTCTCTGCTGCCGTCACTCCCCGTACTCTCTGAGCACTCCCCACTTTTCCCCACTTGCCTCCCTCTCTCCTCCTGCCATCACCCCCGCTTTTTAGCCCACCCACCAGCGGCGCAGCAGCACCCTCGTAACAAAAAGCACCCGCACCTCCATTCTCCACCCCTCTCCCCCACGTACCCAAAACAACAGCACTACTCCATTGCTAAGAGCAGAGCGAGAGGAGAGCTGCATCACCAAAGCAGGAGCGCGCACGCGACGGCTGAGAGCGCTTGACGCTAGTGCTAGGAGCAGAGGCAGGAGGTGGGATTCCAAAGGGCAAAAGTCGCGGGAGCAAAAGCAGGGAGGCGAGGGCCGGGGGGAAAGGGAGTAGGGGAGTCCAATCCAGTCCGCAACAGTGCGCTGCGATTGATTGGAAGTGTGCGCGGCAAGCGAGCGACGACCGCATCGCGCGCGGCCGCCACCGCCCCCGATCGGAGCCGCGGGGCAGATCCGGTTCCTGCCGGAATTGCGGCTGGTTCCGGCGCCCGCGATCCCACCGGATCTGCATTCCCGCGCAGGGCCTCCCCGACCCGCGCTCTCGCCTCCCGTAAGTCTCCGGCTTTCCTAGGTGATATGCCTGCTTAGTATTTTTTTTTTTAAATTTTCCTGTATTTTTCGCTGTTTGCTACGGTGCGATTGCGCTTAATTGTTCGTGCCATGTGTGTAGGATTTCTCTGGGTAGTTTTTACGGAATTATGCCTTATTTGGGAAGTTTTGGTGTAAGCGTTTGAACTTTGAACAGTGAAGGCTGCATTTCGAGCTCCTTTGTCCTCTCTGAAATTCCACTGTTTCACCCAGCTTTTCCTTCGCAGTTTCTGGATATTTTTTCCAACCGAGCTGCTCGGTTTTGCACTCCCGGACTTCCCGGTTCGTGTTTCCTTGTCTTTTTTGGACGATGAAATCAGCAGTCGCGGTGAAATCACACGGCGTCGGCTCGGCACGTACTGTTGCGCTAGCTTGCGCAAGTGGAATCGGTCACAGTGTTCTGCTCCCTCTGTTTCGGCTTTACCCTCGTCACGCTTTGTCTACTTCCTGAGTTCTTCCCAAACATTTCAATCCGTCCGATGAAACGAAGCCCGCTCCCCCACGTAGCACAGATTTTACCCCTGAAAGCATCCAACAAGCACGGCCGCTTCTTCCTTTCCTCCGCGGGGGCCGGGGTGATGCTAGATAGAAGGAACAAGTCGTACTACCACTGTTAGTACTACAATATAAGTAAAAAGGAGATGGTAAAAAAGGACGCCCCACTGGTCACTACATTGAACCTGCAAGGAGGACAAGGATTTAATAGCAGTGGCACATCTGGTTAAAAACCAAATCGACCGAGCAAACACCGCCATCAATGACCGTATCATGTTTGGAGTAGCTCATTCTTTACAGCCAAAACCACCTCCCCTTCCCGCTGAATGCCAAGCTGCTGGTACTAGCAGTATGATCAATGGATTCTTCCCCTGAGGCGAGCATTAGGTGTCCGGTCATCTCGGCCAAGCCGTCCGTCCGGCCGAACCCTCCGCTTGGGCTTAAATAAACATCCGCTGCACCACGCCGGCAATTACGCCCGCGGGCGTCTTAGGTGCACCTCTTAACTGCCGCTCTTGCTGAGTCCGCGCTGCGCATCTTGCCGTTCGCGTCAAACTCTACAGCCTGTGCGCGCTGCGCTGCGCGCGATGGTCCATGCATATAGAGGTACTGCCGCCTTAATTAAGCCCAGTTAGGTGCTTACAGCCACGGATGAGTCATGGGTGTGAGCACATGACACGACGCTTACTTCCCCGCGTCAATTGTCCTGGCCTAGTTCTGGCATGACGGTGATCGGATCGGGTGGTGCTGTGCGCCCGCCACTCGGGTCCCTCCCGGGGTGGCAATTGCTTGTACCGTGCGTTCTTGCTTTAAGGCTTGGTTTTCTTGCGGGGGGGATTGGGATTCTTTTGGCCGGCCTGCCTGGCCGCCTCGTCGTTGTCCCCGTCCTATCCTAGCTCGGTCCATTGTGACAGAAGCTTCTGCTTTTGGATCATCGGGCGTGTACGTCGCCTGCCAATGGAATGTAGTGTGATGCTGGAGCCGTGAGGTACGCCGGGTTTGTGTACCTTTGTGGATGGGTGGGAGTGGTTGGTTGTAGTATTATTAGGGCCTTACTAGCGCCCGGAGACCTTCTATTGTACACTTCAGGGCAACATCGATGAATATTATATGCAACATTTTTAACCATCATGTCAACAAAATGCACAATAACGATGAGAATTTTGACAAAAACTGAAAAGAGAACATCATCTTCTCACCAAAATTGGATGAAACCATAAGCATAGAACTTAGCCAGATTTTAAAATAGTTATGAAATCACAAACAAAGATATTTACAATAACACAACATTTGTAAAGAATAGTTGCAACATTTTATAGGTACTCATACAACAATTGGAGGAAATGTTTGCAACAAAATGAAATGTCAAATTTGAAAAAGAAAATATGCAACAATTGGCAATCCTACTACAACAAGACATTATTGTAATGCAACAATCAAATGAAACTATTGTAGCAAATATCTCTTGTTGCAATATTTTTGGGACGGCACAATGCAACATAACAAAATATTTCTTGCAACAATGAAGAAAATGTACCATAATACAACAAAAAGATAATATTGACGCGATAAAATTCCAAAAATCTATGCAACAAAAATGATCCTTGCTGCAACAATAGAAAAGGTCGTTGCAACAAGAAAAATAAATGGTGCAACAACCGAATACAATTACAGCAACAAGAAAAAATTGGAGGAGGTATAATGAGTGCTAAGATTTAGGGAAAACTTACTGGTAGTGGTAGAGTTCAAATTAATGGTGAAAATGGAACTTCTATGGTGAATGGAGATGGGAGGTGGCCAACGACGGTCCACTGCCTTTGAAACCATCACCAGTGACGGCGGCATGACACAGCTTTGCGTGGAGAGGGATAGAGAAAATATTCAGGTGTCAAAGATAGCTTAGCTGTGGATGAGGGTGGGATACTAGGGAAGAAGATGTGGGGAGGAGTTCGGAATCTAGATGGTGGAAGCAGCGTGCGGGAGTGGAGAGTGTCTGATGCGAAGCGTCATATTGGATGTTTGTATACTATATATCGCCCATTGGGCCTCTTCAATATATCGCCAATCTATGTGTCTTACTTTTATTTGTCTAGACTCTAGAACGAACCGTTTCATGGGATGTCTATCTTCCATTTACCTTTCTTTTGTCGTCATAGTTGGTGACAAGAAGAGCTTAACTTCGGTTACTTTTGAGCTTTCATACCTCCACAAGCATATGTATGCCTTTTTATGCAGGATATAGATGGGTAATTAATCACGTTTGGTTAGCTGATTGCAAATATTCACCTTATTTGATCAGATATACTTAGTGTGCGATGGATCGCCGCAGCTGGCCTTGGAAGAAGAAATCATCTGACAAATCATCAAACGCAGATGCTTCACAGAATTCTAATCAAGCAGAACAGGTTTGTGTTTCTCTTTTGATTTAGATCACAGTTTAAATAGCAGTGCTTTCAGCTATGTAGTAGTGTTCTTTCCTCCCTTTTTTGGTTGACAAAGCTAAATTAGATAGTTCATAATTGTGATGGCACACAGCCTTTTCTGGTTTAACTGGCGCTTTAGGCTTGGTATATATGCCTTATCAGGTGATTGTGCGTGCAGCTTCAAGTTGATGGCCCTTGCAGCCAAGTCTGTTTAGTTAGTTGTTTTGCCTTCAACAAATGAATGTCTTGTGTTGACTGTGTTTCTAACCTGTATCAAGAAGCATATGCCAAAATTATGCAGATTTTTGGCTTCCATGAGAAATGCCATAGTAGAGGAAGTCCTATCACAAATGATGACTACTTTAAGCAACCCTGCTAGTGCAAATGCCTACTGTAGGCTGTATAAATTGGAATACTTGTATATTGCAATAGCATATGGGGCATATAAATAGTATAAGGAGACACATAAGAACCCAAGCCCTAGATAATAGGAAATAACCTAAATACCCTTATCAGGCTGTAGCTGCAACTTTTGAATATATGTTTCATCAATAGTCCAATTGATGATTTAGGCCACAAGAGGAAACTATGGAAGGCATTGGATTGCAACAAGGACCTTTGAATAACTGTAGGAAATGGGTTGTTCACACTGTGCTTATTTAAATCTTTAAAATGAAGAGTGGAGAGGTAGTTATCCATGTTTGAGGTAGGCGGGTAGTTATCCGGTTACTTGTGCCTTCTTCCATGCTTGTATTTGGATTTGCCTATTTGGCTTATATAGGCCTTGCCCAATGCTCAGTTAAGCAACTCTAGACGAAAGAGGATTTCCTATACTGTTCTTGAACCCGGTACTTCCTGATTGGATCTTGCACATGATACTCTGTTTCGTTTTCTTTCATCCACCTAGTAGTGTGTGGCAAAAAAAGGACATAGGATTCTTGGTGTTCACATGCAATTTTGACAAAGAAAAGCTCACTGTAACTTTCGATTGTGACAAGAAATGTAATACACCATATATGTGTTCAAGTACCTATTGCTATGTATCATACCCTTCAGTAATAGACTACAAGTGCACTATCTCATAGGGGACAGGGTATTGCCAATTTTACCATTTAATATTCATTTGCTCTTGTTGCATACCTGAAAATCTGGTGTTAGACAAGAATTTGCCCGTTGGAGTATCCTGACGATTTCCAAATTTTAGCTTATCTTTTTTACATGTTCATTTCCTTCTAAAATGAAATTTCTATTTTGCAGGATGATAAAGTTCCAAAATTTGTGCAGATTTCACCAGAAACATATACACATCTTACTGAATCAGAAGAACAAGTAAAAGTCTTAAATGATAAAGTGAAGGTCTTGGATGAGAAACTCTCTGCAGCAAAATCTGAGATCACTACTAAAGATGCCCTAGTGAAACAGCATGCTAAAGTTGCTGAAGAAGCTGTATCAGGTGCACAGAAGATCACTATATTCATTAATTTTCTTGTTTGGTTGAAGAACTTGCTGTCTATAACTGTTGTATTTTACTAGACCTTTCTCATTTCCATAAACCTCACAGTAGTGAATGTTGATCTAGGTGATAATGTTCTTTTTAGATAGAACAAAATTTCTCCAGTCATTCTATTATTTGCTCCTACATGATACAATATAGTTCATGAAATCATTATACTAAATATATTTTTCACAAGATATATGTTTTGTTATGTTAGGTTGGGAGAAAGCTGAAGCAGAGGCCTCAGCACTGAAGGTTCAGCTAGAAACTGTTACATTGTCTAAGCTAGCAGCCGAGGAAAGAGCGGCCCATCTGGATGGTGCTCTGAAAGAATGCATGAAGCAAGTAAGAACTGTGAAGGAAGAAGGTGAGCAGAGGCTACATGATGTAGTCTTTGCGAAAACCAAACAGTGGGAGAAGATAAAGGCTGAGTTGGAAGCAAAATTACTTGAATTTGAACAGGAGCTCATAAGGGCTGGTGCTGAGAATGATGCACTTTCAAGATCACTCCAAGAACGGGCAGACTTGTTGATGAAAATTGACGAGGAAAAAGCTCAAGCAGAAGCTGAAATTGAAGTCTTGAAAAGCACGATTCAGTCAGGTGAAAGGGAAATAAATTCACTAAAGTATGAACTACATGTTGTCTCCAAAGAGCTTGAAATCCGTAATGAAGAAAAGGACATGAGTGTGCGCTCAGCTGATGTAGCAACTAAACAGCACCTGGAGGATGTCAGGAAAATATCAAAACTGGAAGCTGAATGCCAAAGATTACGTGGTCTTGTTCGGAAAAAGTTACCAGGGCCTGCTGCATTAGCTCAAATGAAAATGGAAGTGGAGAGCTTGGGCAGAGATTATGGAGACAACAGATTGCGAAGATCCCCGGCAAAGAATTCTAGCTTCCATCGTCCTATGTCCCCTATGTCCCCAGTTTCTGATTATACCTTTGATAACTTACAGCATATGCATAAAGAGAATGAGTTTCTGACTGCACGTTTGTTAACTATGGAAGAAGAAACTAAGATGCTGAAAGAGGCATTGACAAAACGGAACAGTGAGCTACAAACTTCAAGAAACATGTATGCTAAGACAGCAGGCAAGCTCCGCAGCTTGGAAGTTCAAATGTTAACTGGTAACCAACGTAAGAGTTCATCAAATCCAAACATAGATATCCACTTTGATGGTGCACTGAGCCAAAATGGAAGCAACCCGCCTAGTATGACTTCCATGTCAGAAGATGGTGTTGATGATGAAGGCAGTTGTACTGAATCATGTGCCAATGCTCTGGTATCTGAGCTCTCACACATCAAGAAAGAGAAAGGAACCAAGAGCAGTGTGACCAAAGGCTCCAATCGGTTGGAACTCATGGATGACTTCCTAGAGATGGAGAGACTAGCTTGTTTGTCCTCTGAAGCTAATGGCCATGGAAGTACTGTTGACAAAATGAATATTGACGATGCTGATGCTACTTTATCTGGTATTACTGAAAGAGGGGGTGTTAAAGATTTGCAGTCAGCTTTTCCATTGCCAGAAAGTCCATCTTGTAAACATCAGCTGTCTAAGAACTCTCCGCTCTTGAAATTACATTCCAGATTATCTTCCTTGGTGGATTCTGAATCACCGCAAAACAATGTTGGAAAGGTACTAGACAGTATCAGAAATATTCTAAAGGATATTGAAGAAGAGGCAAATTCAATGAACGCAAACAAGACTCATGCTGACATGGTTGAAGTTGCTGACAGTGGATCATTAATGAAGCAAGATGGGAGTTTGAGTATTGGGAGCAAGCATGCCATGGATCAAGAATTAATAAAGGCCGTTTTGAAGATTCAAGACTTTGTCAAGTCACTTGACCAAGAAGTGTCCAAGTACCAACGACAGTCTTCTGATTATGATGGACTTTGTGAGAAAATACAGCAGTTCTCTGCGCTAGTTGAGAAAGTTCTGTCAAATGAAAATGTCCTAAATGACATCATTATGGCACTGTCTCATATCTTGTCAGAAACTAGTGAGATTAAGTTCACCATGTTGAGAGACAACACCAATGAAGCAGACAGCAATAGTTTGGATTATGTTGACAAAGTGACTCTACTTGAAAATAAAGTGCAGGTTGAGCCACTAAAAGACAACATTTCTGAACCTTGCCCACTTATGCCTCGTTCATCTTCTGATCCTGAGATTGAGGGGCCTACTGATGCTGGATTCAATGTCAAGTCTGCAGTGCGGATATACTCACCAGAGGACTATGAGCAACTTAAATCCGAGAAGACAAAATTGGAGGCAGAATTAATAAAGTGCAAGGAAATGATAGAAGATACAAAATTTAGGTTTAGTGAGATGGAGAAAAACCTGGAAGAGCTTACATCCAAGTTGGCTGCCAGTGAGAAATCAAACAGCTTGGCTGAGACACAGTTGAAGTGTATGACTGAATCCTACAAGTCACTTGAATCAAGGAAAGTTGAATTAGAAAATGAAATAGAAGTGCTACAATCCAAAATAGATTCCTTGGCAGCTGAACTCGCCGACGAAATACAAAGTCATCAGGAGGACTTTGCCAGATACAAAGATCTCGAGGAGAAGATGGCAAGGTAAAACTGAAATCTTTTGATGAATAGTTAGTATAGTTGCCCTCTGCTTAATTTCTCTTCTCACTTGATTTTGTGATATGAAGGTATGAGAACGAGAGGAGTTCAATGTGTGTGGATGAGGATGCGGATTCCAAATTGAAGCAGGTACAAATAAAAGTTCCAGAGCTCCTAGATTCCCAAGATTTTTATATAACGATTATCTTATGATGTATGTTTGACTGCCAGATTGTGTGTGTTCATGGTGCCACTACCTTTAGTTGATTTGTTGTATCTAACTATTGATATAGAAATACTGGCACTATACCTTGCGATTTGTGAATGTAGAATTCAAATTCTGAAAAATATGGTAGCAATAATCATATCAGGATTACACATATACATTATAAACTCATTTCAGCATTACATCGAAGGGTAGGTTGTAATGCTGAAACCTCTGATCTTTTCTGGAAATTGAAGACTTTTAGCAACACATATTTTTCTTTAAAATCATGGCAGGAGAAAGAGATAGCGGCTGCAGCAGAGAAGCTTGCAGAGTGCCAGGAGACGATATTGATTCTTGGTCGTCAACTGCAAGCTATGCGTCCTCCAGCAGAGTCAATGGGTTCCTTGCCAAACGGGCAACGAATGGAGGACTTTTTGCAGGATGCTGTAGGAACAACTGAAGGCGAGTATTCCCAGAAGCCGTCAGGCCAACTTGATACAGATCAGGAAATGCTTGGATCAGGAAATACATCCCCCCTCAATGGATACAAGACGCACATGACCCCATCTGATGTGGATGGAAGTCCTTTCCTTTCACCAAACAGTTCCAAGCACCCAAAGCATAGATCGAGATCCTCATCCACATCCTCATTCGCTAACCAGTTGCCTGAGAAACAAACCCGGGGCTTCAGTCGGTTCTTCACCAAGGGCAAAGAGTGAAAATTAGCTGGCTTGCAAGATAGTAGTGTCGGTTTGTTGATTCTTCACGGCGAATGACGGAGCGATGCAGGTCATAGAGTTTCTACAGAGCTACTCGGCGAA
Source organism: Melocanna baccifera (assembly GCA_036346265.1). Lineage (NCBI taxonomy): Eukaryota > Viridiplantae > Streptophyta > Magnoliopsida > Poales > Poaceae > Melocanna > Melocanna baccifera. The sequence goes on from CM070682.1 coordinate 7,516,380, forward strand.
CCTGCTTGTGTATTCTTTAGAGGTGATGCCTTCTGTTGCTGGAATAATACTTAGCTTGCAGTCGAGCGGTTAATGCCAGATTGTGTGTGAGAATGCTAGCCGTCAGTATCTTCCGCTAGAGTTTTCCTGGGTTGCTGTTTGTCTGAGACCTCACTAAAACCTCACTGTACATGTGCAGATGTGCTTGCACGGAGAAGAGCGTCGTTGCTGGTGTGTTCCATTCTCTTGCGAAGTACTTAATTAACCTGTGTATGTTGCTGCCTCAAACTGGCTTGCTGTACAGTTAACCTGCATTAATTTGATGGCTATTGCTGTATTTGTTGATCAGTGTAAAGTGTAAACAAACCTGAAGGCCCCGTGGGTGAGGTTGTGCGTACTTGTTGTTCCTTTGCGTCTTTGAAGTTGCCAACACAGTTAGCTGAAGCCGTGGCCGCACTGCTGCACACGGCGGGATCCTGAGGCGGCCGCGGCGAGGGGAGGATGCTCGCCTGGGACAGCGGCCATTGGAGTGACAGAACGGTCGGCCGACACGAGGTGCCCCGCGGACGTGCCGACAGTGGTGGACGCGCGAGGTTCGGCTTGGCGCTTACCGCCAGGCCCGCGGCCCGCAGCGGTCCAGAGGCAGGTCAAGCGCGAGTAATGCGGGATCGATCGGCCTTTTTTTTTTAAAAAAAAAAAGGAGTTGATGGGCTAAGCCGTTTGCCGTATTTCGTGGGAGCTCCTGCAAGGCGCCCGAGCGGCAACTGGCCATGTACCACAACTCTCCGTCTTTCCGGCCCCATCAGTGCACGGAATTCGAGATGTCTTTTTCTTTACAATCAAAAAATTGAAATGATAATGGAAGTGCTCACTTGGATTTATTAGGTCTTGCTTGTTTCGATTTCAACTTCTAGTTTTTAGTTTTTAGTTTATTATTTTTTAATTTTATCTTTTTATGATTTTTTTTGGTTTTTTATCTTTTTTTCTCCCATATTATTTGTATTATCCATGATAGATTAACATATTTTTTATTTTTTATTTTTTTAAAAATTTAATTACACCAAAAAGTCACCAGTAGCTACAGTGCAAAAATAAAACTAATACAATGCAAAATAAGCCATAAGCCACACAAAAGCTCAAATGAGCAGCCGAAAATTAGCCAGCTACAGTGCAAAATAAACCATTAGTCATTGAAAGAAATCATAGAAGTCAGGCTATCTTTTTCTTTACAATCCAAAAATTCAAATGATCATATCTGTCATTGAAAGAAATCGTAGACATCGGGCCAACATCTACCAATAAGGGGTTGACGCTAGGATTATACAAGTTTGGACATCTAGCGGGGTGCCCTATTTCTATCGATGTGTCGCCTGACCCAGTGGGTTGGGGGTCGTCTTTAAGCAAGGAAATCCTTAGGGAGCCTATTAGAGACGAAACCTTAAGGCACATCAATTGTAAATGTTGTATTCAGTGTTGAGATGTGTGACAAATAAGCTCCATGGGGGTATTTATATGCTCTTGGCATTGTACAAAAGACTAGAATACCCCTTAGGGGGTAGGTAACTAAGGGTAGAAGCGTCCTTGATGATGTGGTTGACGAGTGGGCTCTCTCTCCGTCCTTGCATGAGGTTATCCTTGATTTGGTCTTGCATGAGGTCACCCTTGATTTGGTCCAAACGGGTCATGCCTACACATGGGCCCGCTCGTCATGGTGCGGGTGACTAGGTCTCGCTTATGCCGGAGTCATAACGTGGACCCTGCTGGGCCCCTGTCTAGGCTGGGGCCTTGGTGTGGGCTCCGCCAGGTCTTGCTTATGTAGGTGTACACTTGTTATGGCATAGGTCCTACTTGGCCTCGTCCATGCTGGGTGTGACAGTCACCTTGGAACTGTCCACCACCTACGCCCTTAGGATGCGGGTCATGATGGTTGCCTTGGAGTGAGTCGCCCATCACCCCCATTGTTGAAGGTAGGGCATGACGATCACCTTGGAGCCACCTGCCATCTACACCCTTGGGGTAAGGGTCATGATGGTCGTTTTATAGTGAGTCGCCTGTCATCTCCACCCTTAGGGGTGGGGTGTGACAGTTGCTTTGGAGTCAACCGCCACCTTAGCCCCAATCGATGTGGACCCCCTTCCTAGAGGTGTAAGGCTCCTCTAATAATATCTTTTGAACTAATTGTTTAATTCATGATCCATTTGAATCATTGTGTTCCTTACAACAATATTTTCAAAACTAGCACCCACTTGCATATATTTAGACTTAATAAGTGATATCATATATCATATGTTTCAATAGATAAAATAAAATATTCCATGCATTACTTTCCAATGTTCTATTAGTTCATGGGCGATGTTCCACCACCAATCTTTTGAATTGGGTACCAGGAATGAACAGGGGTGGTTGTTGGCTGTTCTTGTAGTTAAAATAGAATGTTCCACACTTTTGATTTTGATGTATCAACAATTCATCAACAGTGTTCCACGCATTAAGTTCGAAGGGGGGAATGGCCAATCTTTCACACATTCGGTTTCAATGTTCTAATAATCCATCGATGATGCTCCAACAGTTCATCAATGATATTCCAGTGGTAGGGCAAATATGAACAAATTCAAACATATCAGTGAAACAAGTCAAAATTATTAGTGGAACATTAATAGTATAAATAAATGACATCGAAATATATGTAAGTGAGGTCTTGATTTGAAGATCTCGTAATACGAAACATGACGGTTTAAACCTGGGGTGGCAATAGGGCGAGGGAGGGGAGGGAGTCCTTGAGGATGCCCCCGCCTTGATCCCTTCCAGCCCAGCCTTGTTAGCCTTGCCAGGGGGACCTGGCCCCCTATGGGGACCTAGCCGCACGGGGATCCTCGTGGGGGATTAAAAATTAGGGTAAATTATTATTAATAATAATATGACTTTGTTTATTAATTTATAATTATTTAGATATACTATTTTTTTAATATATATATATTCTAACATATAGATTCAAGTTTTAGTTCAAATATACAAGAAAAGAATACAATTTTCTATAATTGAAAACTATAATATATTATTTAAAATATTTTTTATTTTTACTAGGTCCCTGTGGGGCCCCGTAGGGGGAGGACGACTCCCATCCCCGCCCTGCTAGCCTAGTGGGGACCTGTCCCTGTTCCCCACAGGGAGAGATCGCTCTCCACCTCCACCCTCGATGGGGAAATTCCCCGTGGGGCCCTATCCCCGTGGAGGAAATTGCCACCCCCTAGTTTAAACGGGTTGTGAATCGAATACTCGGTTTGAAAGTTAAAGCATTTTGAATTTTTGAAATCACTTTTGAGGGCCGCTTGTGTTAGCTATTTTGTCTCCTAGTGAATTTTCCAATCTTGTCTCAAAAGTAGCCATGGGCTGCGCGGCGGATGGTTATATGCCACGCACGCAGCATATATGATTTTCTGTATTTCGACGGGCGACACTGAGGTAGCTGGTCCACAAACATAATTGCTAAATCAGTCCATTATGGCTTCTTCTTAGGTCATGCTAATGGGCTCATAATGTCGGTCTGGTCCAAGCGCTTAATGGTGCAGCGAACCAGTGACTAGTAGTACTATAGTACATCTCAAACCAAAAAAAGTTTATTTTTCAATCTTCAACTATAGCTTGAGTATGAATTTCAACCTCTTACTTCAAAACCATTCACTTTTCACCCTCGAACTCTTAAAACCGATTGAAAACACCTGTTAGCCCAAAACCATCATTGTTTTGACTGACGTGACGTATATGTGCTAAAATGTCATTGACATGACATCCACATGGATAAATATCCCTGACTCAAAAAAGCTAAGTTGGCAAAAACAAAATCTAAACTGATTTTCCCACATGTCATACTCCTATCCTTATCCTTCCTCCTCTCTCTCTCTTAAGCCCACTCTACCAAGAAGGTGCACGCTGCCCTCACCCTCTTCCGTAGCCTCGGTCACACATGTCTCAACCTAGCTTGCGTTGTTGTTGTCGTCCCCTTCGTGCACCCTCATGCACAAGCTCGACTTCCTCTACCACAACTTCGTTAACCCATACCACATCCTTTGCTATAGCCACGCGCATTGCCTCTACCCCAACCGTGTCCTCGGCATTGACAAGAACATGCTCGCCACTATCAAGTAGTTCACAGAGCTCATTCATGGCGACCTTTGCGACGTGCTACTTTCCAAGGTCAAAGATCCTTCGCGACCACAGCACCCAGGATGTTGTCATCCTCAAGTTGGTCACCACACACCCCAACGCATACATGCATAGGACCCTCCCTCTTCAACAAGAGCTTAGTTGTTGAAATAGATAAGGCGGGGCATTTCATTAAGCAGGAGGTGGGCGTGGTGAGGAAGCAGCCGTGCATGCGTCCTTGCATTGTAGAGTAGACCGCGGATGGTGTGACTTAGGTGTGAGTGGTGGTGGTCGACAAGACGACAACGAAGGAGGATTGGGCAAAGGTAATGTGTGGAGGAGGTGAGACGGCCATGGAGCATCAGCAGGAAGGAGAGCAAGATAGCGATCTATGGTTATATTTTGGGAATGAGTGCTGCTAGCCCACACTATACCATTGCAATGCATTCTAATGCTACAATAGTTTCATGGGTTTGATGAGTTTTAGGTTTTATGAGGTGGTTTCATGAGGTTTCAGGTTTCACAAGGTTTCACGTTTCATAAAAAAGTTTCAAAGAGGTTTCAGTGCATTTCGTAGAAAGTTCCATGCAAGTTTCAATATGTTTTAAGAAGTTTCAGTAAAAGAGTTTCAAGTTTAACAACTTTCATTCCTATTTAAGCATGTTTCAACAAGTTTTAAGTTTCAAAATTAAGATTTTATGTTTCAAAATCACAATTCATGCATATTTGGACAACTTTCAAGTTTTAAAAGCCAAATCCAACCATTTTCCAGATAGTTTCAAGCACATATCCCAAGTTTCAAGCAGTTTTATGCATAGTTCGACAAGTTTCGTGCATATTTCATATTTCAAATCAAAATTCATGCATATTTGAACAACTTTCAAGTTTCAAAAGTCAAATTCAAGCATGTTCTAGGCAGTTTCAAGCATGTCTCACAAGTTTCACAAAATAGTTTCTAATTTTAACAGCTACTTGACGTTCATGACTGCTCGACGCCATTACTGCATGAGTCGACGTTTGCCTGCAACACCTATGCCTGAGCGAGCAGTGCCCATCCTTCGCACAAACTTGCAGCTTCCCACCACGCTTAGACAAACCTATGGCCACCCATGGTGCAAGCCCACGACCACTCATTGTGCTAGGCTAGCCCATGGCCGCCCCACCACATGAGTTCATGATCGCTCGCTACCTGTCCCCGTGCTCAGTTGAGCCTGTGGCTGCCTTCCATCGCCGCAAAGCTTACCAACCCTTTGTGCCCTGTTTGCTTGCCACCGTTGGTGAGGAAGGATATAGAGAGTGAGGGAGGGATGGAGAGGAGTGGGAAGAAAGAGGGAGAGAGGTGAGGATTGGGGAAGGAACCAACCCATGCGGATGCAACACACGCGTGCTGGATGGAGTGGATGAGAGAGGGAGATATGTGGAAACATCCAATGCCGTCCATTGCATCATATCTTGTCCAATGCCATCCATTGCATCAGATCTTACAATGGTAGACTATCACGTTGATTTATTGAGGAACGCTATAGCTCTTTCTAACTTTTCCGTTTGGGAATCGGTTGATTTGGGCGACGATTGCATCGAGGATGAGGTGGAATTGGGTGGCGGAGTAGATCCCTGCCTAGCCTATTGCTTCTTGCCTGCTACCAATTAAGATGAAGCATCTACTAGCATGCCATATTAGCCCAAACTAGGTGGTTTAAGGCTCGAGGGATGTTTTATCTTAGTTTTGAGAGTTCGATATTGAATTTTTGACTTTTTCCAACAAAACAGTGGTATCGTATTTTCCTCCCCTCTAAAAACAGTACTACTAGTAAAGATGCATGATGGTGTGTGTGCGCATCTAACTGTTTTTAAAAAAGTAGTGCAGGCTCGAGCTGCAGCCAAAATTTACTTCCATTCTTAAGCTTTGATGGGAACTGAAATGCCAACCGAAACGAGACATAAGCAAATCAAAAATTTGTTGAAGCTGCCTGTACTTCAACAGCGGCAATTACAACATGCAAAACAGATCTACTTCAGAACGTTGTCAACAGAATGGACGCAATTTTGAACTAAACTACAGTACAGAATTTAATCATCGTGTAACATACACTCTTCCCAATGTGAAAAACGAAAACGAAGGTAAAAAAGAGCTACACGATCAGTTCTGCACGAGAACGCATCCCCCAAGAACTATAATGATAAACAGAACAAAATGGGGGGAACGGAGCATCATCAGGCTATGACACTGAAACAAAGAATAACTTACATGTATACTATATATCACATGGGGCTCGGCATCAGCAGGACTGAAGCACGAGCGGGCCAGCCCAAGTGCTAAGCATATCACTCAAGGCCACCTGCACTTCGCTCGAACCATGCTCGCAGCTTATGAGACCAAGACCAGCAAGGAGGGGGAAGAACTGGGAGAGATTCCTCTCGAAAGATGAGTCACCGAGGCTACTGATAGCCTGCAAATGTTGAGACAACAAGGGACGCCCGGGCTGCAAGCTCTCTTCGCTTCGTAGAACCGGCCGGGATAAGCCAATGGCCAAGCGGCTGCGCACCACCGGAATGCTGAACAGGTCTTGCTGTGCTCAAGTACACCTCAAGGACCTCCTTGCACAGGCCAACAAGATGGCTTTCCACCTCTACGTTCCCTTCGTCTGGAGGTCTGTCCAAGAATATGTTCTGGAGGATTGCGAGGCACAACTGCTACGACTCATTCTCAAGGCGTAACAATGGCGTGTCCTGCATTTGGGTCATCGAGCCCAACTCCTGCAACTTGGATCGCAGGTTGTTGTCGCTGTTTATTTTGTGAGCATGAGTGGCAACAGTGTGCAAGGCTTCGAAGAGAATTACTGTGTTCTGTGATGACAACTGAGCTCTGTACATGTCATATATCTCCATCACAGCCAGTAGCGGACCTAGGAATAAATCAGAGCTAGGGCAGAGCCGGAGTGAGATGGCGACGGAGGTGGCTGCGCCTGAGGTCCCAGCTCCCGAGGTGGAGGCGCCGGTCGCTGACGCCGCGAAGGTGGCGGAGAAAAAGGACGCCAAGCCGGCCAAGCCCAAGAAGGCCGCCGCACCGAGGAAGCTCCGCGCTGGGCCGCCGCCTCCCCCGCCTGGATCCGCGCCGCCATAGATACTGCCGTCGCCGCCTTAGATCTGGCCAACTCCACCGCCGCCACCCTGGATCTACCTGCCACTGCCTCGGATCTGGCCGCCGCCGCTTGGATCCGCCTAACCCTCCAGATCCGGCCGCCGTCGCCTGGATCCGCCTAACCCTCTCCAAATCCGGCTGCCGCCACCTCGGCCGACCTCCTCGCTGTCGGATCCGCACCCTCCACAGCCGTCCGAGGCCGCGTCGGCGAGCACGCCTTCGCCGCAGCGTCGGAAGGCCGTTATCAAGATCCTGCGCCGCTCGTCCGCCCCGGCGGAGAAGCTGATGCCGCCGCTGAGCTACACTCGCGGGTCCAGCCTCCATGGAGTAGGGCGGGGAAGGTGGGGAGCGGGGTGGAGAGGGAGAGGGTGGAGACATGATCAGAGGCGGGGGGAGGGGGGTCCACCGGCGACGGAGCTCGGGCAACCGCCCGAGCATGCCCGAAGGGCGGATCCGCCCCTGATCACAGCCTACAGAAAGGGGAATGCATAAAAGTAAATAAAACAGGGACCATATCGAAATTACCAGCCTATTGTTTGAGGAACAAGATAAAGCAGAACTCATGTACAGATTACAATTCATGAAGCAAGGATACTAGACTTTTGCTTTAGGAATTAAAATATGGCTAAAAAAAAGGTCTAGAGTGGAGACAAAAAGTATAAAATTAACCACTGATCCCCTAACTATACCCACAAGTTTTGTATATTCCAGTCAGTATGTCTAATACTGGAAACAAAAGGTAAATAATAAATATCCATAAGATTGATCATTAGTTCTCCAAGAAAATACTTTTGTTGTATGTGAATCAAGAACTCGGTTCCTACAGTGTAACTAGAGAGATCATCTCTCAGGAACCCAGAATATCTACCTTTTGGTAACATGCAGTAAACTTCTTGTACACGAAGGTTTGGTTTCTTGTGTAGAATAGAAACTATAGGGTTAACAAGGCCCTAATTTAGATTAGTGAACCCTAGGTAGACACAATGCGATATAGACTTATGCTTTTTCTCCTCTCCCTCCACCATCCTCTCACCTCCCTTATCTTATAACATGCTTATTTACCCAGGTGTTGGCACCAGATTTGAAGAATTCAAGTGTGAGGTGATTTAAACAATATGCTTCCAAACGACAAAAAAAAAAAACCGGTGGTTAAAGAGAGTTCTAGAAGGAAATACTACAGACCTGAATCAATAGGAGTTGGACAGCAGCACGGCACTTGGCATCACCAATGGCAAAATTCTAGTTCCTTGACCTAGAGGTTTCTTCAGTGCCATCCTCTGAAGCTCGAGATTCGTCTTCTCTCTTATCTGAAGAGCCTCCATTTTCTATTGGTACATTTTCAAGGTAAGCTCCAGATGCAATATAAGAGAAGTCAATTTTTTCTCCCCAGAATACATGATAATAAAAAAACTTATGTATAGTTTTAGACTGCTTATGAGAAAGAATACATGACAATAAAAATTTATGTATGATTTTAACTGATATAAAAAAATCATCATAGTGTGTACTATAATTAACTTATAAATTTTATCTTAAAAAATACTTAGTTTAAAAGTTAGTTATTATAGAAAAATTAAAAAATAGTTTTTATAAACTTAAAAAAAGAGATCCAGCCTCCAAAACAACAGTATAAAAAAATCAAGTACCATCGAGCCACCGGGCCCACAACCGCTTCCACACTACAAGAGACCCCAATATGGCCCACCGGCAGTGTCCCTCTATGGTCACGGTGGACCCGTCCCCTTCCCCACAAGTACAGTACTACCCGCAACGGAGAACATAGGAGCGAGGAGGCGACAAGACAGATGGACAGAGCCCGTCCCACCCCACCAAGACTCAGACCACCGGACCATATGACATATTGGGCCCATGCACGCATTATTTGGTGGGTCCCGGTTGCAGCTAGACGAGTGTGCGGCAACCCACCCCATAATCCCAGTGACGCAGAGACAATAGATGGAGAGAGCCCGAGGAAACGACCGGAGGAGACCAGAGGCAGATACTACGTATAAGATGCACACGCAGGCACAGTGAAATTGGAAAGAGGAAAAGAATTCCCCCAGAAATTAGAGAGAGAAAAATCCGGAGATGCCGAAGACCTCCTCATCGCCTTCCCCCACCGTCTCCCCCATGAATCCCCTCCTCCCCTCCTCCGTCTCTTCCTTCCCCAAATCCCCCCACCCGCCGGACCCAAACCCTAGCCCGTGCAGCTACCTCCTCCACGCCGACGCCGACGACGAGGCGCTGATCCGAATCCCGGGCCCGAACCCTAGCCCGGTCTCGGCCGCCTCCCCCCTCGCCCTGCCGCACATCGACCCGACGCCGCACATCTCCTCGCAGTTCTACACCTTCACGGCCGCTTCGCACGCGCTCATGCTGCGGTGCGTCCTCGCGGGCCGTCCCGCCGCCGCCGACGAGGTCCGCGCCGCCACGTCCCCCTCCGTGCTCGCCTCGTGGCGGGCGGTGTGGAAGGACCGGAACGAGGACACCGCCTACCTCACCGCGTGGAAGCGCATCCAGGACAAGCTCGCCGCGTCGGCCGACGGGCGGTACCTCCACTTTAAGTCCAACACCGCGCAGCGCGTCTCGCACGTCGACCAGTGGCGGGATATAGTCTCGGAGGCGCACGCCGACCCAGACCTGCTACGCCACCTCGGGCTCAAGGACACCGTCGACCGCATCAAGCAGTCGTGGACTGTGGGGGCCAAATTCTACGGTATTCCAGAGTCATTCGTCCGTGTATGTGTTGCTGCGTGCCCCGTATGTAAGGCTGCACCTGCTGGACAGCCTGATTCTGCCATCTCATCACCCGGACGAGGGAAGCGGCGCCGCAGGTTTGAATACACCGAGACGCTGGATGTGCCTGCGCGAGATGTGCCACGCCGGCTACAGCAGTTGGCTGCCAAGCATAAGGTGGTCCTCTGTATCAGGCAGAAGTATATAAGGTATAAGCCATTCATGGCTGAGGTGAAGGATTATGCATGCCACCGTGCTGGGATGCCAACTTCAAGTGGTGGGAATGTTGCATCCTCTTCAGCCAGTGCCTCTGAGGGGAAGAAGGTGCGCGTGCTGAAGCGGGAGCCATACCAATCAAAGAGGTGTGGTTGTGGGTTCCGAATTCGGGCAATTGTGCCAATAGCCAATTATAATGAGAAAGACAAGAGTTTTGTGTACCAGGAGGAGGGCACGGCAGTGTTCAAGCTTTATGCGGTGCACTCTGGACATGAGCCAGGGCCACTTGATGGCAATGCCCGAATTGTTCACAGGTTAGTTGGGCATAAGGGGGCTCTTGAGTTTGATCCAGACATTTATGGTGTCAATGAGGAAGGCGATCCTAACTTTACGATTAAGGGGGATGTAGATGTTGATATTGATAACTCGCATCAGGCAGTCTTGCAGCAAGTCCGGGATCTCAGAGCAGAAGTGGTCTTGCTAGAAGGGAAGGTGGCTAAGATGCACCCAGAGCTGTTGGGTTCGCTGTCCAGTGAGCTATCTGAGGTTTTGCACAGGATTAGGAAGTTTAATTTGGATGGCAATGTCTTCCAGGCAGAGGAGACATTGATGATAGGCAATGAGGAGGTCGGGGGATGGGGGGCTGGTGACATGTCCCACCATTTAGATCAGCATGATGGTGCATTCTGCAAGGATGATGAGATGCTTGATGATGATGATACTGATTTTGGCTCAAGCCTTGGGCCTATTGTCTCATGGGATAGAATGGCGGCAGAGTGCGAGGACAGGAAGATGCTAATGGGCGATAGCCCAAAGTGTGACAAGTGGATGCTGAAGGAGGATGTTGGTGACTTTGATGAAAAGAGTATTCTAAACTGTGGGGATGACGATGGCGTGGAGGATTCCAAGATTATTAAGCCATTGATGCATGACGAGACCATGGTAACTGACCCAAGTTTGGTAGGTATTCATGTAGAAGGATTCTACTCTGGAGCCAAGTGGTATGATTCGCCGGTTGGTTTGGATTCCAGTGGTGATGCAGGAGATGCCAGTTTCAGACATGGACTTGTGTGAGATTTGTAATTCGTCCATGATACCATGAATGTCTTGTAAATTCTGTATACTAGGAGGTCATCGGCTCACACCAATTTAATGTAGTGTCTGTAGGTGGAGCTTCAATCAAAGTAACCTATCTGCCCTGATATACAGGCTGATTTATCAATTTAACCTTTTTGACTTGTGTATAATTCCTGTGTTGGTTACATGTTTCAAGACATTAGATCTTTAATTCTGTTATTTATTAGTTATTTAATCATAGTAATTTAATATTTTGTAGCATGAACTCTCTCTCTCTATCTGTGTGTGCACGCGCATGGAATTTTTTGCAACACACTTGGCACAGTAACAGGGCAAGTAGTGTTAGTACTATGCAAGTTTGCATCATTCTCATTGTTACTGCTCAGCGGCATGCAGTATTAACTAATAAGCGTTAACTACAAAAGCTTCCCTGTTCATACTTATTTGTTCATTTTCCTCTTGTTTGCTCTGGTACATATTGTTGATGCAATAATCAAGAAAACTGCACCTGTTTTTAATCTAGCCTTGTTAATTTTACATTTATGTATAAAATGATGATATGGCATTATGCAAGATGAACATACTGAAATTCCATAGTTACTTTTCTATGCAAGATGAACATTTATGTATTGTTTAATTTTATCTCAGCTTTTCTATGTAAGATGAGCGTTGCTTCCTTCTGCGGTAAACTGTGTTTAACTGGTTGGTGTTTACTATTAACAATGCAAATTTCTCATCTTGTGGTCACTTGAAGCGTCATTACTTACAAGATGCAAAGTTGGTGTCTTATTCAAACATTGCACAGATCTGAAGGGTTTTAAGGTTCTTTTACGTACCAGGATTTTCATGCCATATGTGCTACAGTATTCACATTATTCATGCAAAATTATGGACAGCTAAACATTATTGACCATGCTCAGCTAAATGAATGAGTGCCAAATGCTCCAGGGACATTTTTCCCTTTACATTCAATGTGTTGCTTTATGATAAATTATCCACGTGAGGTTCCCTGCATAATTCATTTACTTTTTTGAAATGTGAAATCTTAGTAAATATGTAAATGATGTGGCCTTGAAGAATTAATAGTTCTGCAAATTATCAAAATGCTATATCATTCTGCATTTCTCCCCTCTGATGAGCTAGAAGTTTTGCCTTGGTCAAATGGCTGAAGCATATAATGTTACAAACGTAGTAGATTGTGAAGAGGATGGGGTTAGTTTTTTTCTCACTTGTCTGGGGTTTGCTGGATTGGGGATTTGGGGTGAGCTGTACACCACAATTTCCTCGAGTATACATGTGGTTGTTGCTGGTGAATTACCAGTCTTAAACTAGCCATTTATCCATGACCTTAATACATATAGGTCTGTCAGCAGACCATTAGATGTGCTGCCTTTTCTGCTTATTCCTTAAATTGGCATGCATTGGCATCAGGCGGCACATCATCAGTTCGAGGTCAGAAGAACCCAATTTCAATATATTTCTTTTTCCAGTTTATGGCACTTAATGTATAGAGCTATATATGCAAGCCAGCAGGATCGGTCATGATTTGGGCCAAATGACAGTCAAGAAGCAGGCCAGGTTCTAAGCTCTCTTAGACTCTTTAAGTACTAGAATTCTAGAAACCCAGCCAAATCCAATGGTACAAAGGGAACTAATATGATCTGGAATGAACAGAATACTGATCCCTGCTTGGTTTTCTTTTTTTTCGTGTAGAATTGGATCAAATTCATCAGTTTCAGGGAGAAAATTTATAACCATACTTCAAGACTTAATTTTTGAGGTAATTAAAGTATTATGTTGACTGTTGAGTCTATTTGGCATGAGGATGCTAAACGATCATCTGGAAATAGTTTTATGTGATAGGTTTATGCTTTGCTTGTACTTACAATGAGCTTATGTTGGCAGCATATGGCACTTGCACTGGATTTCGAGCAATCTTACTACATCACAGCCAGCAACCTACCACTCAGAGAGACGAAATTTTTTCCAGGTAGTGAGCCATTACAATATCTGGAATGCTGTAATCCTCATTTACCAGTTACACTTATGGAATCACTATTTATGGTGTGGTATGAAGTAATTAGGGGGGAGGTTATTGAGTGAGTTAATATTGTACTCATTTGACTAAATGAAGTACGATATGGGTTATCTCAATTTTGATAACCCTTTGAGTAGGCGTTCAAGGGGTTCTCAAATCAAACAAAAATGGAAAAACTTTCATTTCATGAAGGTTTTATGTTATGTAATCATTTAGATGGTAATGTAAATGAACCATAACTATGTAAACCTATTCCTAATAGATTGATACCAAAATAGCAGATTAGAGTTTTTTTCCTCCGTTATGGAATCACATCAAAATTATGTTTTCGAAAGGGCTTATGGTGTGGTTTTTTTTAAGAGAAGGCTAGGCCCCTCTTGTGTTTTGTTGATGAGATTGCTGCCATGCATTGGAGCCTGATTGGATCTATGAAGGAACCTTAGCTGGTGATGGATCTAGTGATGCCACAAAAATCATGGAAACAGACTAGAATGAAAACTTAAAATGATGGTGCTGCTACAATAGAACTAGACAGGGGTAACCACAGCGGATGAAATAAGAGGTACTTCATCGTGGAGTGGAATAGCAGGTAATTACTACTGAATGAGAGATGCCTTATCTAGTTTTTCTGTTCTGTGGGGCTGTGAACATCTGACTAATTACACTGAAGCTAGTGATTTTGGTCATTGATGTGTGCTGTTGGTGAAAGGGTCTTCACAAAGTTGAAGTGATGCGAGGAATCGACAGGCTGCTGTTCCTTTTGCTTCAAGTTCAATTATTGATCCGTATTGTAGGCACCACTCAATTTAGCTCCTGTCTTTTGGTTTCAGCTTTTTTTTTTACTATTCATTAATTTCATCTTTTTCTGTTTTTTTTTTATTTTTTTGGGTTTTTTACCTTTTCTTTTTTTCCTATATTCCTTTGTATTTACTGTGATTGGCTAACATGTTTTTTTAAATTTTTTAAATTTAATAAAATTAAATAAGTTAATTCATCTACAGAAAAAAAATAAACAAATTATAAAAAAAATTTTATAAACCAACACCAGCCGGAGCACCCCTATCACTACATTACATCGGGCTGTGTTCCTGTTCCCACTGGACGCTGACTTGAATGCTTTGATGTCTGTACATCGGTTAACAGGTCACGTTTGGTTGAGGGGTTGACATGTCATTTGTCGGCAGCCTATCTGTGCAGTTTATTTAACTTGGGTGCAATTGTAACAAATCATTCGACTGTTTTTAGCTTTCAAATCCACTGGTTGGTGCATCTACTCAGTAAGCACATGGTAACCTGTAAACTAGTTGTCAACACCAACAGTGCCAAGTGGTGTCTGAAGATATCCTCTGTTAAGTGCACCACTAGCACTCAACCAATGTGATCTGTCTACAAGGCCACAAGTGTGCTATAGGATATTTCTTGTGATCAGAAGGACTTCTATCACCAGGACAACAGGATCATGGCCATGTAGCTATTGCATGCTACGGAGGATGGATCAGTTTATCTATGTATGGCGCAGATCTCCCCAAGTTTGCTCTGCAGTGAGGGCGAGGTGATCAGGTCCAAGTGAAAGCGAAAGGAACCTTTTTCTGAAGACATCATTAAGGTTTTGATTCAAACAGCCTTTAGTTTTTGGCTTTTAGAAGCAGGTTATTGAATAGAATGGTTTTTCAAAGTGTTTTTTATAAGTTGTCTGTAGAAGTCACTGTAAGAGCTGTTTTGAACGGAGTGGTTTCTCAATAGGTGTCTCTTACTCTTTAATCTTTTTTGCAATCAGCCAAAAACTCCAAACACTTTTGAGCAGGGACTAAGAGACTAGTATGGCCACCATCACAGCCAAATCAGGTGTCATTGCCATCATTTTCCTCGTCATGTGTGCTGCATTTGCAGCTGCCGGTGACAACGACGAGATGCCCGCATCATTCGACGTCCTGCAGCGGCCTGAGAACGCCGCGAGCGTCGGCTACGGCTGCTACATTCGGTGCTTCGAGGGCTGATTTGGAGTAGGGTTTAGTGGAGATTACTGCTCGGCGTTTTGCAATGAAGAATGCGCTAATGATACTCACAAGCACTGAAGCCGGCTCTCGCCGTAAGCATGGTGGAGCCAAGATTTTGATAATAGGAATGCGAACTTAAGGTACATTCATTCTAATATAAATTCAAATATAATAAATTATATGTTCACATGAGTTAAAGAAGAAGAGATATTCTGTGCCTTTTTAGCTTTAGTAGAATGAACACTCCATAAAGAGGTTAGATCTTTATTCTCCATAAAGAGGTTAGATCTTTATTCTTCTTCATATTTTAGTACTCTACAAATCTACATTTACATTTTACAAATAGAAATTCTCAGTGATGACTAACTAGATCAAACAATAAGTAGAACAAGTGTTGCTGTGGTGACTAACTAGATCAAACAATAAATAAAAGAAATTGAAGATGTATGATCTACCGAATAAGTGCTGTTGTATGTGATTCAGTTGGTAAATTCTAGAGCTATGTGCCTATGTGTGTACTTCACAAGGGTATGTGTGCTTGTACAATCCATGTAGTCATCTCCCAACCTCTTTACCACTATATCAATTTATTGATTCATTACGAGAGATTGATTGATTGAAGACGTATGATCAAATCTACTAAATAAATCGGCTGGATCTCAGATCTGGGATAGCTTGGTTGCCTGGTTGGTTCTACGATGATGTAGTTGAAATGTTGAATTGCCCTCTTCTTGTGATGTTCTTCAGTTCTTCAGTGTCGATGTGCCGAACTGCTAGCGTGCCTGGTTCAATTCCTAAACCCGACCTCTAGAGAACAAATCTACGCTCGTCTGCTCGAACTAGAAGGAAAACATCTAGAGAGTATAGTAGAGAAATTCAGGTTTAGGAAAACGTGGAGTGGTGCGCTGAGTGAGAGCGAGGGGTGGAGGGCTGGTGGTTGCTGGCACGCCGGGGTGGCCGCGCATAGCGGCGGCGATGAGCTATGTGCTAGGGCACACTAGGGTCTAGGGCAGAAGCCTAAAGGAAGGATTTGGTAATTTGGGTGGCCGTCTGCACCTGGCCGATGGATATCTGACCAATTGATTCTCTCTTGCGGTCTGAGGAAGGGAGAATGGGCTGGATGGTACTTGGGTTTGATTCTCTCCTGACATCTGTTGGACTTAATGGGTTGCCAAGAGTATATTAGTATGTATAGTGTATACTTTATGTATTAAAGGGGAGTATTTATCAGATTTTTATGCAAAAATTTTGGAGGTGTAATTGTATCTCCATGCATCTACTATAGCTCCGCCGCTTAGTTGGATTTCCTTTGGTCCATGCATCTCTGTCCGTCTGTTCAGAACTTCAAATAACGTTGTGATTTTCCCCTAAGAAAAAAAGATAACGTTGTTATTTCAGTAGCAGTAGCTTTATGTCGCCCTCCGCATGAGTGGATTGATCTTTGCTACTGTGTTCGTTCACAATTGGAAGTGTTGAAGGTGTGCAGCGGACTGAGATGACATGTGGCTGTCTGTTGTCATCGTTTCGCCCTGTTCTCTGTCGCATTCCTTTTTTGTGAAGTAATAAGCCTGTGCTTACTACTATAGAGAAGATTATCATAGATAATTCATATCCATCATCAGAGACGGTTTTTGAACTGTCTAATTTATTATGTCAGTGATAATAGGTAGCTATCACAGATGACTCCTAAACCGTCTGTGATAAATCACAACACAGATGGTTTTATTTAAAAACTATCTGTGATATCTAACATATCACAGATGGCTAATACAAAAAAACTATCTGTGATGATTAACGTATCACAGACGGTTTTGTGTTAAAAACCGTCTGTAATAGTTCTTTGTATACCTATTTTTTTATTTCTCGGCTAGCATCAGGAAATGCTAGCAATGCCCTTGAAAAACAAGGAAGCAGAATACACATAAATGACAGATAAGTGAATGTCAATCGGAGTAGCAGTTATTGTAAAACATCATTCCAATTAGATCTTGTAGCAATAATATATGCCAAGATGAGAAAAAGAGAACTAATTGTCCACAAATTCTTCTAGAAAGTAGTCAAACTGCTCATATTGGTATTTCTCAATAACTACAAGAGGAATATTAAAGAATTATACACTTAAGCTTCAAAGAGCATTAAGCAAATCACACACTCCTTTAGTTTAAATGATTATGTATAATTATGAAGCCTTAAACTATGGGCTAAGAACTAAAACAATGATACCTAGATAAATGTAAATCAATTCATAGCAACTCTATGTATTGCTTCGACAATTTATTTAAAGTATCACAGACTGGCATACAAAGATACTATGGTAACGATGGTTTGTAAGCAGAAACGAAATAAAGCTCAAATACTATGGCAATATGAGGTTTACATTGATCTGAACAGAAAATACCATACATCTCAATGATCAGCTAATGTTTACCTGTCAAACTGAGCTCAGACAAGATATATCAGTAGATGTCAGTGTCTACTTAAACCTAATAAACATACACTTGTGACTTTATGCAATTGCACAGATTAGGTCATCTCATACCCTATTTTTTTGAAGCCAGCTATATATCTTATACACCATTGAAGAAAGAAGTCAAGATTTAAAATAAATCCATGAGGAAGAAAATAAGACCAAGGCCGATGGAGATGATAATCACTGTAGAGGAAGAAGAGGCTGAGGATGATCCACTTGGCGATGGCTAATTGAAGCCAAGGAGGGAGGAGGGTAACGCCGATGGTGAAGAGGAGAAGGATGTGCAGCGGTGGGATTTGGCAGAGGCGTAGTGGAGGTGTGGTGGCAGAAGCGTAGTGGAGGTGCGGTGGCAGCGCCGGAGGTGGAGAAAGGGGGAGCTGAGAAGGCATCGGGTGTGTTGAACAACCTAAATGTGCCTCACAATAGTGTGTTAGATTTTCGCCCATATATATATATATATATATATATAATATCACATACGACTAATACAAAAAAACTGTCTGTGATGTTTATGTATCACAGACAGCTTAAAAAATTGTCTGTGATGTATCACTAATGACTTTTCACAAAAACGTTTATAATAAGTTCATACATCACAGACGGTTTTTATTACAAACCGTCTGTGATGTACCACAAACTGTTTATATAAAAAATCATCTGTGATAAGTAGGTAATCACAGATAGTTCTTACCATCGGTTGCAACATAGACGGTCATGTTAGTAAAATCGTCTGAGTTAACTATGCTATAGCTTAACATTGATAGATTCTGTACAACCGTCTGTGATGAAACATCCAATATAACCTTCTCTATAGTAATAGCTATTTGTGTTGAAGTCATGAAGTGTCCTGTGGATTGATCTCCGATGTTCAATTCACTGGCGCTTAGCTTCTATTGATGGACTACTGAAAAGGGGAAATTGCACTGTATATTGCCAAACTTGCCCTAAGGCCTCAACATTTAGATTCCTAAACTTGCATACGTGATCCAAGGCTACTTGCGTAAGGTCATGCCTACAGCAAACAGACATATACTGGGGGAGGGGGGGGGGTCTAATTGTTGAGTTCTCAGGTTAATTGACTTAAATAGAATATAAGTGCAAATATAAAGATCCACTTCACAATTTACCTTGAAAACGTCGCTAAATTGTCATGTGCACTGTTTTTTTTTTGCCAAAAGGTAATAGAGGTGCACACAACTTAAGTATCAGTTGACCCCTAAGGTTGTTAAAATCACGATTCTAATCGTATAATTCTACGATTCTACAAAATCAATTTGACTCAAATCGCATCTTAAGTTGTACCTGATAAAATCATGGTAGAATTACTATCCTAGTCATAGAATTGCAGTAGAATCATGGTAGAATTATGGTAGAATCACGTATTATCTAAGATTATGAAAGACTTAGGTGTTTAGTTGTGTCCTATCTCTTAATTCAAACTGTATGTTAAAAACTAAGTATTTAATAGTTTAGACATTAAGATTCGAATGTTTAGAATAATAAAAATTAATTTGATTATTTATTTATTTTACTTTTTTATTTAAAATGATCGGAAATGCATGTAACTCCGCCTTTTCCAATGTTGATGTAAAGATGCAAATGTGTATAATTCCGAATGTAATTTCTATTCTCTTGTGATCCAAATGTAACTGCGAGTGTATGAAATGATTTCCTTATTGTGACTGAGTTCTCTCTATTCGTAATTGTGCATTTTTAATAAGGAATAAATGAGTTTTGGATTTGCAGTATGATATGTTAGTTTGTTTAATTGCCGTAATTGATTTGAAATCCCGAGATGACAATTGAACTAAAGGATTTGGTTTTTAATATTGATTTAGCCAATTTAATTAGTATTATTAACGCTAGTTACGTCCATTAAATTAATTAGAAAATATGGGGCGTTTCAATCATCTTCCTTGCCCTCGCAGCAGCCGGTGGCGCCGACGCGGACTGCCTACACGGTCCGACGTGCCGCACTGGCTTCATCAATTCAGCACCGCGGGCGTCGGCATGAGCTGCATCCTATTCTGCATCGCCGGCGGGGGCTTACTAGACATATGCCATGAGCTCTTCGACGACAAATGCGATGATCATCCAGATGCGCCCCGGGAGTCCCGAAGCCGTCTCGATCCCGCGCAGTAGTTTCTGATACATCGATTGGTCCATCTCTGCCAGTATTAAAGTCCATCTTTGCCTCCGTCTGCTTTACAGTTTTTGGGTCTTCTAGTGCACGGTCCGAAGTGTTCGGCGTAATGTAGCGGACTAAGATCGACAACCTGTGGCTATTAATTAGGTCTTTGCTGGTATGTTTGTGCACTGTTTCATCATGGTTGTGAAGTGACGTCGCCCTTGTTACGTTTCTATTAAAATGAAGTGTGGTTTGAGGTTTGATGCTTGATTTGCCATCGTGTTAACTGTTTTGTTGAATAAACCAAAGATGTCATCGAGAACCTATTTGTGTTGTGATAACGGGGGTGGACTGCAGAGCTAATCTGCAGGCATCAAACTGCATGTACTCCCCCATCCCGTAATATAAGTCTCATTTTTGGAAAGCGTCATCCTATAATATAAGTCCATTGTGGATAGTGACGAAGATAGGAGAAAAATCAAAGGTGGGCCCAAAGACTAAGCTAAATAAATTTAGACAACTATAGTTTTGTATTTTTGTGCAATCCAAATTCATATATGAATAAAAGAAAAATAAAGCAAAAAAAAGATACAATGAATGTATCTCTCTAATTGAAAACATATTCTCAGAATATATAAATATGCTTCCTGTGAGTAACGATATGTATATCAAAATTTATGATATAATGGTATATTATAATTTGTAAATGATCATGAACGTTCATTAAGATTAAATTCTAGTCGAATTTTCTTTTGTTGAGTTGTGGTTTCATCAATTGGAGGGGTACTACTTGAATTTCTTGTTAAATAGCTACACAAAATTCGTTTCTCTGTTATTACAAATCTACAAAACATTTGTAAATTATCAATTATACAATTACCAAATACCAATTTCATCAATCATCACTACACAATATACAACTATATACATTACTATAAAACATCAACTAGAGACAAGAGTCAAGAATATTAAAGAATATATAACAATCGAGCAATTGGTGGCTTGGCGCATATATATTATAGGGCCTGTTCTTTTTGGCTGCGGCTGATGGCTTTTTGGCTATTTGCGACAGAGATTGCGGAAAGAGATATACTCGCTTGCAATTTTTGATGGTACAGATATTAGTTTTTAAACATGTACTACAATTAACTTGTAGACCCCATCTTAAAAAAATACTCCGTTTAAAAGTTAGTTACTGTAGTAAAAGTTAAAAATGACTTTTAGAAACTGCAAAAAACAGACCTAGCTGGCGGCTGCTGCCCAACTCCCAAGCTGCCAAGTTCCTAACCGACCAACCCTGCCCCCAAATCCGCAGTGGCGTAGCACCGGACACCAGCCATGGTCAGCTGGAGCCCCCTCGCCCCTCCTCTATCTGGTCCTCCCCCTCCTGGCCTCCCCGGCTTCTCCGTGCCAGCCTCGTCGCACCGTGCTCTTGCTTGGTTGCTCTTGCTCACTTGTCACCTCCCCGCTGGTCGCCGGATCTCCTCCCCGTAACCCCGCCAACTTCCACTGCTCCCCGCCTTCCCGGTCGGCCGCCAAGCTTCCCCTACTCGGCTGCTCCACCTCCATGCCGCCCTGGCCTCATCTGCTCCACAAGTCACTTAATGGCAGTGCTGCTCCACTCCTCGCTGTCCCGGTCTCCAGGTTGCCCAACCGGCCATATCTGCTCGGGCCGCAGCCCGGTCAGCCAGACCTGGCTCGGGCCATCGCCCACCAGCTGGTTTCCTCTGCATCGCACCGCCTGCCACTCCTCACGAGTTAGGACTAAGGTGCACACTCACTGCCTCTCGAAGTCTCCCTTCCTTGCATCTGGTCTCGGTGTGTAGGGGTGGATGATGGATCTGATGCTACCTAGGCCGACCCATCTTGGGGGATAGGGGGATTGGGGGCGAGCCGGAGTGTGAGCTGAAGCATCATGAAGCCCACCCGATGATCCGCTCCTGATTGTGAAGATTAAAGGTTTAGTTATTACAATATTTTCACTGTACACTTCTATTTAATGCTAAAAAAATAAGTGAGTAGTTGTAGCATGTCATTTAATAAGGATATGTATGATCTAATAGTTGATCCATTCTGTTGAGAGACATGGATAAAGGCGCATTGCTCCTAGGCCAGATAGCAATTTTGTAGGCTTTGCCGCTAGTTGCTTCAGAGAACGAATCGAAGGAACAAGCATATTCCCAGGTGCATTGGCCCAACCATCCCGAATCAACGTGAATCAAGTTAGCCTTCGTATCCTTCGCTACCCCTCACCTCGCCGCTCCTGCACTCTCGCTAGATTCGCATCCTGTGAAACGCGAATCCGACTGCAAAAGAATTGATTCTATCATAGAAGTTCCCTTTCGCCTGAATCTACCGCTGTCATGCCCCAACTTGAATTCTCGTGATCGTGCAGATACCACATGTGTAGCGCGCCAGGCACAAATTCTAAAACGCGAACGCCAAATGAATGTAGATTTTGCCCGAGACCACGACAAATATGTAGTGGCATTAAGAGGAGACAGGTTGGTGAACCACATTATCCTTGATTCTTTTGACTACGAAGCCGCGCGTCCTTTTGGTTAAACTAAAGTCTGATGAGAAAGCGGGTCAGGTAGCGTTGTTCGTCCAGCTGGCCGACATTACCGCGGAACCCAAAGCTAGCACGAATCGAACCTCGTGCGAACCTCTCCTCCGTTATATCGCGAAAACGAGGCATTTCGGCGCCCTTTCGCCTCGCTGGCCTCTGCCCGCGGGCCGCGCGACCCGACCGTCACATGGCGCGCTGCATCGCTGGTGCCGCAGCGCGCGCGGCACATGCCGCTCCGGCTCACGTGACCGCGTGGGGATCGACACGCGTCGCCCTTTCTCTCAGAGCCCCGCACATGCAGGGGCGCGCTGTCCCATCAACGCACGTCTGTGCGCGATGCCCGAGGGCCGAGGCTGACCCACTCGCCCCGGCCGCGACCAATCCGGGAGCGGCACAACGTGCGCACATCTGCACGTCGCTCTCGGGTCTCGGCCGATGCGATGCCCTCCCGTGTGGGTACCTGTCCTACGGGGAAAATACCGTCAGCTGGTGATGGAACGCAGTCTGTCCGTGAGTTCCTTCCAGCGTAGGAGAGCAATCAGTTTGCTTGCTTGTGTGGCTGAACTACCGAACTCTCCTGAAATGTGCTACTGGTGGGCGTTCGGACGCTCGATGCACGTACGTACTCTAAATCAATGTCTAAATATTGGCACCTCATATGGATACAGTTAGGGGAGCATCGCCGTGTTACCCTGAATCCATAACCACTTTAGAACAATGACACATATTTCAAGGTCTACCTAAGCCAAGTCTATAACTCAATTTTGGCGAGGATCACAAGACCGACCCCAGAAAATCAAAGGCCAACTCTAGACAAGATACGTAAGACTGACCCTAAAGGGGTCTGGAGCCAGCCCCAAGGGCCAAGAGAGGTCCGAGGCCAACCTTAGAGTCCTGAACGTGGTGGGATCTGCGAGGGGCAAATGATATAGATACCTCTAGGAGAAAGTTAGACTATGAAGGCAAATTTATAACTTCACTGGTGTACCTCTCCCCTCTATAGTAGGACCTCTTGTGGTGGGAGAATGTAAGTTCAAACTCTATTAAGTTGGTTTTAGTGATAATAAAAAATACAATTAGTGAAACTAATATGTTTATTAGTTATAATATCATCTAGTCTTATTTGAATGTAATGAATGACAAATGCTGTTGTGATAATGACATATTTGATTGATTATAATTTCTTAAATCTCACTTAGATAAAGATGTGAAAATCATAGAGGCATATACTCGACATTACATTCTTATGCCTTAGTGCGTTCCTGGGATCCAAAATATAGATTAAACTCCACCAAAAGCTTAAGATGAATGTATGCATATATTTTCCATTACATAATCTTGTATGCACACATTTAGGGAGAGTTCAATCTATACTGTATGGTTTTATTAGTATTGATCCACGTTCCTCTTTTCTCAAATTAAGGATTTTTACTTTGAAACATATCTCTTGAGTATATATATAGATTGTGTAGTTCATATATACTCATAAATCGGGTTATCATCTAGTTCCTGCCTTATGTATTAGTGGTTGGATGATTAATGACAACCGGATGAGTAAGTTTTGATAGCAATTAATCTCAAAGATAAACACATATATTCAAATGAGTTAATTGCATAAGAAAGTTTATTCTAGAGTATACAATTGTTGTGTACATAGTGTATACTCGCAAATCAATTTTTATCCCATTATTTATTGAGATTATCATAAATTACTAAAAAGAGAATATTGTAGATCTAGTCTCTCTATTATATGTTAATGGTGAAGTTTTGGTAATTGATGGCAATTGATTTGTGCACTAATATTTTTCATGAGTTAGATGAATAGATTAAATTCCACAAGTGAAGATGAATTGGGATTAGTTCATGTGTTGAAGATCAAGTCAAGATGATGAAAGATAGCTTCATGTGTTGAAAGCCATTAGGAAGAGAAGATGATCATGAGTTAATCATCGAGTGAAGACAAGAACCATCGTTGATGAAGCTCAAGAAGAAGATGCATCATAATTTGACGCATATCCAAGAGAAAATGATCATATGTTGATCATCAAGTCAAGTAAAGATCCATCATGTGTTGATGGAAGTTAAGTGAAGCATGCATCATAGGTTATGCACATCAAGACAAGGACCCAGACTTGAAGTGATGATATGTGTCATTAAGTTTCAAGAAAATATTTAAGGCAAATGTATGACTAGTTAGGGTTAATGATGTATTCCTAGTTTTTTTACCGGTGGTTGAAAGATTAGATTGCTAGTATAGGTTACCATACTATTAAGATGGGTCATATCTAGTAGCTTGAGTCTCATCATGTGTTGATAGCTCAATCTTATTTGTTCTAGCTCTTTAGGGTAAGATGCTTATATTTACGAATATATTTTACAAATAGTTAAAACTTTTGTATTGAATCCTACTAACATGGGACTACATTGCAAATATTTTTTTATAAGTATTTGAAGTTCATGTTTCCTACATGCACTTGTCAGGAAAATCAAAACTACTGGTATGTATTGCACGGTACTACCAAAGATTGAAAATACCAGCATGCGTTGCGTAGTACTACTGAAAATCGGAAGTGCCAGCATGTGTTGCGCGGTACTACTGGACATAGTTCAATTGGAGTAGTTCGATCGGACTGGAATTACCGGCATGTGTTCCGACCATGTTAATTGTGGTTTGTTCTCTTGTGCTCAATTTACGTTCGAGTAATTTTATTCATAAAATTAATTTGATTACTTATCTTCGTAGAATTATAAACCTTTGTCATATACTTAGGTTGTTAGTGCACTTAGATGAACCTAGTTGATTTAGGTGATATTTGGGCTAAACTAATTTGAGTTAAGTTTTCACATTATATACTTAATTTTAGCCAAATAGAGAAATAGTAACTAGGGAAGAGAATTTTAAAAATCATCTATTCACCCCCCTCTAGTCAGCTTTCTCGATCTTTCAGAGAGGAGAGGTCATTTTGTATCCCTAGACACTTATATTGAACACACTTGGTGTTTGTGTGCTTCTTCTTAAATCTCTCCGCATCCTCGATAGTCACCATATCCAACCGGGAGTGCTTCTAAGTTTATTGTTCAGTCTCGTATTGACAACAATTGGCGCTGTTCGTGTGGACTTGAGTGAGAAGCTATGTCGCCTAAGAAGATAAAAACACGAAAGGTCGTTTGCAGGTCTATGCCATCCTGGAGACCCTTCGGACTCCACTTTGAACTCCGCCCTGGACCCCCTTGGGGTCCGAACCACCTCGCTACCCTGGCTTCGCCGAAGTTGACTTGCGGGCTTGCCCGAGGTTGCGTGAGGACTAAGAACCCTAGACCCTATCTGGGATTTTTCTCACTTAGTGCCCCAGACCCCCTCTGGGATTACACTACAAGGCAGCCCAAACCTCCTTCGAGTCCGGCCTTGCTCCATGCGCGGACCCTCTTCTGGCTAAGTTCGAAGGTGGATGGTCGCTGGTAGGAGTCATGCTAAAGGTTGTGCTCCATCGTCGGTCTTAGTTTGGGGTGGATAATCGTTGATTGGAGCCATTCATAAGGTTGTATTTCATTGTCGGGCTAGTATTGGGATGAGGTATTATAAAGGATTTGTTATTATCTTTTTGGTTGGTACGCCTAAGGAAACATGTTTTATCAGTGATACTATAAGTTGATCATATCGTGTGGGTAAAGTTGTACAACATCTGCGGAGTGTTAATTAAACTATTCAAATAGCCATGATCTCGGTGATGGGCAATGCTCGAAAATTTCACTCAAGGGTTAAATTTTAGGAAATAACCTTGGTAGAGGATTTTGGAAAATATGCTTAGACTGATTGGTACCAGTGGCTGGATGAAATATTTGAATGTGCGTAGGGTGATGGCTCATCAATTTATTTATTTTATCTGTTTTTTTACCTATCAGTTTATTAACATATGTTTTAACTTATGCCTTTGCGATCTATTTATTGTATTTCAATGCAAGTTATTGTTTTATACAAAATAAACCATATAACCTTCTTTTGGAATAAGCCTTGCATATATATAATTGCATCTACATGCATAACTTGCGGAGTACTCCATGTGCTCACTATTGCTATAGGCAATGCTGCTCAAGCTATTTCCTGAGGAGTATCTTGAAGATCATGGAAACTAGGTTGCACTGCCCTAGTCGATTGTTTATGAGCATATGAATAGGTTATATTTGAAGTTATCTTTATTTTTCTGCTACAATTTTTTTCTTAGTTAAGCTCTGTACGGCCAATAAATATATACTTTGACCATAAGGTCGCAATCTAGCTTTCAATAATATTTACTATTTTCTTAGTTATTTATATTTATGGACAATGTTGTCGAGGTGGCCCCCACTTTATCCATCCGGTTTTCATAACCTGTAACATAGCGACACGTGTAGGCATGCGTATGATTATATGCGTGTTGTGCTGTAATTTTAGAAAGGGCAGGAAGGCTCAAAAAGAAAAGGAGGCATGTGACTATAGGACACGTACCTCTCCCTAGGAGCTGGGTCTGCCCAGGATTGTATATATCACCCAGAAAATGAAAGAAAGAGGGGGGATGGACGACTAGATCTTGTTCCCCTGAAAGACAAGGTACTTTGTACCATCTGTTGTGTTTATGCAACAACAGATTGGCGCCGTCCGTGGGGACGAGCAGGAAGCTGTGCGACTATATTTGAAAGTGATGATTCTTGAGGGATGAGTAGGGTGAAGGAAGTAACAAGAGAGCAAGGACGGTTTCCTGTTTATTGGATGCCTCATCGAAGGTGTGCCTTCCTCCGAAGTGTCGAGTTGATGCAATTTATCAAGGAGCCACCCAAGTGAAGCTGCCACTAACCCATACAGGTTTTCCTTTGTTCTTTTTGCCTGCCATAAGGTTTAATGCTTACGTTGTTGCCGTTGAGGGCTTGGTACCCCTACTTTCGTGTCACGGGCTTGAATGTTACGTCGTTTGTCAGTGGCTTTGCTCGTTAACTCTAAGGGGTAAAGCTAAGCCTTTAGGACGGGCAGCTTCGGTTGCCGTTGGTTTTCTGGCTGTTTTTGGACTTTCTTTAGGCTGGCTGGGTGTAGGGTGTTTTAATTCGGGTTCTTGTGGATCTCCGTGCATTTGCGTGAGTTAGTTTTCGCAAGAGCAAAATCGCACGGAGCTGCCGTAGGCGCCCGGCGTACTCCGCGGAGTATAAAGCGTCGGGGATGTCGTTCCCCCGAGTCAAAATCGCACGGAGCTGCCGTAGGCGCCCGGCGTACTCTGCGGAGTATAAAGCGTCGGGGATGTCGTTCCCCCGAGCCAAAATCACATGGAGCTGCCGTAGGCGTCCGGCGTACTCCGTGGAGTATAAAGCGTCGGGGATGTCGTTTCCCCCGAGCCAAAATCGCACGGAGCTGCCGTAGGCGCCCGGCGTACTCCGCGGAGTATAAAACGTCGGGGATGTCGTTCCCCCGAGCCAAAATCGCACGGAGCTGCCGAAGGCGTCCGGCGTACTGCGGAGTATAAAGCGTCGGGGATGTCGTTCCCCCGAGCCAAAATCTCACGCAGCTGCCGTAGGCGCCCGGCAAGTTCTGGTGAGTGTTTCACTATCGCCGAGAATATGAAGTTGACCAGTTCTCCTTGATTATCGCGGTCCCAGCTGGGACCCGGCTTTTCTTGGACTAGAAGCTCCGCTCTGTCTCCGTCGTAGAAGGCGCAAGGTGGTCACCCCCCGCGACCCATCGAACATCGTGGCACAAGCCAGAACCCGGCGGATACTAGAGGCTCCGCAGAAATCCTGCCGCACCATTCGCGGGAGGATGGGGTCAGCAGACTCCGGTTGGCTTCCTGGGGAAATCCATAGGTCTGGTACGCTATCATTCCCGATTCGGTACAATGCGTGTAAAAGTCGGTGTCGGTGCTGAGGGTATTGTGTCTCGTCTGAGATATAACTAGCGTTTTCGGGGTTGCGGTCAAAGGTGCGCCTTAGTTTTTCGTTTCATCATGCGCCCCTAAAGCCTCACCTCGCCGCCGACGACGCTCGAGTTTGGAGCGTTATGTTACTCCCTTTTCCCAAAGATAGACTAGACAAGGCAGTGAGATTGGGGATGGACGACTAGATCTTGTTTCTTTGAAAGAAAAGGTATTTTGTATCATCTGTTGTGTTTATGCAACAACAGATAATATTATACCAATATTATTACTGTATATACTAATATGATTATAGACTGTTGCAATACACACAGTCTCACTCACCCACGACCGCCATTTGACTTGGGAACCAAACCAAAACCACACCGAACCCTACTCGGAATGGAATCGCGAAAATTTGCGACTTTCTCCGCCCATTTTAGACGACGGACGCTGGCCGAAAGTCGAGACAACACCGACCAACCCCACAACCACAACCATCCACAGCGCGCCAGCCAGCCTGCGCACCCAAAACCCACCGTTTCCACACCAAATTTTGGACCGCTCCATCCCATCCCAGACTTCCGAGCGCGCCGAACCGAAACCTGACCGTCCCGAGGAGAAAAAAGGTGGGAGGAGCAAAAGAAACCGTCGCGGGAGGCGGGGAAACTGAAGCGGACCGGAGAGGAGAGGAGAGAAACAGGCAGTGCGTTGCTCCGGTTCCGTCGATGGAGCGGTCCCATCCCTCCGAGGTGTACGAACTCTTCGTGCGGCGCATGAACACCCCGAGGTAAGTAGCCGTGTGATTTCCATATGGTTCTTGTTCTTGCGTTCGATCGAGCGGTTTGTGAGTGTTGCGCGCGCGGTGGTGCAGGGTGGCAGTGGACAACGGGGTGTGCGCGACGGCGACGCTGGTGCAGGTGCACAGCGCGCGGAAGCACGGCTTGCTGCTGGAGGAGGTGGCCGCGCTGTCCGAGCACGGCGTCTGCGTCCGGAAGGGCTACATCTCGTCCGACGACGGCCGGTGGTTCATGGACGTGTTCCACGTTACGGACGCCGCGGGCCGCAAGGTGGCTGACGCCGACGCGCTGCTCGAGCGCCTCGAGTCCTCGCTATCCGCCGAGGCATTGCCGCGGCCGGTGGGGTGCGCTACGCCCGCCGCGGAGGGGCTCACCCTGCTCGAGCTCATCGGCACCGCTCGCCCGGGGCTCCTCTCGGAGGTGTTCGCCGTGCTGCACGACCTCCGGTGCAGCACCGTCGACGCCAAGGCGTGGACGCACGGCGGTCGCGTCGCCGCGCTGGTGTTCGTCCGCGACGAGGAGACCGGCGCGCCGATCGACGACGCGGTCCTGGTCAGGCGCATCGAGTCCCGGCTCAGGCACGTCCTCCGGGGCGGCGCGCGTGGCGTGAGGACGGTCCTGGCCGACGTGGCGGCGATCGGCAACCTGGACCGGAGGCTCCACCAGCTGCTCAACGAGGACCGGGAGGCCGAGAGCCGCGCCGTCGAGGAGGAGCCCACGACGACGGCGGTGGCGGTGCAGGAGTGGGGGGAGAGGGGGTACTCGGTGGTGACCGTGAGCTGCCGCGACCGGCCGAAGCTCCTGTTCGACGTGGTCTGCACCTTGACGGACTTGGATTACGTGGTGTACCACGGCACGTTTGACACCGACGGCGATCACGCGCAGCAGGTGAACCTTCTCGCGGTTTCTTGCTCGATTGGTTTTCAAGATTGGCAGGTTGTGCTGCACATTTGGAGCTCTTGATTTCTCAATGTTATCTTGTTTGTTTGGGGTTGGTATTTGCAATTCCCCTCTCCATCTCAAGGTCTTGGTTTGGGCTTCCTGAAGCGAATCTATATGTTTCTTTGGGTGGTTGTGTCAGGCAAATTGCCTTCTGTCACTGTTCCAATTTTTTTACCTCACTTTTTTTCCTTTTTTATTGATGTCTGTTTATTTTTCTTGATCTGATTGTGATTCTTATGTTGGCTCAATCTATCCTGAGCTCGCTTCTTGGAAACTTCTTTATTTTTCGAATTTTCTGGGACTTGGGAGGTCATATGGAATAGTTATTGGGATTGCTCTTATGAAATGGGATTAAGCCTTTTGCATCACGCTATCTTTGAACCTTGCATTTTTTAGAGAGTTAATTAAGAGTTACCCTGAGCTTGTCGAAATGTTTCTCTTGCTAAATTCAGATCAATTGAGCTTATGCCTGTTACATCCATTTCCATTCGTCTCTGGACCTGCTTTGAAATTGAGTCGACTTAAGTGGGTTAATGTGAGTTCCGTTTGCTTGGCTTCGCTGCAGGAGTTTTACATCAGGCGCTTGGACGGCCGGCCAATCAGCTCGGAGGCCGAGAGGCAGCGCGTGATCCAATGCTTGCAGGCGGCAATCGAGAGGCGTGCATCCGAGGTACGTGATGAATGTTGTTCTTTTTTAGTTTATGATTTACAGATTATATGCCTTGTTCCATCAAGTTCTCACTTTTGCTTCTAGTTTTTTAATTTTAATTTTTTTAGTTTTTACTTTTGTTTTGGCTTATTTCTTTACGTTGATCATGGTAATATAATTTTTATTTTTAAAATTTAATTATTTAGAAAAAAAACTAATAATAGCTATACATCATTTTTTTAAATATTTTATCGATACCTAATTTATTTACATAAATATTCATGCTAAAATAAAAAATTATCATAGCAAAAAATAACGCACCCATTAACATCACCAATGCTTTCCCTCCGTGCCACGCCACCAAGAAAAAAGCCCACAATTCCCTTGGGAATTCCAAGCGCAAAATGTCTCTTTTCCACTTCACCACCGTGTGTTAAGTTGAAATTCCAGCGGTGTCCATCTAACGCGATCCTTCGTGCGAGGGAACAGGGCGTGAGGCTCGAGCTGCGCATCTGCGACCAGCGTGGGCTGCTCGCCTACGTGACACGTGTGTTCCGGGAGAACAGCCTCTCGGTCACGCACGCCGAGATCACGACCAAGGGCGACATGGCGGTGAATGTCTTCCATGTCACTGATGTAGCCGGTATTCCAGCCGACCCGAAGACGATCGATGAGGTGATACAGAGGATCGGCACGGGGAGCCTCCGAGTGAATGAGGAGCGGCGGCCTCGCCTGTGCTTGACGGAGGGCGACGCCGGTCGAGGTGACGGCGGCGTAGGGTGGTTCTCGCTGGGGAGCCTTGTGAAGAAGAATCTATACAACCTTGGCCTCATACGATCCTGCTCGTAATGCCAGGAAGATGCGTCCGATGGAATACTTGTGTAAATATGGGACGGTGCATGGTTTCGTTTGTAAACTAAGTAGAGCCTTTTATTTTCCATTTTTAGGTTTAGTGGTTACGTGTACATAGTAGAAATGAAAAGGAGTTGGCCGGGGACAGCTTAGAGCTTAGAAGGACGCTTTGGTGCGTCATGTATCTTCCTTTCACATGAAAATACGCAGATAGATAAATGTAAGCAGGGCTGTGTATAGGGGCTGTCTATTTGGGTTTTTTTGTGATCTATGATTTATTTTTTTTGCTGTTTGTTACTATAACTGATTTATTTTATAGTGTAACTGTTGATGGATTTTTTTGGTGTAATTAAAATTTTTTAAAAAAATAAAAAACAGATTAGTCTATTACGAACAATGAAAAAAATATATAAAAAAAGAAAAGATAAAAAAGCTCAAAAAAAGTAAAGAAATAAAAAAAATAAAATTAAGAAACTAGAAGCTAAAAATCCAACAGAGAAGTCGAAATTATCGTAACTAATTGTTTGACTTTCATTTCAGTATACATCTCTTGTCAATTTCCTTAGTCTCTTTCACTAGCACTTGGCTATGCTATGATGCCATGGAGCTATGTTTCTAGATGTTTTGTCTGAATAATTGTATAATTCAGGAAAAATAAATAACATAAGGTAGACAACCAGAGCTACTCCTTCAGGAATCATAAACATAACTCATTCCATACCCTGAATCTGAAACCTATCCTAGTGGAAATTGCGTATGTTATAACCCTTCATATAACAACTAGAGATCTCAAAACTGTAATGACGCCAGTTGATTCACAAAATCTCCAAGGTGCTGCCATATGGCCAAACAAGAGAAAATTAGAAAATACTAAAATTCACCAACTAGCAGCATCGAATGTTTAAAGTGAGCCCATAAGAAATATTAATCAAAGAAATATGACGATTGATTTGACATATCTGTTTTGAACTTTGCAGTAATCCTTAACCGTGTGAAAAACTCTGCATAAGAACGTTCCATCAGACCACAAAAATCAGCTGTCCGAGTACATTTTTCTTTCCAGACGGTATTTATTCATCATATACCCTCCTCTTAGATTGAAATTCAGGATTTACCCTCCGGCCCGCGTGTCAGTGACTCATCCCGATCCCACATGTCATTGAGTAGGGAGGGTAAATCCTGAAACTCTCAAATGTAGGGAGAGTATATGATGAAGTTCCCCTTCAAGGATTTATTCATCATATACCCTCCTCTTAGATTGAAATTCAGGACTTCTTTCAATGTATTTGCCAACAGAATTTCACTATCAGCCCATAGAAAACCATTTGACTTTGATACGGCTGCATTAAAATTTGATTTTGAGGGAGTCCAATCAGGGGCGTAGCTAGCAGATGGGCTTCAATAGACTTGAACCCATCCTCTAATATCTATAACCCTCTATCTTCCTAGCTAGTTTTTGTAGTTCTTATTTTAATATTATCTATGTGGTCATATTTTGTGAGAGAGAATAAGAGAGAGTTATATATTAATTTGAGAGAATGATATTGTGAAATTTTATATGTCAATTTTTATTGCAAAATGACATCCCTGTATACTAAATTTGATTATTTGAAGATGAATGAGAGGACTATCTAACTAAGAAACAGTTAGTTGAATTGAGATAATGAATTTACTTCCTTTGTCTATCTAATTTAAGAATTGATTTTAGTATAAAATTACAGTGATTGTGAAATTTGCACGCATGATGCATAAATCAATTTGTTTGCGATCAATTAGCCATATTTAGGTTTATCTCAAATAAAATTTTATCATGCGCTTGCCACTTCTAGCATGTGCGGACTGTGAGTTCATGCGTGTGGCCAACAGTGCTAGTGCACGCCGTAACAGCGTTGACCATACGTGTGTCAATCTACGTATTGATGTGTGTAGCTGAGAAAACTTTGGCCTACGAGCCCCTCCTTCATTTTTATCCTGACTTCGTCACTAAGTCCAATGATCCATGAGGTGTCCATGCGATTCTGCGATACAGCGTGCGCTTATTCTTGTTGGAATTTTTTAGAAGGTATTTGGTCGGAGTTCATCGGATGATTCCTTTGTTGCCGTCTTTGAAACATTGCTAGCTCTGCAGAAAGTTACTTCTGACAGTGGTTGGTTACCTCTGACCTCTGGGTCTAATTTCCTTTGCAAAGGTAGTGGCAAAACTTGGCATTACAAGTCAAAACTCAAAACCGCAGTGTCTTGGGAGTTGGGAGTAACACTGTAACAGCCCAACTCATGTAGTGGCAAAACTTGGCATTACAAGTTTATACTCAAAACAGAGTCTTGGGAGTAACAGCCCATCCCAGGTAGTAGCAAAACTTGGCATTACAAGTTTACAACAGAACCTGAATTTAAAACTCTGAGATTCTGCAATATCACAAAATTAGTTTTCAGAAAATTTCACAAAAATCAACCACCAAAAGTCGTTTGCAGGGGAATAACTGATCATTTCCTCCGATTTCCTCCTTGCCTCTGAATGCACAGTGTGCTCCCATGTCCCATCTAGCATCCCAAGGTCGCAACAACGCATCAACAAACGCGCACATTCTCTGTTCTCCAGATTCTGTTCATCCTCTGAATGAACTCCTCAGCTCGCATCTTGAGCTCATCCTCCTCCTCATCATCGACGTGTTTATCTTGCAACGCATCAGCAACAATGGACTCTTTATCTTCTCCATTGTTCCTTCCGCTTGCCGGTACTTGAGAAGCATCCGTGCCAGCTTCGCCTAGGTCCACGGTGCATCCTTCGGCGCGGCCATTAAGATCGGGAGCGCAGCCGCCGCTGCCGATGTTACCGGCAGCGACGGGACCCTCTTGTCCTCCACGGTTCTTTTTGCCTCCTTGTTCTTGAGCAGCATCCAGCGTTTCGACTTCATCAACCTCAGCAATGCACTCTCCGGCACGGCCGTTAACATCCGGAGCACAGCCGCGGCCGCCGAGGAGGAGGACGGCGATGATGAGATGGGAGAAGCAGAAGGCCAGGAGCGACGGGCTGGAAGACGCCCAGAGCGTGATCAACTCGACAGTGGAGTCTAGCATGTTCAGTATCTTGGAACTTCGGAAGGGAGAATGGCTCGTTTGCAGTTGGATGGTGAGCGATCTTGGCGCCTTGGCCCTTATATCTTCGGGCTCGATTCGCCCCCGAGCGAATTGTGCAGGGGAAGGTTCTGCCCCGCGGACTCTCAATTTCCTGACACTCAAGATGCCGAACGACGGAACGAGTCAGCAGACTCAGCATTAGCGCGTTTTTACTCGTTAGTTGTAAATAGTTCGTGGAAAACATACTCATGTAAGAGAGGTCTGACCATTGATTAAGGCTATATAGTCAAAAGATATCAGCAACGCAAAAATACTATCAACAGCATTAAACTTTTGCGGCACACCTTGATGGAGAAAAAGGAACACGGTTGCTCCGAAAGTCGTAACAGGAGAGCGCACATGGGTGGAATGTGGAGACGGAAGGGCCTTCCTGGGGAAGAAAGCCGGGACGGACGATTAGTTGCATCTTGCATCACCTCATGGACCTCAGAAGAAGCCGACGACTGACCTCACAAAAAACCAACGACTGTTGGGACTTGCAGTCCACACCAGCCGTTGTCTCAGAGATGAACGGCTGGGAGCGAGGGAATGGCGACGCGGCTGGGGATGAGGGAATGCCATGGTTGCCTTCCTGAAGAAACACTCGTTATTCTTAAAACCCACCCGTACAAGTACTTCGCATTAACCTATCTATTTATTTCCCACCACAGCTTGACACCATGAAGCAACGATGATTTGCGTTTCTTTTATGGCCATTGGATCCAAAAGGAGTGTCCAAGATTTACCCACCGTGGTTGCACTTTCAATTCGCTAGAATCGAAAAGCACTTGCGGAATTTTTTAACATATTAAACACCATAAAAAAACCAGCGGAATTTTTTAACATATTAAACACCATAAAAAAAACACTCATCCAAACACCGTGTATTAAACTGTGAAAGCCATTGTACCTATCGTTAAACGGGGTTCAGGTACACCCACAACATGCGTTCTCCATGCAATCTCAAAATTAAAGGTGTTTTTTGGGCACGGCTGGATTTTTTTTTCTTGTGTTTTTTTTGACTTTTGCTACAGTAACTAATTTTCAAATAATATGTCTTTTTAAAATGGATCTACAAATCGATTGTAGTACAACATGCTGATATCAGTTATACCGGCCAAAATTGCATATGACTCTCTTCGTACCCTCTCTCTCTCGTAAACAGTTAAAATTCAAAAGTCATAAGTTACAACCCAAAAGAAGCACGACATATTTTCACAAAATTTACGCAAACAAAGTGGTTCCTTTTCACTTTCCCATCTAATAGGGCTCCACTGGCGCACGAAACTTGGCTCCTGCATACATGGCAACGACACCAAGCTCTTCCTAGATCCTAAGAAGTTGCACTAATAAAAAAACAGGAGTCAGTAAAAAGGCACCATATAAATGCATCATTATCCAACACAGGGACATAGGAAAATGGCACTAAAGCGGGACTGTATAATACCAGTTGCGAAATTTATTAAGCAAAAAGCACTCAATGTAGCATGGCAATAACCACAATGGAAAGAAATAGCATTGCTGATAAACAAACGACCTACCAGTTGATGCACCGCTAGGCACAGCAGCCCTCGCAAATGTTCCATCAGAGCAGCAAACATCAACCTGGCAGCACGAACGTTAGGTTTATAGTTAGCTATAAGACAATTATGTTGCTAGAGTCATTTAATTATTCTCAAATTTAATCCACTGGAACAAATGAATGAAGTGATAACTCTATGATCGGAATCGGATCTTTAAACCGTAAAGCTCCAAGTATTATTTCAGACTAGTCCGAAACCGAACGATGAGACAACAAGATCCGCTCGCAGTAATATGTTCAAACCAACAATCTAATGTTAATATTGTTGGGAAAAAAATCCAACGCCAAAGCATAGTCCACTGATACAGTGATATGCGACTGATCACTAGGCACAGAGCAGTAGATCGAATCATGTAAGGCCTGACAAGCGCCTCGCTAACGCTAAAAAGAGGAGGAGATCATACTACGGATCGAGCATAACGCGTAGCCATATAATGATCAGATTCAGATATATCGAAACCCTTGGAACGCCTAAAACCCTATACGGCCGAAGCTGAGTCGCTCGACAGAAGCAAACCAATCGGAGCCCAATCCACTCACACATGGACAAATCGGGGCTACACAGTTGCAGATCGTACCGCCAAAAACGCTAGAATTAAAACACTGTAGCAGGTAGTACCTGCTACAGTAAAAAAATTTTATTTTTTCTTTTTTTTTAAAATTTACTTACACTTTTTTCGTTTTTTGTTTTCGATTTTTTTAAAAAAATTTTTACATTTAATTATACTCAATAAACCAACTCAGCTATAGTGTTTTTTCAGCTAGCTACAGTGTTTTTTTAGAAAAAACTAAAAGTTATCGCTATTCCGATCACCCCCTTAGTAGGGCGTCGTATCGTACATTACTAGATAAACCCTACAGAAAAGGCCACTCAAATCCAAGCCGCACTAACCACCAGGGCTCGAGATCGCGCCATGGATCAGCCGATTGGAGTTGGGCGGTTATCGTCGGTGGGGTTGCCACTAGGTGCGGTCATTCGATTTATTCGATAAAAAATATTTTGATTTTTAAAAGTTGGTAATCGAATTAAGTAAACTAAAATAAAAAATCAAACCTAGTTAACTGCATTATTTCAATTTGGTTTTTCGGTTAATCGAAGTATGCACAATGGTTTAATGTATAATAACATTTTTTTAGTCTAGTGCTATCACACCGGATTTATTTTTGGACGGATAATATTTCTAGAAGCTACTAAAATTCTTCTTTTTGAGATGTTAAAAAATACCCATAAAATTAAACGAGAATAGTCTTTGTTTACTACAAATTCACATAAGCGAAAAATAATATTTCAATTAATTCGGTTTTCGTGACTTAAAATCCGCACCGAAAACCGAATAGCATGAAAATATAAACCGCACCGAATATCATACACTGAATAAACCATAATTTTTGGTTTTTTTCGGTTCGGTTCGGTGTTTCGGTTTTGGTATAAAAGTACCCACCTCTAGTTGCCACAGCTATCGAAGATCTGGCAGGCACACTCTGGATGGTGGCCGCCATGGCGCGGGGGGAGGGGGGAAGCGAAGGATCTAGAAGTTTCAACGGAGCGCTTCTATATAGAGTTGCCAGGAACTAGGGCTGTGCAATTGGTATTTTCGGTTAATTGGTTCGGTACATACGGTATATACTCCAAATATGATCTTCGTGGTTCAGTACTATACGGTATTTTTAGAAGTACAATTTGGTACTGGTAAATTTTGATTTATTTCGGCGTGGTATCGATAATTATCATATTTATCATAATTAACGCGAATTGTGAACGATATGGTAGACGAAGCGATAATATACTAGTTACTGGTATTGGCAAATGGCAATACCGCAATAGACAGCAAGACTAACAAAGTAACAAGCAACGAAGCAAGCAACCGTGAAGCAATGAAGCTTCGCTGCTCTGCTCAGGCTCAAACACAGTCACAGACAGTGAGACAGAACACAACACACACGTAAATTTTGCATCAGACAAACAGAAACTACTACTACACAATTACACATCACAAGTTAGTTCACAATGAACTAAGCAGGTCATATCAGGCTTTAGCAACGATGACATATTCCACGAGCCAAACAAATGGACCGAAAAAAGAAAGTGAATGCATTCTCCAGCTTTACTGGGTTCCTGGGTGTGTGGGCCGAATGCCCGAATAGGGGGATGGCATTGGGCCATTGGCCGATGCCCGATACACAGCGCTGCCGTCTGCCGCTATTAGCTTTTCGGTTTTTCGGGTTTTTCAGCTATTAGCCGATTTATACCAAAAAACCGAACCTAAAAAACAAAAATATGCTTTCCGAATCGAATACTGAAAACCGATCAAACCGCTTTGACCTGTTCGATTCAGTATTGTCGATCTTGTTCAATATTACACAGCCCTAGCTGCCACTAGGGGGAGGGGAAGCGAAGGATCTAGAAGTTTCAACATAGGGCTGCCACTAGGTATCTATTACCGTTATCTAAACCCATACCTACACTATTAAGGTATCGATAAGAAATAAAATACCCATTTAAACTTAGGTATAGGGATGGTAATACTCTCTTACTCATCTTTACCTATATCCATTCAAATCTAGAGTTGAGAGCGCACAAAAACTATTTATGGGCTTAGACTACCCATACTCAATTATAACTTCCTATAAAAGCATGTGAGAACCACCTGTACACCTGTGTCTGCCAATTTGCATAGAGTAACTCCATACACATAGAATCATTTTCAATAAATTTTAATCAATTTTGTAAAACTTTTGTGATGTAAACGTGAGGATGAAATTTTAAATACCGAAGTTTTATGAAAGTTCCTATGAAAACATATGGGGTCCACGTGTGTGTGCCTAGCCCTACCAATTTGTATAAAGTAGCTTCCCTACACGTAGAATTATCTCTAATATTTGATTGATTTCAGAAAACTTTATTGTGTGAAGGTGATGTTGAAGTTTTAAATACCAAAGTTTTACGAAAACTTTTTTCATAAGTCTCTTGACTTAACCCTCTTTTTCCTTCTCCTTTATCCACTAGGTTGCTAAAATCCATTAGATATACACTTTTTTATTTGGGTATGGGTAATATTAATTCAAATAAGTACGGATAAAATTAGATATAGATTTAGGTTACCATACCCTACCCAGTGGCAACCCTACTTCTAGATCGAGAGGAGAGGTGGAGAGTGCAATTAGGAATTCGCTGAGGTTTTTGGAGGGCGGGGCAGCCTTTTTTATGGTATAGTTGCGCGGTGCGTGCAGTGTCTAGTGGAGGAAGTGAGGGCCTATGAAGTGGCATCAACATTGGATCTATTCTTTTTGGTTCTTGTGTGGCTTCTGTGTTCGTTCTTCTTGCTTGCGGCTTATAGCCCTAGCACGAGTGCTCATACGAACTAACAAAAAGGCAATAAGTCATTTCTAAAATGCTATTCTAATAAGCTGCTTCGAAATAGTGAAGGAGAAGCTATCCCCATTTGTTTATTTGAGGAAAGTCATATGTCATAAGTCGAAAAGAACCAAGGATTTCTCCAAGTGGCTTTTCGAAGCCGCTTCTCCAAACAGCTTCCAGAGCACAAAACCATGTATAATATCCATGTCGAAGTCTCCATCATACACCACGGTCTCAAAAAAACACAAACAAAAACCATCATCCACAGCCCAAAAATGTAGACTCAATTGGCCCCATTTTTTTTAGCTTTTTGCCTTTAGCTTCACCGAAAGTTGAAACAAATGGATCGGTTTATTGAAGTGCATTCTCCAAATGATGGTTCGGTTTATTGAAGTGCATTCTCCAAATGATTTCTTGAGTATAAAATCATATGTGACATCCACGTCGGTATCTCTACTATCAGCTACAATTTTAAAAAATACAAATAAAAATCATCAGCTAAAATCTACAGCCATCAGCCGCAAGACGAGGGAAGCGGTAGGGCTGTAAAAAAAGCTCGAGGCTCGCGAACTACTCAAGTTCGGCTCGCTCTAGACTCGATTCGAGCTTGGCTCGAGCTCCAAACGAGCCGAATTCGAACTTCATCTTAAATTCGCGAGCTTTAACGAGCCGAGCTCAAATATTCGCGAGCTTTCAATTTTTTACCCCCCTCCCGCCTCCCCTCTTAAAATACCTCCACCCGCGGCCCAAAACCCCCGGCCGCCCCCCCCCCCCCCGCCCAAACCCACCCGGCCCCACCCCCCGTGCCCCCCGCACCCAAATCCCCACCCCTGTGCCCCGCGCCCCAAATCCCCACGGAGCCCTCGCGCCGCCTCCTCCTCTCTCCCCCACCGCCCCACCCCGTCCCTTCCCCGCCGCCTCCTCCTCCCGCCCCCATTCCCTCCTCCTCTCTCACCCCGCGCGCCTCCTCGCCCCGCCGCCTCATCCCCGTCCCTTCCTCTCCCCGCCACGCTCGCCTCCCTCCACCGTCCTCCCCGCCTCTCCTCTCACCGCCGCGGTGGCGCCTCCTCCTCTCCCCGCCACCCCTCCTCCCCGCCGCTCTCTCGCCCCGCGCGCCTCCTCGGCCCCCACCGCCTCCTCGACCGCGCCCACCGGCGCCTCTCCGCGCCGGCGCCCTCCTCGACCGGATCGGCTCGGCCACGGCTCCCCGCGCCTCGCGGCCAGTACTCCCGGTCCGTCGCCCACTCCCCCTCTTCTCCCCGGCTTGTCGAGCCTACACGAGTCTCTCGAGTTTGTCCGAGCCGAGCTCGAGCCCAGCTTGAAGCTCGACGGCTTTCAAGCTCGCTCGAGCTCGGCTCGAGTTTCTACCGAGCCTGAGCCGAGCCAGGGTAAGCTCGCTCGAGCTCGGCTTGTTTACAGCCCTAGGAAGCGGGATGGACATTCCACGAAGTGCATATTCCATGCAGTGGCTGCGTGCTTTGGAGTTTGGGCCATCTGACGCCACCGTCGGCCGGCGGGAATGGGCGGTGAGTACAGGCTTTGCCACCGCGGCCCATGGACCATGGCGTACTACGTAAGGTTTGCAGGAGCACTTGACAGTTGCTAGGCACTCGGGGCAATGGTCCGGTCTGGGCCCTTGATCTGGCGTCTGTGCGTGGGCCTAGCAGTTGCAACTTGCAAGGTGTTGCAATTGTAAATCCCGCCCAGTAATCTGATCTTGGTGATACATGGAAGTGATGGAACATGCGGCGTTCGACTTGGTATCCGAACATGGTCAGGCCGTCCGGGGCTCGGGGCTAACATCCACTGCAGGGATAGTGAATTGCTTGATCCCACTCGAATTTTTACATGGATCGATGTTCTCGTGCTAGGAGGAGGTAAGCCTCGGAGAGAGAGGGGGTTCAGTTATTTTATTAGCGCAAAATTTCAGAGGAGATGTCTCAGAGTGTTCAGAATAGCGATGATTTCTAACTTCTGATTGAAATTTCACTATAGCTGATTTATTTTTTTACTATAGTTGAGCTGGTTTATTAGGCATAATACAATTTTTAAAAAATATAAAAATAAAAACAGCATATTAACCTATTACAGATAATGTAAAAAAATACGAAAAAAATATAATAAAAAAAACAAAAAAATAAAAAAGCTAGAGAAACCCAATCGTCGGAGAGTCGTTGACGCCCAACGCCACAGCCGATCCCGATATCCAATTCAGATTCCAGATTGCATAGTTTCTGAATTATACATTAGTTTTTACATGTCGGCCGTCTAGGATAATCTGGGTTTCGTAAGAATTTGCGTGCAGATACTAGCTGCCTTGAATTATTAATCTCCTCTGCATGTTTCTATGAGCAAGAAAGGTTTATTACTTCTTTTTTTTGGAACGGAGGTCTATTACTGTTGAAGGTTTGGAAGAATAGATTGAAAATCACCGCAGGGGATGCGTTATGCATTGATCAACATATGTAGTAAGAAGGGAAACGAGTCCCCGACT
Source organism: Melocanna baccifera (assembly GCA_036346265.1). NCBI lineage: Eukaryota > Viridiplantae > Streptophyta > Magnoliopsida > Poales > Poaceae > Melocanna > Melocanna baccifera. Next base: position 7,558,542 of record CM070682.1, read on the forward strand.
TGCACATCAAGTAAGACTTAGAGAGAGAAGCTTACATGCAAAAGGATATGCACACGATTCGGTGGTTGGACGCATGGATATAGAATTCATAGGTCATCTTTTTTGGATTTTGGCGATGGGACGGTTTTCGTTTCTTCAAATAGTATTTTAGATTTAAAATTATATGTATCATCTGTATCGATGTTTTTATCGTCCGCCGCAACTATAGACAATACTGAACTGCAAAACGGTCCCATCCTGAAACGCCAACCAATCAATTGGCAAACGGCAGTGCCGTGGTTCCAACGGTGAGGCAATGTATCTTCTTAGTACTTGTTTAACGCAGACTCACAATCCAATCGGCGCGTGAAGGGTGGTGAGGCCCAAAACAGGGTGACGGCACCTCTCATCATCGTGCGAGTAACTTGACAAGGCTCACTCGCTTTTGGATTTCACCGGTGACTGCATGGCTACACGCCTAGATGGCTAGATCCTGCCCTAAAATCCCTGAACAAAACCAGCAGGTGTGCGTAGAGGACAAACGGAGAAGAGCTAGGGGATATGGACCGGCACGAGGGAGGCCAGCGCGGCTGCCGGCTGTTTTCGTTGCATGCCGTTCTCGAAAGGCTTGGGCACACGAAACCAGCAGACGGCGACGGCGACGGCGACGTACGTTCTGCCTGTTTGCGCCTCCGCCTCTGGCGTGGCGGGCCCACCTGCCGTGGTCAGTGGTGGTCCTCCGTGAACAGCCAGCAAGCTGTGTCGTTTGTGGTACCGTGCTTTGTTGCGAATCATGCGGGAATGTGCATTGGATTTTGGGCTTTTTTGTATTGATTTTTACTGATAATTTTTTATTTTAGTTTATAAATGGTAACGGTTTGTAAAGATTTGTACGGATAGAGAGAAACTCACGTGTGATTTTGATTGATATAAATAAAGTCATTATAGTGTGTACTACAATCGATTAGTAGACACTAATTAGAAAAGCCATCTCATTTAAAAGTTAGGTACTATAGAAAAATAGTTTTTAAAAATCAAGATAAACAGAGCCTCGCTCCTGTGATCTGTATCCTGTGTTGGAGACATCCTACTGTGGATTGGAAGAAGTTTGTAGAGGATACTGTAGTGGATTTTGGGATAATTGTGTTCCCCATATCAGAGTTGAACTTCCTAACAAAAAGGATTTTCTGAACTCTAGCTAGTTGATGATTGTTTATGGTTATGGTCTCCATATATTCATGGAGTATACATGTTGTACTGACTTGTTTGCCTCCTAGTTCCAATACTCGTGATCCTAGTGAACTGGTCACACAGGTTTTAAACTCTGCTTAGCTTAGACGCAGTTCCTACCATTGTACTAGTAGCAGAGTAGTATAGGTAGCAGTATCTAACCGGTTACTCCCTAGCTAGGTAGATTTTTAACATTTTATCATGTTCCATGAAGTTTTAAATGAACGAAAATGACACGGTCTTGTTCTTCTTTACTGCAGTTTCTAGTTTTTGGACTCGCTTTATAGCTTTTATAAAACCATCCTATTTATTCCTATTCTCGGAGAAACCGAGAGACAAAACCCGAAAACAAAAAAGAGCGACGCCCTGCGAGCAGAGTAGCAGACACCGGCCAGAGAGTCGCAATTCCCGTCGGATATGAATTTTGTCCTGGGCAGTACAAATCTGCATCAATGGTGCGTAGCATCGGCGTACGCCGACGCGAACGGCTCTCTCCGGCTCCAACTCACTTTCTTCCACATTGGGAGGCCCGCTGTGTAACGCTCCCATTGCTCAGTGCGTCAGTAATCTGTAACTGTCTTGAGAACGTACAATTGCAATTTACTATACAGAAATGAATATCACAACCTCATAAGCTTACACCCAGAAAATCCACAATTTATTACAGAAATAAGGCACGTCGGCCTAGTTTTGGAGCAACGGACGACAGACCCAAAATAATTACATCACAACAAAAGTCCACAGGCGAGCCTAAGTGAGACTAAGACCTAGAACCACTGATCCTCAGCACAGACGGGTTCTTCTGGGTTCTCCTCGAAGGCTTGCTCTTCGCCTTCCCAGACGTTCTCTGATTGTTGTTTTAGCAAGTATGAGTACAACTGTACCTAACAAGTTATAATGGTAAACCCTGATTTATTAAATGTATGGATTTTTCAATGAAGGAGGTATACTGGTTTATTATTTTATGTGGATGTAGTTTTATTTGTAAACAATTTTAAAACACTAAAAAAATCAAACTTCTTAAAGAGATGGGGTTTCAAACATTACTGTCTCAATTACACAATTTAAATCACCATAAAACTACTTATGTTTTGTTACTGGATTCACCCATCAAACACAGCTCCATTAACCGGAAGTACGGCGTATTCGAATATCATTAAATTTTACTTTGCAGAGTTTCTCAGTTTTACCCACAAGACTTCTCAATTGCTAATGTCATGCAATAGACACGCTCAGCTAGCGTGCGACTGAATTGAGAAAACAAAATCTTTCGCTGCTCAATTTACTGTACAGGTCATACCCAATAAGTTATGAACTTCACTGAACTGGGTATCCATGGGCTAGTGCGGAACACAACCACCCAAGTTTGTGAAGACCTATCGTTGTGCATATAGCACTAACACATCCATACCACATCCCAATACTCCTGTAGGAGTTCAATTAAAGTGAGCAGTTATCGGACTAGGATTGACGAGTCAATACTTATGGTTGAGCGATCACTGTGCTCTATACTCAGCATAAGGGTCTAGTCCTTACGTTTTCTCCTGAGACTGTCAACCACAACCGGTGTCCAATACATACTTGTACCGACACCTGCTTGTTGCAACCTCCACCCTAGGGTAGGGTTGTGGACTCAGCCACTACGGGGCATTCTACGGCCTCCGCCCTACCCTAGACCATTTTAAATAATTTTACTGGCAAACTATCATGCTATCTGATAGTTCATTATTTTATGTGAGCAATGCCTATTGGTTATTTATACTTTAATTTAATGATACTAAGGTCGTCAAGGTGAATGTGGCCTCAAAGTAAAGCAGAGTATATTTCAGTGTTAGGTCATATCTACATTAATATGTCATACTAAACATTTTGTTTTAATAAAATAAACAAGACAAATAATATTAATACAAATATTATAAATAAATAATATAGAATTTCATGGGTTCAATATGATCAAAATTTGTAACTTGCCTTGCGGATCGGCAATGATCTCGTAAACTTCGGAGTGTTGTTCAAGGCCTTGCACGGATGCCTCGGAATCCTCGGGAACTAGCGCAATAACACATGAAATAATATCAATTCCGTGCTTACCTCTAATCAAGCTAGGAAATACAATTAAAATATTCTATTAAAAAGATGTATATGCAATAAAAATTCAAATGGGCTGGGTTTGAATTTTTGGAAGTGAAATTTGGGAAAACGGACACCGGAAATGGACTCAGGATGCCGAAATGAATCAAAGGAGGGTATTTTTGTAATTTTTTCGGTGTTGGAAAAATATTGCTACAGTGCATCACACTAACAGGCCGGCCTACTCACACAGCGCACATGGGCGTGTTTGAATCGGCCACTAGACCGTCAAGCGGGGCCCACGCTCACGCGAGCACTCGGCCGAAGCGGCCCGGAAACGTTTCACCTGCGCCCGATGACCGTCAGATCGTGCGCGAAGGGTCGGGACACGACCACGTCGCCCTGAGGAGTCGTCTTCTTCCTCCGGCCGGTCGTGGCAGCGGGAAAAATAGGGCTTCGCTCCCCGCCTTGATTTGGCTCCGGTGGTGGGTCCCAAGGATCAAGGCCAACACCGAAGTGCTCAGGGGAGTGAGGGGAGTCCATTTTTAGGCTCAAACCGATGCGAGCATTTACGGCGGTGGTCAGCGGCCAGAGAGAAGGTGGCGGGAGAGCTGGCAGCTAGGGATTGCTCGGGGAATGCTCAAGCTCAAATGGCTCCGGCTTAACCACCAATGGAGGGGAGAGCTCGCTGGTGTGGTGTGGGTTTAACTCGGGAGAGGTTTAGCTAGGCTATCCACAGGGAGGTGGTGGCAGCCAGGGAGGGGTTCACGGTGCTGAACTAGGAGGGGTATGCTCACGTGAAATTGACTTGGGCTTTATGCTGGCGATGCTTCGGTGGTGCTCTGGCCGGGGGTAATTTGGTTTTAATCAGGCGAAGAGGGAGATTGGCTTAAGAGCTCACTGGGACTAGGGAGAGCGACGGCGGAGCTGGAGGAGGAGAGAGCTCAATCGGTCTGTTTTGGGGGGAAGTATGAGTATGGTGCGGAGCTCTCTACGGCGGCAATTGGATTTTAATGGCGAGGAAAGGCGGTTGGAGCAGTGGCCTGGCTTCGGGTTCGCGGGCACGTGAAGGAGGAGAGCAGGGAGCTTCACAAGGGGCGTGAATGGACAGGAGGGTTGGTGTACTATTCCTACGTAGCTTAGAGAGATGTGAAAGCTCAGGGGGTACGACAGAGATGTGCGGATGGTCGAGCTCGCCCGGGTACACGGCGAGAGCGCCACTTCATCGATTTTGGCGCGAAGGGCGAAGGAGTGGGTAGTAGAGTGGTTGAAGGGGAAGCGCTGACGGGTAGGGACCACCGTGGCAAGGGATGGCGCGAGTGGGAACATTGGAGGAGTTGCGGCGCTGCAAATCGAAGCGAGCGGGCGTGGACGCGTGCGGGCGAGCGGGCGCGTGCGATCGCGCCAACGCAAAGGAGGAGGAAGGGAGAGGGCACGAATCTCAAGGCAATTAGGGAGGGTTTAAGGAGGGGTTTAGGAATCAAACATAGATCAAAGCAAAAGTCAAATCCTCTTTTGAAATTTGAGTTGTTTCACACTGCTCGATGAACCATGATCCATCCGAGCGATCGGTGCCAGCGCTTCATAGCGAGACTATTTGCCAGTGGAGTGATGGGCTATATGAACTCCTGAATAACTCTATTTCGTGCATGAGAGTTGTATCTCCCTTTGGCCGCACGTCCACAAGTTATGTGTGTTCTTTTCAACTATAGTTGATGGTTATATAACTAAAACTGATAATGTTTTGTCTTAGCATGAGTGTTTATCGAATGAACCGAATACCGATAAATTGATTCGAAAAGTCTGTCCTAATAAACTGCTTCAGAACAACGGCAAAGAAATCGTCCCGTTTATTTGTTCAGGGAAAGTCATAAGTCATATACCCTATTAAAAATGATATGGCTTTTGGCTGATTGCGAGAAAACTTGAGGGAATAAGGTACACTTGTGTTGAGAAGTCATTTCGTTCAAAACGGCTTATATAGTGACTTTTACAGACGATTTATAGAAACTATCATAAGAAATCACTGTATTTATAAATCGACCTCTAAAAACTAAAAGACAGAAGCTATTTAAAATATATAAATAAGTTATAAGTTAAAAAGAATAAGAGATTAAACTTCGAGTGGTAAGGTTGGCCCCTACTACGACCGATTACGCCCGTGCAAGTTGTATGTAGTAGTACGACCCGCACGGGCCATGGCTGCTGCGCGGCACCGCCATACCTCGCTGTTCAATGCATGCAGATATCAGTTCACCTCACACTTGAGACTTTGTTGAGCAGGCGTGCATGCGTATTCCGGGTAAATGTGATGCGCGGTCGCGTCTAAGGCGCCCCCATCTAGAGCATAGCAATTTCGCATGAAACAATTTAATCGGAAGATTTCATATGTTAAACAATTCCGACGATCTGTATGGATTTGCAGCTGGTCCACGATCGGGATGGTGCCGCCTGCGGTCTCTCCGCCGCACGTTGGCGGTGGCCGGGGGTCGGCACGCGTACTGTAGCTGCCCCCACGAAAAATAAATGCGACGCAACTACTGTGCAGTGCGTACAAGCTCGGCCGGTACTTCAGTATTGCACAGTAGAACTGGCTGTCCATCCGTATGCAGCAACCAAAAGCCTAAAGGGAGAGATCGACCTAAGTCCTCGCAAAGTCGCAATACAATCTGGTTGGAACTCGCAGCAGAGGGGCTGAAAGCCAGAGATGGCGAAGTAGAGGAGATGGTCTGCTTCGTGCATGCCAAGCATAGCTCGTGGCGAGAGGTCGTCGGTTCGTGAGCGCAGCTCGCATGCAGTTGCGTGTTCTGTTCGGCTAGGTAAGCTAGCTAGACAGCTAGCTCTTTTGCATCAACAGGTTAAGCCGCTGTTCTAGCTGAAAGTAGCTCGTGATGAGACACCGGTGAGTGCCTTAAATTGACTTGCTGGTTGTTGATCAGCCTGTACAGTGCTACACTATACCTCCTGTACAGGAAGATTGACTAGCTAGACTAAAATGCATAACTGCGTAGTTAAAATCCGCCCAGTAACTTAGAGATGTTCAGAATGGCGATAGCTTATGATTTTTTTTACTATAACTGACTGTTTTTTGTAATTGAGTTGACTTATTTAGTATAATTACTTTATTAAAAAAATTAAAAAATATATTAACTTATCACAGATAATGTAAAAGAATACGAAAAAACATAAACAATAAATAAAATAAAAAACTAATCAGGAAAAAATGTCCATCGCCACGATGCGCTTTTGAGTGGGCCCTTAGATGGGAAATTTGGACGTTTGTGGCATCCTTGCGCGGACAAATTCCACAACTAGCACCGAGCGCCAAAAAATTCCTCATCTGGCCCCCGTTCCGGCGCACGATCGAACATCCGAGCGCACGACCGCTCCGGCGCCGACACCTGTCCGGTCGTGCGATGCCGGACCGCCGCGGCCGGTGCTACGATGCGGTCGTGCGATGCCGGACCGCGACGACTACATCTGTAGCACACGGCCGGTGCTACGATGCGGTCGTCGCGATGCCGACCGCACGACTACATCTGTAGCACCGGCCGTGCGGTCGATGCATCGCGACGACGACAGTGTCGGCGCCGAGCGGTCGTGCGCTTTCGATGTTCGATCGCGCTTGAACGGGGCTAGAGATGGAATTTTTTGCTGATCGGTGCTAGTTGTGGAATTCCTTCGCGCGATGGTGCTAAAAACGTCCAAAATTCCTTAGATGGTAGTAACTAGGGACTCTATCACAAGCCACAATTTGCAAGCTGAAAAATGGATATCAGCCATCAGAGAACTGGTCAATCCAACGGCCGTACCGGTGGTATACTTTTACAGCCTATATATTACTAAGGTGTATATATAGAGCGAGGGAAAAAAATTTCATACAGAGAGAAAACTAAATCAGAGTCGGTTGTTATAAGTTGACATCATATTTGATATAATCTATGTATACACCTATTATACCACGTTTGATATGAGATAATAAAGTATCATATACAAATATGGTATAAATTCGGATCAATTTTTACAATTGGAACCAGAAGATAAGGCATTAATGCTATCCAGAAATTATGTCTCGAAAATTTACGAACCTTTCGATCCTTTTGGACCTGGTCAGTCCTGTTTCGTTCGTTGTCACGGTACCAGCCAGTACGAAACGAGAGCATAGTCTATTAACTCGACGCAACGTCACTTGCAATTTGCAAAGTCCTTTGCTCGTTTAATTGCGGAAAACTACGGATCCGACGTCGCATACACTTTACAATTCTAATACTACAACCTAATAGTTTGTCCAAAATCAACAGCACACGTATTCGGTTCCAATTCCTGTTAATTATTGGAACAGCGGTCAAGCCAGGGCGGTTTCTTCTCGAGAGCAACCTAGGATCCCAGTAGTGTTCTGAGCTCTCTGGCCGTGGCCTCTGGCCGGTCTGAAGTGCTGGGGCGCTTTGAGTTGAATCTCAGATGGAGCATGCAGCCTGCAGGCATTCACCAAAAGTGACTGGCTTTCGTCGTCGCCGTAGCGAGTCTGCTACAAGCGACACGAGGGCAAAAAGTAAACCGGCGCGTCGCCATATCGCTGTCATTAGGAGGGACAATTTAAGGCTGTGCTCGTTTGAGGGGTGATCGTTTTAACGATAACTTTTGGTTTTTAACTGAAATTTTACTATAGTTAACTTTATTTTTACTGTAGCTGAGTTAGTGGATAGTGTAGTGAATAGTGAAAAAAAAGCTGAACCTAGAAGCTGAAACCGAAAAAAAGCTAACTTGAACGAGTTCAACAGCAGCTTTTAGTTCCTTAATTTTATTTATTTTTACTTTTAGCTTTTAATCTTATCATATCGCTGCCTTTTATAATTTTTAATTTAGACTAAAATTATATTATAACGACTGTTAATTTTTTCTAAAAAAATAAAAAACTATTATATCATCACAAAAATTAAAATAAAAACATAACAAAGATGAAAAAACAGCAATAAACTAAAATTAGCAACCGATATGGTTTAAATGATTTCTAACTTAAAAAAGTCAAAAACTAAAATAAATTAGAAGCTAAAACAACTTTTTACTTAAAAAAACTAAAAACTAAAATAAACTAGAAGCTAAAACGGCCGTGTCCGGACGTTGAATTCATTCAAAGCACGCGGGCCGGCCGGTCGAGCTCCGTTATGATGTCCTACCCAACTTGCCAACTTGCCAGCCGCTCTTAACGTGTCCCTCCGCGAACTCATGACATTCGTTTGATGCTACCGTAGCAGCATGTACGTTACTCTTCGTTTCGTACCATTAAGGATGCCATGTGAGGAACTCATGAATGTAGAAGCAGGGGCGCGATTAAAAGGCTGTGGATGACGTCTTTTGATTATAGTATAAGTATTCATGTGAACAAATCGAAAGTCTATAAACCGCTTCGAAGGGATTTTACTGATAAGCTGTTTTAAAACGACGATAAAAATATTATTTAATTTATTTATTAAAAAAAATCATAAGTTATAAGATATAAGCAAAAAAACCAGCCAGCATTCCCTTTCACAAGTATACTCCATTTTTATTTTCAGGGCACAGCTTCTATAGTGGAGCACTACTGGTCGTGTAACGACGAAAATGCATGTGTCCGGAGAAATGCTTTGCGGGTGACTATCCCTCCCCAAAATAAGAGGTTATGAAGTTTTGTCTCGAAATGATTGGGCACTCGATTCCCTTCCGTAACAACGCAGTACGAGCGAGCTAGCGGGAGACAAATGAACCGTGAGCAAAACCCTTTTCCTGGCTCCAGAAAGCCAGGGGAGTAATGGAAAGTATCGAGCCAAAGGAGGAGCCTGAGATAAATCCAGAGTGAGATGACGGGGGAGCACCGCATTAAACGCACGAACGACCCCAGCAGCCCAGCATTCATTTCCCGCGTCCTGCCCCTCTCGTCCCCGTGAAGTAAACTGCAAAAAATAGACGTCACACGAGCAGGTCAGCACCCGCGCGCGCCCCACAGCACTGTCGCAGCATCGCCTCGCCACCACCGCCCCGCCCCAGAACCCAAGAAAACCCATAAGCTGCCCACCGCAAATCCTTCGCCAAAAGAAGGTCGATCCGTAGAACTCGCGCAGTGAGCTCGATCCGTAGCCATGGTCTCCCCTCCCTCACCCTCCCCTCCCTTCCCCTCCGTAGTAAGTGTGCTTTTCCTTCTGTTGTCTTCTCCGTTACCATGTTTGGGTCGGCAATGCTTACCTGTAAGTTGCAATGTTAGGGCTCCGAGTCGAAGCAGCAGGGCGGCACGACGGCCTCGGAGAGGGTGGACCAGAAGTACGCGCACGTCGCGACGCCGCTCCACAACCGCGGCGGCGGCAAGAAGACGCCGCGGCGGGCGAAGAGCGACGGCGGCGCCGCCGACTCGGCCGCGTACGTCGCGGCTGTGTCCTGCTCCGACTGCCGCTTCAAGCAGCGGCTCCTCGCGCCGGCGTCCCCGGGCGCCGTCATCCGCTCGCTGTTCGTCTCGCTCACCCGCCGCTCCACCCCGCGCTCGTCGCCGTCGCAGACATCGGCCTCTGGCGGCGACGGAGGGGACGGCGAGCAGTGGCGCATGGCCGCGGCCGACCTCTCCAGGCGGCTCGCCACGGTCACGCGCACGCGGGACGAGGCGCTGGAGGAGACCACGAGGCTGAAGCACTCCCTCTCCGAGCTGGAGCTCAAGCTCGCGCGCCTCGAGTCGCGCGTCCTCCCCACACTCTCGGCCGCCGCCTTCCCCGTCGAGTCTTTTCTCCGGGCCGTCTCGACGGCGCGCGCCGCCGTGCGGAACCTCGCGCGCGCTCTGTCCACCCACCTCCGCGGCTCTGCGAGCCCCGGCCCGAACCTGGAGAGCTTCTTGAACCGCGCGTTCCACGTCGACTTCGAGCTCGACACCGACGGCGACGTCCACACAGCGGACCCGGCGGGCCGGTGCGCGGCCAACCTCGCGGCGTACCACGCCGTCGCGGCGCTGACGTGGGAGGAGGTCCTCCTCCACGGCACCAAGCACTACAGCGAGGGGCTAAGCCGGTTCTGCGACGCCAAGATGAGCGAGGTGGTGTCCTCCCTCGGATGGGCGCGCGCGCGCGCGTGGCCGGAGCCGCTGCTGCAGGCGTTCTTCCTGGCCGCCAAGGGCGTGTGGGGGGTGCGCCTCCTCGCGCGGTCCGTCCACCCGCCGCTGCCCGTCGTGCGCGTGGACCGCGGCGCGCGCTTCGACTCGCGGTTCATGGAGGACGCGGCGGCCGGGCGTGCCGGGCGCCTGGAGCCGGCCAGCGTGAAGATGATGGTGGCGCCGGGGTTCCACGTGTACGTGGCCGGCGCCGGCGTGGTGAAGTGCAAGGTGGTGTGCTTCTACAACAACAGCCGCACCGGCGGCCACAGAGATGGCGGGAGCAGCGCGAACGGGGGTGTGGGGCCGGGGAGTAGCTGTAGCGATGTGAATGGGAGTGTTACAGATGCCGTGGAGAGCTGTAAGACTGCTAGGGTTGTTACATAGGTAAAAGACACGATGATGATTTTTATTTGTGTGGTGAAAACAGGACCTGAATTTGACTGTTGTGTGAATACTGTTGACTTGATCACGAACAGTTTCTGTAATTTCGCTTGTGTAATCTTTGGCTTTCTGGAGTGCAAGATTTTTTGTTTGGCCGAAGCAGCATTTCATTTCTGCAATTGCAATTCGAGTACGTGGGTGCGCCATTTGGTGGTTGTAACCTTGGAAGCTGGATACTTTTGCCGTCATGGCGCATGCCCGGTTGGAATTGGTTGGTTGCACCTTCCAACGATCTTAACCGCCACGCGACGTGCTTTTGGGCGTTTCTTTTGTCCATCATCACTCAAGCCCTCTTATCTTTCCCCTCGTTGATGTACTGGTTCATAAGTGGCCAAGTTGGAGACAGAGAAAAGCAATATGGATTATGGGTAGTAACGAGGATGAAATAATCCTCTAATTTATTATATCATCATATTTCTTAAATATATCCTCTAACAATAAAGGAGAAAATTCATAAAGCAGTCATAAGACCTACTATGACTACGTAGTCATGAGTCCTCCCACAACTACCTAGTTGTAAGATCTGCTACGACTGCATAGTCGTAATCTTATACGATTATCTAGTCGTAAGTCATTCATACGACTACTTGGTTAAGTCTCATAGCGACCGTCCTACACCCGTAGTAGGATGGTCTGATAAGGCAGTTAGACATGTGTTAATGCACTGTAACCGCTCACGTTCTCATCCATGTTTCTATGACAATAACCGTCCTACGGCGAACCGCACCCACGTCTCTCTGACATTAACCGTCGTCCAGTGGTTAACTCCCGAAGCAACAAGGCACCTCCTGGGCGAGAAGCAACTACCACCTGTTCGCCATCTATATAAAAGATAGGTTTTGTGTAGAGAGGGGAGGACAATGTGAATAATAGGACACGGTGGGGTGCAATCTATTCTGTAATCCCTTGCACTGTAAAGCCATTTTCACAGCAGTAAGAACACAGGACATAGAGTTGTTATTCTTTTAGAATAAAGTCCGAATCTGTATAAAATCTGTGTGTCTTTTCTCTGTGTGTTCATTTTTACTTTCTTTTGAATCTAATAAATATTATGTAAGATTAATATTAGAGCATCCATAATTATGTTGCTCATGGATTTGCCGTCTGAAGCCCAAAGATGCGACATAACCATTGTCCAGTTAACGGGCGGGCTATCACCCGTGACGGCCCATTAACTAGGCCCTACCATTAACACATGCGACCACGGGAGAGCACAGCCCCACAGCGCCCACCTCCCCTTGTGGCTTCTGCTCCGCGTGCAGCCGTGCGCTCCAGTTTCGTCGCTCGGCTCCCTCCCTCCACACAAAGGCTAATGGCGATCGCCCTGCGGAGCGCCAGCCTCCTACGGCTCGGCTTCCGCCACGTCTCCTCCCTCCTGCTTCAGGCCCCCCTGCGCCCCGCCCCGAGCCTGGGCCTGGGCCTGGGCAGGGTCGGGTTGGTCCGGCTCCGGTGCTCGGCTGCCGAGGCCGGCGACGACGGGGGTAAGAAGGTGTCGGCGCGGCTGGCGCTGACGCAGCAGGTGCTGCGCGACGCCGAGGACCGCGCCGCCTCGGCCGGCTCCGACCCCGCCCCCAAGATCACCCTGGGTAACCAACTCCAACTGCCCTAATGCCTCCCCTTTTCTACTGTATTTGGTGCCTAAATCCTAATTGATGCCTGCATATAAAAAAAGGAAACGCCTCAAATCCTAGCAAAGAACCTCGTATTAAGAATTAGTTTGTTTTTTTTAATTTGTAGCTTATGATCCGAAACATAGAATCTGGGGTTAAGATCACAAGGTATATTTGGCTATTTGCTAACTGTTATTGAGGCTTGCAATGCATCTGTTGTAAAAAAGGCTATTTACAGGACAAGAAATGGACTTCTGTAGTAGGTCCATTCTACCTAGCCGCTAGCCCCTGGGGAGTTGGCACTCCTGATTGCTGATTATGTGTACCTGCTACTCATGCATCCATTTCATGCTAAGGGCATCGTTCTGCCGGCACTAACATAGGCCCCTAGAATCTATAAAGCTGACAATGCGGTGAGTGCTAGCTGTGAACAAGATTTGGTTGGTCTGTTGTCAATGTGCTGTTTGTTACTGGTAGTGTGGAAAGCAAGTTAATCAAGCTTAGAAACGCAGCTAGCCTTACCTGCCTTATGAGTAGAAGCAAAAAGAGGAAATATTGGGTACGGTTGTGAGGTGATAGTGAACTTTTTGTTAGCAAATTGCTATATCTAACAGTAGTATGTGTCCATAAGTTAATCTAAGAGGTAATGGAACATCTTGGCTGATTGTTGCGAGGTGACTCATGACAAATGAGAATGCATATTCTTGCTACATCTTGTTGAAGATGTTAGTCATGTCATGCAACACTGAATGATTAATTATATTAGGCGTATATGGACTGGAACAAGAAAAAAGTCAAGAGAAATGGCAAAACTGCAAGCATTAGATAGCATCTGTTACAACTTTTTTTTACAATAATATTAGTTACAACTTTTTTTCCATTGAGAGAAATGGCTAAACTGCAAGCATATATATAGCATCTGTTACAATTTTTTTTTGTCAATTATATTAGTTCTACATGCTTTGTCCCAGTGTTATGTGCTGATTTCTCATGATAAGTGTAATACTCCATTTTATGTCTGCAGATCATGTTACTGTTAACTTTGCAAGAAGTGGGGGTCCTGGTGGTCAGAATGTTAATAAAGGTTTCACATTTCTCCGTTCTCATTTTCCCTGTTCATGTAAAAGTTTTCAGTTTCTCCTTGCATTTTATCATTGCATTGATATTCTTTTGCATAGTATTTTTTTTATTACTCCTGGTTCAGCATTCTGAAACTAATGAGTGGTCTGTTTTGTTCAACATTTGTTATTAGTCAGTAGCATGTTTTGTTGTGTCATTTGACATGATGAAATAATTGCTGTTGGCCCATTAAGTGTATATCCATGTACTCAGAATGTCCAAATAGTGATTACTTAAGTATGTCATGGTGTCCACTCAATGTGCTGTGTTTTCCCCATTTAATTTACCTCGTCATTCTAAAATGTGTACTATCATTTTACAGTTAATACAAAGGTTGACATGCGGTTCAATGTTAAAGAAGCTCATTGGCTTGGAGAGAGGATTAGGGAACGGATATTACAAACGGTTCAAAAAGCCTGCTTATTTTGCATCTCTTATTTGTCGATGTTGCTATATTGAAGATGATTATAGTTTATGTTGTTTACTTTTCAATTTTCATTGATGAACCTTTTTCGTGCGTGTCTTGTATGTACTTTTTTACTATATTATATTTCTTTTCTAAATCTAGTAGAGAGGTTGTTTTCATTTTAAGTTATCCATATGTTCAGGAAAAGAACCGGATAAATAAAGATGGAGAGCTTGTGATATCTTCTACAAAAACTAGGACACAGAAGTAAATGTTACTTAGCTAGTTCTCTTGGTTATCTTGTTTGTATAGCAACTGACATGAATTATCATCTAAGGGGCAACATTGAAGATGCTTTGCAGAAAATACAGGTATGCTTCATTCATTTCAGGTCTTTGTCTAGAAGCAATTTGCATGAGGATTATGTTGTTGTTCACCTTTGGCTTTGTAGCTTACTCCCTAAATATTTCGTGAACAGGCAATCATTGATGCTGCATCATATGTTCCTCCTCCTCCTTCAGAAGAGCAAAAGAAAAAGATTGAAAAAATGTAAGCTGTTGTTTTCACCATTTGTTTCCTCCAAAGTCCAAATTTAGGTGCCAATGCATGGTTCTTATTGTGACAGAGCACACCAAAAAGCTCAATGCTTTCTCCAGTAATGAAGATCTGCACCATACTGTTTATAATTTCCTTAAACGGCTTGCACTTTGAAAAATAAAGATTTAGCTCAGTTCAGATTAACCCATCAGTTGCTACTTGCTTGGAGTATTTCTTTATAGGAGATCATAGAAACCTTATGTGTGTAAACACTCGTAATCTTTGCTGTTCTATCTCTGACTCAGACATGAGAAAGTTAAATTTTCCAATTACACTCGTTAACTCACTTGTTCTATGTGTCATTACAGCGCTGCAGCCGCTGAGAGGAAGAGACTTCAAAAGAAGAAAGTACTTTCACAGAAGAAGGAATTTAGAAGGAACAGAAGTAGCTGGGATTGATTTCAAAATAACAAAATCGTCATTCTGTTTCCTGCTATTTTGAGGAGATCAAGCTTTCTGCATGGTAACTGTTGTTGTTTTGCATTCCTTAATCTCCATTTTGTAGTTTTAATGACTATATATCACTAACATCAATACCACATTGATTCAGATACACTGACTGCTGGCTTTTGCTCAGCATGGTTATTGGAGATAGCTTCAGCTGATCCCTACACCCACCAGTAAATATATGTACGTCGACAAGAACAAGGGTCAAACATGGTGAAGACATCTTGGTGAAGATAGCTAGTTTCACCAGTTTTTGTTTCATCCATTGGAAACCAGCGCCTGACGGGAAACATTGCTTTTGTCCTATTACGCACTATACTCCATTGGTCCTGATCCCTGAACTTATCAGATGCGTCACATGTTATCTGGACACTCATCTGTAAGACTGTTAACAATCATTCTCCCAATTATAAGGGTCAGCGCTAGTGCGCTACCAATTTGAGGGTCGTGGTACGTCTTCTGAACATTGAGAATACATTGTACAGTAATAATGGGCAGCATTACTAAGTTGATATGAGGACTTGAGATGCGTCAGATAGCGAATGGCCTCCGATGTTACTATGATAATCAGTTAACCACTGCTCGCGGTATCACGAACATGTACTACAAGAAAACTAGCGAAAAAAATCTAACAAGATCATCTAGCTCCAGTTTCTTGGCATCAAAATTTAGGGGGCTGTTCATATTGTCTTCTTGTTTTTGCTTGGAGAAGTCAAAAATTAGTATAAATATTCAGTTTTTTGAAGCGATTTTTTTACTCCTCTTACTCATGTGTCGCTTCTGAGATAAGACAAGCAGTCATGGGTGCATCACGAACCATACTCCTTTTCATTTTCGTCTTACAGACGTATCTCTCCATCACTTTTTTTACCATTCGTATCCTACTAAAATCACTTCTTTCAGCACTAGTATTCATTTTCAGTCAAACAGCATCAACCACAATCAAAAACCAACTGCACCTAATATAAATAGGCACATAGTCTCGTCACCCATACAACTATTGCTGATCTTTACCCTCGCTTAAACAACATCACACGCATCAGTAGCAGGCGTGCAACACAGAGGTCTTAGACCAATCATGTCTAAATGGGCGATACGACCCGACCCAGTATGGGCTTATTAGGCACGACCTGTTTAGCCCGTCAACCTAAATGTGCCGTGCTATATTGGCACGTGGACCGAGGCTGTGGCCTAGGCACGACCCACAGGGGGTTCGTGTCGTGTTAGGTCAGCATACACTAGTTTAGCCCGACGGGCCACTAAGCACGGCCAACCCATTTAGCCGGAAGTTTTTGAAAAAAGTAATAGTTTAAAAAATGTAGTATTCGAAAAAGACACAATAAATTATTGAAACAATAGAAAAGGATAAATAAATTATAGAAACTATAAAAAATGCATAATAAATTATAGAAATATAATAATAAATTGTTGACACTATAGAAAAAGACAAATAAATTATAGAAACTATAAAAAAAAGGCATAATAAATTAATGTTTACATGGCTGACTCATTAAAAACTTTGTCAAATAAAAACTCAACGTAAGAAAATCTTGACAAAGAAAAAGGAGTACAATATATAGCTCAACATTATAGGTAAAAAAATTAGAAAAATTATAATGTATATATGGATGCTCTAAGAAGCATCGGTGTCTTGACCGTCTTCGTCGTTGTCTAGATAGAGATTGTTGAATGTGTGTTTCAACTCCGTATCCACCACGCACTATTAACCTCGTACATCAATTTGTTCCTAATCTTTCACTGTGAAAAGTACTTTCACCATCTCATTTGTGAGACTTTTTTTTCTCTTCTCCAATATTTTTCCAAAAAGACTGAATGCAGACTCAGAAAAAATCATCGAGACAGGAATGATTAACACATCCTGTGTTAATATGGATAGCATCGAATATGTTTGCTTGTACTCGCACCACTAGTCCAAAATGTTAAAGTTCTCTGTATGGTGAGGCACGGGATCACTGTCCAGAAAGACTAATAGTTTTCCGTTGGCCTTGGTATAGATTTGTTCCAGCACTTGATGATGTAGAGTTTGATCTTTCGGAGGATTTTGGTGCACCAAAGATTTTGCCCCACATATATATTTTCCTACCTGTGGTGGGTGTTGGTGGAGGTCATTGTAAGCGAACTACTTAAAACTTATCCTCGTATTTTTGATAAACTACAGACAATTGTGAACGAATAGCTGTAAGATAGTTAGAATAATCTATCTCTATAGATTCATATATATTGAAATAACATTTGTGAATCATGCAATTTTAGCTCTTAGATCTAGAATAAATGCAAATGCGTATAAGTACGGAATCTCATTTCAACATTTAGTTTTCATAGTGTACACAGCCTCTCGTAACACTACGTTATTTTCATTAGTTTTCAAGTGAACGACAATCGCAAGAATATGATGCACAATTACAAGAGATGTTGGATAGTACACTCCGGATAAAATAACAATGATTCATAAAAGAGTTCTAGAAATACTAATAACTTCTCAGCAACATATCAGTGTTAGTCAGTAGTGTGTTATCGGTATGGTTGTGATAGTGCGTGTGGATAAAAACAGAAATTGTGTACTTATAAGGTAAAAGATTTTATAGCATGATATATATTGAGTTTCACTTTACCGGCATGTCCATAGTGAACTTTCATGGATGTATACCCATCGTATTGTAGTAGATCTTATATACTACAACTCGTTGGTTAGAATTATTTACAAAAGAAATTGCATCATGAAAAGCTTGAAGATATGGATCTAACCTATTTAAACCACATTTATCTATAAAATTAATAATGGTAAGCATATCACTGATATATCAAGAAGGATTTGACGTATATATAAGAGAGTGAGAATATCCATTATCTTGGAGTTTACTACAGTATTGTCCAAGGTATTTCAAAAATTTTATTTGTAAGACCAAAATATTTCATGACTTTGATAATATTTTTATATATTTTCACCTGCATGTGCTACGTCGATTAGTTCGAAATCTATTATTCTCTTTTCCAATATCCAGTCATCATTTACATAATGAGCGACTATACTAAGATAATCCTCTCTAGATTGACCACTCCATATATCCGAGGTCAAGGCCACTGAAAATGTATAAATTCCAAAGAGGTCTTTAATTTTATCATGACCATTATTGTAATATCTAACTAAATCTCTAGTCGTTGTATGTCTAGAAACATGAGTAAATCTGTACATGAGCAGTTTTAATGTACTTTTTGAACGCATCTGATGTACCAAAGTTTAAAGATTTTGTAAAGCAATTAAATAGGCTAAAGATCTCGAGCTACCTCGGGATTATAATCCCAGTTACGTACCATACTATCGGGATTATACTACAACTGCATCTACCACATGGCTATGTTTTGTTTTTCTTTACATCTTAGAGCATGTCTGTGCAAGTGTTTGGTTCCATCTGAAGACCTTGCGGACAATTTATGTCAACATATTTTTTGCAAACAACAACTCTTATCTAAGCTCCGATTGTGTCTCGCTTCACTATCTTGTCAAAATCTATCTACAACTCCGATATGCTGGGTTTGGACCTCTTTACTCTAGTGCTTGCTGACGTAGAAGCACCGATTAAGCCTGATGATGCTACAGCCAGGTTCTGTTCTGCCATTTAAGGTGGAGGCAGAGGCAAAGGCAACGATGTTTCATTCTCAAAGAATGAAAGATTTTCTGGATCAATTCCATATTCACTTGCAGAAAAATTATCAAAATTTTCCATAGAGAAATATGAAAAACTATAAAATACAAATAGAAAATTGCACTATTACCTATTTTATATCATAATAAAATAATAAGAACATTATAAGTATATGCAAATTAGTATTGTCACTCCTTTTCTTGACTATAGACCGAATTTTGAATTCTCGGATTTTTGGCAAAATTATTTTAAATTTTACCAAATTATCACAAAGTATATCAAAATTTTCACAAGAGAATTCGAAGTAGAGATTGCTGGTTTGAGCATGGCTGAATGAGGGGGATATGCTGCCTACTTATAGAAAAATTTAGGATTTTTTTTATTTTTTTGCATTTTAAACTCATAAACGACCACAAAACGGCTATAATTTTAAAATGTGACCGTTACTCATGCTAAATGGGCTAAATGTACTGTGCCCACCATGCGGTGCCCTGCTTAAACATGTCAACAATCACATTTGCATGCCAAATAGACCATGCCCAACGGGCTAAGCGTGTCTACAGGCCAAACGTGTCTATTGGGTCGCCGTGCCGTATGAGCCATGCCGTGTTGGGCTGTGCCATGCCTCGCCCGGCACTATGTGTGCACACTGGGCCGAAGTGACGGCCCAAGCTTGACTCACCCCTTATGCCATGTCGGCCTAGCCTAACAGTCTTATGTCATATCGTGGATCATGCCTACAATACCGGCTATGAGCTGGCCTACTAGGTGCCATCTATTTGAACACCTCTATCTCGCACTGTGAGATGTAGGAAGACCGTGTGAGTTGTGCCACTCGGCAGCGGCCGCTGTGCGAGCACAATGGCGCATTGTACACGCCCCACGAGTCAGATGCCCGGACGCATGCCGGCATGGACGCCAGAGCTGGCCAGGTCAGCTCTGCTCGAGATGTGCCATGCTGCTTCCTCGTCATTCGTGTCAACCGTGTGAGAGGACGGGAGTCACGCAACGGGCGTGGTGGCCTTGAGTGCCGGGTCAAGAGCTCGCGCTACCCAGTTTGCCACCAGCCTGGCCACTGGGACGTCCGTCAGTCATGTCTCACCGTACCATTTCCCCCCGCCGACCCCGTCTCGTCGCTCCACCGATGTGAAGTCCGACGTGACACGGGCGTGGAAAATCCAGGAAAATCGCGGCGGCGACGGAAGGAGTTTCAAGGCCGAAGCTATAGCGTCATGGAGACTCGGCAGCTCGCGTTTGCCCCCCCCCCCCCCATGTTTGTGGAACTGTTGACTAATATGGTTTTATAGCAAACATTTTAAAAAAATAGCCCCGATCACTCATTTTTACAAAAAAAACTTCATACTCAAGCTCAAAATACGCAGCATGCGACATATATCACATACCATGCCTCCTAATTTGGTAGGCTGAATTGTGCATAGCGGGAGGCTCGGGCGCGACAGGCCACTCTTGCCAAACCACATTGCGAGGTTGCACCGTAGCACACTGTTACTTATTAATTAGTGCTTTACTTAGTACTAATTAATTATGCTTATCACTAATTAAAATGCTAATTAATGAGTTATAGTGCACTAAAGTGTTACCATGCCATGCTAGTTCGGCAGGAGGCAACCGTGTGGTGGTGGCTCGGCAGGAGCTGTCCTGCCACATCAGCTTGTCTGCTGCTGCGTTCGAGCTTTCTGCCGTGTGTTACTTAGCCTGCCGAGCTAGGGGATATGACATGTGATATGTGTCATCTGCTGCGTGTCTTTTGAACTTGAAAAGGACCTTCATTTTTTTTTTCAAAATTGAACGATGGAAGGTCATTTTTGAAAAAGAAAAAAACGATTTGGTACCGAGCCATATTCGGCTTGACTCGTTTGATTGTTTCGCTCGGTGTCTCAAGCCTCGGCAGGTGCCGGCGCGGTCGAGGCCTCGAGGGGGAATCGAGGCATCCGCGCGGGACTGGGCTACTGTATTACGGTCAATGGAACTGGCGTCGTCTTGTAACATTGCTCGCTGCCTCTCACGGCCGGAAAGAAAGACGGTAACATTTTGCTGGGACACTGGCATTTACAGTTTTCATGTTGCGTGTACGATTGGATTGTGTGCGCTTCATCTTACTTTCACGTCACATTGCGTTGGAACATTTAGGAGTAGCAGTTTTGACCCCCTGCTTCGTCCAGCCTTACACGTGGAGTCGTCTCTTTGTGGAATGTATGTTTTTTTACTGTGATTGATAATTTATAGGTATAGTTAATATTTTTAGTTTAGTACGAGCGTTTGTACGAACGAACTGAATATAAATAAGTCGTTTCAAAAAGATTATCCCGATAATTCGTTTCGAAAAAGATACGATGAGATCACCCTATTTTTTTTATTTGAGAGAAGCTATAAACTGAAAATAATAAAACACATGTTTTTGGTTTGAGGAATTAGACAGTGAATGGACCATTCAATTCTAGCTCCAAATGTGAATTGCTTGTTTGGTTTGAAGAATGGATGAGTTGGTGATACGACCAAGTAGTTCCTGTTACCATAATTCTACGAAAAGTGATGGATATTGTTATGATTATAGACTAAATAGTTGATGATCGGGTTATAGAGAGAATACAGAGAGGTTACCAAGTCCGAAACTCACAATGGAGAGTGGATGTAAGATATAAGTGTGCTTACATGAATGCCTTTCTCTCAAGATAAATGAATTTCTTCTCCCTATGGCACTCTAAGGAACATATTTCTAGCCACAAGCAGTTTGCTTACATGAATGCCCCTATTAGGAATGGCCCCGCTTATTTTGGTTTAAAATCAGTTTCTACTTCTGACTTCTATTTTTTTCACTATTCAATAATTTTATCTTTTTCTTTTAGATTTTTTTGGATTTTTTTGTTTTTTTTTCTCGTATACCTTTGTATTATCCGTGATGGGCTAACATGTTTTTTATTTTTAAAATTTTTTAAATTTAATTATACCAAATAAACCAACTCAGTTACAGTAAAAAAATAAACCAGATACAGTAAAAAAGCTATAAGTCAACGCCATTCCAAACACCCCCTAACAATAATAAGAATAAATATGTTTTTTCCTCGTCACAGCCCATTTTTAGGCCTATCTAATGGTTACACAATAAGTTTTTTGGCGCAGTAGACCGATTGAGTTAACGTAGAAGCTTCTTTGCCAACAGTACCATCATCCATCTAAAATCACGAGACTATCAAATGATGGACTAACCAATCTAAGGATGAGCTGGTATGTGAAATCAAATGCCTCCTATGTTTGAGCGGATAGGCTATTAATTAATCATGGAGGATTTTACTCAATTCGCCCTTTTGGGGCATAGTTCCCATGAGGAAAATGGCAGAGGCCATATCATAATCTTACAAATAATTAGAGAGAAGACGACGAACAAATGGAGACCTGTTTGGAACGGAGGTCTTTGCTATGAGTTTTAGGGAATTACACTCATATCTTGTATGAAATTCTTAGGTTTCAAATAGTTCTTTTTGTTACCGTTGAGCCCGTCGCAGTGAAATTTGAAAAGAGCATTTTTGGCTGCAATATCCAGTACTAACTAAAAATACACCTGACGTTTGAGTTAGAGGCGAAATTTGAACGCAAGCTTTTTATCAGAAAAAAATAGTGGTTCTACCCACTTTTGCAAACTTTTAACTGACAGCTCGGGCCATTCCATAACTATGATAGTACTAATAGCTTAAAAGATATGGTTTTTATTTTTTACTATAGGATTTGACCTCTGCGGTACAGCAATATTATTTTTAACCTCCTCCTGCATGTATTATCCGATCTGCCCCCCTCGCACGGTCGGAGACTCCGACCGTACGAGGAAAGATGGCACGGCCGCAGAGCGTGCAAGGAAAAGGTGGCGCGGTCGGGCTGTGCACGAGGAGTGCGACGAGGGAGCGCTACACATCGATGAGAGGAGGAGGTGGCGCGCAATTCAGCAATTGCCATTGGACCTTGCGTGCGCCTTCTTCCGCCGCGTCACCTCCTCCTCCGTGCCTTCTTCTCTAACAGCGTCGGTTTCCACCTAGCTTGCCACCATCCCCTTCCGCCCAGCCGCCCGCGCGCTCGCCACCTCCTCCTCACGCGCTTCGTGGCCGCGCCACCTTCCTCACGCGCTATGCGGCTGCGCCACCTCCCCTCGTGCGCCTCCAGCCACACGAGGAGGTTAGATCGGGTGTTATATGTGGGAGGAGACCAAATGAGATATTTTTGTGCTGCGGGAGAGGTTTAAATTGCCAAGGACTCACAACGCAAAGGAATAAATTAAATCTAAAAAACCAAAAAAATTCAAAATTCAAAATTAAGAAGCCGCTGAATCTATATGAGCGGAGCCATAGCCTGGAAGCACCGCGTACCCACTAGTAGTAGTAGCAGAGCGTGGTACGCAGTTATACGCAGTGCCTTCCACTTCCGCCACCGCTAAACCCTTTCGAAAGAATCCCCAAATCTCGCACACTCCAAAGCCCGTAATCCTAGCTTCGCTTCCTCCCCCACCGCCGTTCCTATGGCGCCAGGGCTCCAACGCTTCACCGACATTGCCGGCGACGGCGCACCCCGCCTCGACGGCCCCTCCGGCGAGGAGCTTGTCCGCGTGGACCGCGCGGCCTCCGTCGCCCTGGGCCGCCGCGCCCCGGAGCCCCCGGGAACCCTTTTCGTCACCACTAGGTAGCAGCGAGCTGATGGCTGATGCGACTGCCTGCCGCGTCGCGGCCATCTCTTTTGATGCCTAATGTTCCGTTCACGTTTGGCTTTTCGATTTTAGGAGGGTGATTTGGCTCAGCGAGGCGGAGAAGGGCAAGGGCTACGCGGTGGATTTCCTCGCCATCACGCTTCACGCCGTGTCGCGCGACCCGGAGGCGTATCCCTCGCCTTGCATCTACACGCAGGTGACCTGGGAAATAAAGCTCTCCTTCTGCCGTTTTTGTAGTGCTAGCTGTAGAAATTCCAGCTGTTGCGGTCTAATTGGGCCAATGGTCGATCAGGTGTAGCGGTCATGTTTTAACACTTGTGGTTTGTTTAAAGTTGGGGTTGTATTTCAGTTTGGACTGACCTGGATCATGGTTCTTGTCCTGTGGTGTTTTTAGTTGCAAGCTTAGTGTTGGTAGCTGGTTTGGTATCACATCTCAGCTCGGAATGCTCATATTGGGAGTCTCTTTTGATCACAGAAAGTTTTTTTTCGCTGTTTCTTGTATATTTCGAGAATACCTTGCAGCTTGGAGAGACAAGGAGCTTTGATTTGTGGCTCATGTAAAGGTCATTGAGTGTATGATCTGTGTCACACGGCGCTTAGTTATTTAATTTCTGATAATTGCAGTGGTAGGTTTTGAGCTGTAACATAAATTGTTGTTTGGCGCCATTACGGCTTTGGTGTTTGTAGCTTTTACTAGACTAGCTGAGTGCCTGTGTGTTGCAACGGATCTCCAATATACATAACATAAGTTCTAAACTTAGAAAACCAATATGCACAAGGTAATTATACGTACATATGAAAGTTTCATACATAATTCTAACCAATCAACAAGCCACATAGAGTCTTATCACAAGCCACATGCATACATAATCTAATTATCCAGAAGATCTTTCAAGTAATATATGCACGTATTTATCCGCAGAAGACCCCTCTAACTCAGACGTATGGGGGTGAGATGGCAGACTCAACATCACCACCAAGTCCTTTTATAATAGAAAAGATTTGGTATTTTGCTTGGTTTGCAACTTGAGCTGTCCTGCTGGCTGATACGGTATGGTCGATCAACTCAGATACTTATGGTTGTTGGACTAAATGTAGCTCAGCTCATATATTTACATGGTTGGACTAAACTCCATATTGCAAGGTTCTTAACAAGGAATTACAATCTGCAACATGTATACGGCTGGCCTGGTGTAGCATTTATGGTTCCTTTCTCGGTACTTAGCAGTTAGCATGACATGTGTTATCTCTCATTCAGTTTAACCATTCCCATTTGCAACTCATTTATAAGTTACCGCCTACCGGATGCTGTAAGAACGTGAAGACTTGTATTAACCCTAGTCTGTAGAGCATAGAAAAAGAAAACTAACTTTCCTTTGTATACAAAATCAATTTAATGTTGGTAGAAACATTGTGAGTAAGATTGCTGTTGAACTTGTTGAAGAGCTTTTTGTCCTGATTCCTTCTTTGTGGTCAGTAGGTAGGCAGTAATGCCTCTCTCTCTCTCTCTCTGGGAACTCTCTGGTGCTAATGTTTGATATTCCACTTGTTTGATTTGAAGATTGAAGCGGAAGCCAGCTCTGATGAGGAGGCTGGTGAAACAGATTCTGAAGCAAATGGTGAATTACAGCTAGCAAAAGTCTCTGAAATACGTATTATACTGTCAGACCCTGCTCTACGTATCCTTTCAAATTAGTGTGTATACTTCTTTTGTTGTATGTTTTTATGTCTGAAGCTTTTATGCTGGAGTTCAAGTGCTCGCTGACTTAATTGTTAAGAACTAGCGAACGACTTTGAGGCTGTGTGCTGGAGTTCAAGTGCTCGCTGACTTAATTGTTAAGAACTAGCGAACGACTTTTGAGGCTGTCTTCCAGAGTGTTCGTTCACTTTACTATCTTTCTTTTTGAGGGAATTCATTCTATTTTCTCATTTGACACAATTGGTTTCCATCCCACTGCAACTATTTTCTGCATTATTATACTTATAGATGCGATCCTGTAAAGAGTAATCCAATTAAGCAATTAATTGAAAAACTGGCAGAAATAATCTAACATTTTGCATTATGCTCCCGAAGTGTGACACTTCGGTGTGAGCTCAGTTGCGTGCAAGGAGAGCTTTGGAAGTGAATTATGTTTCCATCTCAATTCATATCTTCTAAAAAAATCAATAAATGAATGAAACTAAGTTGCTTGAAATCAGTTATGCTGTCTAATTTGGTACTACTTGCTGCATTACGCAAAGCAAGCTCATAATTGAATCTTGGATATTTGTTTGTAAAATAAATTCAGTTCTAATTACCTGTTCTTGAAACACCTATGTTATTTCACGCATGGCAAGCTTTGGATCCTTGACAGAGCTTTTCAGTTGATGCACTTTTTGATGTCTTCTGCCATTGTGCTGAACTGAACCCGGATCCTAATGCTGGTAAGTAATGTAAGATACATTTAATACTTTAAAAAACAAAGCTGGTGCTACAAATCTGTGTGTTTTGAATTACCAGAATGCAATGAAGAGAATGGCTGGTTCCATGGTGAAGATATGGCTGATGGTGGCTGGTTCCATGGTGATGAAGACATGTTTGATGGTAAGTATTCACGGTACATTTTATTTACATTTTCTGCTAATGTTTGAACAGAGCATTGATGTATTATCTTGCATGCAGGCAATGATCCTCAGTCCCAATTTTTTAGTGCCAACCCGATAGGTCAAAATGGTGGATATGACCTCAATCGTTCTGTACTTGAGGTGTGCACTGAATTGATTTATGTTGTTGTTTGTTACACACTTATCAAGTTTAGTTCATGACTAGGTACACATATCAGAGAAGTGAATGTTAAGCTGAGATAACTCTTGTTTTGGCTCAGTTGTAACTTAGTACCTTCTTTTGACGTTGCGCTGAAGACCAATATTTAAGATGGATATATAAGGCCATAATGGACCATTTGACAATGGTTATATCTGGGTTACGTAGCCGAGAAAATGCTTAGTAACAGGGTTATAACGTTCACATTCAGTGGTACTATTATGCTTATGGATGGGCAGCATCATGATTCTCAAATTAATTAGGATAATTTGTTATCAAACTATAGTCAGTTATTGAGAAGACCGGCATGTATTATCTGTTACAACACAGCTTCACGAAATTACGAATATAGAATTTTCTTTGCACGAGTGATTAATCCTCAGCTGATATTGCTGATATTTACGCTTGCAGCTTCAGATTAATGACCAGCGTTTCGAGGATGCAGAGGAAGAGCAGGAGAGCCGCGAAAATGGACATTAGGAGCAGGCTTGTGTTCATTTTACTTATGTTCCTCGAGAGGACCATGCCATTATTTCGGTTGTAGATCACTACTGATGCAGCTTGGTTCGCCTCACACTGTTTCTTCCACCCTTTCCTCCTTTTTTTCCTTTCTTGATGTTATAGGATCGACATCTCTGGGCGAACCATGTAGATTTTTATCGATGGTAACTTTTTTGAGAAAAGGTCTTGCTGCTGGTCAAGAATGTAACTTGTAGAGCGTGATGGAGGGTCGAGCGAATGTAGTTCAGTACTTTTGATCTAACAAATAGAAGGGGGGAATGGGGAAAAGAAATCTACTCTCTTTTCCCATGTATATCATGGTACTATTGTACTATTATATTATTTATGATATCAAGATTCGAAAGTACCATGTTGGAAATGTAACACCTTGCTAGCATCATGTTGGAAGTGTAACATGTTGGAAATTTAAAGTCTTTTAGTTTTTTTTTTGCACGACAGCGGATGATACATGAATGTAGCGAGTTGTTATTTTTTAGTATTTTAATTAAAAATAAAATAAAACGAGAAAAAATAAAAATGATAATATAAATGAATAAAGAAAAAGTAAAAAATTAAAATTAAAAAACCGACGTGTTTCAGAAACCTGGGGCAGAGCCTTGTCACACAAGCCATAACTGTTACCTGGACGTGTGGCCGATTAGAATGGTGCTCGTTCGTTGTCACGTATTTTAGCCCCGAATCCTTTGCCCATTAGTTTTCATGTTACTCATGTATTCCAAATTCCAATGCAAACATATAAGTAAAAAGCGATGTGGTTTATGTGACAAAAATTTTGCAGAAATATTGACCGAAACATATAATGGAAACATCAGGTCTGATGAAATATAAAATGAAAAAAGAACAAACATTTAAATATTATTAAACTACTGCAGGACAAGAAAGAAGAAGCAAAACAAAAAAAAAAAACTAACCGGGCCGGTCCAACCAGGTTCTAGTTGGGCTGAGACGTGTACTACTCTTATACAAATGCTCTAGAACCGACCCGAGGCAAAAAAAATCCTAACTACAGCCGGGTCGTAGCCGCGGAGCCCCGAGTGAGGAGGAGACAACGATTGCCAGGACACTAGAATGGAGAGTCCGATAAAGATTTAGATATATGTATTTGGTAGTGGGAACTATAAGAATAATTAGAGTTCTGAACTATAGATAAAACTAAGAACTACGAGAACTACAACTATGATACGATGGTTAGGATTTTTCATTCATCAAAGATATCCCGAACAGGGTTCTTACAAGCCATTTTATACCGGCTGGAGTATTATGGAAAAAGTAAAAGACAATTGATAGCAAACAGTGCCGACAAATGCACAGTTAACATGTAATAAGAGAAAACTATCGCTATCGGCCGTTGGATGTACATCTGACAACGGTAGAAGATAGCTCTTCAGGCGGTCTGAATGTCTCCATCGTTGTTGGCCGTTGGATGTGCATCGGACAATAGCAAAAGATAGCTCTTTGGACGGTCCGAACGTCACCATCACTGCCATTGGTTATGCATCGGATGACAACAGAAGATAACTCTTTGGACTTAATGGAAATCAGCGACGACTTCATTATAAGGTAGACTATCAGATCTTCATACCGGTTCAACTTTACATCTCAACCGTCCCTTTCCTAAAGACTCTTATCATCTTCTGGATTTTTCTGAGTTGCTCTCACTGAGGTCCTAACAAACCCCTTCCCCGAGAGTGCAAGAGTAACATGGCGGCGGCGGCGGTGTATGGCAGCAATAAATGGTGGGAAGCTGGGCGTCGAGGAAGCCCACGAGCTGCAGCTCAACCGCATCCGCATTACCCTCTCCTCCAAGAACATCGTTGACATAGGTACACCAACCCCCACGCCCCATTACCTCGGACTCTATCTCATGACCTGGCCTTAATTAGTCGCTCCGCATACTTGCTTCTGAACTATTGTGCTATAATCTATTGTGTACTGATTGTATTCACTGTATGATTAACTGGTTGTGCTTTATATCTTAGAAAAACAGGTTATGCTTTAGATCTATTTGTCAAGTTGTGGCTTACACTATAACCGCAGGTTGTAAAACATGTAAATCTGGTGTAGCGTTGTTCTTTTGTACTGTACCGATACAATTTTCCCTACGTTTGGACTGATGGGTGCTCAGTGCCCTGACATTTCCTTTCGTTACTCTCGTTTTACAAATTTGACTAAGTTCCCATGTGCAATTTGATGTCTTGCGCCATAATACCCACCCAATAGGTGCTACCGAGCTTTTCCTTTGTTGTGGTTTGTCCAATCAAGGACTATGCAAGACTCCGAGGTTAAGGGACCTGTCAGGATCCCTACCAAGGTGTTCCACATCACTATTCACAAGGCCCCCTGTGGTGAAGGTGTTGTACTATCTAATTTCTATGCTGTTGCAATATTGTCTTTTGGCTTTGACCAATTGATTGATAAATAGTCTTAGTTACGGTCAAGTAACTAGATTGGATGAAATGTGTTATTCCATCGATTACTTGCCTCTTGTTACTTCACACAACTACTTTTGGATATCCGAATTGGTTATTGTTTTGATTGGTAGGATTTATGAAAGTTTGTACATGCTGTTTGTGCAGCATGAGTAGATCACTGACTTTCAGTTGTCAATAGTTTTTTCTGTTTGAAGTTAATACCAGTTAGTTCTACCTAGTTTCTAAAACATACAAAATTAATTCCTTGATATAGGTTGAATCTTTATCGATAATGTGTATTTGCACCCATTTTCTTTGTATGCAAATTGTATCATCTTTGTACTTCTTTGTTACTGCCCTGGTTTGTGTTTTTTAATTGTCCATGTCAAATTGTAACCTGATTTTACTCTTTAAGTAGCAGTTGAGGTGGTCATGGCATGTCTAACTTTTGGACCTAACCTTTTTTCTGCGTGCTTATACCATTGCCTTTTGGACTTAACCACTGCACATTTTTTGTTCAGTAAGCTGTGTGGTTTCTCAAAAAAAGCAGTTCCCTTTTGAGGAGTGTGGTGCTGTGGTTTCTTAGCATCCTCTGTCTTGTGATGGCTCTTAGCGTGGATGTTTTAATCACTAATTTGCTCACTTTTACCTTGGTAAGTACTGCACGTGCTACACTGGTGGCTGTATTTTTTCAACCCAGCAAGACGAATACTGAGGAAGGGCGAGAGATAACAAGTGCTGTATGGCTCTTCTCTTGCATGTTCGGAAGGCGTGATTAACTTTATGCCGGATAAGACCTGGAGCCGTTGGTACAGTAACCATTACTTATCCACGTGAGGACATCAATACGTTCTTTTTGACTTATAGTATAATAAATAATAACTGCTGAGAAAATATAAAAGCTAAAGATCCTTAAAAAGACAAAAAAAAAATAGCGTAGTATCATATCCTTTATATGGCATGTGGGCACGTGGAGCCGCTACCCAGCCCAAGACCGCTCAGAATTCTTTGACTTAAGTCAGGTCGTGATTTAGCTAATCTGGACCGTCCATCTCTATATAGACGGTTCAGATTATTTCTAGTTTTTTTTAAAAAAATTAGAAATAATCTGGACCGTTCATACAGAGATGGACGGCCCAGATCGGCTAAATCACAGATGACTTACCAAACAGAGAATCCCGATCGGCCCAAGACATGTACGTGCCCCGATGGAGAATGATCCGACGGATAATGACGCACGACGGTACGTGCTAACAACAAACAGATGGATTCGATGGGAATGGGATCTCCTGCGCCGCCGCCGCCGACGACGACATCCGGGCCTGAGCGCGACCCCCCAGCCCGCGGCGCGTCTCCTGCGTGTGCCCGGCGCTAGTGCCACCGACCACGGCAACGCACGGCTGAGCTAAGCGCAGGCAGCGGCGCCTTCCCACGGCCAAGAATCCGTAACAAAAGGGAAGTCGTACGCTCGTGCCAGTAAAATCGTCAAGCTCTGTTACTTTCTCCCTGTGGAGATACGGGGCCAAGTTTGCAGATGTGTCGGTACGGAGCAAAGAAGGGAGCACTGGCTTGACCAAACACGATCGCTATCTGGGGGATAATTATTCACCGTGTGATCTGATCGGCACCGCCACCTGCGATCCATTGGACCGATGACAGGTAATTAAGTCAAATGCTAAACCTTGTAGCGCATTCCAGCGCTGGATGACGTTCCATTTTTACCAGGGAATAACCCCGTTTACATCTTCCTTGTTTCGTACAGAATCCAAGCTGGCGGACAGCTTTTCAAAAAAGACCTTTACGTTTATTAAATTTTATGTATAAATACACAGGTTTATGAAAATAACCCCACTAAAATATGGTCCAATGAAATTTAACCCCACAGGGTAAAATTTTTGGCTCCGACAATACAAGCCCTATGCATGTTTTTGACTGTTGGTTGTTGAGCGATAATTAAGGTCATGTTTGTTTAGGTTTTTCCTTTAGCTTAAAAGTAAAAAAGGCTAAAGCCTAAATAAACGAGAGGTTCTTAAATCGGGTTTATAGAAAAGCCAAAAGCTTTACTAAAAGCTATAAGCCAGTGCTGAGAAGCTTGTTTTTGACTTTTGTAGAATTGAAATAACTCTGTCGCTCAATTTCATAAAAATTACGAATGGAATGCTATTGTATATATATATTCACCACCATTCTTTTTTTCCTCAACCTCTCCCCTTTCCTACTGAACCCTTTCCAGGGTGACTACCAGCGGCGGCATTCCATGATGCACGACCCCGCAGTCCTCCTCCCCGTCCCCAACGACGCCAGCCTCCCACGACCCGCCTCCCCTGTCCGTTGATGCCATGTACGCCGCCGGCCTCCCACGACCCACCTCCCCTTGTCAATCGATGCAATTGATGCCACAGGCCTCCTCCCTGTCCCCAGCGTCATCGCCAAAATCTGTCCCGACGCCGTCTCCTCTTCTTCCTCACGAGATCCATCCCGACACCACCCACCTTATCCCCGATCCCGCCATTCTCATCTAGGTATTGCTGCTCACCTGCTCACCATTTATTCTCACGCCGAAGAACAGGTATGTTAGCGCAACGAGTAGCCTTATTTATATTTGCTTAGTGTACTCAATATAGACTATGGAATTCATTTTGTTGTCCTGGTACACTGTTTATTTCTGCTGAATCTCATAGTTCATGTGGGACAAAACATCTGCTCTACGAAAACTTTTGAGTGATCGAACATTAAAACGAGAACATACGTGTGCATATATCTTGACTTCTATTTTCATAAGAACCCTGTTATGCAATAACTGAACATGATGCTTGTTTTATTAATGCTTGCATTATGTAGATGTAAGCAACCTGTCGCAATTGTGGTTGAGATGGATCGGGTTTTGAGGCCTGGAGGTTGTGCCGTCATCAAGGAAAGACTTGAGATCCTTGATCCATTGGAGACCACTTTGAGATCATTGTATTGGGAAATTGTGATAGTCTTCAGACAAGACAAGGAGGGCACCATGTCTATGAAGAAAACTACAAGGTGGCCATGAGCTAATCCATCGAATTACGAGGCTTCCAGCATAACAATTTTGATGTGGTACGGCTATTGATTTTCCCTGCTTGCTGTTAATCTGGGATAAAGATACATTGTTTTATTCATTTGTTGCCCTCCACGGTATGCTAAACATCTACTGCCTCTTGTCGATTTTGAGCACGAGTGATGGTGGGTTGTGGTTGGTGTTACACAGTTACACTTGTCGGTTCGTCTGGAGCAGCATCCAGCTCTAGGTTCAGGGAAAGAGGACTCCCTGGAACCTAGGCCTGGATTATGGAAACAGGGCTGTACAAGATAAAAGACAGACTGGTTTTTCCTGAAAGTTGTAACAATGTGTAAAGGCTGTGTACGTGAACAATTATTTGTTGTTCTTGAAAGTTGTAACAACTTGTAAAGAATTTAGCATTTGAACACTTGCTTAGTGTTCTTAAATTTGTAACACTTTGGATGTGCAACACGTGAACAAAGTCTTGTATTGTGCAATCTACCCTTTTCTTGAATTGGAAACAACGTTCATACCAATCCATTCTTTTGTTCTTTTCTAGACCTGCATTTGTATTTCAAGAAACAACAGCAAATTACGTGCACCTTCAGAATTTATCATAGCATGACCAATCCGATGCACAAAATCATATTCACTTGTCGGAGTTTTTTAGCACCTGCTTGTTCATGTTGAAATTGTAATTGTAATTTTAAAATTGTAATTTTAATTGTGAAGGGGGGGTTACAACACTCCATTGAATACGTGCACATTTTGTAATTTACCTTCGTCAAACAATAAGTAATCAAATTCAATTGCTACAGAGATTAGACTTGTTGCCAACCAACATAACAGAGATATTTCAGACTTTCTAGTAATAAACTACACCATCCAACCAATCAAAAAGTTAGGATGCCAAATAGCATGGCTTAGCTTAAAAGCTAATTGCATTTAAGCTGGTTAAACCAAAAAGCTGACTTTAAGCTATAAGCTAAAAAGACTAAGGCCCTGTTCTTTTGCGGCTTCTAAAAGCCGCTTTTGGCTTTTGCTACAGTAACTAACTTTTAAACGAAGTATTTTTTTTAAGATGGGGTCTATAAGTTAATTGTAGTACACGTTAAAAAAACTAATATCTGTATCATCAAAAATCGCAAGCGAGTATCTCTCTTTCCGCAATCTCTGTTGCAAACAGCCAAAAAACAATCAATCGCAGCAAAAAAGAACAAACCCTAAACCTAAACAAACATATCCTAAGTATCTTATCATTTCGAGCAGAGGTAGACCCAAAAAGAGCAGCCAAGGCTAACGCACCCTACCGTTGGCTAGCCCATGGATACCCTCTAGCATCCCCAGCCTAGCCATCCATGAGACGCCATGGCACAAGCTCTGGTCAATGAATCTAGATTCCAAGGGTGAAGGAAAAGACTAGAAGATTTGGGCTGCGTGGGCCACACGAAAGCTTGTGGAAGCTTGGAGATAAAGCGGAATGCTTGCAACCAATGCAAGCTTAATCGGCGAAAAGTAGCACTTACCGACAGTGCTTTATCCGATTTTGGGGCTGAAATTAAAATCCAATCCTTATCTCGTGGAAGGAAGAGGGCCAGCGACCCCACTCGATCTTAAGGCATCTCTAATGATTCTAACTAAGTACTATCTATAAGTATTCCACATCATCTATAGAGTACACACTAAAAGCTAGTATTCTAAAGGACTATCTATAAGGATAGCTATTTGATGCTTACATGCACACACAGTCATTTATAGATATTACCTCGTTTTGCGTTATAGACTAGAGATGAAATAGTAGCTAGCTGTTTGTGTTTTGTATACTCTCTTTCCTCCACATAGGATATATGCTGATGTGTATATGCAAATAGCTAACTGACTCAACACCATTGAAGATGCCCTTAGGGAGTTATCTGAAATCTCACCAAATGCTCCCCAGCAACCAGAATGCATCAGAATCTCACGACCAGCTCATAGGCGCAAAGAAACAAACGGAAGGGAGAGAATTGCGCTGCAACGACGCCTACTTTTTCAGATTCAGCAACTTGCTGTTTGCTCTACTTGATCACATGTATTTGCAGTTTGTTTCGCATGATTGGACGTTTACAAGTCAGAACATGATCCTTAAATCGTACTAGGAGTGCCAAAAATCGAAAGTGCAGGCAACAAATTGCACATTTTCGAATTTGAAGTGGGGATCCTGAAAAGAATTTGAAAAGTACAATTATCACCATTGCGATTTTCTCAAGGAAAAAAATCATCTAGACTATTAAGCCAAAAATAAAAAAGAGAAAGGAATTCTTCGGCTAAAGTACGAAACCCCACGCACTCATCGGCTCCAGAAAAAGGAAAATCTAAAAGAAAAAAAAAGCGAGAAGAAAAGGAAATCCCCACCATTTCTCCCCAAAGGTAGCGCCCCGAAAACCAAATCCCCCAAAACCGAGACGGCGAAACGAATCAAAACAATCTGGAGAAAACGAAGACCAAAAGCCCTCCAAGCCCAAGCCCCCACCCAATCCCCCCGAGATCCAGCGAGCAGCCGCATTGCCGCAGATCGAGATGGCGCCGCAGCTGCCCAGCTCGGCGGCGGGCGGTGCGGCGGTTGTCAAGCCGCAGTTCCACCACTACCACCACCACCGCCTTGCCCCGCGCCACCACCACCCCTCGCCGACGTCGCTCCTCTCCAAGCTCGCCTTCTGGTCCGTCTGCTCCCTCTCGCTCCTCGCCTTCCTCATCCTCTTCCCCTCCGCTGCCCCCGCCCCGCGCGCCTCCTCGGACTCACCGCGCCGCTCCCTCCACAACTCCCCCTCCACCGCCACCTGGGGCGGCGCCGCCTGGGAGAAGAAGGTGCGGGCATCCGCGCGCGTCAGGAGGGCCAACGGGCGCGGCCTCTCCGTCCTCGTCACGGGCGCCGCGGGCTTCGTCGGCTGCCACGCGGCCGCCGCGCTGCGCCGCCGCGGCGACGGCGTGCTCGGGCTCGACAACTTCAACGACTACTACGATCCAGCCCTCAAGCGCGGACGCGCCGCTCTCCTCGCGCGATCGGGGGTCTACGTCGTCGACGGCGACATCGCGGACGCGGAGCTCCTCGCCAAGCTGTTCGACGTCGTGCCGTTCACGCACGTCCTCCACCTTGCCGCGCAGGCAGGCGTGCGGCACGCGCTCGTTGATCCGATGTCCTATGTCCGCGCCAACGTCGCCGGTCTCGTCGCGCTGCTCGAGGCGGCGCGTGCGGCGGACCCGCAGCCGGCGCTCGTCTGGGCATCGTCGTCTTCAGTGTACGGGCTGAATTCCCATGTGCCTTTCTCGGAGCATGACAGGACGGACCGACCCGCGTCTCTGTATGCAGCGACCAAGAAGGCCGGTGAGGAGATCGCTCATGTCTACAACCACATCTATGGGCTCTCGCTCACCGCACTCCGATTTTTTACTGTGTATGGGCCGTGGGGGCGCCCTGACATGGCGTACTTCTTCTTCACCCGGGACATTCTTGCTGGTCGGCCAATCACAGTGTATGAGAGTGCGGGTGGAGGCACACACCAGACCACCATTTCCCGGGATTTCACCTACGTTGATGACATTGTGAAGGGGTGTGTTGCGGCATTGGATACAGCTGGGCGGAGCACTGGCAGTGGAGGCAAGAAGCGAGGGCCGGCGCCATTCAGGACATACAATTTGGGGAACACTTCTCCTGTGCCGGTGACACGGCTGGTGGATTTGCTGGAGAAGTTGCTCAAGGTGAAGGCGGTGAGGAGGGTCGTCAAGATGCCAAGGAATGGGGATGTGCCGTACACACATGCTAACATCAGCCTTGCACAGCGGGAGCTTGGGTACCAGCCGTCCATTGATCTCCAAACAGGGCTCAAGAAGTTTGTGCGGTGGTATCTTGAGTACTACATGCCTGAGTTGGCTGAGAAGCAGAAGCAGCATGGCAGTAACAATGGCAAGGGTTCGCGTGGTCGGAATGGCAGCACGAGCAGTGCAAGATGACTGGCTATTCAGTTTCGTCATGGCCCTCTTCTGACGGTGTGTATCAGAGTTCTAGTTCCAGTGCTTAATTCATCAGCGTTGAGAGGCTCATTGTGCTCAGCACGTTCTTAAGGTGAAATGAAACAATCATAAGCAGTTAGTATTGAAAAACTGTTGCTTTTGTTTGCTTCCCCATAGCTGAGCATTTGCGTCCTAGTTCCATTAGCTGGTTCTTAGGATGGCATTGTTAGGAGGATTTTTCAATGGTTTTGGGGGACAAGCCGTGCGTTGCAAAGACTGATAGATTCTTTTAGTGACATTTTGTATCACGGGAGAGAAGGAAGTACATCATGACTTTTTCTTTTGTTCAATTGAAGTGGCTTTGATCAACATTCAATCTCACTATGTACCTGATGTTACTGCTATGCATGTTCCTTTTCTGTATGGTGGTGCATACTCTTGAGTGGCTCTGGTATAAAATATGTTTTTGCCATGATGTGATGAAGTACATTTTCAGGTTGTGCAATTATAAGACATTATGTTATTGAAATCGATTGACTTGTTTTGTCTGGCCTGTTCAATTTTACCACAACGTATTTCTTTTTGGTTAGTGGTGAGTTTGTGACTTTCATTGCCAGAGTGATGTATGCTTTGTGAGGCGGGTTAGAAATACTTCTTGTTTGTTGCTTGGTCAGTAGTCACTGGTTTACCTGAATACCTGATATTATGGCAATTGCAAGGTAAGTGCTCTAGTTCAAGTGCTAGAATTGTCTGGTTGGGCTTTCTTATTATAAACTAGATCTATCAAATGAAATGGTACTTATGTTTTCGATATGTGGATGGGTTGAATGCAGTAGTATGAGGATTGTCAATTGTTTTCGATGTGGATGGGTTGAATGCAATAGTATGGGAATTATCAATTGTCTAGAAAACAGAAACGATGGTTCAGACGGATGGAAGGTGTATGCCAGCGGGAACTGAGGTGATTATTATTCCTTCATTATAGTAATATAGTAGCAATTCAGTCTCTCTGTCAGGCTTTCTACTGAACTATTGACGTGTTTCACCATTATGTGCCGGTGCTACAGATTTTTTGAGACATTTTGTTGGACATGGATTCTACCAGGATGAGCTTGAGCTTTTAAGATCCTGTACCAGTAGGCCAGTACCGTATGTCATGGTACACTGTAACCGAAAAAACAAGTAATGTCACAGACCAATGGCTCGGGGAATCACAAGTCTGAGTCACAGTTTCTCATGAGAAAATGTTGAATTTTCAATCTGATGGTTTAGTGCGCCTGCAGTTGCTCGTGGTGGTTAAGCGACTTGGATAGACCCCTTCTCATACTGGAAATGGTATTTTGAACGTTGCTGATATTACGATTTCATGATTGTGATTGTCCTGTAATTTTAGGCTTCAATCTGCATGGCTATTTTAATGGTTGGAACGTGTGATGATTATCAGTTAAACAGAGGCCACCGTCTTTCAGACACATTTTATCCAGCATCTTAAGTCAATGCGTTGAAGTATGTTTAATACCTTCGAGTTTTGCTTCATGCTGCATCATATCGCCTTTTGTAAAACAGTCTACATATGCATGTGAGCAGGTCTAACAATCGTGCCCAATATGCAGTTCCATCTTGAATAGTTGACCACCAGACTGAACTGCTTCCAATACTCTTGCTTGTGCATCCTTCCTTCCTAATATGTTCTGTCCATGTGCTACCTTCTTTCCAGGATTTTTCATTGACACGTGCACTCACCTCTCTGATCGCTGAGGGATTATAAACCTTCAACTGGCAGAACGGCGTTCATCTCAGGTTCGTGTCATTCTAGCTTAGAGTTAGCAGTTAAAGCAGAAGACACTGTTCCTGAGACTGTCAGGTGCAGCTCTTGTTACAGATTTTCCTGCTCAAAGAGATTTGATGATTTGCCCCACATTTGTTTGCGAACAGCTTATTTGCTCTACAGTTGATATCAATTGATCATTTGCCTTATCTTTCAATTTGGTCTGAGCCCAGGTTCGAACGGGGGACCCGGACCTCTAACCAGTGTGTGGGACTAGCCGAGAACACAAGTTCAGAGGGAGAACACAATTAGCAAACCATCAAATCCAGGTACGCACGCGAGATATTTCTCAGTTCGAACAGTACGCGAGACAGTAGTTTTTTCCTATGCAAGTTTACAATGATATCTACTATAGTTTCTAAATTACCACAAAGAGCTGTGCAAAGATGTCAAAATTGGTGCCAATCTATTCTCTACAAGAACATTTCCCTCCTTTGAAAATATGAAACCCACTAGTCTCTAACCGAAATCTCTTTACGAGTAGCAGCAGAGGCATACTCCAGGAATGAATGGCAGTCTCCGCACATGCGGATGTTCTTCACGACACGGAATGTTTGCCCAGGACCAGCCTTTAGAAGGCCATAACATGGCAGCTTTCTTTGCGCTATGGTACATCAGGAAATGCCTCTTTTGGTAGTCCGCACCATCATGTAGAACAAAGGTGGTGTCTGGTTCATACCCAGCCTTTATACACTCAAGGATTAGCACATCCAGACCAGCATAAATGTCCTTGGACTGCGGATGCGATCTATCTCCTGCAAAAAATGAGTGAACAGCGTTGTCATGAAATGTCCAGCTCACCATTGTGATGATGAAAATTGAAATCAGAAATGTCCATGTACAGAAAGCATCACCATTGGCTTGTATGATGAAAATTGAAATCAGAAATGTGAACTTTGTTGTCTGGAACTGTGAGATGCTATGAGCTGGAGTTGTACAATTCCTTTCTTATATGCAAATTTACTCCATGTCTAACTCTCGATTGACCGAGGGCTGCAGATGATGTCGAATGGCTTGTCAATACTATCCCGTAGTATCGAAATCTCACCCTCCCTAAGCAGTATCTCGCCCTCCTTAAGCAGTATGTCTTCATTAAGCGATTTAATCTTTTGCTTTAACGAAGCAACATCATTTTGCAAGGTACTGACAGTTTGTCTCAACTGCTTCGTTTCCTGCCACAAGACATCCCTTTCGTCGCTTACAGTTTTGAGCGTGCACCGAAGAGCAGTCAACTCCTTTGCAGATTCCTGACAATCCTGTTGGATCTGGTTAATGCTCTCGTCTTTCTTCAGAACCTGCAAGGTGCAACAAGTTGTAAGTTTGTAACCAAAGATGGGGTTGGCGACACAAGCATATGATATCAGATGCTTAACGTGTATGATAAACAGAATATCAGAAAGGATTGGCTGCGATTTCAGAATTTGTGCAATTTTCTTGAGCAGAGCATAGAAGCTCTTCTTTACTATTCACTAACTGAAGCAACAAAGAAGGCACATTGTGAAACAACGTATCAGGCAGTGAAAGCTTCGTATTAGCTAGCAACATTTGACCGTTCACCATTAGAGTTTAATACATGAAGATAGAAACAACAACTTATGAATTGCTTAAACGGGATTAGTTCAAGATCTCTACCTGCATAGGCCCCCCGGGGGGGGGGGGGGTACAGCCTGAAACTCCTTTTACAAGGGAAAACAATTGAAATAATAGTTTTTTTGGGAAAAAGGATGTAAGGTTACCTGAAGTTCCAAATGCTTTGACTTGTGGCTGAGGCAACGTAGTTCATCCTGAACTCTCTGGATCTCATTTTGCATGACATCTTGGATCCGAACTGAAGATGCTAGATCTGACTGCAATTGCTCGATGTCTAGTTCCCTTGACAATAGCTTCTCCTTTAGTACTCTAGTGAGCATAGCTTCTTCTTTCAACTTAATTTCAAAGTCATCCTGCTTCAATAACAAAAATAAGACATGGTTTGTTTTCAGCTTCTGATACTAGCTTCAGGCCCATGCTACGACTTTGTTTCAGCAACTTAGCTCAATGCTAGTATATACCTTGATGCAATGTTTTTCATGTTCTCTATAAATAAATTCCGTGGTACAACATATTTAACTTTATAAGTTTTGAGAAAATATTTTGAGTGTTTTTCACTTTGTTCTCTAATGCAAAGTCATAAACCAACTGAACATCATACAATTTACATCAGAACTTCAAAATTCAAAGGTAGTTTCATACCTTAGATATCTTATCCTGTCTCAAATGACTGCCCCCTGTGCTCTCTCCAGTTTTTTCTTCTTCATTTTCTTTCTCAGTCAACACAGATTTGATTGTTTGCAGACTTTGTGTCAAATTCTCAGTTCCTTCTTTTATACTCTGGTACTTCAAAGTGTATTCAATGGTTGTTAATGCATCAACACTGCCGATATTCTCACTCCTCTTAGATTTGATCAAGTCCAACAAGTTGGAACAAAGCTGACTAGCGTCCTCAAGTAATGATAAGCCTTGCATCTGCAAGTTGTCTACTCTGGCGTGAAGCTCCTGGTCAAGACGAAGTGAGGAAAAACTTAATCCATTCCCACTACTTCGTAAACGATTTAAAATTGATATGTTCTCTTGCCTAAGATACTCTACTTCAAGGGTACAAGACTGAATTTCTTTTCTCAGCTTTTGCTCAACTCCAGTAAGTCTGATAAGTTCCATTTGAATCCTGTTAATGCTTTCATTACTTCCAACAGATCTCTTCTCTAAATCAGCATTGAATCCCTGCCTCAGGCCAGTTATTGTTTTCTCCTGTTCGCTAGATACTCTTTGTAACCTTGCAATCACTTTGTGCAATACCTTATTGTCATCTAACTTTTCTTTTAAGCAATCTCGGATTTGGTCCCTTTCCTCTTCAGCTTTACTGAAGTTACCATGCAACTCTACTGAGGAGTTGTAAAGATTGTCATGCTCACTTTTAACTTTCTGTAGCTCATCATTCAGTTGTTTGTTTTGCAGTTCCAAAGTTGCAATCCTATTAGAAGCATCAACTCTATTCGATTCAAGCAAAGTAACTTCTCTCTGAAAGGACACATTTTGCTCTGCAAGCTCTCTTACTCTCTCCCGCAGTCTCTGTTCTTCGGATTGAAATCTCGCCAACTTGACTGACCAATCATTTGACCTTCTATCCAGCTCCCTTTCCAAGGTAGTTTGTACATCAATCTTCTCTTTCTCCAACCTTCTAGTTCTGGTGTCTAATTCTACCTTGGATTGCTTATATTGTTCTTTGGCCGCAAACCTTTCTGTAAGACGTGCCTTAATCTGTGAAGACAGCTCGAATGCCAATTGTTTTCTGTCTTCAATCAAACTCTGAATCAATTGCAACATGTCAGTTGAGTTCAGTCTCTTATCCCTGAGCATCTTAACCTCATTCATTTCTGTAGGAGGATCTGTAAAGCATGCACCCACTTCTTTAGCCCTTCTAAGCAACTTTTCGTCAGTGTCTTGTTCCAAGTTATTATCATGAAAACCATGAGACTCATCATGATGACAAGTATCTGCAGCAAAACATCTTGAGGTAGTACCTGATATAGGGTCCATTGAAGTGCCATAGATGCATCGAGGTTGTAGAACTTGCGAGTCCTCGTAGATATCTTCCACTGTAGTCATGCTTTCTGATTTGCACTCAAAATGAGAAGGATTCTCAGAAGATCCTTCGAATAGCCTTGTATCATCTCCATCAGCATCACACATACATGCAGCCTTCCAGGTGCTCTTTGTCCCCTCTTGAGCAAGTTGGTTGTGGCAGGCATCATTGGTATTGATGTTTGAGTAGTTCTCAACGATTTCTATGCAAGATTTTGGTGAAGATGGAGCTGTAGAATGGGGCCGAGGTGGCCGTCCCCATCCCAAATAAGGAGCTGCAGATCTGATGGGGTATTTCTGCTTACGCTTCTCATTTCGTCTGTTCACTTCTTGCTCCCCATCGATGTACAGATCTAGCACTTCATTCTTGTTAAATAAATTGGCCAGCCTAGCAGATCTGCATTTTAACGCAATAGGAGAACTAACAGGAGAGTGTCCTGTTGAGCATGAGTAGCATCTTGATCGAGGTGAATCAGTATCCTGGACTTCATGTGCTTTTGGAACCGTTATCGTGTATTCTTCTATATTGGGGTGTCTTTTTGGTGACCACCTGTAGCACCTGCAGATAGTAACCTTTGTTACTAACATTTTCCAGACATCATGATGAAAAGAATAACATGCATGTATGATGCACACAATTTTAAAATAACAATATGTTTACGAGGAGACTTTCAAACAAGGATGTTATGGTAAACAGGAATTTGATTAAAAGAAGGAGCTGAATGTGACTGCAGATTATGTCTGCACCAAAAAAAACAATACGTAGAGAGAGCTAGTTGTGAACTGAAAGCAGAACAAATTCTCATGAGGGACTGTTAGTAGCTCACATGAGCAATTGTAGATGTACAAGAGGATTAGAGGAACGTGCACGTTGAAATCAATAATTTTGCTACAGTACAACCCATGACACACAGCCACACTTAGCATACAAATAATGAAAATTAGGTGCAATCAAATGCCAGTTTGGTTTTGGTTTCATCGAATGCACTACAATTTAAAATAGCATCTTTATACCGCATATAAATGTAATTCTCAAAAATAATTGATGATGTTTTCTCGCTTTTGCAAAATAGGGAGTGGCAAAGTGATCAGATATTATTGATAATATTTGATGTCACTAGACTTACTGCACTAAAGTTCTAAACATTAGTAGGAGTGCAAAGAATAGGTAATCTAGCCACTTACTCAACATCTCCTACATGATGAGGCGCATCAAAACTATTGGACATAGAACATGGAATATCGCCTGAAAAGCTCATTCTCCGTTCACCCAAGGAACGATCAATGGCCGAGGATGTGAATGACAGGCACCTCCTAAGCTGCGGATTTGATGATTCCCCATCCCTCGGTTCTCCATGCCGGCTTTTTGGCCTAAATGCTCCCGTGTCAGGAGAACGAGACGCGTCGCCGGTCCGACCTTCATCCAGTTTGTTCTCATTCCTCTCATCATATCCCGGTGCCGCTTTGCCATTCCCCGTATTGCTTGTGAATGAGCGGAATGGAAAGAATCTTCTCATCTTCCAAAATGTCTAATACTCTGTTGCATGGAGAAAACATCAGGGTCAGAAAATAATAGCCATAAACATAAAAGAGTGGAACTGCTCTAGACCAAAGCACAAAATTGATGAAATTTATAGCGCAGGCTTGAATCAGGAGCGGTTCGAACTAGTTGCAGACTGAGTGGTACGTTAGAGGTTAGACAACTGGATGCTACCGCTAACTAATCAGTATTGAGAACTACTCAGGCACAAATCTAGGAGAAATCAAAGGAATCACAAGTTCTTTTAACAGAAAACGGAAGATTTCAAAGTTTTGGGTACAAATGCTGTGCAATCTCGCTGCCCGGCACAGATAGAATTTGGGTCGGGGAATCGGTCGAACAGCTTGCGGGCAGAGATTAGACACGAGCCAAGAAACCCAAAATTTCCACACAAGAACCAAAAGAGAATAACAGCATGAAAAAGAAATCTTCAGGAATTCGAGACCAACATGATTCAGCAGCAACAACGAGTTATGTTACCTGGATACCCCGATACGGATACGCGATACGGCAATACTGCAATTCGCCATTTTCCCAAAAATACCGATACGGCGATACGTTTACACACACACACACACACACACACACACACACACACATATATATATATATATATATATATATATATATATATATATATATATCATAATTAATAAAGATAAAAAATAAATTAATGAATTCTTACAAGGAATTGAGAAACTGAAAATACCTTAATATTGATGTAGCAAATTGCTTGATTCTTCAGTTCTTCCTCCTGGCTATTAGACTAATATAATGAACCATTTGTGAAGAATAAGAAAAAAGGTAAGTATTTGCACACAAATAATGAAATAAGTAAAAATCACAAGTCATGATAGCTAGGTAATAAGTATTCAACAGATCACTGGATGAGGCTGGAGATGCACTAGTACCAGTGCTGCTCGACGCACTACCAGACGTCATGATCTGACAAAAATCAAACATTGAATGAGCTCACACACAACTATTACAACCTGTAGCATTCTACAAATCAGTGAAGCCATCCATACACAATCTCGAGGCAGGAGCGGTCGCCGGTGTGGAGGGATCGGGCGTGGAGGGGAGGCACCGAGGCTGGAGGGGACCTACTCAGACGCAGATGACGACGATGATGTTGACAGTAAGACATGTAGTATATCATTATATACACACAACTCAAAAGTTGGTCAATTCAATTGCTTACCTCAGATGCTTTCCGCTGGAGGGGAGGCGGCGGCGTGAGGGGAGGAGGCCGAGGCGGCGGCGTGAGGGGTGGAGGCGGCGCCGGCGTGGATCGGAGGCGCCGGCGTGGATCCGAGCTGGGGCGGCGGCGTGAGGGGAGGAGGCCGAGGCGGCGGCGGCGTGAGGGGAGGAGGCCGGAGGCGGCGGCGTGGAGGTTTAGAAAACGAGCCGAGCGAGCGATAGAAAACGAGGTTTAACGGACATTGATGAGGGAGGTTT
Source organism: Melocanna baccifera (assembly GCA_036346265.1). Taxonomy (NCBI): domain Eukaryota; kingdom Viridiplantae; phylum Streptophyta; class Magnoliopsida; order Poales; family Poaceae; genus Melocanna; species Melocanna baccifera. Next base: position 7,603,129 of record CM070682.1, read on the forward strand.
TCAAAATAAAAGAGTCCCAGCATCTCTCGCTCGCTAATTTCCGGTCCGAGACTCCTGTAAAATACGCCCCCAAAAAAAAAAATACAGGTTGGGAAAGTGGGAAAGAACAAGTTTGCAAGATCCACTGAAACCTGCAGGTTTTTCTGGATCATATTGAATTGCGTGTATGTGCACAGGTAATTTCCGTGACTTCCCAACGACCTCTCCTTGTCTGTTTCCATGTTTGTCAAAGCGGCGTCCGTGTCATCCTAGCATAAAGCGGACAACAGGACAATCTGTTGTAAACGTGGATTATATTTTAATTCTAGATTTTGCTAATATATTTCTCGCTAGAGCAGCTTCACGCGTCATCTTCACCACCTGCGACCGGCGGTGTCCCCGCCACCTCGCTGCACAGCCCCCTACCTCCCCCCACTGTGCCGCCCTCCACCCAATCTAATAGCTAGTACTTTCCACCACTGTCACCCTCCGACACCGCTCACAACCCTTCTACCCCGCCCATCACCCTCACAGCCACTCACTGGCCCCCGGCCTCCCTCTATGTTGGGGGGAATGGTGAATTCTAAGCGTGGGAGGCAGGATTCTCCCTTTGGGCTCACCGAAGAAGAGGAAGAAGGGGTTGCTAGAGAAGAAGGTGGAGGTGACAGTGTACGAATCTTTGTGCACATCCAAAGGCGAGCAATCGGACTGATCTCCTCTCAAAAATCATGTAAATATTGTATAGTACTACCGAACATAGAAATATAGTAAAAAGACTAATGATACAACAAATGAATCTAATAGCAGACTACTCATTGTACTTTAGAAAATACACTAGGACAATTTTATAATAAAGTTGATCAATTACACGAACAACTTAATATTGGGCTTGATAAAGAACTGGAAGCAGACACAAACTTGATGTAGTTCAGAACGTACATAAAGCAGAGCAGAAGCGGTCGTGCATGTTGCGCTGCCCAAAACCTTGTTGTCGTCCTGTGTAGGTACTATTTGCAACAATGGTTGGGAGATAGCCACTCTTCCTCCTTCCTAGTGCACGCTGAGAAGAAAAATCGATGACGTTTGGTTGCTCAACACTTAGTAAAAATTCTCTAGAGAGGAAGAAGGCAATAGAAAAAAGAAATAGAAGAGTTCAGTCTCCTACGTTTGGACATCTTCAGGTCTTTTATAGATATACGCATTACTCTTTAATAACTGACGCTAACAAACTAAAATAATCCACTGGTAACTGCCAAATTATTCACTAATAACTGCTCATATTCAAACAAAATGATGATAATTAAGCAGTTTTATAAGCAGTTAAAATGAGAGAGATGATATATGGTTTAGCAAAAATAAAATGCATTTGGTCTGCTAAGTGGTGCGTTACGTCACAGCATGGTCGCACGTCACGCGAAAATAGATGGATACACACATGCACGCGTGTTTACCCAAAACCCTCCTTATTCCATCCCTATCTATGTGACATGATTTAAGGAGTAGTGATTACTCCATCTTATAAATTGATTTACTTCATATTAACTTAGCAATATGGTACTAAACTATACATATTTTGAAATTATAGAAAACGAACTTCATTCATATGGAGCTATTTCTAACACAATTATAGGCAGGGATACATAGCTCTCAAGTCTAAGGCATGAATTCTAAACCATACAAAATGCGTCGGAAAGGAAAGATAAGACAGACAAGTGTCATGATTGTCTGTGTCCAAACTCTTCAGTTTTCACTCTTATCATATATGAAGTACTTTTCTATGGGAGAGGGTCTCAGGTGAAACCCTTTCCTATCCGTCATTGATCTGGTGGATGGTGGACCCTATGTCAGATCAATGGTGGACGTGAGACTCTCCCTCATTGGATTTTTTTTCCAACACACACACACACAGATATATATATATATATATATATATATATATATATATATATATATATATATATAGTTCTTATCGTCCCGTGTACAGATGTCCGTTGTTCTGACCAGCTGATCCGCTACATCGACGTATGATTACCCGCACCAGCTGCCGTCCAACTCGAACCAAACCTGTATCAACTCGAAGAACAGAACCTATCTCGAGATAAAAAGGGAGAGTGAGGGCGTAGAGATTAGTTCAGGACGGAAGAGAGGTTCCGAATGAATGACCTAAATTACACCACAGTACGTCAGTACTCGATCCTTAGCTTCATGCCGCAGAGATTAGCAGGATAAGTAAAGAATCTCCCACACAGTACCACCTATTCACTTGTAATATAATTTAACACCGACGGCAGAATAGTAAAAGAAGAAAATTAAGGTGAGATGGATCCAGTAAATTCCCGAACAAAAACCAAACCAGAAATTGATTGATTAATTAATTAGACAAAACCAGAACCAGAACCAGAACCAATACGGACAGTAACAGTCTGAAGCTCTATAGTCTGTAGCTAGCAGAAACCTTCGTCTATGCACATACGCATAACTAACCAATCAAGCAAAGTATACAGATGCATCGACGACCGCGTGGAAGCAATAAGCATAGGTGTGTGCAGATCGAATTACCCGTACGTAAGCGTCAATCAGGGCTTCCACATGTCCTGGAAGGTGGAGTGGAAGCTGGCGAGCACGAGCAGGAGCACGACGACCATGGCGACGCCCCAGGGAGAGCTGCCCTCGGCGGGGGCGCCCTCGTAGCGGTTGCCCCTCCAGCGGCGCTCGCTGGGGTAGAACCCGAAGTAGCCCTCGAAGGTGTCGACGGAGGAGATCCAGCGGATGAGGAGGACGAGCGCGATGGGCACGGCCAGCAGCGCCCAGCTGAGCTGCTCGGTGGCCTCCTCGATGAAGTCCTCGTACGTGAAGAACCACGACACGCCCAGCAGCAGCATCACCATGAGCAGGATCAGGATCACCGGGTAGGGCAGCGGCGACAGCGTGAACGCCTCCAGGATGGACGACTCCGCCCGACGGTCGTAGTACGCCATGGCCGCGCGCTTCCTTCTCGATCGCCTTGCTGCTTTGGCTTGGCTTGGGAGGTGGGGGAAAGGGGGGGAGAGAGCGAGGTGGTGATAGGTGCGTGTAACTACTAGTAACGTGTAGTGCGCGCGCGCGCGTGGAGACTGCAGGTGCGTGTAACGAATTAAAGGTTCGTGCGTGTAGTGGAGTCTTTGGGTTTGTGGACTTGCGGCATGTACAAGTTTCCTTCTGCCTGGACTGGAGTCACTGTCGCTAACACACTATAAGATCGAGCAACGGACGAAAGTCTGCTCCTCTGAATCGTGGACGAGAATTCTCCAGACAAAACTTCCTCGATCAGTCGAAGGCTACATTAGCTCTGGTTGAGGTCTATCACTGCTTTGTTTTAGAGCCCATCCGAATAATTGGGAACTTGTTTTCCTCCCTTCTCCCTGTATTTGATTCTGCAAGCATACGTATATACTTTTTGTTGAAGTCAGCATACGTATATATATACACTTCATAACAAAAACAAAAGGAAACGATAAGAGGGCCGTTCGCCGGCCAGAGCATCGAAACCCGAGTAAAAATCAGGCTTTTTCCGGACAGCCCAACTTAAACTTGGCCCAATAGCACTCGCGCTTCCGCCGTACGAGCTCGTGAGAATTCGACCCTTTTTTTTTTTACCGTCCAGCCCTACCTAAAAACTGCCCCTGGTCTCGTCTCACTCGGCCTTACGGTCGCTCTCATCTATCGCCCCCAAAGCCAACCGCGAAACGCCGAAAACCCTCGCCTCGCCTCAGCCATGGCCAGAGAAGACGCCGCCGCCATTTCCTCAGGCACTGCGCCCCCCCAGAAGCCCCCCAAGAAAGAGGCGGACGATGAAGATGAGGATTTCGACAACATGCCTCTCTCCCTTTCTTGGGCCAAGAAAGCGAGCAATGCGGGTGCCTCCAAGGTCAAGGAGGAGGAGGACGACGATGACCACATGCCACTCTCGCTTTCTCGGGCCAAGAAGGTTTGATTTGGTTCTTTCTTGATGGATAATGTTAGTGGGCTCGCCTTTGTTTGGTTTGATCTTTTAGGATATTTTTGGGGGCAGTGTGAGCAACGTGGGGTTTCGAAAGATCTGCGTAATTATTCCGCGGATATTTGTGTTGTTAGGTGAGCCTTTTGTGATTGTTGAGGATTTATAGACGCACAGCGAAGCCAAGCTTTGCTTAGAGTTGGATATGTATCAGGACGATGTTTTCAATTAGGAAATTGTGAGGGCGGTCAAGTTGCGAATTGCGATTTCGTAGCATGCATACCATTTTGTCTTCTATAAAGATAGCATTGTTGTGTTTTCTAGGGAAATGAGAAGCACAAAAGCACTGTGAGTAGCAATGCGAAGGCTTCTAAAGTTAAGAAAGAAGAAACTGATTCTGATGATGACTGCAAGGTTGCCATTCTTCTCCTCTTTTTCCCGCTTTATTTTCCTTGATTCTGTTGTTGAGGTTAGTAGGTGTGAACTTTTCAGCCAAAATTGAAGAAAAGTGGAACTGCGAGTACTGCCAAAATCTCCAAGGTTAAGAAAATAAAAGATGAGGATTTGGAAGATGATACCATGGTATGACATTTCCTTGATTTATGTTGTGTTGTTTAGTTGCTAAATTAGTTTCTTGACTCGGTGAAGGAGCAAAAGAAAAGAAAGAAGAAAGTAGGTATCAAAGAAGATGAAAAGAAGGCAGCTGGGAAGGAAGATAATGAGAAGGGAAAGAAGGAGAGAAAGGTGTATGAATTGCCAGGGCAGAAGCATGATCCTCCTGCAGAAGTATGACCATTCTAACATTTTCCCTATCTGGTAGGTTCTAATTCCTTTCATATGGGAAATGATTGATTTTCCTTTCACCACAGAGGGATCCATTGAGGATATTCTATGAATCGCTCTATGAACAGGTGCCCACCAGTGAAATGGCTGCAACCTGGTGAGATACCACATCTATGCAAGATTGTACAGTTCTATGTTAATTACTAGACAATTAGGTGTAGCCATAGCTTATTCGGGGTATCTAAATTAATGTGAAGCTGTGAACCAATGTGTTACTCTGAGACTTATTGTAGAAACTGCCTGCATAAGTTGGATAAACATATTATTTTATGATTATGTAACTACGAATATTGAAGAATAAATGCAAGAATTTCACTAGGTATTTTTAGACATGTCTTCTAAGATTTGATATTATACTTGTTACCACAGTTAACCCCATAACTAGCATTATAGCACTTCGCTCATCTTTATGCTTGATAATGGAATACAACGCTTGTGGAATTTTAAGAATATATAGTTATACTGCTTTTAAATGCAAAAGAGTGAACACTATGAATGCCATTTGCACACCCCAAGTTGTCCTGTAGTATTATTTATTATGCCTTCCCTTCTGGTCTACATTTGCAATTTTATGTGCATCTTATATAGATGAATTATGTTCACTTGTTGGTAGATTAAAAATATTCAAAACGTCAAAGGTACAACATATTCGAAATGTCAAAGCCTCAAAGGTAAAGCAAGTTCAGTTGAAAGTTGAAAGCATCAGAACATTTTAAGCCTTCTTGCTCTAGGGTGAATTCCTCAAAAAGCATCCGCCGGTGTTAAATATTCAAAGCCAAGTTTCTAATATCTGCCACAGGCCACAGCTGAATGGTTACTTGCTTAAGATGGTAACTGAAATCCTAGCCTAGTCTGATTTTTCAAAACTGGCTGGTACAGATTCCAAATAAGAACTTTTTAGCACGAGTTACTGTCAATTATGAAAGATTTCCTCTGCTTACAGCTGAGGGTTTTTTTTGGGTAAACATGATGTGTCATAACACAGCGGGGACAAGGAAAACATGAAATGGGCCCATGATTTGCCGGTTTAACAACCTGTTTGATTTTCAGCTATTTTCCAGTTATTTCCTGACCGAAATATTGTTAGCCCAGAAAAAAATTCACACGATCACCTTTGGCTTCTCCTTTGCTGTGATGATGAAGGTAGCTAGGCACTAGCACTCAAACAATATGAACACAGGTAATGTTTTGGTGCTGCACACTCTCAACAGCAGCTTTTCTTCTTTATTTATAATGCAAACATAAGAGACATAAACAACTCACTAACTCTATGCATGATAACTGAAACTGCTACTAACTCCATACATGAAAAACTGAAAAAAACTGATGAGTATTGAAGCTACTTAAAAAAACTGATGATTCATGCATGCAGTTTACAAACTGTAGACACTAAAATGCAACACACTAAATGAGTTATCAACCAGGAGCTTTAAAACAAACAATAATTATCCAACAATCTCCCCCTAATTCTTGTTCAGTTCATTTGATCTTGATGAGGCCTTGTCAACACTTCTCCCCCTAATCCTGACGCGCTCACAACAGTGTCGGTTCGTCATCAGCATCCGCTTCGATGAGATATGCCTGCGTTTTTTCTCTCTTGTTTGGCTTTTGACATTCTGAAGCAAAGTGTCCATAATCATTACAATTAAAACACCTTACTTTTGCCTTGTCAATCCGTCGGTATCGATGTCCACTGCCGCCACCAAAATCACCTGAGGAGCCTTCATACTTCGTCGATCGGGCCTCCCACTCTGCGCGCGTCAAGAGCAAGTCTCTTCGTCTCTGTCGTTGTTGCCGTAGCGACGTTCTCCCTCTTCCTGCGTCTTCAAGCGCCCGATTAGCTCTTCGATCGACATATTCTTTATGTTTCTGAATTGCTCAATTGTGGTGACGATGAGAGAGAACTTCTTAGGCACTGCACGAAGAAACTTCCGCACGATGTAGGCCTCTTCCATCTTTTCGCCTAGATCTTGTATCTTGTTGATGATTGTCGTTAACCTCATCGCGAATTCATCAATCTGTTCGATGTCCCTCATGCGCAAGTTTTCAAACTCGCTTATGAGGTTTTGTACACGCGCCTCCTTGACGCGATCGGCACCGAGATGCATCACCTTCAGAGTATTCCACGCCTCCTTTGCGGTCTCCTTCTCAGCTAGGACCAATAGCATGTCTTCTGGCACCGCGAGGAAGATTGCCGCGAGCGCAATTTGATCTTGCCGCTTATTCACCTCTTCATCCACGACTGCGTTCCACACGCCCTGAGCGCGCATGAACACCTTCATCTTCACTGTCCACGTCGTGTTGTTGCTCCTCGTGAGCATGGGATACGGGAGGGAGATGCTGCTCTCACGCGCCGACGCCTTCGGCACGCTCCCATCGCCGATCTTCAGAACGACCCCATCGGTGGTGACGTTTTTCGACGAGCTTCAAGACGACATAGATTAAGGTGTACAAAAACACAAGCTCTGATACCAATTGTTAGCCCAGAAAAAATTCACGCGATCACCTTTGGCTTCTCCTTTGCCGTGATGATAATATGAACACAGGTAATGTTTTGGTGTTGCACACTCTCAACAGCAGCTTTTCTTCTTTATTTATAATGCAAACATAAGAGATATAAATAACTCACTAACTCTATGCATGATAACTGAAATTGCTACTAACCCCATGCATGAAAAACTGAAAAAAACTGATGAGTATTGAAGCTACTTAAAAAAACTGATGATGCATGTATGCAGTTTACAAACTGTAGACACTAAAATGCAATACACTAAATGAGTTATCAACCAGGAGCTTTAAAACAAACAATAATTATCCAACAAATATTCCCTCAACACAGGGCATAATGTTTCATTTTGTACTATACTGTTTACACTATAGCAAACCAGAATCCAAGTATTGGCTATGCAACATTAACTGTTCAGGTGCAAGTTTTCAAACCCTAGTTAATTTGTAGTTTGTGTTAAATTGTCATTCAGTGTCTACAATTTGAAGCAAATTGCTATTTTCCCTCTTATTTAAGCAAGCTATTATGTTCAATAACCCTTTGGATGTGCATAGGTTGATGGAATGGGGTTTGCTCCCATTGGATGTGGCTAGAAAAATCTTTGAGAAGAAACAGGGCCAGAAACTGAAGTCACAGATCAAAACAGCCTCAGCAAAGAGAAAGCCAGGTTCTCCAACCAAGAAATCACCGTTATCATCTGCTAAGAAAACCAGCTCAGCTGTGAAGGATGCTGGAAAAACCACAACACAAAAGAAGAGGAGGGCAAGTAGTGACACAGACGACGACGACGACTTTATCATTTCTAAGATGAAGACCAAAAGGCAAAAGATCTCTAGCTAGGTATCTCCGTCTTATTAAATGAGATGTGTTCGTCATTTATCAGACATTATGCTAGATCAGGATAACCTTAGGAAACGATGAGAAAATTGCTCCTCCGTGCACCAATGCAAATGAGCATCTGGAGCAAAACTATTGAAGTGAAGCAGTACACTGATTCTGTCTTAGAAGTACCACCAGTTGTTTGCATTCTAATTTCAATGGCTTTTCAGAACCAGAATGAAGGGAAAGGATTGCAAACTGTTACTCACTTTGGTATTAGTACATGTGTAGTGGTTCCAAAATTTTTCCCTCAAATGCTATTGTTGAGGTTGTCAAACTGGCAATTTCAATGACCACGATCGCGTTGTGGTTCGGTTGGCCCCCCTCTCTCTTGTTGTCTTGGTTGGCCGCGTCCTTACTTCTCTCCTTCGTCTTGGCCTACTTCCTTAGCTCCTCTCCTCCAGGCTTTCATTTACTATCTCTCTATTGCTTTGGTTGGTTTGGTGGTGCTTGGCTTTGGGGTTTTGCTCTCGGTTGAGGGAAAGAAAAGACCAGAGATGAGAAATGGAAATGTTTGTGAGGCTCGGTTTGCTCTCTTGACTTTGCTTTTGCCTTGGCTGTGAGCTCTCAATTGGAGAGGTGAGATGGAGGAAATGCGTGTGTATTGTGCACGCTGGTGATCTTTGTCTTATGAAGAGGGCTTCGGCTGGCCTCTCCTTCTACTACCCTGTGCATTGACCAGGTTGCTCCTCCCTTATTTTTTTACTCCTCTCTCTCACGTGGCTGTTTGCTTCAAGGTCTTTTTTGGCCCAAATGGTGGGTTCAGTACTATTTAGTGGCTTTTCTACTATGGATGGTAAGTTGGGAATCTCTGTGAGCGCTATTACTTCGGTATTTTTTAGAACCAATGAGTCTTGACGACAAAAATATTTTATTTTCTTTTATTCTCCTTAGATTATTTTCATTTCCTCGCATTTCTTCTCTTTTAGGTACTACTGGTATCACATCGGCCTTCTCCCCACCACCACCGTCCCTGCGTCTTCTTCCTCCCGAACCAGCTCCTCTCCATTGCCACAGCCCCCCTCGCCCCTAGATACACCTACGTGCAGCGCACCGAGGGAAAAAAGTTGCACCGGTCTTTGAATAGCTCGATCGATCGATCGATCCCTTTGCGTTTGTTTGTGCGGGTGGGGAGGGGAATGAACGCGGGGAAAGGTTTGGGGTTTGATGGGGTGTCGGCGGCTGGAAAATGCGCGGGCATGGGACGCGTGTGGGACGGCAGCCACTTGTTCGACGGATCGTGCGGTCGTGACGACGCACGCAGGCAGGGCGGAGGAGTTTGGAATTAGCCGGCCGGGGAATAATAATCACATCGGCTGTCACGCGCGAACCTGATTATATATGTGGAAGCGTTAAGCGTTTGTACACATTAAGTTTGATCTCTGAGGAGGCATGGTCTATTTACCCTTTGTCATCAATCAATTATATGCAGCAGTTATGGATCAGTATGAACATACTTGGAGTGATTCCATGTCTTGCTGAAGCATCTGATGATGTTATCAATCAGAAATCACTAGTGGCGAGTGCAGTGCAAACCACCCCATCAACCCTTGTTAGATTCATAAAGCTAGTAAAGCGTGTTTCCACAAGTGATGTAACTAATAACACGTGTCAGCATTCTGAGGTGTACGTGTGGAGGATCCAAATAAACACTACTCTGCAATTTGTTCGGACCTAATTGACGTGAGCTTGTTTGTCTCTGGCACATCCGGGTGCTCCAGAAGCACCCCAAGTGTAATTGTTGGCCGCGCTTTGCTTTTGTTGTTTTGTATGGTTCTTCGGAGCAGTGGGCCACACCTGCTCGAAAGAAAAGGCATCAGGCAGGCCACCGTTCTGTCAGGTTCGTCCATTCGTATTTTCTAGACATGTGCGTAATCAACTGTACTTATTCATAGGAAAAATGGAGAATATTCTGAGTAACCAAAAACAACTCATTGCAATCAGCCAAGGTTTCTGCAAAACGGGTTGACTGTAAATAGTACATACAAATGAGCACCCACCGATAGAAGAGTATGAACTATGCAGTTGCAGATTGCAAACTGTAGTCAGTAAAACAGAAGAGACAGGATACTCATGGAATGACCGGATTTGTGTCTAATGTTTCAAGATACAGGCATTCATGCCCATGCCACCAATCTATATACACATGCCCAGTGTTATTTACAACTTCCAAGCACAGAAACAGACTAGCAAAAACCACAAAAAAAAAAAAGCACAGAAAAGATTGTAACTCTGGAACAGAACGATCAATTAGACCAACACATATCCTCCCCACCATGCAACATGACAATCTAAAACTCAAAAAAGGAACAACACAATGTGCAAGAAAAGAATCGCTTGCAGCTAATTTCCTTCAGGACCCTCAGCAACGTCTCCTTAGCTTGGCGCATGCCACGCGGATCGTCTCCTCCATTGGTGTCTCCTCTGGTGCAGGATCAAGCTCTTCCGCACCCTTAACAGCGTCGTCAGATTCATCAACGGCCATCTTGTCTACTCCATCGGCTTCAGGAGGTGGTGGAGCGCTAGGCTCAGATCTTGGCACATCAGCGTCAGTAGCTGGGTCTGGCACTTGCTCGGCAGCAGGTTTCACCTCACTTTTCTTTGTGTTCTCATCAGATTTTGTTGTAGATGCAGCTGTGGTGGGTTTTGTGGACGCCACTGAACCAGCTTTTGCAGATGCCTGACGCTTGATCTTGGGGGAAGAAGGAACAGTCTTGGTCTCCGGAGATTGCTGTGCCATTGCTGCTTGCCGAGCAGCAATAGATGATGTTCTGCGTATAACAGTTGGTGCTTGTTTTTGTGGTGGCTGCTGCTGATGTAGCTGCGGTTGTGGTTGTTGTTGTTGTGGCTGCTGTGGTTCCTAAAGGAATCAAAGCATGATTTCTGTAAGTTGGAATGCTACTTATGTATTGCAATAGCCTATTGGACATATACATAATACAAGGAGACATACAAGGACGCAAACCATAGATAATAGGAAATGACCTAAATACTCTTAATACCCCTATCAAATGTAGAACTATGCAATAGTATTACATTTGAAAAGAGTTGTCATTAAAATAGGAAATGACCTAAATACCCTTAACATCAAAGTTCGTATCTTGAAGATGTCGTTGTAGCGTGCGGCTCTTTGAAAATTGTGTCAGAAAGATCGCATTCCATTCGAAATCGTGAGACAGCCCATAAAGCACAAAGTGTAGGGGTCGAGAATGTAGAGATAAGTGGGAGCAAAGTCGACCGTGGTAACACGACGAAGAGGATGTGAAAGGTGACATAAGTAGAAAGCTGTCAAATCAAACCGAAGAGGGAGATAGAAGCATAGCGGCACAGATCGAAGCCTAAGACGGTGGTGGCGCTGTGCATAAGAAGCGCAACAGAGGCACGGTGCATAAGAAGTGCGGCGGCCTTAGAAGCTCGGGGCGGCGGCTCAAAGAGAAGCGGCGGAATCACAAAGACTTCTTCGATCTGCAGCGACTCAAAGAGAAGAGCGGCGGCTACGACTATACAAAAGGAAGAAGAGGACCACACTTAATCTAAGAGGATAGACTGTAGCTAGTAAAGCAGTCGGCTGATTGACAATGATTTTGTGGACTCGTATGGTTTTGACGAACTAATAGAGAGATTGCAACGAACATAGATGACGCAACGAAAGACGCAAAATGAAAAGCACTAAAAAGTAGTGGATTCTAACACCCTCAGCTCCACCACCACTTTTGTTCATCCTCTCCTTTTTCTCCAATTGGCCAAATGGCCTGGCCACCCATCTCCTCAGCATCCTCCCGACGGCGAGCGAGCAAGGAAGCACCAGTAATGTGCCCGCTCGGCAGTCAGTGACAGAGAAGAAGGCAGCATCCCCAAGCACGCCGTCACATCCAGAAGGGAGGAAGCCTTGCCCTGCCCTCGGCGGCACCATCGGCGCCCTTCTATCCATCACCACCAGCCATGGCAGCAAGCAGAGGAGCGAGGGAGTGGCCATAGCTAGGCGGCTAGGAACACTTGGCGGCAGCGTGGGCGTGATAGGGATCTGGCCAAATCCGACACGGAGGAAGCTGGGAAGCTCAACCCCTTCTCCAAGCTCCACAAGCCGGCCGACGATGTGAAGGAAGAGCAGGAGCAGGAGGAGTTGGAGGCCTAGGGAGGTGGCAGCGTTCGAAGGCTGGTGCGGGCGATGACGACTCAAGAGATGGCTGGATCTGGCATGGAGGCGGCCAGATCCAGGCAGCGGCGGACACGAAGGCGGGTAGATCCAGGCGTTGGCGCAGCACGGGCGAGAGGCACGCATGACGTCTCGGGCACCAGGAGATCGCGTAGGCGTGGGCGGCCGGATCCAAGATGATGGCAGTCGGAGAGGGCTGGATCTGGGCTGGGGCGGCGCGGTGGCAGCAGGATCCGGCGCTGCGGCGGCTGGATCTGTGCGGTGCCAAGCCGGGGATGGCTGGATCTGGGAAGGGCAACATGGGTCCGAAGCGGAGACGGCCGGATCCGATTGGTGCGAGTTCGGTGGCGACGGCGGCTGCAGACGACGGCACGAGCATGTAGCGAGCGCGCTGACGAAGCGCGATCGCGGTGAGCAGAGCGCCGAGGCGCGCGCTAGTGGCGGGAGAAGAGGCGCGGCGGATCCGGTGGTCGACGAGGATGGCCGCCCTCAGGATTAACTCCTCCCGGGGGCAGCAGCAGCGGAATGTAGATCGAGCTCTAGGGCTTTGATACCATGTATGTTGGAATGCTACTTATGTATTGCAATAGCCCATAGGGCATATAAATAGTACAAGGAGACATACAAGGACCCAAACGCTAGATAATAGGAAATGACCTAAATACCCATAACAATTTCAATATAACTGCAGCTGAAACTTTAATAGAAGGCACAGAGGGGAAATCATGGGGAAAATTAGTTAATCCAACTTGAAGATGGGTATAACATTTGTTGGATTTACGAGGGCTTTTGGGCAATTTTCCAATTTGAAAAAGAAAAAAAAAAGAAAAGAGGGAGAGGTAGCCCCACCTGTTGGTGAGGCAAATGAAGAGATAAGGCCATGGCCTTCTCCCTCGCGTGCGCCTGAGAAGAGCCGAACTTGACTGCTTCTTTTGGATTACAGTGGCGATAGAGGCCCGCCGGCTACCTCTGCGTCCTCCTATTTAAGTCGGCTCTCCTCTCCTCTTTTGGCACCGAAGAAATTAGTGAGCTCTCCTCTTCCTCTATCTCTTTCTTCTCTTGGTTGTGTCTCAGTTGGTCTTTGGATCTGTTGTCCCGCCGTGTTTCTCACCGGTGCCGACTGCAGTGTAGTCTGGATTTGTTTTCTTCGGCGTTCCCTGTACAGATCCTTGATCCATATCTCTTTGAGACTTGGCATCAAGGTATTTGGGGATTATTGCCCAAGACGATTAAATCCGGTTGGTTCTCCACCAAGGTGAGGGAAGAAGACATCAAGGTTTGTTGGTTTGTGTTCTTGAGTACACTCGGCCGGTGTGCTTGATTGGTCTTGTGCGGCATCTTCCCTGACCCTCGACTTCGTTCTTCTCTGTGTGCTGAAGTTCGAAGGCCGGCATTATATCTCCGTCAATCTCATCTCCTTGCACGGTATTGCGAGGTGTTTGGTTTTCTGGGACAGCGCCTTGAGGCGTGCCTTGCCCATATTGCTTTTCGGTGGTTTTGAGTACCATTGGTGTTGTGAGTATTTCGGTATTCATATCACTTTGCATCTGTTCTTGTTAGATTACCATTTTTAAGATATTGCAAAGTGAATCTGTGGGCTAAGAACAATCGCTCAATGATGATATGAATCTAAAATTGTATATGAAATAGAGTATAGATTAGTCTTGAGCATTCGGTTGACTTGCTATTGTTATACTCTGATCATTGAAGCTATTTGTCAATGCTTGCTGCTCATTGCAGTTTCAGTTCAAATTTCTGTGATTTATAATCAATGATGTTCAAACTTCATCATTGTAGTTTCAGTTCAAACTTCAATCACTGTAGTTGATTTCTAAAAACTCTTATAATCAATGATGTTCATGTTAATTGAATGATAGAATGATTATTGTGATCTAATGGTGTCCAGCATGGTATTTTTGATGATCGGGTAGTTTTGTTTAATAGCAAGGATTGATTTATGCTCAAGAACTAATCTATAGGCTTTCATATATCACTAAGATTACATTTAGTTATTGTGTAGCGGGACGGCGAAGATTAAGCCTTGAGTAACCCTACACTGAGAACAATACTCAAATATCAATTAAAACTGAGCTCTAGGCTGTTATAATTGATTTCTTAGTCATGAAACTGAATTTTATGCTCTCTTTAGGAATTATCATGTTTCATGCTTTGAGTATATGCTCCTGTATAAATGACATTAAAGAATTCCATGTTTATATGCAACATTTGTTATTTATATATTGCTGGAAATATGCTGTTATTACGCTAGAATTAAACTGGAATATTTGCTTATACAGTAATATTTATAACAACATTAGCCTAGGGACACCGTGAGATAAGATAAAGGAGTGCACATTTTCATGACTAGTCTGACTGAGAAGCTTCCAAGACGCCCTAAAACAAAATCTTCTGCTAAGAACCATGCAACATGGCATAGCAAACCATCTTCTTTCTTCTGCATAAGTCTGTATACATACAGAAGGAACACCTAAATGGTGCAAATTTCTGAGTTTACCATCAGTATATGAACTTATGTTTATATCCAGGATTGAAGTTCTACTCCAGACTTATGATAGGCCTATGTAATCATCGCACTTCTGGATGAGACGAAAATATAGTTTAGGCAAGTGCCACCAGAAGACAAAATTGTAATCATCCTTCTGAATTCACAGGAGGAACATTAGAAATCGGATAAAATGCACTATGTAAGTTCCTAGTTACCAAGTGAAAAGATATGACAACAATAAGTCAATAGCTGATAATGCAAAATATAATTACTTATATGTCAGGTGTTCAGTACCAGGTATTATTTCTAGTGTTTATTAATAATGCCACTTGTTCCTGTGAATCAAGTCTTTTGGCAGCTCAACTTTAGGCTGTATGGTAGAAAGGCTCAAGATACCAAATTACGCAGCACTTCGTGATCCAAATGACAGCAATGCTTGAACTTGCTGATAGCAGATCAAAAGGAGGTTTCATAGGTTTATGTTATGGCTCAAGGGAGAGCTCATATGCTATCACGAATACAATAGGTTCTGAATATGTTAGATGCATGAAACTGTTATTGAGTACACATGCATACATCAAATGCTAGCCACCATACACTAAGCTTCTGCTCACTTGGCCCATGAGCATTGTAAAATCAGTACACCTAACCTCGAAAGGATGATACTCATGTACTTTTTCTCAACATACTAAATTTAAGCCGTACCAATACTTTAGACTCGCTGGTACTGAACCAAAGAGACATGAGTTTTACATAGTTGTAGAAAAGTTTAAGGTTCCAAAATTATAAATACACTTCGTGTGCCAAAACACTTGGGGAGATATCTTTGTATTATCATGGAACAGAGACATATATTCTTCACTATTATGGTTACAGACCAAACAGTGAATAATAGGGGCTACGAGCCTACGAGGAGGCCACAAAGGGCTGCCTGAAACCTAGAACTAGCAGTAGGGAGTGGATGTAGAAAATATGTGTTATGCTTGTGCTACTGCCTAATGCTTTCTCTAAAAAATAAATCATCTCTCCTCCATGATGTCTTAAGGGATGTATTTATAGCCATGTGGAGGTCGTTTACACAAATGCCCCTCTTGGGGGTTATACAATAAGGGCAAACATGCCTTGCCTCATTCACATACGTGATGGGCCTTTCCGTGCAGTGGGCCTATTGGGCCAAGGTAGGGCCACTCTCCCAACACTAACAAATGTTAGATAAAGTTTAGAGGCCGCTATAACATTAATTATAATATTTGTGGTAGTAATGTAATATACATTAAGAATTGCCTCTTTTTTTATCATGCAATAAACAAAAAAGAAGAGAAGGCCTAGTAAGTCATAAAGAAGTTCCTAGATGGAAAGAGCATTCTATGATTTAGCTTGCGGACTATGTATACCAACAAGGCAGCAGTGCCTTTTTTAAGGATATTATATGCTTACTGCTTGCATATTTACAAATTGAGCTACATTATATAAACATATCTAAAAATTGTGTTGAGTTCAAGCATTCACGAAATATATGTTCAGTGACCGGAGAACTTATGACTTTGCTCACAAAGTCCAAGCATTGTTGCTTAAGGTGCTTCGTACTGTCAAACTCAAGTTAGAGACGTGGATTAAACTTTAATCATTAAGGGCCTGTTCATATTAGCTTCTGCTTCAACGTTCCAGCTTCTATAAGCCGCTTTTATCAGCCACTACTATTCATCAGCCACTAATTTTCACTTTCACATTTTGTAACATACTTTGTATTTTATTATATCACAATTGCAGCACATGGCAGTCTAAATGTTGTATTACCTTTCATTGCATCGTATTTCTTACATAATGTACTACTATTCATCAACCACTATTATTCATCAGATACAACCAAAAGTCGTTAGCAAAATCCAATATGAATAAGCCCTAAATCAATAGATTTTGCTTAGTTTCCTCTATGGCAAAACCACATTTTAGAGCAGATTTCTCAGCATATATAATATACAATTCTTTCGTACATTATTGATTTTTTCTCTAAAAAAAGTAAATGCACATGCTGACATAGTTTACATATGATAACTTAAACGATGCCATTTGGCAGTAATAGTAAAGGCATCTTGCACAAAAATATAACTAACAAACTAGTACAACAGCATGGTTAGAATTACTTTAGAAACGCGAAAAAGAACTTGAGCTTTGGTAACTGCATAAACACGGTGACATGAAACATCCTTAGGGTAAAAATAAATCAATTAGTTCAATGGCTTTGACTGAAAGAAGCATAATACAGTGTGCACGATTCACACCTGAGAACGTTGTTGCCTTGATTTCTGAGATGGCGACTGGGAAGTGACATACTTCAAAACATCAAAGAAAGTAGTCTGTCCTAGGGTAGCAGCCTTCTGGAAATAAACGACAACTATATCGCTGGCCCGAGCTCTCATCTCAAGCAAATTACGGTCGATTTCATTCTCATGCTGCGAAATATATGGCTTAAAGAAAGTCCCATAAATGTAGGTAGTTCCCTGCAATGGAAGCACACATCAATACAATGTACAGAAAAACCTGTAAAATAGAAGGTGAAAGGGATATCGAGTACCTTTGTCTTGGGGTACCACAAGTATATAAAGAACATCAGCTTTGCTTCTGAGTAAAATGGTAGCCTTCAACATGAGCACGTGCATGATGCAGTTAATGTTAGAGAGTTTTCGAAGAACTGATGAATAAAAGCAACCTTTGGCGGTCTTACCATGATATTGTAAAATCTCCAAATCTCTCCAAAACCGTCATAAGAGCAACTAAAATCCTAGATACAAGAAACAAAACAAAATTTGCAAGATTATTCATCTTGTCTAATGTTGTGAATTTGTGATCATAATTTGAAGAACCACCTTACCAATACTGACACCAGAATATGAGCTGCTCAATCTCAGGTTTGTTCAGTTCAACAGTCTTGTAGCACTCATATGCAGGATATGCATAGCCAAAAGCCAACCTACATGCAGTTGGTATATCAAACGCCATAACATAAATGAAATGTTTGTGCTTTATTTCTAATCCACACCATAAAAAAATGGTCGTGCTTTCTTATCAAGTAATTTGATTTATAGGGAATAAACATTATTTTATTCTGTTTTTGCTTTGCTCCACAATAATCCACAAAAAAGAGCAGCTAACCATTTTGAAGATGCATTGAATTTGAGCATCTCAGGCTCAAATTTTTCAAGAGACTAATTTTTCGAGACACTTGCACCAAAGAGGTGGTGTTTTCACCATACACACATAAACAGGCTCAAATTCCAAGACAGCTCTAGATTAAACATGTCAAAGGACACAATTTTGGATATATTTGTTCAAATCAGAGCCTAAAAAAAAGAGTTTTAGCACTAACCAAAACAAATCAAAGTGTGAAAACAACAAACCATTATCTGCTCATTAGCATTTCTTCAATAAATTCACTATCAAACAAGAATCTTAAGAAAGAATCAATTTGCATAGGAATAAACGAATATCACCTTTGACCGTTGTGCAATGCATTGAAAATTTGCTCCCATGCACATTAAGAGCAATAAACATGTATATATTTTCGTGAGACCATATAGAAATCACCCTATGGTGTGTGATGAGTTTTTGATTTTAATGTGCAAGAATTGTCAAATTTTAAGTTTGATTTTTGGAGACTTTGCAATTTTCAGTGTTATTGTCTGTCTCTGGCGATCTGACTGGTATGAAGTAAGCGGTCAGATCGATGGGTCCGTTGTGACCAGATATTGGGAGCAGTCAAACCAGGGAATGGTATGACCGATTTCTAGTTGGCGGTTGCTTTTTTTCCAGAAAGCGTGTTTGAAGTTAGGCACTTGCGGTCCGATCAGCCATGGTGACGGTTGGACCAGGCTGGTGTGACTGGCATTGAAGCCACGATCACATCGGTTGGGTGGTCAAACCGGCCAGTAGTTGGCAGTCTGACCGAGGCGGTCCAACCGCCATGGGGAAGGCGGTCAGACCGGCATCTCGAGGGCAAATATATCAAGGATGTAGATGAAAATGGATATGTACATGTTTAAGTGTGTGTGCACCAAAATTCTAAAACTCGGTAACTGGTACTCACTTGGTCACCTTGTACTCGGCCTTGTAACCAATTTTTCTATTTTAATAATAGATTTATATATGTAATTGTATGTTCATGTAAAATCAAAGGCACATTTGATGCTATTGTTTTGATGTATACACTATTTGTGTCCATATCTTGTGGTGCTTGGTTGATTTCATAGTTAGGACATTAAATAGTCACACTAAATTCATACATCTTTTTGAGCATACTTCTACTTAACAGAAAAACAGAGAGAAGAGAACTCAACTTAGTAGTAGGGGAAGAACTCAACTCAACTGCGGAATGGGCTTGAGGTGGGAGGCTGCTGCCGGTGGGAGGGGCTGTAGTAGGGGAGGATGTTGCCTGAGGGAGGAGCTGCAGTAGTGGAAGACAAGGGAGAAACTACAGTAGGGGAGCACGCCGCTTGAGCGCGGAGCCGCAGCAGGGGAGGACACCGCCAGAAGGAGGAGCCACAGCAGGGGAGGCTGGCGCCGGAGGGAGGAGTGGCAATAGGGGAGGCCAGCGCCGAAGGAAGGAGTCGCAACAGGATAGGCCGGCACTGGAGGGAGGAGCTGCAGCAGGGGAGCCTGTCGTCGGAGGGAGATGCAGCAGTAGCAGTCGTTGCCGCCGCCCTCCAGCCCCTAGGGTTCCTTCCGCGTTGTCGCTAGGATGCCGCCCTCGGGCGTGTGTGTGCCACTGCCAGTGTTATAAGCTGTGAGTTTCCTCTATTGGGCTGTCATTGTGGGCTTAATTAAATTTGACCGTGGGCTTCATGCCATCATTACACTGGACAGGCCACTTGGGCGAGCACACGGCCTGTTAGCCGATTACTCGCCCGGTTATACCGGTTAAACCGGCTATGTACTCGTTTTTGACTGCTCGACTTGATAGGGGACCTAGTCCTAGTACTCGGGTGAGTATTCGGCCGAGTACACCTAGTTTTAGAACCACTGTGTACAGCATGAGTGTCATTGCTTGGTTATAGTGTATTGCATGATGCATTATTTTGACTAACGTGAATCGAGTGCATGGAACTTGTATTCGACATGGTTGCTTGGACTTTGGATGTGCAGGTGACTTGGAGGATGTAGCAGTCAACGGCAATGGATCGAGACTAGACAGGGGAGTTGAGGTTCAAGCGGTCATATAAGTCCGGGTGAGTCTACCTGGCTCAAGCGGAAAGCACAAAGAAGACAAGGGTCATGAAGAGATGACATGGTATATGTAGTGCGCCAAGTGACGAGACCAATGCACGTAGAAACGGTTCGGGGGAGGCCGAATGTGTGATGACGTGAAGGCTAGTCATTGGCACTACGGGCTTTAAGAAGCGTGCATGTGAATGTAAAACCCGGTATGGTGTTTGGTTAACGGGTTAGCCCGTGTAAAAGTGGATGAAACCCAACTAAAGATGTTGGTTAGAGTTCCTTGTGATCTATATATAAGGAGGGAGAGGTGTTGGCTTAGGGCTAAGTTTTTAGAGAAGCTTGTGCCTAGCCAACTTGAGGAGTTAGGATTCTTGGAGAAAATCTTTGAAAGATGAGTTGTGGCCCTGGGTCTTGAGTTTGCTATCATCCTTATGCTTGTAAAGTGGCTAGGGAGTGGTTGTAAACATTCATCTCCAAGTATTAATATATATCCAAAATTCGTGCAAGTTTTCACCTCTTTGCTCAAGTGTTAAAATCTTGATTTGGCTTGGCTTTATTTGTTTTCTCTTCTCATCTTGATCTTACTTTGTGCCAAAGATATGTAAGTGATATAGATATCTCTTCGAGATTATATCCCATCTATTTAGGTTGTACTCATTTTGGCTTAAAACCAGTTTCTGCTTCTAGTTTCTGTTTTTTTTCACTATTCAGTAATTTCGTCTTTTTCTGTTTTTCTATATTTTTTGGGCTTTTTGCCTTTTATTTTTTCCCCGTATTCCTTTGTATTGTCCATGATGGGCAAACATGTGTTTTCTATTTTTACATTTTTTAAATTTAATTATACCAAATAAGCCAGCTCAGCTACAATAAAAAATAAGCCAACCACAGTAAAAAAAATCATAAGCCAACGCCAAACTGAGCGCTACCTTAGGCACTTTTTTTTGCAAGTTCTTGCTCTTGCCTGATTTTGGCTCAAGAAAGAGTGATTTTGGAGGTTCTTGGGATTAATGGCTTTTGGCTTGTCTTCTTGCTGTGATTAGGCTTGTTAGGGCATATGGGAGTAAATCCAAAGTCATCTTGACTATCAATTACACGAGCAAGTCCTGGTTCAAGTTGTGTTTTGCTCGGTCTCAGTACAACCCTCCTTCAAACGGATAAAGGTTGAAACTTTGGCAATGATCTTTTTGATCTCTGATTGGAATAAGTTCTTGACATCCTAAAGAAGGTATGTGCAAAGTTTCAGGTGATTTGGACCAGTGGATCAAAACTTACATAGTTTTTCATGTTTGAAATCGTGATGATTTTCTGCTCTACCCTGAGCCTGAGGGAGCGGTCATACAGCCCAAGTCTGGTCTGACCGCCTGGACACCTTCTGATCCATTTAGCTTGTTTTTCTTGTAGATGTCTTTGTGAGTGATTAGGTTTTGTTCTTCCTAGCTCCTTATAGCTATTGGAGTGCGAGAGCCATGGTATTCTCTTTTGAAGAAAAGATTTGCAAAAGGCACTAGTTGTGTTGGCTCCTATTCAGTCCATCTAGTTGCCCGATCTCGGTCCTACAATTTTTAAATGTGTCGCGTGCTCTCGGCTCCCCGTTTCACGCCGGAGAAGAAGTTGGCAAATCGACACGAAGGAAAGCATCTCCCGATTTGTTTTTTCAAACAAAGTATGAAAGCAGTATAGTATTAAGGATGCAAGAGACCAGGAAAAAGACTCTGGGCCCTCCGAATGGACACGCATACATCCTCGTTTAAGAAAATCACACTAAAACCGAAGACACATGCCACTGATAAGTTCCCAAACTCAAATGTCAATTTGCCAAGAACGCATTTCAAGATTCAGCGGAGGGGAATGCTTACAGGAGGACCCTGGAGAGGAACCCGCCCATCATCTTCTCCGATCTTCTGTTCACAGCCAGATCCAGCAAAACAAACACAAATCAAAACGCCATCACCAACAACAGCACATTCCGAAAAGAAATCACAAAAACTGGAGAAACCGCAAAGAAACCTTGTGGAAGAGGGATCTGGAAGGAAGGCGACGGGGAATGGATGGACAAAACAGACGGAGCCCGCTCGTCTTCCTCTCTCTCTCTCTACGCTATCCCTCTTCTACCGCGGCTAAATATACCAGTAATGCGGTGGCATGCGGAGATGGAGAACCGGGGGAGAGGCGAGCACGTTCGCCGTCAGCTCGAGCTTCTGAGACTCTGACCAACCCGACTCTTCCTCTCTTCTTTCGGGGGAGATGGTGAGACTGAGATGCATAGAGTATAATAAATGGATGTACCTGAGAACATTTCTTTAACCTATTATAAATGTACCAGGACTCCCTCTCATGTGTCAGGATGTGACACTGTTTATACTTATACATATGGTATTAGCAAAAAAAATAGTATAGTCCTGTTCTTTGCGGCTTCTAAAAGTCGTTTTTGACTTTTGCTACAGTAACTAACTTTTAAACGGGGTATTTTTTTAAGATGGGGTCTACAAGTTAATTGTAGTACACGTTAAAAAACTAATATATGTATCATCAAAAATTGCAAACGAGTATCTCTCTTTCCGCAATCTCTGTCGTAAACAGCCAAAAAACCATCAGCCGCAGCCAAAAAGAACAGGCCCTATTTTTATTGTTCGATCGCAAGACTAACATATGCAACCTGGAGCCGATCGTCGGGCGGTAGGCAACCTGCCACTTGGCCACCGAGTGGCCAAGGCCTATCGCCTCGTCACCAAGAGGCGGGTGGCCTGCCGCCCTCCACCAGGAGACAGATAATTAAAACCGGCTAATTAGACGGTTTAATTACCTATCTTAATTATTTTTATATGCTAATTTAATTAAATTTTTAAATATAGCAAATGAGCTCAAAAAATTACAGAACTTTATGTGCAGTCTCCCGACACAACGTACTTGATTGTGTCATTTTTGATAATTTTATCCACTGTGAATGTTGCTCAAAAATTCATAAGATTAACACTTCATTTTTTTTGTATATTGTTTGTTTGAATTTTCAAATATAGTAAATTAGCTAAAAAATATGAAATTTTATGTGTAGCCTTCTGATACAACATACTTGATTGTGTAATATTTTTGACTTTTTTTTGCTGTAAATATTACTCAAAAATTTATATGATTAGCAGGTGATTAATACCCGTTTAGGCACATTGTAATGGGTAGCAGGCTTTGGAGCCGTGCACCAAGGCCGACCCTGCCCATGTCGTTTACCTACATTATTGTTGGCCCCGCCCGTGTCTTTATATGCGTTATTGCGCTTGGGAAAGAATGGAGTGGGCAAAAATGGGTGCTCCGTGCAGACACGACGAAGAAACAGACCACTGAAAGTGAGCTCATGTCGCATTTGTCTTCCCGCACATCGTTCACTCCCACCATTATCGACGTGCACTACGCTCTTGCTCGCACTATAAATTGCACGCTCTCCCATAGTCTCTCTTTCACAAACTTTCGTGGTAACTCTCGGAGTTTCTTCGTTCACACTCCTCGCCTGCGCTCTTAGTTCACTTTCTTCACAACCGATTAAATATTGTTTAGTATCGTTATTAGCAGTCATATTAACATGTAATTTTTTGTCGTATGAATTGTATTTGTTAAATGTGTATGTAATTAGTTGTAGTTATGTAGGTGTAATTAATTTAGTCATAATTATTTAGGTATAATTAATTAATTTTTATATTAATTAATTTTTTGTTAGCAAGTATATGTTGTTTAATTAGATATTTTTTATATGCTTTTATGTTGACTACATTAGATATTAAAATCGTAACTACTAAGTGTAGTAATTAATTAAATTGCGATGCCAGAGGAACGATTATATTACAAACATAAAAAAGAATCTCTAGCAAACTTCCTGTTGCATCATGCATGTTGCCTACTATTATACATGTGTTCCCTGTCAGCCTATCATGTGAACGTAGGCTAGCTAGCTGAGTAGTTCTACTTTCATTTTAATTCTTAATTAATCACATACAAACATGCTTTAGCCTTATGCTTCAAATTTGCAAGAGTTTTGCATGTGTGCATTATCTAATGCTTTTAGATAGCTAGCTAGGACCATTCATTTAGTATGCAGAACTGCACTTATCAGTTGCCGTGGAGTATGGAGTATCCATTAGTACTAATATGCATTTGTGAGGAGAAAAGTGGTGTAATAAGTTGTATGGTATAAAAAAAGGGTTTATTATCACATTACCTTTGGATTGTTCTTTATAGATACAAGAATCACCCATACTTGTACTACTCTTTTATGATAGTATATCATATTATTTAGTACATAAAGCTAGTGGAGAGTACGATGTGACAGAACGTATATATATACATATATATATATATATATATACACACACACACACACACACACACACAATATACATATACATATACCAGGAGCACATTGATGCTTACTACCAGACACGATCTAGAGTACCTCAGCCTACTGTACCACCGCCAGCCACTCAAGAAACGGAATAGTCTCCATACCTCCTCCAAACCAATACACAAGCTCCGGACCAGCTGATGTACCTCACGGGAAATGCTCGTGCTCAACGGAAGATAAGGCTATGCACGGGGAGGCAGACACGGTGAGGGGATAGCAGTGGATCAAATAAGTAAGTCATATCACATCCTGTGCGATACGTTTTTTGTACTATTATATGTACTCCTACAAATATTCATAATGCATAAAATTATCAAAAAAAATAGATAATTACCATGACCATGTTAGTAGACTACACATAAAATTTTGTAATTTTTAGAGCTCCTTCTACAAATATTATAATCGTACGAATTTTTGAGCAACATTCACAATGAATAAAATTGTCAAAAAATTACACAATCAAGTACGTTGTGTCGGGCGGCTGCACATAAAATTTCGTACGTGTCAGCCCTACGGCGTTGCCGTCTGGTCATCGGGCGGCAAAAATGCTATTTTGCTAATACATCACATATATTGTTATTTTTATAATTACGGGTGCAAACAGTATCATATATACCAAAAATTCAAACTCAATGCCCTGTATTTTTATACTCCACATTATACACTCTTCCCTTCATGCGCCTTTCCTCATCCACACGTTTGCACTAGGAAATTCGGCCGGTAAATCATCTGGGCTTTTTCCTTGATGAACATCATGGTTCAAGTTTCTTCAGTTGATGTTCTCATGATTGTCTGTTAATCATTTTTAGGTTTATTGAGATGTGACTCCGCCGTGTCTTCAATTGATAATCGTATAATCACGGTGTTGATCTCACCGGCCGCTGTTTTGGCCATTTTTCAATTGAGCGTTGCATAGGACACAACCTTGGGAGGTGCTTTTTTGCTTTACCACCTACTACATGCTGGTCCGTTAAAAAGGCTGGAAAGCCCTTACTGTTGGGTGGAGTGACAGAGAGCGCTTTGAACTCACGGCTCAGATGTGGTTTACATCGAACGGCAGCCGTGGGATAGCGGGGACGCACTGGTTGGTGGGAGCGGTAGGTCATATATAGGCGCACTCCGATCGGATCTGGCTGTGTATTTTCCTCTCTTTCTGGCTGTCTGGCACGTAGAAATTCTACCAGCCATAAATCTAGAATTTTATCAATCTTATGCTCGAAGGGACAAAGAGACCGTTGAATTGGACTAAAATTTAGTGGGTTATGATTAAAATTATATTATAGTTGATGAAAATTACAGTGTAATTGATGGTAATTTATTTGACGTAGTTAATTTAAAAATATATGAAAATAGAAAAAAGTTAGCCCATCATATATAATACAAACGAATATAAAAAAAATAAAAAAGCTTAAAAATATCAAAAATATAAAAATTATAAATAATAAAAAATAAGTTAGAAGCCAAAAATCTCAAACTTAAATGAGTGGTATCAAAGAGTACTACTGCTAACTAGACTAGCGAAAAAGTTATGTCCTAGTTTTAACTGAACTTTGCACCGAAGGATCTAGATCCGCGCCTGGCGACCACTGACATGCTTCCAAATCGTAAGGTGGGCATGGCCTAGTTGCTCCATCTCTCTGTGCGCATGCACATGCGTGCTTGACCTCACCAATCAAATCCGGCGCAACATACATATGTACCGTTTGTTCCCAAGCCGCCGTGGTACGTGGACCGCTAAAGTGATTAATTTCTTGGGTAAAAGAAAGCCACATTAACGGCTGAAGAAGGTGCACGTGGGCATGTTTCGGCTTTTTGGGTGCACGGTATCCCTTGATTGCCGTGCGTGGGCGCGGTCCCAAGCCGAAGAGCGAGGTTTGATTGATTCCTTCAGAGCTAAGGGCATATTTATATTAGCATTAGCTTATAAATAGTAATAATTTATAAAAAAAATTATAGAAATATTTATATATAATTTTGATCGATATAATTAAATAAAGTTAATATGGGGTATACTATAATCGATTAGTAGATCTCCATCTTAAAAATACTTCATTTAAAAGTTACGTATCGTAGAAAAATTATTTACTATAGAAAAACAGCTTTTATAAGTGAATATGAAGAGCTTAAATCTAGCTACATTTCTTTGTTTGGTAGCATTGGTTTATTTAGAGACCGCTCTAAGTAGCTTATGGTTGTAGCTTCGTTGGTTGAAATTGCACTGTGCGTTGTTAGTTTTTATGAGTCATTCAATTAATAAAAAAATAAGAAAAAAACACTATTATATCTTCACATATAATATAAAGAAAAAAACTAAAACTAGAAATTAATATATTCTAAACGACTTCTAATTTGAAAAAAACAAAAAAAAGAAGCCGAAACCACTCGGCGCCTTTTAACACTGGCGCCTCTAAAATTAGGACCCGTGAAACAGAAGAATATTTATTACATGCATTATAGTAGATTGCTAAAATGCAGTGTGTGCAATAGCGAAGGATGACAAATGAGGCAAAAGAGTGAAATAATTATTAAAATCGTGTGCATGCCCCATATTTTGAAATAAGATTGAAAAATTGTATACCCTTTTATATTTTGAAACTGAGGAGTATGTTACTAGAATCACATGTAATATAAAAACATTTTCTTAGAGTTACACCTGATTTCTGTATTCTCAGTCAAGAGTATAGTACGAAAAGGTAGTACAGGAGAAGTAGATTTCATTGTTCCTTTCGTTGCCCTCAGTTCTTTTCCCTTTTTATATCTATCTTGACACTCATTATTTTTGCTTGATAGACATGGGCCTTTGGTGTCATAATTGGTAGGTGAGGGGACAGGTGGTTTAGTGATCAGTCACTAATGTCACGGATACAGTGACATCGATATGTTTCATCAGCTAGCATTAGTAGGTTGGTTTGTTCTTATGTCGCAGCAACCTAAGTACGTAACCTACTTACTACTTATATTATCATAATTGCTGCCATTTCCCCACCACGCGGACAAGCAGTGATCACATCGTGTACGAGCTTTACAAGCAAGATTGTGCAAATAATTTCTACGGCAATGTGGAGATCATCAACATACGTTCCTCTTATGGCGGTTAGTTATTAAAAGTTGACCCATTGTTTCTCAAAAAAGTTGACCAATTACAGAAGTGGAAATAATATAATCTCAGTTTGATGAAAACCAAAGCCCTTGTATGATATATCTAGCTAGTCCAATCTTTGTTCACTTAATTAGTGTGAGATCATCTATGTAGTATCAACAAACTAGCAAAGTTATACAGGCTCATCTAACTGCTCTGTGATATTATTGTATTATTTTCGCATTTAAGTTCATGCCTATCTTATCCACCAAGAGATGGCCTAACGCACCTAAACACTGAGGAATAGGGTGCCAAGTTGTGCATATATAATCATTTATCTGAACCTTTTCAAACCAACTCAAAGTGTCACCATTTGCAGGTTCTAGGCTCGCCAGTTTTTAACTCAAATATTAGATGGATTGTAAATGTCAGGGGCAGCTAGCTTAGCTGCAGCTGAAGAACATCTTAACAATTTAGCGCTAGTCTTCCAAGCCTACTTAGTCCTTTAATCTGTAGGACTTGGAATGCAATATCATATTAGCCGTAAATTAACGAATTGGTGTACCCATTTATCCAAAAAAACATTAAAAAATCACAGCACCTGAGACAATATAAAATTCGATGACATGCATCATTGCTTTGATTTCCTCCAAAAGTCTTAGGTCCAGTCCGGGGATTAAAGCCAACTTGCACCCTCCCCCCCGCCCCCCCACCCCAACGGTATTCACAGCTGCTTCTAGTATAAAGTTGTTGGTCTGATCCAGATATGATATCACTACTGTAAAAAAAAATCATCACAGATGGTTCAAAAATATCATCACAAATGATTTTATGAGCTATTTGGGTTTATAGGTTAATAATAATATAAGGTCATCATAGATGTTTTTTGAACCGTCTGTGATACATACTATCATAGACGGTTATTAAATTATAACATCTGCAATAGTTGACTATCATAGTACAACAAACTGTCTGTGATTTATGAGATAGCATGGACGATTTCAATTACAAATTGTCTGTGATAGTCTACTATCACAAACGGTTATGAGCTAATAACCATATGTGATATTCTTTTCTATTCCCAAATATATTTTTATTTATTGGCTAGCCTCAGAAAATGCTAACCATACCATCTGAAACAAGCAGAAACACAAGTACATGTATACATCCAATTCACATTCATTTCGAAAATAAAAATATTCATTTCATAAATTAATTAAATCAAATAAAATAAATTAACCATCTATGAATCAATATACACATGTACAATTAAGCTCAATGTTATTCTAGTCAAATTCATTCTACATTGTGGAACTCCTCATCTTTGTTAATGACTTAAGACAACAAGAAGAATGCACATCGTCCTTGAATTTTTTGGAGATCGGCATGTTCCAACGTAGTTGTAGTGATGGACGCAACCTGTTGGTAGGAAGATCAATATCGTGTATACATATAAATTGATAAGTATGAAATAATAATAATAAATTGGCAAACATTGAATCTGTAGGTGTTGTCTGACGGCTACTAGTGGCACTGCAAAATAGAATTTGTTAGTTCGAAAGTTATTACTACAAAGTGTTATATAGGATTTTATGTGTACTAGTGAATACCGAAAAATCTAGATCGTGTCGCAGGGTGTTGATTCTTCCCTTGGATTTTCGTATAGTAACAACGTACTTGGCGAACGATCTATATGATTCGAAAAAGTTAATCTTAGTCATTACGAAGGAAGGAAAGAATACAATAAAGTTATATATAGAGAAAATGTGTTTACCTGTCAATTAATTGTTGGACAACTATGAAGATGATTTTGTCCCTCTTTAGGGAATCAAGATATATTATTTTGTTCCATTTTGATATAATTATAATTAGAATCTAGTGAAACCTGCACAAGTATATCGTCATGGTCATTAAACCTAAGTTTATGTTACTTATAAAGTATAAATCAACAAGTATAGCCACTAGTGTAGCACTTATCTTGGTTATAGGGTATAAGTATGAATTTCTTGTTGTGGTGAGCCACTAATGCCAACATCATGTAATGCTTGACAAAGGATGCATCCTCGTTGATGGTATCCAAGGAGACCAAGTATGGGTCGAAGAAATCGATCGATGATTTCATTAATCCGACTTCAGTCACCATGTGTGTGTGTGTGTGTGTGTGTGTATATATATATATATGAGAGTTATATATGATATTTATTAGTGTTATATGAACGTAGACCGTGATTATATACACTTATAATGTTCATCATCGAATGAGTGAGGCGTCGAGGATGTCAAGTTTGAAAAGAAAGAACAATTTCTCGAACGTCACTATGAAGGGTATTACCTTCTCTATAGTAGTATGGTACTAGTCTTCCCAACCTACTTTCTCCTTTTAATTTGTAGGACTTGGAATGCAATATCAGATCAGCGCGTAAATTAACCCATTGGTGTATCAATTTATCCACAAAACATAACAAATCACAGCACGTGTTACAATGTTAAATCCGATGGCATACACCATTGCTTTGGTTTCCTCCCAAAGCCTTAGGGTTTGTTTTTTTCGGCTTCTAAAAGTAGCTTTTGATTTTTGCTATAGTACCTAACTTTCAAATGGAATATATTTTCAAGACGGAATTTACAAGTTAATTATAGTACACGTTAAAAGCCCAAAATCTATACCATCCAAAATCGTAAGCGATTATCTCTCTACATAATCTCTGTTACAAACAGCTAAAATTCAAAATTTCAGCTAAAAGTCATAAACCATAGCCATATTAAATAGACCCTTAATCGAGCCCAACTCCACCCAGGCAGGCAGGAACCCACGAGTGTAGCGGACCGGTTGAAGAAGATAAGAGTGACGATTGTGTTTCAAGGAAGATCTCAAAATCTAAAGAGACGTTCTCTTTTATAAAAGGATTTATTGATCATATACCCTCCACTTAGATGGAAATTGAGGATTTACCCTCCTGACCCACGTGTCAGTGACTTATGATGACCCTACATGTCATTGAGTGGGGAGGGTAAATCCTCAATTTCCCAACTATGAGGAGGGTATATGATCCAATCCCCCTTTATAAAATAAAGTTGCTGCTACATAAGTTTTCTTTTTCATTTGTCTTGATTAGATCCATCCCATACTCATAAACCGCTTCGCTGCAATGATCAAGGATGCAATCAGCTTTGTGAGATAGTCCCTTAGACTATGTCCACCACTTCCAGCAAGCCCAGCTCCACCGCTTCGCTGCAATGATCTAGGTGCAATCAGCTTTGTGAGATATACATAGATATACATATACATATACATGTTTATATATACACATACATATATATACGTACGTACGTACATACATACATACATACATACATACATACATACATACATACATGCATGCATGCATGCATGCATGCATACATACATACATATCTACCTACCTACCTATACACATACATACGTCGTGGTTTTGACCTAAAGTGGTTTCCGATACTTTGATCAAACTACCAAAATACCATTTGTTGATCCGATCATCACCATCCTTTATAAGCAATAGCCATGCTACCATGTGTAGGTGCACTATTAGTTTACCATGCATTGCCAAGTCTCACCCGTTCCGGTTCCATGAAACACGGCTCACTTAGACTGTCTAAGCTACATGGTACAATCCCGTCGTTCAAACTTGTCTTCAATATTTTTCGTCTTGCTCGTGCCATACTTGAGCTCACCATCTCATCTAGTATCCTTGATTGTTCTGGGTTTTAACTCCTCCATGAGCCAGCCTCGATCCTCGCCTTTGATCACAGTTGACTTCAAGCGACTATACACATTCAAAGACAAAGAAATTGTTTTCGGACATAAGTTTTTCACAACTTGACCCCACGTTAGCCAAAACATGTATCATACAACTTTATTGCAATGACCTAGGTCATCCATACTACATCCATTACTCAAATAGCAAAATCTTCAATATCTACTAAAACCGGTACTACCATTCTTCATGAAAATTCTAGACAACAGCACAAACAAAATGCAATCTTTTGCAAAATCGAATAACCACTCCAAAAATATTGCAATATTTCATCACAACATTAAATAGGATCTTCTTATATGGTCTTTCATGTGGTAATCCTGGATGAGGTCTTACATGAGTTGATAAGATCTTATCAGCAATGCATTATCCTTAAACTAAATTTTGAGAAAGCATATGACAAGGTGCACTAAAATTTTCTTGTAGAGGTGCTGCATAGGAAAGGTTTTAATGAAAAATGATTGAGTTGGATCAAACAAGCAGTTGAAAATGGTAGAGTTTATATAATGTAAATGGAGAATGAGAAGAATATTTCAGAACTTTAAAAGGACTCAGGCATTGGGATCCCCTCTCCCACTTGCTTTTTAACCTGGTTAGAGATACCTTATTAGAGATGTTAAATGAAGCAAATAAAAATGGCAAGCTAGAGGGATTAGTACCACATCTAGTGGATGGAGGTCTAACACATCTTCAATATGCAGATGACACGGTCCTTTTCCTTGCTAATACAAAAGCTACATAGTGTCTATCTAGTATCTGCTCTATTGTTATGAGGCAATGTCAGGAATGAGAATAAACTACCAAAAGAGTGAGGTGTTTGGTGTTGGTGTGAATTCAGAAGAATTAATTAGAGTTCCTAATCTTTAAAACTGTCAAATTGGAAGCTTGCCCATGAAAAATCTGGCACTCCCTGTGAGTAATGAGAGGTTGACGGCTGAAGAATTGGAGTATATCACTCAGAAAGTCCAAAAGAGATTAGACACTTAGCAATGCAGTCAACTATCTTCAGGCGGGAGAACAATTCTGATCAATTCATGTCTGAGCAGCATTCCTACGTATGCTATGGGTTTTTATATGTTGTCAGAAGGAATTCACCACAAAATGGATGTGATGAGAGCAAGATTCTTCTGGGAAGGAGTTGGGAAAAAAAAGAGAAATACCACATGGTAAAATGGGAAGACTTGTGCAGACCTAAAGAGTTTGGTGGTTTAGGTTTTCGGGATACAACAATAATGAACATTTACCTTCTAACAAAGTTGATTTCTAAGCTAGAAAGATGACTCAGATCCTTGCTGTGAGTTGCTTAGAAGGAAGTACATGGGCGATAAAAGTTTCTTTGTTTCTGATACAAAGAATGTTTCTCGATTCTGGAGAGGTTTGCATTCAATTAAGACATGGTTTCCTGTGGGGAGTAAATACTAGTTAGGAGATGGAAAAAAGGTAAATTTCTGGAGAGATGTCTGGCTAGATGATTGTCCTCTAAGTGTTTCGTATCATAAACTGTTCCTGAGTAATGAACAGATAGCTAAATCAGTAGTAGAGGTGTTTGCGGATGGAAGTTGGAATCTAAATTGTAAGAGAACTTTTGGAGAAGAAGAACTGAGAGAACCATCTTCAAGATCACCTGAGAGGTGTAAGATTGAATAATGACAGTGATAAAGTTGTCTGGGTGTTTGATAGATCTGGAAATTACTTAACTAGATCAATGTACAGAGCTCTGACCTTTAGAGGTGTGATGGATTCTAGAATGTCTTAAATTTGGAAAAGCTATGCCCCTCTAAAAGTGACAATATTTCTGTGGCTAGTGTTCAAAGACAGGATTCAATCAGCCGAGCAGCTGGTGAAAAGGAACTGACCAGAAAATGACCCAATATGTTTGGTGCGTGGTTAGAGATGTGCTGCGTTGGGCGTCGATACCTATCTCTAAAGATGGTTTTGTGGGTCAAGTACTAGGACCGAGAGGAGCTGAAAGTAACATGCTTCCTTTGATTATCCTTGCTGCTGTCTCTGGACATTATGGCTAACAAGGAATGACATGGTGTTCCAGAGACGGTTTTCTCTTCCCCAACTTATATTGCTTATAGAGCTGCATTGTTTTGGCAACAGTGAAAATTTTTGGTGCCTTCAAGACGATGACAAGTGCTGGAGGAGGTGGTGGAGCAACTCCGCTAGCTCAGAGCTTCGGCAAGACGCTGAAACTCCAAGCGATGAACAAATGGGGATTGGCTGATGTATATTGGTTCAGTAGCTAAGGTGCTGTGTTTTGTTGGCGGCTGATTCCTACGGCGTGATGGCTGGTGTTTCTTTGTGTAGCAGTTTCAGCCAGCTACAACTGGTTTCCTTGCCACCTGTGAAGTCTAGTACTAGTAGTCTCTGGGACTTGTTTGGTGGATTTGAAGAGTTGTTTTTGTGCTTTATCTTGTAAGCTGGAACCCAGCAGAACCATGTAATTTTTAGCTTTCCGAATAAAAGTTGGGCTATTGCCTTTTATCTAAAATCTCTCTCTCTCTCTCTATATATATAGCTGTCTTAACGTATAGGTCCATATCTGTGTAAGCTCGATGTTAAGCACAACTGCATAACTATTTCTACTGTTGCCGCATCAGGCATATGATATTTGCCTATGCTGTATATGGCAGAATACATTTATGATATTAAGATATGTTAAAATTTAGAGAAAGATCATAAACCATATTGATAGTTTGTGTCGATTGATACATATAAGTCCAATAGATACAGAGGTTAACTAAGCATACCCATGCAAGATGTATAGAAGCAGCAACTCGATCACTTGTGCTTTCATGCTCGCTTAGTGCAAAAGAATTAGCTGCCCTTGCTTTCAGGCGAAAATGTAAACTGAGAGAGTTGCTACCTTGTTAGCTGAATATCTCCCATCCATCTTCCAGTATATAGCACTATTATTATCACGGGGCACCCCGGCATGGCAACTTCGATACACTAAAGCTTCGTGCATGTAGAATAAGGAAGACACTGAAGAGGTAAAGAGCCACATAAAAAAAAATCAGAAATAGTAACACACTGGTACCAGCTGATATACACACACTATTATGCGCGCAGGTATAAAATACATACCTAAAAGTTGTGCAAGTATAAAATACATGTCTAAAAGTTACTGCTATGTATGAGTGAAGTTATTGTCAAACATATATAGAGTTATTGTCAGTTGTAACACTACACAACTGACAGTAACTCTATATGTGTTTGACAGTAACTTTACTCACACATGATAGTAACTTTATGGTGCGCACAAGCGCAGATCAAGTAGCGTAACCGTGTGTGTATATATATATATATATATATATATATATATAGGAAAAATACTTTCTACACCCGGGTGTAATTACACCCACCTCTAATATACTACCAAAACGAATTTGAAATACTCATTTATCACTTTGGATATACTTATATATTAATTATAAGATACTTCAATGTGAACCATATGAAAAAATTGCACGGGAGTTCATAGTTTTTAGCATATTTTGTAAATACCTTCATATACGCACATAAAAAGGAGTATGTCTAAAAAATATACATACTACCTCTGAAAAATTGTTCATACCACCTAGATGATCTTAAATACTCGTATACTATACGTACATACTCTCCGTTACGCGAGATACTCTCTATATTGTGAGATACGATATAGGGTGTAATTACACCCGGGTGTAAAAAAAAGGCTTCCTATATATATATATATATATATATATATATATATGTATGTATGTATGTATGTATATATATATTTCATTAGCACACGTAAAACTCCAACATGTGATACAAGCAGATTCCCGTTTAATTATGATAGTGTAGTGTGCAACACGCGAATTGATCACGCGTAGAGACGACACAATCACATAAACGGCAACTTATTCATATAAGACGTACGTCTCACAGCCACGAAGCATGCACATGCATGCTGCTGGCTAGCTCTGGGTCCAAAATATGAGTAAATTACAAAGCAACAAATACATATGTATGCATGCTTAGATCAGCAAACGGGGAGGACGACGGTAGCCTTGCTGCAGATTTGAAGGATCTTATTGTAACGTCTTAGGGTCTAAATTAACTTAGGTTTAATTTTATTATGGATAAACCACACACACATAACAACCTGTTTGTGTTTTTGTTCTCACTTCACGTAAAACGGTTAATCGGAGGTTATTACCAATGACATCTATGGGTTTATATGTTAGTGCTTCTCATGCTAAACTAGCAAGGTGGAACTAATCCACACCCTCATATGCACACACACACATGGGTCTAATTTCACACGGGTCGAGATTTTACATACACCTCCTCAAAGAACCCGACGTTTTCGTCGGTTCAACATACCCACATTGGGGTAATGACTAAGATCTCTCTCTCTCTTGGTACACGTCCGTACGTACAGTGCTGGTACACATACAATACCGTATGTCTACTCCGGGCCCACATGCGTCATGCTTCATATGCCTACGCCCTTGATCCGTACGCACCCGTGTAACCGCGAGGGTCAGCTCTAATACCATTTGTAATGCGCTATAATCCAAACCAGCTTAGGCTTAACCCTATTATGGATAAGCCACGCACACGTAACAATCTGCTTGCGCTTTTATTCTCGTTTTGCGCAAAATGGTTAACCGAAGGTTATTACCAATGTCACTTATGGGTTTATATGTTGGTGCTTCTCATGCTAAACTAGTAAGGTGGGACTAATCCACACTCTCATGTGCATACATACACACACATATAGGACATCATAGGCCTAATTTCATACGGGCCAAGGTGTCACACTTATTGATGATAGTTAGATCGGCATTGGCACCAAACTTGATCTTGAGGGCGGTGCACATGAACTTAGCAACGTCAGGGCTTGAGAGTCTAG
Organism: Melocanna baccifera; assembly: GCA_036346265.1. Taxonomy (NCBI): domain Eukaryota; kingdom Viridiplantae; phylum Streptophyta; class Magnoliopsida; order Poales; family Poaceae; genus Melocanna; species Melocanna baccifera. The sequence continues at coordinate 7,639,333 of CM070682.1, forward strand.
CGATCGGTTGGCAACACAGTTTCCAAGCCATCGCCGGCTTGAGTTTGAGATCACTCGACTTATATTTAATGCATACTGTGAGGTTGATTATGTTTATTGGGCACTGACAGCCTGGTGCAGGAGGTGGTGGTGCCACAGTGGGTGCCAGCGGTGACGCTGGGGACACTGTGGGTGCCGGTGATGGTGTTGGGATCATGATTGGCGCCGGGGATGGTGTTGGGATAACTATTGGTGCCGGGGCTACAACCAGTGGCGGCACTATTGGGCCAGGTGTCGGGGCCAGGGCCTCGGCCTGGGCAGAAGTCAAGAGCATAAGAATCATGGTAAGAAAGAGGGCAGGGGACGCTGTGAATTTGGAGGCCATTGCTGCGGATGCTCAATCAGCTCGTGCCTTTGAAACGTATGAACTACGAAGTATTTACAGGCAGCTATCAGCATGCAACGCGGCTTGGTGCAGCGTACGTCAACCAGATACGGAAAGTTTCACAAGGGCAATTGGTCTTGTGTATAATGATGCTACCTAACAAGTACGAATTCAATTGACGGAACGTGGGCTCGTGGACATCGGAATCGCCTCGATCAGGACTTGGCTTCAAAAACTGCTAGCTGGCTACTCGTGTGCCGAAAATCTGCTGCTGCGGGTGGTGGCTTGAGAATAATGAGCGCCTGACTTACTAAGGGGCATTCAGAATAGTGATGATTTTTGATTAAAATTTTATTATAGCTAGTTAATTTTTTACTATGGTTGAGTTGGCTTATTAGGCAAAAATAAATTTAAAAAAATATAAAAATAAAAACGATATGCTAACATATCATGTACAATGCAAATGAATGCGGGAAAAAATAAAACAAAAAAAATACAAAAAAAGACAAAAAAGCAACAGTATTTTCAACGCCATCGCAATCGTCCATCGCTGCCGCTGCAGCTCATGTGAGCACGGCCTTAACTCAACCGGCTAGTACATGTAAGTAGGCTACAGAATCTCCAAGGCCTAGTTTTTTGGAGCAAAAAATAAAACTGCAGTACGTAGCCTAGAAGGTACTACTATTGCCATTAAAGGCGCATTCTCGTGCAGAATTAAGGATGCGCTTAGGGAGGCTTTTCCTCAACGTTAGCTTTTGGCTATTGCATTCAAAACACTGTAGCAACACTGTAGCAATTTGTCACGTAGTGTTTTTTTTTGAATTTTTGAGTTTTGTTTTTTTCTGTATTCCTTTGCATTGTCCGCTCTAGATTAGCGTGCCGCTTTTATTTTTATATTTTTTATATTTAATTATGCCCAATAAACCAAATCAGTTATAGTAAAAAATCAGTCAGCTACAGTAAAATTTCATCAAAAATCAAAAGCCATCGCTATTCCGAATGCTCTCTAAAATTCACAATCTGTGCCGGAGGCGGCGTTGGGGTCATGATCGGTGTGAGAGGTAGCGCTGGGGACACAGTGCGTGCCAGTGACGGCCTCGGTGGTGAAGCATAACTATTTCTATTGATAAACCATATTGGTGGTTTGTGTGGATTGATACATACAAGTCTAATAGATACAGAGGTTAACTCTTAACTAAGCATACCCATGTATGTTGTATAGAAGAAGCAACTCGATCACTTGTTCATACTTTTGTGCTAGATTATTGCAAAAGGATTCGCTGGCCTTGCTTTCAGGCGAAAATGTTAACTGAGTTGCTACCTTGTTAGCGAATTTTTTTTACTATAGTAGTGTAACACCCTCGTCTTTGAGAATAGGGGCGTCGTACATCCTGCAACAGCTCAGGAGTTCTGTTGCGGATAGAAGAAGTATCAAGTCTGTTCACGGATATTAAAAAGGATTAGTTTGATAAAAATAGACCTACCGGCCAATTTTCATCAGATTTATGAGCGTCCAAGCATAAAACATAACTTACAATCAGAAGAATCGAAAGAAATTCCCATAGGAACGCTTGAGTGTGGTCATAACCCTAACACAAAACTTATAACATTCTTTCTTCTTTTGGTATCTATTGTGGGGAAATATTTAGCAAGTCTGAGTACAACTAACCATACTCAACAAGTCATATGGGAAAACGCTAAATAATTACATGCAAAGGGTTCCAAAGAATGGGTTCTAATGGTTTTATTAATTAATATGGATGCAGTTTTATTTCACAAATATTTCGAATTTTAAAATAAGAAAATCAAAAGCTTCTTAATGAGTGGGGTTTCAAACTTGGTTAATGAATCACAAAATTACCAAAATCTTCCCAAATCTACTTATGCCTCATTTATGGAATCACCCAAATAAACACAGTTTCATTTATTGGAAATACGGCGTATTTGAATACCATTTGTAATTGACATTGCAGAGCTGCTCAGTTTTACCCACAAGATTTCCTAACTCCTGCGACAGAGTTAAGAAAACAAAGTTTTTTACTTACTCAGTAGCGTTGACAGCACTTATGGAGGATACAAACACCAACACAGATCTTGCTGGTCCTTAAGTGGGGTCCGGAGATGGTGCTACCGGTGATGCTTCAACGAGCTTGAATATGGAGTCTACAGGCGCTATTGGCTCCCACCCAGTGTTCCCTAGTCAGGCTATAGGTACGACCAACTCTTTCTCCTCCTATGATTTCATGAGGCTTTCTCCAATTTGCTCCCTTACATTGTCCCCAGTGTCAGTGGGCCCTGATCTCCGGGGCATGCATAGGGCTCCAGCGATAGAGCCAATCACAACTCGGCTGGCGCTGCCATTGTAGATGTGTCTTTGGGTCCCACCATCCCCGAGCCATCCGCACGGAGTCTCAGTGTCTCATTGTGGCGGACTTTGTGCCCTCTCTGAAGGCACTTAGAGTTTTTCAAGAGGCTATGGACTGCACAGAAATCACTTTGGACCATCGTGTGCTTTCTTTGTGCGGCTCAGAGCTGTTGGAGAGCGCTCTTAAGGCTACTGAGATGAAGGCACATTTGGTTTAATAGGGTGATAACTTTACCGTACTATTTACTGACATTGAGGTGTCTTACAGCCCCTCACTCTTGCTCCTGCTATCTAGGTGGTGAGGTACCAGAAGCAAAATGGTTTGTAGGAGTAGCTAGTTGCTGTGGAGGTAGAGGTCGTGTCCACCTACCGCTATGTCGAGGAGGCGGCTGCTGCCACAGTGATGAAAGATGAGTGCATCTGCTTCCTGGAGAAGGAGGGCACAAAGGCCATCACCGATGCACGTGCCTTGGTACAGCAGGCTTGGTGGATGGGTACCGAGGAGCTCGAGGGGTTGTTGTAGTAAATGTCTGAATTGGAAGCGAAGAAGAGCCAGCTAACGGCGGAAGTAGTGGCGAGGGATTGCGTGCTAGGTGATGCCTCCTTGTTGACATGGAGGTCGCTAGAGTTGTTGGAGAATACTCTAGTTGACCTTGCTGTCAAAGTCCCTCCTCAGTCGCACAGACCAGAGGACCTCCTATGCAACCTTCGGAGTATTGGGGAGGCTTCTTCACTGGCTCTGAATGTTGCATGCACGTACGGCAATCACCGCTCACTCACAATCAACTAGATGCTTCTCGGTCTACTTCATCTCTGGGGCTACTTGCACATGGGTAAGCTGGCCAATCCTTGCTGGATTTGCTAGAGGGGAGCAGAACAATGTCGGAGGTGCTCCACGTAGTATGCCAGTCCGTCTGTGCCTTCCACCACCAGATCTAGGAGTATATCAGTGAGGCCATGGCGAAGGTCTCTATGAAGCGTACTCTGGACGCGAAGGTGGACCTCGAGACTTGGCTGGGTGAGGTACCCCAACGGGCACCTTTGGGTGGAGCGACTTTGTAGGAGTGAGCCCTCTGTGCGGGAGTACATAAAAGTAGAGTCCTCAAATGATGGGTAGTGTAGGCGAGGCCCATCTCTGTTACTATGGGTATAGGACATTGTACACTTGTAAGCATTAATGAAGCGATTGTTTGACGTGTTGTGCACTATGGCGAGCTCCCAAGTCTTTGGGTTAGTGAGCAGGATGCTGTCATGGGACGACCATGTTGTCGCACCCACCGTAGCATGGGAATCCCGGGCGACCCTGATGTGATCATGACGCAAACACATGTGACCATAGAACCCAATATCAAGTTTGAACAAAAGGTGAATTTATTTCTTCAGCTTCAACATATTTTAAATAAGAGTATTATGCTACCTAATGATGAAAATATATATTTGTGCAGCTATATAAGGAGGATTGCATCAACACTACGAGCTTACGGTTGAGGTCCACCTAAAGGGAAGCTAACCAGCATATCAAGACCAAGTCGACGTATTCTTCAACTCTTTCTCAAGGTCACCACATTATTTTTGGACCAATTCAAGTAAAAGTTCAAGTGTGACACATTTTTGAATCTAATTCGGCGTCCAGATCAATTCAGATTCAGCCTGATAGGTCCAACTTCAAACATACAGAACTCTCACATACAGAGTCCGTTTGAGGTATGTGAGCACTTGTTAGAAAGCTTATCTTGTCCTCTTTCCAATAGATCCAGCCCTAGCTCCAAATTCCTTCTGAGCATATCACAATCATCAAAATAATTTGATGCTAATTCCAAATCTGAGTAAAAAGATGTTGCGCCACCTCTACTTGGGCCCCATGGGCCTTATACCACCTAGGGTTGCATGCCCACCCCCTTGGCCGCCACCCCTTGCTCCCTCTCTTAAATAGCCCCCCAAGGGCCTCCATCTTCCTTAGGTTTTGTTTAGATCAGTTTAGCCCAGGTGTAAACTTACACGTTGTCTTTTATGTCAATTAGACTAGCAGATTCGTGTTACAGAACCTCAGCTCTTACTGTGCAACTTTTATATCTAGCAATTTTTAGATTGCTCTTTTATCCTTGTTCTTGCTTGTTCTTGATTGTTTGCAGGAATTGATCTTCGTGATTAGGTCATTTGCATTCTTGGCATAATTGATAACGACTAAGAGCATGATGTAGTGATTGTTGCATGGCTTGATTGTGTCTTGGTCATGTAGCCTCGTTGTCAAAATCATTCTCTACCAATCGACGTATCATCCTATCAGAAGATCAGGAACTACACTCGCATAGTGTGGTATCAGAGCTTTAGTTGACCGATAGGAATTTCTTATATCCCTAGTTAGTAGATTGGTCTTATTTCTCATAGTCCAGAAAAATTTGCCTATTAAAAAGTGTTAATTTCCACTATCCAAACCTCGTTTGTGCCCTTCAATTTGTTAGTTTTAGTTTGTTAAATTAAATTTGTGTCCTTCTTAGCATTGTCTAATTGCTGGTCATATCCTTATTCCTATAAAAATCCAAACAAAAAAAATCTCCATGTCAAAATCCATGAGGAACACTTCACACCATAATTTTCAATTTTGGCCAGATCAGTGGCTTTTCTTCCACTTCCATGAAAAATACCATAACTTTCATTTTCAAGATCCTTTTTTTATTCAAACCACCTCCATTAGATTGATAACTTCCTTATCTAATTGTCCCTAAAATTTTGCTTCATTCCAATAAGGAAGTTAAAAGGTATCTACAGTAAATGTTGACCCAAATTTCTGGATTGAATCTGCAACAGTCTGCACTTGTGATTTTTGTGCGAATTTTTTTATCTTTATCCAGAACTTGGCCCTAAAATAAAAGTTGTAGAAAAGACATTAGAAAATAGGAAAAAGAATCATTGAAAAAAAATGCAACTGACAGGAAGTTACAACCAAAATATTGACGTATTGTCTAGAGGACAAAAATCTTCAGTTTTCGTATTTGGGTCAATCCTTGTGCTTTCTAATTCTAGATTGTATTCTTTTGAATTGTCTTGTGTTAATCACTCGTATACATTATTGCAGACCTGATTTAGCCTTCATCTATCTTTGTTTGATCAGCAACATTGGTTAAGTGCTAGATACAAGTTATAATTCAATTATATGCAATTTCTGAAATTAACTGATTGTTCTGTATTACACAAATACATAGCCTATCTAAGCTCTACTTTTGTACTAACTAAACGGGTCTCGTTGTATCGATAATCGCTATACTCATCACTAAAGTTATGTTTATCATGAGTTAGCCACCGGTTGTATCACCTGTTTGCTTTGGTAAGAATTTGGTAAGAGCTTAGGAGATGTGTGACTTGTTAACCTCTGCCTCCTAGTAGTTGATAAGGATTTTCATAATTCTTGTGTAGTCTTATTTTCTACTAACAATGGCAGGTTCAAGATCACATAGGAGGAAGATTCGTGAGGTTGACAACATCAATGACTCATTTGCTGTGCCTAAATGAGGTAAATTTAAGTATGCAATTCCACTTTTTGTTGGTAAATTTGATCTTGATGCCTATATTGATTGGGAGGTAGCATTAGATAAAGAATTTGAATATTATGATTGGTCTGAGAGGCAAAATATTAGAGCTGCCACTAGTATTTTTGTTGATAATGCAATAATTTGGTGGAAAAATCTTAGTAGTCATGGAAAAGTATCTCAAACTTGGAATGCATTAAAAAACTTCTAAGGGATGATTTTGTAACTAAATATCATGTGGATTATTTGCTAACTAAATTACAACATTTAAAATAATGTAGTAGAACTGTAAGAGAATATTATCACGAATTAAAAACTCGTTTGTTGCATTGTGGCTTAAAGGAACATGCTAAAGCTATAGAGAGTAGATTGTAAGTGGGCTTAATAAAGGAATTCAGAATCTTCTTATTCATAAAGAATATAATTCTCTCCCTCATTTGTTTATACTTGATTGTAAAATTGAAAGTAGACTAAGGAGAAATTGGGAATGCTTGGTAATAAGAAACATCAGAACAAACCCGTATTTATACATTTTTCTATGACTAACAAAATGTAGGAAGTTGAGAACCATACTGAAGAGAAGATTGAGCTGATTGAGGCACCGACTCCGTTGTTTGAGAAGGAAGATGAGGATATAGATGCATCTACATCATCTGAGGAGACCCTAAAAGGTAAATATAATGGTGCTATCATTACTCAAGATGAGTTTACTTGTAAAGAACTACGAGTGTCCACTGTACATGCTACTTTAGAGCAAAACTTTATGGAAAACAATTCTGTTATGCACATGTTTCAAGTGGAGAATTTAGATTGCATTGATTTGAGTGTTGAGAATGAGTTGAGTGCTAATTCCTTACATAAATCTTTGACACAACTAGAAATTAAATATGATTCTCTTGTTTTAATTCCAAATCCATATACTTTTAATTCTATCAATATGCAATTGATCCATGTTATAGACGAGCTGAATGAGATTACTTTTTTGAACGCTTTAGGTTATATTGAGATTAATCAATCATTTGAACTAAGTTATTTAGAGAAAAAGTTATTTGAGATTTCCAATTCGCTTTCATTATTGCATTATAAATTTCACCTAAAAGGCGAGTATGATGAAAAGAGAAATTACATAGTTCGTAGAATTTACATAACTTCAGACTGAAAGGTTCAACTTTTGAGGAGGAACACTATCACGTAGAGGAAACAACTAATGGCACCAATCTTAATATTTCTAGTATATCTAATATTGTTTGCAAGCTATAGGAAATCTTTTACGAAGGGGAGCATTGTGGGCTGCCTCTCATTGAGATCATTAATAGCAAGTCACGATACAATACTCCATTTTCTAAAGAATGGGAGCCAAATGATACACATGTGCACATAGTTCAAACACCATCCAGTGATAATACTACAAATCAGTTAGAATCATTTCAAAGTGGTTTTACTTTATTTGATAAGGAACTTATGATATTATATAATAAGAGTTCGTTATGTCTTTTGTCATGTATCAAAATTTATGATTAAGATCATGCAATATGTGAGCTACATATCTGTTAAAATCAAGAATGATTTTTTTGTCAAAAAGGGGAGGATGATGTGATCATGACACAAACGCATATGTCCATAGCACCCAATATCAAGATTGAACAAAAGGTGAATTTGCTTTTTTAGCTTCAACATTTTTTAAATGAGAGTATGTGCTACCTAATAATGAAAATATATACTTGCACAGCTATTAAAGAAGGATTACATCAACACTACGAACTTATGGTTGGGGTCCGCCTAAAGAGAGGCTAACCAGCATATCAAGACCAAGTTGACATATTCTCCAACTCTTACTCAAGGTCACCATATTATTTTTGGACCAATTCAAGCAATAGTTCAAGTGGGACATGTTTTGAAATCCAATTCGTTCTCCAGATCAATTCAGATTTAGTTTGATAGGTCAAAATTCAAATATGCATAACTCTCACATATGGAGTCCGTTTGAGGTGTGTGAGTATTTCTTCGAAAGCTTATCTCGTCCTCCTTCCAATGGATCTAGACCTACCTCCAAATTCCTTCTTAGCACACTGCAATCACAAAAATAAGTAAGGGTTGATTTTGAATCCGAGTCAAAAGATGTTGCGCCACCTCCACTTAGGCCCATGGGCCTTGTACTACCTAGGGTTGTGTGCCCACCTCTTTGGCCACCACCCCTTGCCCCCTCTCTTAAATAGCTATTAGGGGCCTCTCTCTTCCTTATGTATTGTTTAGATCAGTTTAGCCTGTGTGCAAACTTCCACATTGTCTCTTATGTCAATTAGACCAACAGATCCATGTTACAGAATCTCAACCCCATTGTGCGACTTTTATATCTAACAATTTTTAGGTTGATCTTTTATCCTTATTCTGGCTTGTTCTTGATTGCTTGCAAGAATTGATCTTCGTGATCAGGTCAATCGCGTTTTTGGCATAGTTGATAACGACTAAGAGCGTGGTGTAGCGATTGTTGGATGGCTTGATTGTGTCTCGGTCAAGTGGCCTCATCATAAACATCATTCCCTACCAATCGATGTATCATTCAATAGGAAGATTGGGACCTACCCTTGCATCAGACCCCGGCCCACTTTGCAACGGGTAAGGACAATACCTATGAGTAGGAAGGGTGACATGTAGTTATAAGGTGAACACGGTCGCGCATAGTTGCTGTGTGTAGATCCAGAGCGTCCCCACAGCGACGCGGGTGGAGTGTGGCACATTCAGTCGCAAGACAAAATCTAAAAACACGCACTCCATTCTCTACCAATCGACGGCGGGATGAAACTTAAAAACACACCCGCCGTTTGCCACTGTTCGGACAAGCATCGATGAAGACATTGGTGGGACGAAGCGTAGAAATGTGCACTCCATCCCCTATTGCTCGGACAAGCATCGACAAAATCATTGGCGGGACGAAGCTTGGAAGGTTGACAAAGTCAACGGTGGAACAAAGCTTGAAAATGCGCACTCTGTCCCCTACCCTTCGGACGGGCACCGACAAAGTTGGTGGCGGGACAAAGCTTGGAAATGCGCGTGTCATCCCACACCATTTGAACAGGTGTTGATGAAGTCATTGGTGGGATGAAGCTTCAAAACACGCACTCTGTCCCAACCCTTCAGACAGGCATCGACGAAATCTACAGCGGGACAAAGCTTGAAAAAGTACGCTCCATCGCCTACCCTTTGGACAAGTGTTGACAAAGTTGGTGGTGGGACGAAGCTTGGAAATGCATGCTCCGTCCCCCACCATTCGGACGGGCATGGATGAAGTCGACTGTGGGATGATGCTTGAAACGCGCACTCTGTCCTCCACCTTTTGGACGAACATCGACGAAGTCAGTAGTGGGATGAATCTTGGAAACTCACACTCCATTCCCCACCCTTCATACGGACGTCAATGAAGTCGGCGGTGGGATAGAGCTTAAAATGCGCGCTCTGTTCTCTACCCTTCGGATTGGCGTCGATGAAGGGTTGGTTGTTTATAGTTCGTCGAGTGTGCGCAGAGGACATGGACTCCGTGGGTCTTATCTGTACTTCATAGATCTACCCAAAACGTATAGGCTTTTGGTCCTTTATGCTCCGTAGAGGGCGCACGAAGGCTGTAGGCTCCACGCGTCTTATTTATACTTTGTAGAGTTGCCTGGGACATCTAAGTTCCCAACGCTTTATAGTCTATAGAGTGTGTGTGGAGGCCGTAGGCTCCACGTGTGTTATTTATACTCTGTAGAGTTGCACGGGACATCTAAGTTCCCAGTGCTTTATACTCTGTAGAGTGCACGTGGAGGTTTTAGACTCCACACGTCTTTTTTATACTTCATAGAGTTGTCTAGAATGTCTAAGTTCCCAGCGCTTTGTATTCCGTAGAGTGCATGCGGAGGCTTTAGGCTCTGTGCGTCTTTTTTATATTTTGTAGAGTTGCCCAGGACATCTAAATTTCTGATGCTTTATACTACATAGAGTGCATGCGGAGACCTTAGACTCTATGTGTTTTTATACTCCATAGAGTTGTCCATGACATCTAAATTTCTTGTGCTTTATACTCCACAAAGTGCGTGCAGAGGCTATAGACTCCGCGCATCTTTTTATGTACTCCATAGAATTGCTCGGGACATCTAAATTCCCGACATTTTATACTCCGCAGCGTGCGCGTGAACGTCTTGGACTCCACACGTATTTTTTACTTCATGGAGTTTCCTGGGATATATAAGTTCTCAGCACTTTATACTCTGTAGAGTGCACGCAGAGGCCTTAGACTCCATGCATCTTTTTTTATACTCTGTAGAGTTGCCTAGGATATCTAAATTCCCAGTGCTTTATACTACATAGAGTGCGCACGAAGGCCTTAGACTCTCGCGTTTTTTATACTCCATAGAGTTGTTCAGGCCGTCTAAGTTTTCGGTGTTGTATACTTCACAGAGTGCGTGCGGAGGCCATAGACTCCGCTTGTCTTTTTAATATACTCTGTAGAGTTGCCCAGGATATCTAAGTTCTCGGCGCTTTATACTCCACAGAGCACACGGAAGGACTTAGACTCCATGCATCTTTTTTTGTACTCCATAGAGTTGCCCAGAACGTCTAAGTTCTTAGTGCTTTATACTCTGTAGAATGCACGGGGAGGCCTTAGACTCCGCATGTCTTTTTTGTACTCTGTAGAGTTGCCAGGGACGTTTAAGTTCCAAGTGCTTTATACTATGTAGAGTGCGCACGGAGGCCTTAGACTCTGTGTGTCTTTTTATACTCCATAGAGTTATCCGGGACGTCTAAGTTTCTGGCACTTTATAATCCGCAGAGTGTGCACGGAGGCCTTAGACTCCGTGTGTCTTTTTTATACTCTGTAGAGTTGCCCGGGACGTCTATGTTTTCAATGCTTTATACTCCGCAGAGTGCAGATGGAGGCCTTAGGCTCCGTGCATTTTTTATACTCCGTAGAGTGTGCGCGGAGGCCTTAGACTTTGTGTGTCTTTTTTTAACACTCCATAGAGTTACCAGGGACATCTAAGTTTTCAGTGCTTTATACTCCGCAGACTGTGTGTGGGGGCCTTAGGCTCCGCATGTTTTTTTATACTCTGTAGAGTTACCTGGGACATCTAAGTTTTCAACGCTTTATACTATGCATAGTAAGCATGGAGGTCTTAGACTGTGCACGTCTTTTTTATACTCTGTAGAGTTGCATGGGACGTTTACATGCCCAATGCTTTATACTCCACAGAGTGCACGCGGAGGCCTTAGACTTCACACATCTTTTTTACACTTTGTAGAGTCGCCCAGGTCACCTATGGTTCCGACGCTTTATACTTCGCAGAGTGCATGCGCAAGCCTTAGACTCTGCATGTCTTTTTTATACTCCATAGTGTTGCTCAGGATGTCTAAGTTCTCGACGCTTTATACTCCACAGAGTGCACGCGGAGGCCTTAGACTCCGCGTGTCTTTTTTGTACTCTGTAGAGTGCACGTGTAGTGGTGAGGGGCAATAGTTGGCACCTGAAAAATAAAGCTTTATTTATACACTCCCGTTTGCGCAGGTAAAGCTATTACAACTGCGTATGTGTGCAGTGCACATGACGTGACACTATGATGCTACTACACGTAGTATCGACACAGGTGATTTGAGTTCCTCGTATGCTTGAGGTCTTGTCCCTCGAGGGTTGTCAGGTGATGAGCCCCCAGTCAGGGGGCCGCCGTTATGATGTAGGAACCTTTCCATTTGGATTCGACCTTGTCGGCCGTGGCAGCATGTAGTGCTTTTCGTAGGACGAGATCTCCTACTTTGAAATCACGCAATTAGACGTGTTTGTTGTAGGACCATTGTAACATCCTATTTTTCAGTTGTTTTTAAAGTTTTTGTAACAAAAATGCATTTAAGGAATTTTTTGGAATTTAATAAAGCTTAAAATAAATTTTCAGAAATTAAAAAGGATTTAATCTGATTAAAATAAAAACCTTAACATAAGCTGAAATTATTTTATTTGGATTCCTTGTGTCTCAAGGATTTTTCTGGATTTTTCAGTGTTTTTTGGATTTATTTGCTATTTTCTAGAGCTCCTTTTGTTTTATTTGAATTTCTGATAAAGAAAAGCCCGGAAAACTCACGTGAATAGTGTTGGGCCTAGCCCATTACTGTTCATCGGCCCAGCCGCGTGATCCGCACCTGCCGCGCATTGTGCATCCGGCCGTCCCGCCAGCCGCCTCGCCGCACCCGTCGGATCTTCCCCGCAGCCACGCGTCGTCCATCGGATGGTCCACGCACTGTGCACCGTTGCGATCTCCCGCGACCGTTCGATCATCGCCTGAACCCACACATCGCGCATCCAATGGTTTAGGTACTGCTCATCATTTTTGACCCGGACTCCGCCAGAGCGCCGCCGGTGAGTCTCTACCGCCGTCTTCGCTGACGTTCCGATGACCTACCCCTCTACCCTATCACTGCGCTCGCCGTCGTGTTCACCCACATCGCTCGCAACGCCACACCTCGAAGAGCCGCTGACTCCTTACTTCCCACAGCTAACCACCAAACGACGCGTGTCATTGATCTCTGGTCCGTCTGAACCACCCGCGCCTCCACGGTCGTTCGATCACAGACGGACCGCCCGATCTTCGTCATTGTTTGGAAGGTCCGAACGTTGTCACATCTCCGCAACCGTCTGATATCTCCCAACGGTCGAGATGTGTCACTCAGTTCGGATAGTCCGAACGTCTCCGCACCTCCGCAGCCGTCCGATCCGCGTTGGACCGTTTGTTCTTCATCATCGTCGAACAGTCTGAACGTCAACATCTTCGCAACTGTTTGATCGTCGGGCAGTCCGAACATTGTCGCTTCACAGCCGCCTGATTGTCTTCATCCAAATTGTTGCCGTCTTGCCCAGTCAACCCTAACCGAGTCACCACAACCTCGATAGCCACCTCAGCCGTACCTACCATGTGTTGCCTTGTGTCCTGCCATGTCAGCACTAGAGCCACCCCCAGTTGCCAGTCTCTTTCCACATGACACCGGACTCCGCATCTCTCACTTTCATAGGATCTCCTTCTTTTCCTATCTATGTTTAGACAGCTGACGGCACTACTTTATTGGTCAACTGTTAGGGCACATTTTTGTCTACCGATTTCTCTGTTCCAGCTGTTTTCTATGTTCCCTAGCTTACCATGCAGCTCATTTCGGTAGGACAGCTCACTGATCTTGGTTGTAGGGTTGGTTTTGACTTTCACATCTGTTTCGTTCAGAATTGATAGACAGGGATAATTCTTGGTACTAGCCGCCGCCGTAACGATCACCAGGGTCTCTACATTCTTGATCGCCTTCACCTTCCGTCCTCTGAAGCTCAGCCCTCCACTGCTCTTAAGGGTACGATCTCTATAGAGCGTCTTTACTCTCGAGCTCCCCACTACAGTCATCTTCGCTTTTTTGGTTGCACCTGTTTTGTCCTTCTACAACCTCGTGAGCACACCAAACTATCCATCTAGTTAGTTGAATGCATCTTTCTTGGGTACAGTTCTGAGATAAAGGATATCGCTGCTACGATCCTTCTGCTTGCCAGATGTGGATCTCACGAGATATTGTCTTTGACGAATCTCGACCTTTATTTTATCGAGATTCGGCTCCTCGTCATGTTTCCACAGTTGAGACGATCTCCTGGTTGTCTCTATCTGATTCTTCACCCATTTCCTCTTCTTCATCGCCACCCTCTAGTTTGTCTTCGGTGGTTCCAACTGCACCTACACTTCCTGTGTTGCCTCCTGCAGCACCATCTCTTGCTCCTATAGTACCATCATCTCATTTCTCGGGGGTTCACTACTCTAGACGTCCTCGGCCTTCACCAGACTCTTTTCTTGGTATCTTGCCGACACCGACATCTGATTCATCTGTTGATGCTCCTCATTATGCCCTTCGTGACCGGACATCTCTTCGGCCTCCTGCTCGTTTTGGACTTACTTCGACAGCTTATGCTCTCTTTATCAATGGGCCCACTTCCTATCGTGAGGTTGCTTCCCATTCTGAGTGGCAGCTCGCTATGGCAGAAGAGCTTGATACTTTTCGACGTATGGAGACATGGGACATCGTACCGACACCTGTGCATGCTCGTGCTATCACATGCAAGTGGGTGTACAAAATCAAGACCAGGTCTGATGGTACCATTGAGTGCTACAAATCTCGTCTTGTGACGCGTGGCTTTCAGCAGGAGTATGGTCGCGATTACGATGAGACTTTTGCCTCCGTTGCCCATATGACCACTATTCGCACTCTTATTGCAGTTGCCTCTATTCGTCAGTAGTCTATCTCTCAGCTTGATATTAAGAATACCTTTCTTAATGGTATCTTGCATAAGGAGGTTTACATGTAGCCACCCTCTGGGTATTCTATTCCTGATGGCCATGTCTATCATCTTCGTCGTGCTCTTTATGACCTCAAACAGGGACCCCGTGCCTGGTTTGCTTGTTTTTGCTCAGTGATTACCGCTGCCGGTTTCATTGTCAGTGCTCATGATCCTGTCCTATTTGTCCACGTCTCACCTCGAGGTCAGATACTGCTTCTTCTCTGTGTTGATGATATACTCATTACTGGTGACGATTCCTCCTTCATCACATACGTGAAGAAGCAACTCAGTGAGCAGTTTCTCATGTCTGATTTTGGTTTGCTTACATACTTTCTTAGGATTGAGGTCTTTCCACGTCTGATGGTTACTACCTCTCCCAGCAGAAGTATGTTCAGGATTTCCTTGATCTATCTGGTTTAACTG
The DNA here is from genome assembly GCA_036346265.1 of Melocanna baccifera. NCBI lineage: Eukaryota > Viridiplantae > Streptophyta > Magnoliopsida > Poales > Poaceae > Melocanna > Melocanna baccifera. The sequence continues at coordinate 7,654,338 of CM070682.1, forward strand.
ATACTCGCACTGCTGAGACTCCTATGGAGCTCTCCCTTCAGCTTCAAGCTGCTGATGGTGATCCTCTTGAGGACCCTACTCGTTATCACCATCTTGTGGGGAGTCTAGTATATCTTGTGAGCACTCACCCTGATATTGCTCATGCTGTTCATATCTTGAGTCAGTTTATGACCTGCCCTACTACTTTTCACTACAGCCACCTTATCCGCGTTCTTCGCTACTTGCGTGGAACCATCTCTCGTCGGTTGTTTTTTCTAGATCCACCTCACTACAGCTTCAGGCCTATTCCGATACGACCTGGTCCAGTGATCCTTCTGATCGTCGTTCTTTTTCTACTTACTGTGTTTTCCTTGGCTCCTCCTTGATTGCCTAGAAGACAAAGAAGCAAACTACAGTTTCTCGTTCAAGTGCAGAGGCTGAATTAAGTGCTTTGGCAGCAGTGATAGCAAAGATAACTTGACTGAGGTGGTTACTTGCAGATTTTGAAGTTCTTGTGAGGGGGCCTACGCCCCTTATGTCTGACAGTACAGATACTATCAGTATTGCTTGAGATCCAGTCAAGCATGAGCTCACCAAGCATATTGGTATGAATGCTTCGTACACTCGCTCAGAGGTACAGGGGGTGTCCTTGCTCTATAGTTTGTACCTTCAGAGTTACAGCTTGTGACTTCTTCACGAAACCGCAGACAAGGGTACAACACTTGTATTTTCTCTCTAAACTCAGTGTGTGTGATGCACCATGAGTTCGAGGGGGGTGTTAGAGATAGAAAAGGATACGAATAGGAGATAGAATAGGATTGTTATTTGATTCCTTGTATGCTTCTATTTTCTTATCTGTATATGATATATCCCCTGTACTCTCCTATATATATGGCTCCTTGGGCCTCATGGCAATACACACAATATTCGTAATAAGGCATACGACATCCCCACATGCTTTTCAGATTTCTACTCGAAGTTCTCGCTCCAGAATGTTTTTCTTTTTACACAGAAGGATTTACCCTGCTTGATTAAAATTTAGAAAGCCAAGTTCGATACAAGAACTCCAGAAAATTTTAAGCGTAGTGTAGAGAGACTCGGCACTAGACCTGCCCTGATGCATACAATCCCAACAAACTGATACCATATCTCAAGAGTTGCTACCTTGTTAGCTCGATATCTCGCATCCAACTTCCTGTATAGCACTATGTATTGTCATGGGGCACCCGGGCATGCATGAAAACTTCGATATGCAAAATTTAGTGAAGTACTAAAGTTTCATGCATGTAAGACACTGAAGAGGTAAAGGAACACTGGAAGTAAAATAAAGAGCCACATAAAAATTCAGATATAGTAACACACTGGTAGGTGGTATATGTTTCATTAGCACACATAAAACTTCAACATGTGTTACACAAGCAGACTCACGTTTAATTGAACTGATCACGTGTAGAGATGACACAACCACGTAAACAGCAGCTTATTCGTAAGACGTCGCATAGCCACGAAGCATGCACATGCATGCCGCTAGCTAGCTCTAGGTCTAAAATACGAGTAAATTAAATAAGCAACACACATATGTATGCATGCTTAAATCAGCAAATAGGGAGGGCGACGGTCGCCTTGCTGCAGATTCCAAGGACCTTATTGATGGTGGTTTGATCGACATTGGCACCAAAATTGAGCTTGAGGGCGGTGCACATGCACTTTGCGGCGTCGGGGCTTGAGAGTCCGACCATTCGCGGGCAACACATCGACTTGAACAACATATTTCTCGGCGTAAGTGTAACGCACACTGTGAGGTCTATGTTTATTGGGCACTGACCGTCGGGTTTAGGTGGTGTTGGTACCACAATGGGTGGTGGCGGTGGCGGGGACACGGTCGGAGGCGGGGGAGTTGGGGTTACAATGGGTGGTGGTGGTGGTGGTGGGGACAAGGTTGGAGGTGGTGGAGTTGGGGTCACAATGGGTGGTGGTGGTGGCGGGGAAACGGTCGGAGGCGGTGGAGTTGGGGTCACGATTGGTGTAGGAGGTGGCGGAGTTGGGGTCACAATGGGTGCCGGAGGCGGTGGAGTTGGGGTCACAATGGGTGCTGGAGGCGGTGTTGGAGTCACAATGGGTGCCGGAGGCGGTGGAGTTGGGGTTACAATGGGTGCCGGAGGTGGCGTTGGGGACATGATCGGTGTTGGAGCTGGCGTTGGAGACACAGTGGGTGACGGTGGTGGCATCGGCGGTTGAGTTGGGGGCACAATTGGTGCCGGTGATGGAGTTGGAGACACAATGGGTGCTGACGATGGCGTTGGGGACACGATCGGTGCAGGAGCTAGTGTTGGGGACACGATCGGCGTAGGAGCTGGCGTTGGGGACACAGTGGGTGCTCGCGACGGCGCTAGGGACGCGATCGGCGTAGGAGCTGGCGTTGGGGACACAGTGGGTGCCCGCGAAGGCGCTGGGGACGCGATCAGTGTAGGAGCTGGTGTTGGGTACACGATCGGTGTAGGAGCTGGCGTCGGGGACACAGTGGGTGCCTGCGACGGCGCTGGGGACGCGATCGGTGTAGGAGCTGGTGTTGGGGACACGATCGGGGTTGGAGCTGGCGTTGGGGACACAGTGGGTTCCCGCGACGGTGCTGGTGATGCGATCGGTGTAGGAGCTGGCGTCGGGGACACAGTGGGTGCCCGCGACGGCGTTGGGGATGCGATCGGTGTAGGAGCTGGTGTTAGGGACACAATCGGTGTAGGAGCTGACGTTGGGGACACAGTGGGTGCACGCGACGGCGCTGGGGATGCGATCGGTGTAGGAGCTGGTGTTGGGGACACGATCGGTGTAGGAGCTGGCGTTGGGGACACAGTGGGTGCACGCGACGGCGCTGGGGACGCCATCGGTGTAGGAGCTGGTGTTGGGGACACAGTGGGTGCCCGCGACGACGCTGGGGACGGGATCGGTGTAGGAGCTGGTGTTGTGGACACGATCGGGGTTGGAGCTGGCGTTGGGGACACAGTGGGTGCCCGCGACGGTGCTGGGGACGCGATCGGTGTAGGAGCTTGCGTTGGGGACACAGTGGGTGCCCGCGACGGCGCTGGGGATGCGATCGGTGTAGGAGCTGGTGTTGGGGACACGATCGGTGTAGGAGCTGGCGTTGGGGACACAGTGGGTGCACGCGACGGCGCTGGGGAGGCAATTGGTGTAGGAGCTGGTGTTGGGGACACGATTGGTGTAGGAGCTGGTGTTGGGGACACAGTGGGTGCCCGTGACGGCGCTGGGGACGCGATCGGTGTAGGAACTGGTGTTGGGGACACGATCGGTGTAGGAGCTGGCGTTGGGGACACAGTGGGTGCACGCGACGGCGCTGGGGAGGCAATTGATGTAGGAGCTGGTGTTGGGGACACGATTGGTGTAGGAGCTGGTGTTGGGGACATAGTGGGCGCCCGCGACGGCGCTGGGGACGCGATCGGTGTAGGAACTGGTGTTGGGGACACGATCGGTGTAGGAGCTGGCGTTGGGGACACAGTGGGTGCACGCGACGGCGCTGGGGACGCAATTGGTGTATGAGCTGGTGTTGGGGACACAGTGGGTGCACGCGACGGCGCTGGGGATACGATCGGTGTAGGAGCTGGTGTTGGGGACACGATCGGTGTAGGAGCTGGCGTTGGGGACACAGTGGGTGCACGCGACGGCGCTTGGGAGGCAATTGGTGTAGGAGCTGGTGTTGGGGACACGATTGGTGTAGGAGCTGGTGTTGGGGACACGATCGGTGTAGGAGCTGGCGTTGGGGACACAGTGGGTGCACGTGACGGCGCTGGGGATGCAATTGGTGTATGAGCTGGTGTTGGGGACACGATTGGTGTAGGAGCTGGTGTTGGGGACACAGTGGGTGCACGCGACGGCGCTGGGGATACGATCGGTGTAGGAGCTGGTGTTGGGGACACGATCGGTTTAGGAGCTGGAGCTGGGGACACAGTGGGTGCCCGCGACGGCGCTGGGGATGCTATCGGTGTAGGAGCTGGTGTTGGGGACACGATCGGTGTAGGAGCTGGCGTTGGGGACATAATGGGTGCACGCGACGGCGCTGGGGAGGCAATTGGTGTAGGAGCTGGTGTTGGGGACACGATTGGTGTAGGAGCAGGTGTTGGGGACACAGTGGGTGCCCGTGACGGCGCTGGGGACGCGATCGGTGTAGGAACTGGTGTTGGGGGCACGATCGGTGTAGGAGCTGGTGTTGGGGACACTGTGGGTGCGCGCGACGGCGCTTGGGAGGCAATTGGTGTAGGAGCTGGTGTTGGGGACACGATTGGTGTAGGAGCTGGTGTTGGGGACATAGTGGGCGCCCGCGATGGCGCTGGGGACGCGATCGGTGTAGGAACTGGTGTTGGGGACACGATCGGTGTAGGAGCTGGCGTTGGGGACACAGTGGGTGCACGCGACAGCGCTGGGGACGCAATTGGTGTATGAGCTGGTGTTGGGGACACAGTGGGTGCACGCGACGGCGCTGGGGATACGATCGGTGTAGGAGCTGGTGTTGGGGACGCGATTGGTGTAGGAGCTGGTGTTGGGGACACGATAGGTGTAGGTGCTGGCGTTGCGGACACAGTGGGTGCCTGTGACGGTGTTGGGGACATAGTGGGTGCCCGCGACGGCACTACGGATGTGATTGGTGTAGGAGCTAGCTTTGGGGACACGATAGGTGTAGGAGCTGGCGTTGGGGACACAGTGGGTGCCCGCGACGGCACTAGGGACGCTATCGGTGTAGGAGCTGACTTTGGGGACACGATAGGTGTTGGAGCTGGCGTTGGGGACACAGTGGGTGCCCGTGACGGTGTTTGGGACACAGTGGGTGCCCGCGATGGCGTTGGGGACACGATTGGTGTAGGTGCTGGTGTTGGAAACACGATCGGTGTAGGAGCTGGCGTTGGGGACACAATGGGTGCCCGCGATGGCATTGGGGACGCGATCGGTGCAGGAGCTGGTGTTGGGGACCCAATAGGTATAGGAGCTGGCGTTGGGGACACAGTGGGTGCCCGCGACGGTGTTGGGGACGCGATCGGTGCAGGAGCTGGTGTTGGGGACACGATAGGTGTAGGAGCTGGCGTTGGGGACATAGTTGGTGCCCGCGACGGTGTTGGGGACACGATTGGTGTAGGAGCTGGTGTAGGAGCTAGCGTTGGACACACAGTGGGTGCCGGCGGTGGTGCTGGGGCTAGGTGTGAGCTAAGATGACGACCACCTTGGACAGGCACCAAGACCAAAACAATCATCGCGAGGAAAAGGCCAGGGGATGATATAGACATGGTGGCCATTGTTGCGGATGTTGGTGCCTTTAAAGGGAACTAGGAACTATTTATAGGCAGCTAGCATGCAAGTTGTTGGCGCAGCGCACCGCCAATCAGCTCACAAGTTTCTTAGTTGGTTAATTACTGTTCACGTACAGATTACAGAGTAAACGCTCGCTTGTTTGTACCCAACCGGTCAGCATATGTATGTATTCAACATACGCAACGTGGGCTCCTGGACATTTCGAGTGATCTCAAGACTTTTTTTCTAGGCGCAAAACCAGTAGTGCATGGATGCAACAATGCGCGCATGCTACTGTACAACTCGTGTATCTTGGAGCACGTCAGAATAATGTGCGCCTAACTCAGCGGGTACATGTGCGACACTTGCACATACTTTGCAACTCCAGAAAAAGCTTCCGTCATGTGTAAAGAGATTTAGCACTAATTAGACCTGGCTGATTTCTCCAATCCCCAGTTCACCACCTTAATTGTTACAATATCAATCTCTCCAATCGGCTAAAGCTATCTTGCCCAAAATATATCTTATCAGCTGCTCATTCTCAGATCATCAGTTCTTCGGTTGGTGCTTCACAGTGTAATTGGCCTCACACCAAGTCTCTCTTGTACGGTTACGTTGTACCACAGGGTATTTATTGCTACTCCGCGGAACAGATCCTAGTATATGGCACTTGGGGGGCTATTACCTTGTAATTAAACAATTAGCGTATTAGTCCAAAGGTACTGAGAGTTCTAATTAAAAAAGATATTACCATATATAAATACCCTCATAACTTATGTAGTATGAAAATATTAATGACATTTTATCCTTGCACTATGCAGACTTCAGGCGTTGAATACCCGACATCCTCGTATATGTTTCAGTGTTAATCCCATGATCAGTTGCTAGTACACACATTCACAACATTGAGATCATATCCATATACATCGCATACAATTAATTTACAACAAAAGAGATGTGTACATAAGCGATGTATATAAAGTTTACAATATAAGGCTGATCGGCCAAATAAATAGCAATATGAAGAGTAAAGTGTAGCGAAAGACAAGTAAATAAACCAAAGAGTTCAACGGTGTGCCACCATATCCCACAGGCAATCGACTAGGATAAGGCCCTAGATAGACCCATCGTCGAATCCCCCGGTACCGGGGCAAAGTACGCGTCGTTTGGCATGGTTTCTTCCTCATTCTCTGAACAACAATTATTTAAATAAGGTTGAGTGCATTGTGTATTCAACAAGACTTATAGTATCACAACATATATATGAATGCTAGATTAACAACGAATAAGGCTCTAAGCTACAAGTTATTTTCAGCATAAAACAAGTTTTATTTGCATTATCGATAAGTAGTAATTTACAATGGAATTATGAAGAGTATTTGACATGTAATGAAATAACATTTATATATTTTAATAACAGTAAAATACATATATTCATAGTCCTCTTCCGCTGCGATAATCACACAATTCTCGACCACGGGCATGGCACACGGAGGGCACATACATGCCATCCCAAGTTTGTAAAAGTAAAAACTATACCTATTGTGGTTGCATCCAAGCATACTCATGACTGCGAGCATGGTTATTTAAATAGTTTCTAACACTCTCAAGAGTTCATACAACTTTACCCGCATGAGATAATCAAATACACTGACGACCACTATACGCTTCCGTAGGCATGTGACGATGTAGGACCGAAAGGCAACAGAGGGGGGTGAAAGGTGTTAGACCCCGGAGCAACGACTCATGGATTCTCTGTATAAATCGCACTAGTCCAGGATTAGCTAGTGCATACAGTGGATAACAAAAATTCGTCTCATGCACAATGACATTTATTCATTAACTAAATATAGGTCTGATAGCCAAAGTTACATCAATGGTTTATAAACCAAAATTAAATATAAGCAGCGGAAGAAGAACAATAAAGCAACAGTCCATCCTACCTGCTCACATGCGAATGACTGTAAGACGTGGCCTACTCGTCGCTATCCTCACTGAAGCTGGTGAAAGCATTCTCTAAAAATAGTGAATGAAGCAACATGAGTACATAAAGTACTCTACAAGTTACATTAGGAGGTTTAACAGATATGATGCATGTATGGATATTGTCAAGAGAAGGCACGATATGGTTATTTATGTGTAAAAGTAGAATTAAAGTAAGTACAGTAAATAGATTCAAAAGTAGAATTTGATATAATAGATGGAAGTAGTAATTCAATAAAATAATATCATTAGTGTATGCTCCGATCAAACACTAATCTATCCACAGATATCCCATCTGGTCCATCTTTCTCCAAAAAGATTCCAACCATTTCTATCAAACCACTTTTTGTAAAGCAGAAAGTCTAATCTGTGAAAAACTTTACTCAGTTTACCCATGACCGTGAGCACGGCTATCCAGAATAGTTTAACAATTCGCAGAAGTTGTACAATTTTACCCATAAGATATGATTATTTCATATTGTCGGCCATTACATGTTTTCGTACGCGTGCGACTGAGAAAATCATAACAAGAACTTTACAATACAAAGCTTTCAACCTGGCCAAGCTAACACTAAGATTTGATCCTAGTAAGGAATCCATCAGACTGGGACCCCCTCTTGAGCCGAGTGAGACTTCACATGGCCTACGTCACGCTCACTTTTAACCTACAACGAGATTCAGGTTAGGATTTGCAAATTAGTCAGTCAGAACTGTCCCAGACCAGCCTTGTGATAGTACGAAAAGGGTTTTATAGCAGTAGCTCACAGACCAGTCCTTAATTTGCCTTAAGTTCAAATCACATACCCCTTGTGCCTGACAATCAACATTGTGTCGTTGAACAATAATGCATGTCAACACCCACCACCTAACCATTAGCTTAGATCCAAACTAAGTTTTATATTTTATTTTGAATATACCTTCTTGACTCATCGAAGTTAAGAATATATTTCAAAAGTTTATCATTTTAAGTGAAAAAGGTATCCCCAACTTATGATTATTCTAAGCATGGCTGAGCATTGTTACAAAATGTTCAGTTAATACTAATGTATCAACTAAGTTTTTCTCTATGGTTACAAGACATAATGAGATTCAATGTCAAATTTGGCCATATACAAAGGATTTGAGTATAACTAGAATTTAATTCAAATTTAAACTAGATTTGAATAAAAGTACGCATACATAATAATTTTAAAAATAATATAAATAATTTAAATTACTGAAAGCAACATGATCAAAGATGTTACTTGCGTTGCTTCAAGAATTAGTGGGAATTGTTGTCGAAATTGCACTCTTCCGGGACGTCCCAGCCTACACGTGAAAAGCAAACAAAATAAAGCTAAATATAAATAAAATCCAAAAATTATGAAATTTATACTGAGAGATAGATTATGAATTTTGATAAAACTAGAAACTTGAATCACTTTATTCAGAGTTCGGACAGCTGAGAACGAGCGATTAGAAAATACAAAAAAAAAAGAAAAAACTGAGAATATTTCGAAGGAATATTCCTTCGTGTGGCCAACAAACAGAGTAGCAGCTCCTCGGTTTTAGTTGTGACTCCGGTGAGGGGATATGCGGGAGGTAAAGCCAACTAGCAAAACAGGTTACTAGGGATTCGAGAAACTTGTAGAAAGTGACGGTACGTCAAATGGAGTACGATGACCATTTTGATGGTGACAACGACATGGGTAGGAGAGAGAAATAATACCTAGGTATGGAACATAGAGAGGTAGGGTGAGCACGGGCTAGAATGCTACATGGCGAAGCTAGAAAAATTGTTAGTTAAGCTGGAAACTCACTGTAGACGATGCAATCGATGTTTGAATAACGACGGTTGAAAAAAAAAGGAAAAACTTGGTATCTTGGTGCTCGTTGAAGCAAATCTAAAACCATCTAAAAGGTAGCTATCGGGATGGTTTGACACGTTTCAACGTGAAAGAATCAGAGAAAACATCACTAGATAGATGGGAACGCGAAGTGCTATAGACGGCCATAGCTAGACGTTGGAAGTAAAAAATTTGTAGAAGGTTTATGGAGAATAGGAGAGAAGCACGACATAAAATGTGATGAGGCAAGTCTTACAGAGGTAATGGCATAGGCTAAAACTCATCGAAGGTGATGAATCGACATCGAAAAGTTAAAAACGACTGTTTCCGTGAAAAGCTCAATTTCTATCAATTGGCTCTACGAAAAATCAAATAAAAATAGTGGATGAATTTCTTATAGGCTAGCACACGATATGACGTAAACAAAAATCAAGAAACTCACAGAAAAAGCGGGCTACATGAAGAAACGATTATAGTGTCATGGCTTGACACGGTCGGTGGTGACTTGGGGATCTTTAGGCAATGGTGATGGAAGCACGACGTAGAATGCGTCAAGGTGAACTCAACGGTGTAGACGGCTTAGCCAAAGGACTAACGGAACGCGATGGAGAAGACCTTCGGCAGCTGACGGATTGATGTTGGCATTCCAGGCAAACGGAGAGGAGATAGCAAGTGGGGTTTGCGGTGAAACAAAGAGGGGAATGCAGGGAACTCAATGCTCACCTTGATGGTGGTGGAATATGCACAGTCGACCGGCGGCAACGAGAGAAATGGCGAAGCGATTTGGCCCATGGTGACATCGATGCTCTAGCGAAGGCAAGGGGAGCACCGCGCAGAACATGAAGGCAAAGCCGGTGATATGGTTAATGGTGGCGGTACTCCACTGTATGCGGTGCAAATGGCTGAGGAACGACGTTTGGACGGTGAAATAAAAATGTCGATTATGACAAAGAGAAAGGGAGGGGGACTTGAGATTTTTGGGGATAGATGAGAAAGAGTATGGGCACATGGAGCTCTCTTTTATCAAGGCTGAGGAGGACGGGGGAGGTAGATCAAGCGACGATGCCAATTCGGGGCAACAATTCGTTCTCGCGTAAATGCACATGAAGGAGGGGGAAACGATCGGGAATAGAGGAGTCTTGATGAGAGGAATTGAATGCACTTGATTGCATGAAAAATCATGGAGAATATCTAGTATTTTGAGAAGCTCTAGCCTGCTGGTTCTGGATAGAATGCAATGCTTGGAGATGGAGAGAGAACAGAAAAAAATCAAGAAAAATACACAAAAATATTTGGAACCTGAAAAGATCAAATAAAATAATTTTATATTTAATTTAAGTTTATTTTAATTATTTAAAATGTTTTTATTTTTCTAAGCTTTAAATTATTCCAACAAATTGCAAATGATTCCTTTTGTATTTTAAAACTTCAAAAATGTTCTGAAAATATTTTGGACTTAGGAAATTATTTCTAACTAAAAGTTGGATATTCTTCTTTATAAAATAAATTTCCAAAGAAATACTTTTTAAAAAGCAGAAAAATCAGGTTAACTAAATTTTTAAATTTTCATCAAGCAAATAACACTAATTTTTATTCTAAACTAAATTAATTATTATTTTATTTATTTTATTTTGTTCTTATTTTTTAAATAAAAACCTGTGTGTGATAAATGGTGTTGAATAAAATTTTCCCCTAAATATTCTTGAACATGTTCTCAAATAACTGTAGAGTTACGAAGAATCAAATCCAAAGCCAAAACCCAAAGTGAAACACTCAAGAATGCAAAATCTTGAAGAACTCAGCACCTAGAGGTCTGACCTCCAACTAGATCGCGGTGTGACATCTCCTTGGTGGTCTGACCACCAATCAAGGGGTGGTTTGACCACTCTGGGTGGTCTGATATTTGTTCTAGCATTCTTACCGCTATGAACAGTAATTTCAGACAAATTAGCTGTAAAATCAGCACAGTTGCGAAACTTCAAATCCATGTAACCTTTTGATTTGATAATCCTTTCTACACACATTGCTTAAGATCTCAGAAACCTATTCCATCCATCAATCACAAAAACCCATATGAAAGTTCAGACCTTTTTGAGATTTAAGTAAAGTTGTACCTAAAACAAGCAAAACCCTAAATCGATGATCAAGATTTACTCGTAGGAAGAGGATAGCCAAGATGACTTTGGATATGTTCCCACATGTCATAGTAAGCAAGTACACCAAATAAATCACTCCAAAAACCCTCAGATCAAGAAACCACTTGAAAATAAAAAACATGCTAAAACCGACCTTATATCAAAGTGCCTAGATGGGTGAAGAATGATTCCTAGAGGTTATCTCTATCTCTTATATGTCCTTAGCACAGCAAAATCAAGAAAGGGTGAGAGGAGAGGAAAAACAACCAATCAAGAGCAAATCAATTAAGAAAAGAGATAGCCATGAAGAAGATCAAAGATTGATTCAAATACGGTTAAAACAGGGGTGAAAATAGATCAGATGCGGATCAGATATTGCTCAAACCATATTCGCATCCATATTTTTTCTTGGATTCAAATAGAATCGGACAAACGTCGGATACGAGTATGGACCGGACAAATATCAGATAGGAATTTGGATTGGATTATACTCAAAATTGGATCAGATTCGACTATTTTATGGATTCCAATAATTATTCGTGGTCTCTCCTATGTAAAACATGGCACTTAATTATTTTAATATTTTAAATTGATAAATAACTGACTCAGTGACTCTAACATGTAATTGTGTATTAAATATTGATAGCAACAAATGAATCATTCATCTCATGTATTTGTATAATGCAGCTTTTGATGATAGCTTCATATCCTATGACGTAATGAAGTTTAACAGATCAATATTGGTTTTATAGTAATATTTATGCCTATTTTTTCTAGTTTATCATATAATCATTGATCATTCCTGCCATTTAATTTGTCACTAGTCTTAATTAATTCTAGATATAATATAAATAAATTGGTTATAAACATATCAAATTTAGCTAAAAAGAGAATGCAAAAAGCTTTATTTGAGGATGTGCCAAAATAAAAAAATTAAAGTCCACCATGATGATGGGCTCGTCGAGATGATCGAAATACATATATAATATGCCCAATTTAGATGTCAAACGTAAAAGATACATATTAGTAAGTTGCTGCCATTATATCAGTTGGATTGGAGATTCATACCAGATCCGTATCCGAATCCAGGCAGTACGTATTCGAATCCAACATAATTGGATCCGCTTTCTATTTGGATTCAACAAATCTGAATTCGATAACCGGATATTATCCAGATCTATTTTCACCCCTTCTCAACTACCAGCAGCAGTACCTGTTGATACAAAACATCTACACTTATTTTAATAATCCAGGAGCCATGCATGCGCTATGTTCAGGCACAGATACTAGGAGTGAACACCATAGTAGCTCAACCATTAGTGTAACTCGAGTCCCTACTCAACTCCTTAAATAGAGAACACATACACAGTAGCACATGCATGGCAAATCATCACGTCACATCAAGCACTGGCTTCACAAACCTGTAACCGAGCTGACACGAACAGGGTATATGCATGGTCAAAACAGTAAGCACGCAAGACTAATTTTTAAGCGTAGTGTAGAGAGACTCGACACTAGACCTGCCCTGATGCATACGATCCCAACAAACAAACTGATTACTGATACCATATCTCAAGAGTTGCTACCTTGTTAGCTCGATATCTCGCATCCAACTTCCTGTATAGCGCTATATATTATCACGGGGCACCCGGGCATACATGAAAAAGGGTGCCATACATGAAAACTTGGATACAGGGGCGAAGCCAACGGGTAAGCTTAGTAAGGCTCGAGCCTACCCTCTCCTGATGGCAAGGAACACCCCCTCGGACTGGTGCACATGGCACACCCCGCCGGCCGACGAGGCGATGGGCAGGAAGACCGGCAGCAAGTTGCAAAGAAATACAAAAATGAAAACGCCTGGGCAGCTAGGCCTGGTTCGTCAGCCCCTTGTCCTTCAGAAGCCCAACAAATCCATCTCACCGACCCATTTAGACATCAACTCATAATTCACAAACCCTAGCAACAAGTACCAAATTATCAATTGGAACTTTAGAAGGCACTGACTTACGACCTACAGAGTGCGGAGAGAGGGCTGACAGCGCAAAGGCGACCGGGCGAGCAGTCAGTAGAAGGGGGTGAGGCCGCCTCCGCGTCGGGAGAGCTAGATCTAACGCCTGACAACGAGGGCTGGGCCGCGGCCGCCGAGGGAAGGTAGATCCGGGCCCCAGCCATCCGGGGGTAGGGGAGCTGGACCGGGGCGCTGGGGCTGGGGAGGCCATCTGGATTCGGGGGTAGGCGAGCCGGGGTGCCCGAGGAGGCGAGGCCGCGAGGGGGAACTGAGCCGTCGAAGTTGGGGTGTCTGAGGGGGAACCGAGCCGCCAGATCCAGGGGCAGCCAGGCAGGGGAGCCGGTTGGGGCGTGGGGGCAGCGAGGGGAGTAGGAGTAGCACGGCGCCGTGGGGGGGCTGAGCGAGAGCGGGCGCGATTGAGCGATTGACAGAGAGGCCGAGAGACCGACTGAGCCGTTTGAGCAAGATTTTTATTGAGTGGCGACTGAGAGAGAGAGACCGGTCAGCCGTCAGCTCAACAGCTGGTAAAGTGGTAAGGTGTTTGATCTCTCTTGAGTCTTGATTACTATTTTAGAGTTAAGTTGACATTTTTAGTATATAATTGTAAGATATTAGATAGTTAATAGTTTAATCCTTATACTTTATTTATAGATTTGTAATTTTGTATTGACAAAAATTAATAATTTATTTATAGATTTTGCTATAATGAAGGAACAAACTTTGTGTAACTATTTTGCAAGCAATTCAAATAGTTCTCATCCAACTGATGAGAATAGATGAGAATACAACTCAACTAAAAAAGTTTCGACTAGAATTTAATCCAATTGTCGAGGTATCTACTTTTTATTTCTCTGTTTTATGTTGTTTGTCTTCAATTGTGTAATTTCTATATGAATTTAAAATTCTATAAGAGTAAAATACTATATTTGTGTCAACTTAGTTTAGTTTAACAAATGATTCAGCCCACCCTCAAATTTATTTCTGACTTCGCCACTGCTTGGATATGCAAAATTTAGTGAAGTACTGAAGTTTCATGCATGTGAGTAAGACACTGAAGAGGTAAAGAAACACCGCAAGTAAAATAAAGAGCCACATAAAAATTCAGATATAGTGACACACTGGTACGTGGTATATGTTTCATTAGCACACACGAAACTTCAACATGTGTTACACAAGCAGACTCCCGTTTAATTGAACTGATCACGTGTAGAGACGACACAACCACGTAAACGGCAGCTTATTCGTAAGACGCCGCGCGCACAGCCACGAAGCATGCACATGCATGCCGCTAGCTAGCTCTGGGTCCAAAATACGAGTAATAAATTAAATAAACAACACATACATATGTATGCATGCTTAGATCAGCAAACGGGGAGGGCGACGGTCGCCTTGCCGCAGACTCCAAGGGCCTTGTTGATGACGCTTAGATCGACACTGGCACCAAAATTGATCTTGAGGGCGCTGCACATGCACTTAGGGTATCTCCAATGGTCCTAGCTAGCAACTAACTAGGAGACTTCCACATCATCAACCAAATAGCTAGCATACAAAGGACTGTCTATAAGGATAGCTATTTGATACTTACATGCACACATAGTCATTTATAGAGACTGCCTCGTTTTCTGTTATAGCCTAGTGCTTAAGGAAGAGCTGGCTTGATTTTTTTTGCATACTCTCTTTCCTCCACATAGGATTTATGCTGATGTGTACATGCAAATAGCCAGCTGACTCAGACCATTGGAGATGCCCTTAGCGGCGTCGGGGCTTGAGAGTCCGTGCATCCGCGGGCAACACAGCGGCTTGAACATCAGGTCGCTCGGCTTAAGCTTAACGCACACTCTGAGGTCTATGTTTTTTGGGCACTTACCGCTGGGTTTAGGTGGTTTTGATGCCCGAGATGGCGTTGGTGCTACAATGGGTGGTGGCGGTGGCGGAGACACGGTTGGTTCTGGAGGCGGTGGAGTTGGGGTCACAATGGGTGTCAGTGGCAATGTTGGGGATACGATCGGTGTAGGAGGTGACGTTGGGGTCACGATCGGCATAGGAGGTGACGTTGGGGACACAGTGGGTGACGGTGGTGGCGTCGGCAGTTGAGCTGGGGGCACAATTGGTGCTGGTGATGGTGTCGGGGATATTGTGGGTGCTGACGGTGGTGCTGAGGCTAGGCATGAGCTAGGATGACAACCACCTTGGACAGGCACTAAGACCAAGACAATCATTGCGAGGAAAAGGCCAGGGGGCGATATGGACATGGTGGCCATTGTTGCGGATGTTGGTGCCTTTCAAGGGAACTAGGAACTATTTATAGGCAGCTAGCATGCAAGTTGTTGGCGCAGCGCACCGCCAATCAGTTCACAAGTTTCTTGGTTGGTTAATAGTTCGCGTACAGATCACATAGTAAACGCGCGCACACACACATATATAGGAAAAATACTTTCTACTCCAAGGTGTAGTTACACCCATCTTTATTACCATCCAATTGCATTTAGATTAATGCACGTTTAAACGGGTCGCGAACGCAAACACTTGCACATCTACCCCACCCGTTCCTCGCTCCGTGCATGCGATCCGTTTATTTCCCCCACAATTTTCGCTACCTCAGTTCTTTCCCTAGCGTTCCGATTTGATCGCGTCCGGATTTGTTGCCCAACGCGAGAGCTCCAGATTTTCCGGCGGCCATCGCAATCCTGAGCTCCGGCGGCTTCCATCCCTATTAGCCTCCCTCCTGACTGCTTTCGAGAAGAACATGGCACGGGAAAAAGTTCCTTCATCCCGACCCGTTTTCCTCCGGATTCGCGTCCTCGCCGGCGGCCACGGCGTCGGGGGTGGAGCTCGTCAGAGAGCAAGCGCCGGCGCTGCAACTGACGCCGTCACCTCCCTGGAGCCTCACGCTCTCCCGTGCTTTCCCCAGGTGCGTCCTGAGCCGCCCGCGTGTCCCCCTGTCGCCTCTTTAGCTTCTCGCTTGAACTCTGCTCGCGAGGTGCTCGACGTAATGTCTACGTGAGATTCTCTAGCAGAAAATTTTAGGCTGCCCTTTTCCGTCGCTTCTAGCATTGAGTCTTTGTTTTTGTGGAAATCTTCTAGAATCTTCCCCCGTTCCAACTTGCGATTTGTTCCTACTAGATGTTCCTTAGTGCCGGAGGGATTGGATCTTCCAAAATTTATGCAGAACCGCATCTTTGTTGGTGTATGCAATCCATAGGCTAATACTCCCCTGCATGTTAAAGAAATCATGTTAAAGCAGCAACTAAGCTGTTGTTGGGCAATTGTGACATTCTAGTGGATGCAATGGAAGACTTGAAAATAAAGAAATCATGTTAAAGCTTATCAGATTTCGTATTTTGTATGGTATCATGCTACTTTGTTCTTCAGTAGTATGTTTTTGTTCTTCAGTAGTTTCTCCAGCTGCAGAATACTCCCCTACAAGTACATCTTTATGATCTCTTTAAAGGCTTCTCCGATATGAAGAATAGCATTATTGATTCTTGAAAATAGGCCTTGCTATATGTTCGAATATGTTTTTTTACAAATTATGACGATTTGGCTTTTATGTTAATGGAGCATTACTTTTTTATAATCAGTATTGGTATACTCTCATAGTATCATACTACTTTGTTCTTCACTAATATGTTTTTGTTCTTCAGTAGTATCTCCAGCAATCACAAAAACTAACACCTTTTACCAAGATGCAACGAGCTACTTACATATCCCTTCTAGTTACAGCTTCAAGGGGATATATCCTCAATGTCCTACTAGTGTTGGGATCAAGCATCTGAATTCCAGTTGAAGCTGGAATTAGTGGTGGTATAAGTAGTAGTGTAGCTGGCTGAGCACTAATTTCAGCCAAAAAATTAACCATGCATCATGTATCAAAAGTTGAAGCTCGTGCAAAGGCTAGGGACTGTACACAAATCAATACAAAGCCTATATGTGCTCTGTTGATATGTACAAGAAGCCAACCATCTTCTTGATACTCCACTTGTTTGCATATAATGCACGCTACCCAGCTGATCCCCTTCAGTGCCATTACTGTCATATATGTTAACGTCTAAATGTTTGATTTGTTGAGTTTTATCATGTATAACGCCATTAAATATTTGGATTCTAGTTATAGTCTTGACACCCTTCATCCGTCTCCCGCACAAATTGTTGTACGAATGTACTGTAGTGAATACATTACTTTGGATTTATTTTTCCTCATTGGATTCGTGTATCACTGTACTGAATCCATCTAGAGAAAAAAACAAAAAGACTGACTTGAACCAAAATTTCAGAAAAAGACCAAAAGTAACAGAACTATATTAAGCACACATCAACTTGTTTTAAGCAAGCATACATATCTCATCACTCTTAAGGTCGTCACTAGACCTTTTGTATTTCTAAACGAGCTAGTGATTGTTTGTTTGCATTTATTTTGTACTCGTTAACTCTGACCATGGCATCCGTTAAAGACTTGCTATATTGTGACCTCCCCGGAGCCTCACGCTTTCCCCAGGTGCGTCCTGAGCCGCCCGCGTGTCCCCCTAGCGCTTTCGCATGGTATCATACTACTTTGTTCTTCAATAGTATATTTTTGTTCTTTAGTAGTTTCTCTAGCTGCAGAATACTCCCCTACAAGTACATCTTTATGATCTCTTTTAAGGCTTCTCCGATATGAAGAATAGCATTATTGATTCTTGAAAATAGATCCTGCTACATGTGTGAATATGTTTTTTTTACAAATTATGACGACTTGGCTTTTATTGTAATGGAGCATAACTATTTTATAATCAGTATTAGTATACTCTCATAGTATCATACTACTTTGTTCTTCACTAGTATGTTTTTATTCTTCAGTAGTATCTCCAGCATCAAAATACTCCCCTACAAGTATAATCTCAGTAGTATCTCATAGTATCATTTCTTTTGTTATACTATGAAATTGTCATCACCATTCCCCTCATTACTGACACTACAAGCTACCATTGTAGGTCATGACCGAATCAAATAATATGATCAATCCATCTAGTGGCAGTTGCTCCAAATCTACTTTTACAAGGGCTTTTACTTAAACCTTCAACAAATACAGCAAGCACTCAGGTTTGATGTCAAAATCCATGACGAAACATTCAATGTTGCTGTTCAAGCGATCTTTGAAGATGAACTATATAGGTTCAAGGGCACTGACTTTTTAGGTTGGAGACATTTTATAAACCAAGATTTCTCAGTAAGTGTACAATAATACTACATTTCTGATTTGTCTAGTATGTGATGGTTTCAGTATCTTTTTCACGACGGGAGAACTAGCTAGTTTGCATCATATTATCATACGCGAGAAGTGGTATGTAAACTGAATACCTATTCTATGTACAAGTACGGTATGCAGTAGTATATTGTTTCGCAAGGCAGGAAGTGGTATGGATCCAGCGGTATGCAGTAGAATATTTTACACTACGCAGTTAGAATACATGCCGTGTAGTATTCTCAGACATGAGAAGTGGTATGTATACTAAATACATATTCTTTGCATAAGTGAGGTATGCAGTAGAATGTTTTTCACAACGCATGAAGTAGTACGTATACTACGCCCTAACGCTGCCAGGCCAAAACGGTATACGGGCCGTTCGAATGAAAGAAAGAGAAAGGCCCATTCGTGCATGAAACAAGCGCTAAGCTCCAGATGTTTAGTACCATACCGCTCGGGCAGCTGAGAGCGCACCTGTTTAAATACGTCGATCCGGTGAATAAGGTCGAGGAAGTTCCTGGTCTGGAGGAAACGAGCATTAAAATTGGAAGGCTTCAAGCGGCGAGTGTTGACCCTACGGTCCCCTTGACCTCACCCGCCCTGTTTTTTTAACGGGTATGTGATGGTTTTAGTATCTTTTTCACGACAGGAGAACTAGCTTGTAACATATTCTCATACGTGAGAAGTGGTATGTATACTAAATACCTATTCTATGTACAAGTGCGGTATGGAGTAGTACATTTTTTCACAAGGCAGGAAGTGGTATGAATCCAGTGGTATGCACTAGTATATTTTTCACTACGTAGAAACAAACGCTACTACGGACGATGCGGCCTACGAGTAAACGCTATAGCAGAAACAAACTCCATACGCGTAAACGCCAAAACTACCTACGCCTAAACGCCAGCCTATGCGGCGTAGAATACACAACCATATCACATACTCCGGATGACAGCTAACCAACACGAGTGCCCCAGAATAAATGGCATGAACCTACGCGTACATACTGCTGATCCGAAAAAATCCTGAAGATAACATTTTCGATACTCCCATTCTTCTCCATCTTTAGAGCGTGCAAAATATGGTAATTTTCATGCCTGTTAGTAACGTTTTCAATTATGAGACGTGATGTAGTAGTATCCGAAAAAATACTACATACATAGTTTTTGTTCGCTTACCATATATGGAAACTTCTTTCTAATGGAAAACTGGACAGAAATTCAGCAGCATTATATGGTTTTTTGTTGCTAGGCAGAGGCAGGGACTGGGTAGAGGTATTATACTCGCAGCGTATCATAATTCTTGTCCACCTGCACATGTACACTGCTTCCCCATTACATGCATACTATATACTCCCTTCGTGCGGACCGGTACTTTCCTACGTGCGTATCCATATATACTTCCTTCGTGCGTCTATCTTTTGTAAATGTACTACATGCTTGCATTCTGGTGTGACAAATACTGCTTATCATGTTGGCGAGTATGTAGAACCTTCTCATGTAGTTACGTGATCATACAGCAACGGTGCCCGAGTTTACTACTGCCATCAGGAGTTTACATAGTATCCGTACAAATATTACTTATCGCGTAGGAGAGTACGTACAATATTCTCAGGTAGTCAGCAGTTCATACATAAAGAGTGCACGAGATACATAATGTCATACTACTGGTTGACATGCACATGTTCACTACTTACCCCATACATGCATACTACATACTACTGATCCGTGCGTCTACTGAGAAGATACTACATACTATTTGGCGAGCAGGTAGTCATGGATCCATACTACTGATCCGTGCGTCTACTGATGCATGCATACTTGGCAAATATCATACTCCTGATCCGTGCGTCTCTCTTTTTGAAAATTACTGCATGCATGCATTCAGGGGTGCGTTGGCGAGTATGTAGAACAATCTCAGGTAGTTACATAATCATACAACAGGTAGAATCTTCTCAAGCAGTCAACAGGAGATGAGATAATCAGGTGCGTTGGCGAGTATGTATAACCTTTTAAGGTTGTTAACAACTCATACGTACACGAGATAATTACGGACATCAAGTGCGATTCTTACGGCCATCAGCAGGTGTTTCTTACGGCTTTTAACGAGCAGGCACTCTCCAAACCGATCCAATAATATTCCAAATCATTTGGTAGTATCCCGAGATAGATAGACGATAGATACTATGGACTCTCTTACAATTTTTTCATGTGGTTCACATTGGAGTATCTTATATTTAGTATATGAGTATACATAAAGTGATAAATGAGTATTTCAAATTTATTTAGGTGGTATATTAGATGTGGGTGTAATTACACTCTGTGTAAAAGTATTTTTCTTATATATATATATATATATATATATATATATATATATATATATATATATATATATATATAGGAAAAATCCTTTCTACACCTGTGTAGTTACACCCATTCTCTTGCCATCGATTGCTTTTAGATTAGTGTACAACTTAACGGTCATGACGCAATTGTTGCTTATCTACCGCACCCGGCTAGTCGCGGATTCCTTCCGTTCTTTTTGCTAGATTTTTTTCGCTACCTCAAGTCCTCGCTGTTGCTGTTTTGCATCCCAATTCGGTGGACTCCCGAATCCTGGATTTGTCGCCCCCTGAGTTCCGTCCATTTCCTTCGTGAGATCCGGCGACTCCCACCCTTGTTCTCTTGCCGACCGCCTTGGGCTGCCGCATAGTTCACATTTTCGCCGCATCTTGGGCCGCCCCGCCCCTCCTTGTCCATCTATTGTTTCGGCCATCTCAATCCTGAGCTCCGGCGACTCCCATCCCTGGTTGCTTCCCTGCCTCGTGCTTGTGAGAAGAACCACGGCACGGTAAAAGGATCCCGTATTTGCGGCATCTTGCGCTGTCGTGCCGCCGCCCTAGATCCTCTCTCTGGCCGACCGGCACCACATTGGGTCTCTTCCCCGAGCCTCCCTGACGACTTCACCAGATCGTCGGTGACCTGGAAGCTGTCGGCTTGGCGGCGTACCCGGTTGCCGATTAGGTATTCAGGATTGAGGAGATTTCTTCTCTGATCTTATGCGGTAAGTTCTTCACAACATACGATTTCCTCTCTTTTTCCATTTGATTCCCACAATTTTTAATCAACATCCGTGCCAACTTTAATCCTACTGTTTGTTGCATGTTCATACCACCATTCTTCAATAATACTTTGTTCTTCAATAGTATGTGTTGTATAAACACTCAGTATATACATACTCCCGAACCGGCTGCAAGACCAGGGTGTAGCAAATAAACTAGAACCGTCTGATTTTTTTCTTACATACTCACTACCGCGAGTACAGCGTGGCTGAAATGTGGAGATGAGTCTTGGTATACACAATAGAATCAAGACGACAGCCATGCCAAGGTACTGAAAGTTAGCCTTGACATGCTGTTCGTTGTGAATCTAAAATGACTGAAACGAAAATGTTTGATAAAAGATTGGAAGTATGTACATGATAAACGATGTAGTACTGATTGTAACTTTGTATGCCATTTGGTAACTATTGCAAGTATGTCAGCTCACCTAGCAGTATCCAAAAAAAATACTACTGACATAATTTTTTGTGGATGTGCATAGTTTTTTCTAAATGAAAACCTGAGAGATATCAAACAGCACTATACCTTTTTTGGTTGGTACTCATTAGAATTATACTCGCACAGTATCATACTACTTGTCTTATACTACACCAAGCATTCGATCTATGGTATCATACTTCCATCTGTGCATTCGATCTAGAACCACTGTCCAAAAAAGTATAATTTGCCTTGACATGTTGTTTGTTGTGAATATAAATTGATTGAAACGAAAATGTCTGATAAAAGAATGGAAGTATGTACATGATAAACAATGTAGTACAGATGGTAATTTTGCATGCAATTTGGTAACGATTTCAATTATGCATGCAATAAAAAATCGTAACTCCGATTGACTTCAAAATTTGACAGAATAAACTAGACAAGATTATTGAACTAACCCAACTAGAATCACGTCAAACGGAGGTCTAGAACTCGAGATATAAAATAAACAAACTTGCTGATGTAGAAGTGATGAGAATTAATTAAGCTCTAATTATGTGATTAAGCTAAAACAGTAAAAACTAATAAACCAAAACTTTCCAGTCACCTAATCAAGGTCTCTAAATCACCAAGTCCAACCTAGCACAAATAATACATGCGGATTAACAACCATGCAACTTAATTAACCATTGATTAATAGCTATCATCTGATCACCAATAAACCTGTGATTAATAGCTATCATCTGGTCACCAATAAACCTGCATGCGGCCAGCTACGTAATCACCTTTAGCTAATTACAATATGCATGCGAGCACCTTTCTAGTAATTTTACAAGCATGCAACCTTTTCAAGTGGCCTTCATGCATGCACACAAAAAGCGCCAGAACATGCAACCATTGAGAGAATAGTTGGCCAACAGCATGCATGCATGCAATTACTTGACATGAAAGAAAATGTCAAATAGCAAGAATTATTAACTAGAAGTGGCAGTCAAGTAGCAACCAACTTCTTCTACTCATCAAGGCCACGGCACGGCGTTCGTTGATGAGCAGAAGAAGTTGGTTGCTACTTGACTGCCACTTCTAGTTAATAATTCTTGCTATTTGACATTTGAGTGCCGTGCACGGCGTTCGAAAGCAAACGGTTGAGCTCGAACGCGAACTCTGACGTCCCTCCGGAAAATGCCGCCTGATGTCTTCTGTTTCTTCGTGAACGCCTCGCTCGTGCCGTCTAACGAACAGCAGCCGCCTTGCAGCACTTCCGCTCACCGCCCGCTCTGTTTATTTCTCAGTAAAAAGTCACAGAACAAGCCAACAACCGCAAGCACTTTTTCTTCTATTCAAAAACTGCGGCAAAACAAAGCCACAGCCCTCACGTTCTTTTACAAAAATCACGGCTTACATCCACAGCACCCTGCCGCCTGCTGCTTCTTTCTTTTTATCTCAGAAAGGTCACCGAGTCCTTTTACAATTCGATCGCTGTCATCCTCTTTTTTTTTTTACTAGCCTATCTCATGATCCTATTTTTATCTCCAAAAAGAAAACATCCAATCCGTACACGTCTATACAAAACCAACTCCGATCCGTATACAACTCGTATACGCCCCTGTCCGGGCACATGCAGCCTTACCGCATGCCTCCGCCATGACGTATCTCCGCGTCTCCAACGCCGCGTCATCTCCATACGCATTGTTCTCTAGCCTGAACGTCCCGCACGACATCCTTGACCGATAGGACCTCAGTTCCTCCCTGAACTTAGTCCCGAAACCTCAATTCCACCTGAACCTAGTTTCAGTCTCATCATTGACCACGTTCCGCCTCAAGCAACACCTGCACATGAATAACCACACAATCGCGTACGAGCACAAGTCCACGACTTGACTTAAGTCAATCCGCACAATATCTCACACAAGCGTATCATACAACATACGCTAATCCGTACACGCAACACATAGGTAATATCATAACCAACGTTGTCAATTATTCATCACCTAAAATATGCTAGACATGACCACATAGTCTAACACTCAGATCATCAGTTCTTCGGTTAGTGCTTCACAGTGTTCACACCAAGTCTCCCTTGTATGGTATACGTTGTACCACAGGCTATTTATTGCTAATTGCTACTCCGCGGAACAGATCCTAGTATATGGCACTTGGGGGGCTATTACCTTATAATTAAGCAATTAACGTATTACTCCAAAAGTACTGAGTGTTCTAATTAAAAAAAAGGCATATATACGACTTCATCTTCTAATCTGGCCGGAGTTTAAATCAAGAGAACCAGCAACATAGTTGCCAAGCATCATGATCCACGAAAGCAGTACTCATGGTAAATATGGCAGTGTTATTACGGGGCATCCGGGCATGCAAGGCAACTTTTCTTTGTAAAATTTGAGGTAGTTTGATGCCTGTAATTAACTATAGGGAAGAATCTGAAGAGGTAATGGAACACTCATGGTAAATTTGAATATTCTTGTATACGAATATGAATTGAATATTGTAACAAATATGAATTCGAATGAAATATCTACTCAATTCGACCGTACATGGATATCCTCATAACTTATGTAATATGATGATATTAATGACATTTTATCCTCGTATTGTGCAGACTTCAGGTGTTGAATACCCGACATCCTTGTATATGTTTCCGTGCTAATCCCATGATCAATGGCTAGAACACACATTCACAACATTGAGATCACATCCATACACATCGCATACAATTAATTTACAACAAAAGAGATGTGTACATAAGCGATGAATATAAAGTTTACAATATAAGGTCGATCGACCAAATAAATAGCAGTATGAGGAGTAAAATGTAGCGAAAGACATGTAAATAAACCAAGAGTCCAACGGTGTGCCAATAGCCCATAGGCAATCGACTAGGATAAGACCCTAGAAAGACCCATCGTCGAATTCCCCGGTACCGGGGGCAAACTACGCGTCGTCTGGTATGGTTTCTTCCTCATTCTCTGAACAACAATTATTTAATTAAGTTTGAGTACATTGTGGACTCAGCAAGACTTATAGTATCACAACATATATATAAATGCTAGATTAACAATGAATAAGACTCTAAGCTACAAGTTATTTTCAGCATAATACAAGTTTCATTTGTAGTGCTCTTACCACATTTGTATTTGTATTTTATAAATAAATATGAATACAGTGGTGGCTGTGGCGGAGACATGGTCGGTCCTGGAGGCAGTGGAGTTGGGGTCACAATGGGTGCCGGCGGCGGCGTTTGGGACACGGTCGGTGTAGGAGGTGGCGTTGGGGATACAGTGGGTGATGGTGGTGGCGTCGGCGGTTGAGTTGGGGGCACAATTGGTGCTGGTGATGGCGTTGGGGACACAGTGGGTGCCGACGACGGCGATGGGGATATGATCGGTGTAGGAGCTGGCGTTGGGGCCACGATCAGTGTAGGAGCTGGTGCTGGAGAGACAGCGGGTGCTCGCGATGGTGCTAGGGACACGATCGGTGTAGGAGCTAGTGTTGGGAACACGATAGGTGTACGAGTTGGAGTTGGGGACACAGTGGGTGCCCACGACGGCGTTGGGGATGCGATCGGTGTAGGAGCTGGTGTCGGGGACACAATGGGTGTGGGAGCTGGCGTTGGGGACACAGTGGGTGCCCGCAACGGCATTGGGACGCGATCGGTGTAGGAGCTGGTGATGGGGACATAGTGGGTGCCGGCGATGACATTGGGGACATGATCGTGTTAGTGATATGCCCTAGAGGCAATCATGGAGATGATTGTATCACTTCTATGTTTATGACCTTTTGAATAATATATTATTTTTTCCTTGAATAAATGTCTTTGATATTGATCAACAAGTATGTGATTTATTCGTGAAACTTTTTGTTTTTGTTTTTTATATTATTCTAAATTATCCTTAATCTTATATCATTATATGGGATAATTATAATTTACAGATCAGCATATGTATTGATTGATGATCATGTTTCACGGATCATGGATATAGGATATCAAATCAATAATGTGGACACATGTTAGAAAATATGGTGTTGGATTGACTCACCATGAGACATTGCGGGAATTGTTATATTCTTAAGTGTCATCAGTTGATCTCATATATAGTGTATGTGGGATCTTTAGACCTGAGATCGTCATTGTTTCGTACATGTGTAATAGTTTACTTAGGGGTTACCAAACACTACTCCGTAACTAGGTGGTCATAAATGTAGCTTTCGGGTTTACTATGAAACATGCGGAGGGATATAAGCGATCAAGATGGAATTTGCCCCTCCTATATAACGGGAGAGATATCTCTGGGCCCCTCAGTGTGATTGGATTAAGAAAGTGCATGACCATGCCGAATGTGGTTGAAGAGTCAATCACAACTGAGTAATCCATCACAGGTTCGAGTAAAGGATCGAGCTATCATAGGATGTCACGCTTCTCGCCTTGAGTTCGATCTGATATCGTGAGGCAAAGGGATCCGTACATAAGCATTATATAGGTTCATCCGATATGATCTTTATATATATTTGGGGGTCGTTATGTCCTGCTAGGGACCGCTACCGACCTATGGACCGGAAAGGAGTTTTCGGCCCATGGCCAAATGTAAATGAACCTACAGGGTCACACACTTAATGGGCTGGAACGATAAGGGTCTGGATGATGGTTTCCGAGTGGACTTCCATATCCACTCGTATCAGATATGGATCCGATTGGAGACTATATAATGGGAGGTGCGGGGGCTGATGAAAACATCCCAAGAAACCCTAGCCGCCACTTCTTATAACCCTTGCCGTGCGCGTTGGTGCTAGCACACCGACGCACGGTGTTTCCTCCCAAGACGTGTGGATCTTGGTAGAGGCGCTGCTACAACTGCGGCGCTGATCGGGACGATCGCAAGGAGGAGACATTTGGCCGGAGGACGATCGTCTACTTTCACCTACACCGACGCGCTCTTCGTTGAATCGGCTACTTCAACTCTATTTCCGCTGCATTGCGCGTCTTGTGGTAACAATCTATGATCTCTTTACTCGTATGGCTTCCTGGTTTACGCGGTAGAAAATTTTAATTCGCGCTAGTGTAGCCTACCCATATCCCAACAGATCGGTGTAGGAGCTGGTGTTAGGGACACAGTGGGTGCCCGTGACGGTGTTGGGGACACGATCGGTGTAGGAGCTGGCGTTGGGGCCAAGATCAGTGTAGGAGTTAGCCTTGGGGACACAGTGGGTACTCGTGCGCACGTATGTGTAGACTAATTGCTCCCCCGTTAATTTGTTCCCAACATCTATATATTCAACTGACATAACGTGGGCTCATGGACATTTGGAGTGATCATCTCTAAGACTTTGCAAGCTCCAAATTAAACATATGATTGTGCATGTGCATCCATGAGCGCATGCTACTCGTGCATAAAAGACATGCCGTTGCGGGGCTCTGAGCACGTCAAAATAGTGTGCGCGTAATTCAACCGGTACATTGGTACATAGACCAACTCCTAGTCCTTGTTCCTTAGGAGTATGAAATACTTGCTCGTGAACCCATACCTGTCATACGGGGCTGGAAGCTGGCTGAAGCGAGGAGGCGGCGCCCGCACGGAAGAAAATTATATGGGAGACGGCCTCTAACTCCACCTCCTAATTAAGGCCCTATGCAAGATCCTGCCATGTTGCAAACAACACTAATCTCGGAACAACCCACCTTTAACACATATCCTTTGCTCTCTCTTCAAAGGGTCGTTAGCTTCGGCCTGCACCACCATGGCAAATTCGTTGTTGGCACTGATCGGCTCACTGCCCATCGTGCCTCCTGTCGTTCCTCCTACCGGATGGACATCCGCCCGGAACAGGCGCCATCTTCACTGGAACAGACGCCTCTTGAGTCGTGCGCATCGGCCGCCACGAAGACTGGGTCTCATCATCCGGGTTTGTCTCCATCTTCCGGGTCCTCCGCCTCCAGACGCACATTGCCATCGCCGGGTCTGTCGCCGTCCGCCGTAGCAGCGCACGAAGCGCCGCAGCCTCCCCCGACGCGTCACATGTGGAGCCGCCGCCGGATCCGTTAGCGCCTGCCGCGTTCCGCAGCCAACCCGCCACCGTCTATGCCACGCTTGCCCACCGCAATGTGTGTTGGACTTAACCACGTCGCACCTGGGTTAGTCGTCAAATTTATTCATAGCCGTACTGACTTAGTGCGTGTGCTAACAAAGTTAGTGCATGTGTTACGAGAATTCGTCAATCGCTCGGATGTGGGATGGCACATCATAAAGAGCTGGACAACAAGTATGCAAGTTAAGTGTATTTATGAATATCATGAATAATTCAGACGTGAGATAGCATATCGTAAAGAGTTAGACGTGGCGTGTAAGTTAGGTCAGTTACTTTGTTTCGCAGTATAAATATCAACAAATAAAACGCTAAAAAGTGGGAGATTGGAGAAGCAGCACCAAAAATAATTATGTTTGTTTTTAGTGTATTCCCAAATGTGTCCAGGGATTCCCGAGTGCTTCGACTCTTCATGGTCGCTACGTTTCATTGTGGTCGTAGCCGAGTTCGACCATGTTTACCTTCATGGTCGCTATGTTCCTTCGTGGTTGTAGCCGAGTTTGACCATGTTTACCTATATGGTCGTAGCCATACTCGAGGGCGTTCCTTCATGGTCGTAAGTGTACTCGAGTTCAATCCTTCATGGTTGTAGCTCACTTCGAGTATGTTCCTTTATGGTTGTAACTCAGCTTGAGTACGTTCCTTCGTGGTCGTAAGTATGCTTGAGTACAATCCTTCGTGGTCGAAAACAAGTATGAGTACTCGTGGTCATAAGAGGGTTTGAGTACTCATGGTCGTGCATGAGTTCGACTATGTTTCTTCGAGGTTGTAGTCGAGCTTGACCATGTTCTTTCGTGGCCATAAATGATATCGACTACGTTCCTGTGTGGTTGTAGTCAAGTTCACGTGGTCGTACGTGCGCAAGTTCTCCTCCTTGCTCCAACAAGGGGTATCAGAGCCAGCATCTTGTTTGATCCTGCCACAATGTCAGAGCATGAGCATGAACCGAGTCTCCATGGAGGACTGGAGTTAGAGAAGAAGGCAACAGCAGCGGCAATGGAGGCCACAAGATCGTGGTGCAGCGCGTGGTGAAGGAGATGGGTGGCATGGTGGTCTACCCATGCTGACGTGCACGAACTACGGCGATTGGTCCCTCTTGATGAGGATCAATTTGCAGGCACAAGGGCTCTGAGAGGCGATCTAACCTAGAGACACCATCGACTACCGCGACGATTTGCTAACATTGTTGGCAATCCTATGTGTCATGCCATCCGAGATGCTGGCGACTCTCACCATCAAGGACATGGCAAAATAAGCATAGGACGTCGTAAAGGTGATACGGATGGGCGCCGAGCGCGTACACGAAGCCAAAGTGTGAATATTACGCTTGGAGTTCGAGTCCATGAAGTTCAAGGATGGAGAGTCTGTCGACGACTTCACGATGCGGCTCACTGGGCTTGTCAACAACCTTAACCTGCTCGGTGAAAAAATCGATGGCGAAAGGGTGGTAAGGAAATTTTTCATATCATTCCTTCATGATATCCGTAGGTTACAATTTCCATTGAGACGCTCGTCGACCTCAAGACAATCTTCATCAAAGAGCTGATAGGAAGGCTCAGGGTCGTGGAGGAGCGCTACGACCTGGAAGGTGAGGCCGACGTCCAAGGAGGCTGTCTACTCCACACGGAGGAGGAGTGGTTTGCGCGCTAGAAGAAAAGGGGCATGACGAAGGCTCTTCATGTGGCAAGAAGAACAGAGGTGGCGATAGTGATCGACGCTAAGGCAAGCAACGTTGTCGTGGGTGTGGCAATGGTAGCCGAGATGGTAGAGAATCTATACCGTCTGTTGGAGGCCGTGACATGACAAAGGTCAAGTGTTACAATTGTAACAACTACAAGCACTTCTCGAAGGACTATCGGAAGCCACGTCATGAGCGCAAGGAAATGGCTAACATAGCATAGGTGCAGGACAACGCATCGGCGTTGCTGAATGCTAAGCATTGCAAGCTTGCTCAGGTGGCCATCGACACAACGGAAGCTGTGTACCTCAATGAAGAGAAGGTTGTGCCTATTGATGCAAGCAACATTGAGTGGTACCTCGACAGGGGTGCAAGCAACCACATGATCGGCAACAAGAACATGTTCACCTTGCTGGATGATCACGTGAAAGGCAAGATGAAATTCAATGATGGCTCAATGGTGGACATCTCCAAAAAGGGTTCTGTGCTGTTTCAATGCAAAAATTAGGAGCATCGAGTACTCATAGAG
The DNA here is from genome assembly GCA_036346265.1 of Melocanna baccifera. Taxonomy (NCBI): domain Eukaryota; kingdom Viridiplantae; phylum Streptophyta; class Magnoliopsida; order Poales; family Poaceae; genus Melocanna; species Melocanna baccifera. Next base: position 7,684,626 of record CM070682.1, read on the forward strand.
GTATACTACATCCCTCAACTATGGTCTAACATAATTAGTCTTAGCCAACTCGAGGAGGGTGGTTGCAAGATAGTACTCGAGGATGGTGAGCTCAGCATCTTCGACTGACAGCAAGCATTGCTGGCACAAGTGCGACGGTCTCAGAACAGTCTCTACGTACTTGGCCTGAATCTGACCGCACTAGTGTGCATGAAGGCATAGGCAAGTGAGGAGGCATGGCATTGGCACACGCGCTACGACCTAGGTGCCAAGAGGATGGTGGAGGGCATGCTCGTCATCAATCAATTATAGCAGTTCCACGATGGCTGCGTCCTCGGCAAAGAACATCGAGTACCATTGCCGCACGCCTTTTCATATTGCACGGAGCACAGCTTGGAGTTGGCTCACAGTGACTTGTGCGGCCCGATCTCACCAGTCACACTGGGTGGCGAGCGCTACTTCCTGCTGATAGTTGATGACCACAGTCATTTCATGTGGCTAGAGGGGATCAAGTCGAAGGTCGAGGCATTTAAGTTCTTCAAGAAGATCAAGGCCATCGCCGAGAATGAAATTGACTCCAAGCTGAAGGCGTTTTGAACCAATCGTGGAGGGGAGTTCAACTCCATCGACTTCAACGACTACTGCGATGAAATGGGCATCAAGCAGTACACAACTATGCCATACTTGCCGCAACAGAATGGCATTGTGGAGCACCAAAACCAAACTGTTGTGGAGATGGCTCATAGCATGTTGAAGAGCATGGCGATGCCTGCCATGTTTTGGGGCAAAGCAACAAAGACTACAGTGCACATCCTAAATCATGCACCAACTCAAAGTCTGGACAGCGTAACGCCATACGAAGCATGGTGCAAGAGGAGGCCAAATGTTCACTATTTCCGTACGTTTAGATGTGTGGCACATGTCAAGAAGGTTGGCCCTGGCGTTACCAGGCTCTCCGACTGCTCCACGCCGATGGTGTTTATCGAGTAAAAGGAGGGCTCAAAGGCCTATCGTGTCTACGATCCGCTCTCAAAGAAGCTCCATGTGATACAGGATGTCATGTTCGAAGAAGAGCGGCAATGGGCCTGGACAACGACATCTTCATCAACTAGTGTTAGCAGACTCGACACGTTCATCATCAAGTACACCTACGTGACTATTGACACTTTGGTGGACGCTGACTATGCCACGTCTTCAACAATGATGAAAATGCCCCGTAACGCCACAGGCGACGGAGCTGCCTCAGTCCACAACATCGACTGGAGCTACGGTGAAATGGGCTACACCATTGACTAGCACGTCGTATGATTCCAAATGTGTGCCACTAAGGTATCGCTCGATGTCAAATATCTATAGCACAACTGAGGCAATGCAGATTGACAACATCGACTCCGCTGATAAAGAAGTCGAATACAGTAACCTCTGTCTCCTTGGTGCTGAGGAGCCCGCGAGCATGCAGGAGGCGCTCGCAAGCGTCCAATTTGTTACTTCCTATCATATGAATGTGTGTTATCAATTCCCTTAGTTTTAAGCTCAACTAGTTGAATTCCCCGCACAACCGCGCAACTAGAGATTACAACATATATGTTTATATCAACACATAGAGTTGTACTTGTTATATAACTCTGATGCTTACGACGAAATACAATTGTATTTCTTATGCACCTATGACACCTCTCATATCTATCTAATCGATCTAGACAGTTATAATCCAGACCCCACTAAAATCATCGGTGTAGATTTTCTTTTTCTCTCTCATGATTATTGAGAGAATTTCTAGAATCTTTGCCTTTTCTGATTTAAAAATTATTGTGAGATTTCTAGACATCTAAAACAAAGAAAATACATTAAATATCATCGGTTGTGCATGTGTGTGTGTGTGTATGTATATATGCAGAAAGATTATATGTATGTGCATAAATGCATTGCTATAGTCAATCATAAGTACATGGATCCTGCATGCTTGCATACTTATCATGACTATTAACTGCTCGTTGGTCTTTAATTAACACATCACATTTCAAATACAAATTACTGCACATCGATCACTTCTGAGCCCCTTTCCCCATTGCCCGCCTTCGTAAATACCACGACACATTGAGCATGCAATGCGTGCATGTAGCGCGCCTATAGCGCCGATCACTCGGAGCTTGGGGGTGCCGGAGGGAAGCCAGCAGCTGCACCACCATGGCCTGTAAACCCTTGCCCTTCCTCGCCGAAGCTGCTGGCGCCCTGATCCACGTCTGCCGCTCCTTGCTGCCACGCCGGGTCCCACGCTGGAACATGCCATGCCGGCATCATCGGCGCCGGCTGCCCCATCGGCGGATAGTAGTACGGCAGCCCGGCCGCGGGCCCCCCGCCGCCTGCGCCAGCAGTGCCCCCTCCCGCAGCGAACCCGAGGGCGCTTCCTGGCTCCTCCTTGGCCTCCTCGCGCGGCACGATGTCGACGAGGAAGTCGAATACATCGGTGCGCGCGATGGCGGCGGCGACGTCGTTGCGCTGCAGGGTGCGGCGCTTGTTCTCCTCGGCGTGCAGCCAGGAGCGGATGGTGAGCTCGAGGATGAAAAGCTCGGAGGCCTTGGCGAATAGCACGGGCGCCTCCGCGGAGATCATCCGCACGTCCTCGTCGGCCTTCATGATCTTCTTGATCCGGGCCAGCGGCAGCTGGTGGTTCTTGAAGTCGGACGCCGACGCGCGCTCCGCCTCCTGCCGCTGGTACGCCCAGAACGCCTGCAGCTGGGCCTGCTGCTGCTGGAGCAGGTGGTGGTGCGGCACCGGCGGCGGGCCGCCCCCGCCCGGCACCGGGGCTCCGGCGCCGGTGGCCGGGGGCTGCAGGGTGTTGTAGGGCAGCTGCTGGTTGTCCATTGCTAATCAACGTAACTTGCGGTCGATGCTTCCTGCCTAGCTAGGACGTTGTAGCTGCATGGAGAGATTTAAGACGATTACGTGTTACAAATGAATGATCCGTGCATGTTCCACGTATGTAACAATGGCTACTAGTTCAAGATACACGCAAAAGTGTAGACGACGCTTTCAGAGAGATCAACAGGTCGATGGGTTGCAGACGCGAAACTGTTTATACGAACGAGTGTAAAATTATAGTGAGAGCCGGGAGAGTAGAAACAAGATGTATTAGCCATTTGGAAGTGGGTAATCTGAAGTGTGGTGGCTTAGCATGTGCAGCGAATCAAGAGATGAGGATGCGAGACTAGCTATAGGTGGCGACGTGCATATACGGGGGCCTACTTATCTTTTGTTAATTATTATATCATGCGTGCATATTTATATATATGCACAGTATATCATTCATCTGTCACCAAGGAATACTTACTAGCTAGCTATTACTTATTGCCAATTAGGATCGACATGCATGTGTGTTCTTCCTTTCGACATTTTCAGATGAATGAGCATTCTCTTAAAACTACTTCAGCTCTTAGAGCTATAGAAGAAAATGGGTCGGATTGTTTCGAAATATATCACATGTGATATACAGTATCCAGATGAACGTTCTTTTCGGAGTAAAATTTGTTTACAAAAACTGCATGTAGAACATGAAGCCTCAAGAATGAAAAGGAAAACTACAGTGATGATCGATCTACTAACCAAAAGGAAGCTAAAATGGTGTTTTTATTTGCAACAAGGAGAGAGGAGAAAAAAAATCATTGCTTCTCTTTTATTCAAGAAGTATTCTCTTCTATTCAAGAAAGAGGGAAGAGGATAGATCGAGAGAGAGAGAGGGAGAGGAATTGCAGACAATACTGAACAGTGACGCACATAGCACTACATGTCTACATGAGTAAGATGGTAAGGAAAACTGCTAAAAAATTAAACTGGAACAAAACAAACGGTTCAAATAACAAAACGCTCGAGAACCAGAAGGCGGATCACACTAACCTCACGCGTTAACCCGAGCTATTTAGTTACTGCTTCAGATATCGGGAGGTCTTAGAGGAGCAGAGGCAAACAGCCCCTGCTGCACAGCAAAAGTATCAGATACTTCAGCACGCACGCATGGAGATCAGAGGAAGCAGCAGGACACACTCCTGACCCTCGTGGCCATTGTTAGAAGTCTGAATAAAATGGCTAGCTCCTTCTCATCTAATGGGTTCTTGGTCCAAATGAAGCTGAAAAAAATCACGTAGTAGACGGAGACCTTGTATATCTGGAGCATGCGTGTCATTTTCTGCTGCTTGGAAGCTAGCTGAAAATAATTTTGAGTGTTTACATATAGTTTAGACTCCTGCAGACTGTCAACTGCAAATGAAAAGACTGCCTTGTGAAATCAATACATTAGTCTGAAATCTGAATGTTCAATAAAAGTAGTACATGGTCCTGAATTACTATGTTATAGGAGTAGCTAAACAGATGATTTGGACCTCGTACATGCCAATATATAATGAGGGACTGGAACTGTATGAGTAATAGTCATCACCACTGTTAATAAACTGTTAGTTAATTAAGCATCAGAGTGAACACTGAAAGCAGAAGCAGTGCAACATATATCCAGTTGGTCAAGGGGCAAGCCAAGGCTCTGTCCACTCTGCTGTGAAAACTGAAAAAGGTATCTTGTTGTGATTTATTGTTGGCTTGTACATGAGGATAAGAAAAGATGGAGAGGAGATCCGGGTGAGCGGGCGTTCGTGGTTAGGCTTGGTCTTTTCGGATATGGATATTATCCTTTCTGGAAGTTTGGTGGCCTCTCAAAATCTGCGCTTAGATGGTGTCGCCTCAGCTGGATCGATCCATCACCGCCGGGAAGAAATCTAAATCTGCCGCATGGCCCCAGCTGTAGTTTCTAGACGCGCGAGCGGTGAACAGTGCTCATGAGAAATATCTGGCATGATCAAATCGATCAGAGTTTCAGACTTAGCAGATACGAACGCCTTTGATTGAGCAGAGTTTCAGAGCTAGCATAATGGTACGAAATAGGCCCTACTGTTATGGCCTGAGACCTTGCTTCAAACAATTTTAGTTTTTGATTTTTTTTTTCTAGTTTCTAATTTATTTAAATTAAAAGTTACTTAGAACATATCGATTCTAATTTTCGTTTTTTAGGTTTTTTTGTTGTTATTTTTTTCTTTATTTCTTTACACTGTCTGTGATGATATAATGTTTTTTAAATTTTTTCTTTTTTAAAAAAAAATTAATAGTATCTATAGTATAATTTTAGTCAAGAACTACTTTCAAAATTTTAAACCAGAAGGTGTTGAGGCGGGCCCTCCATAGTAGACTCTACTTTCATGAAAGCATTGAAAGCATACTGGTATGTAAGTTTTCTTTCCACTGAAATAATTTGGTATGTCACAAGGGAATTAGCACCACCGCAACTTGCTTTGAAATTTGCGATTTTCAATTGAAAGTTTGGAACTCTCGTTAGACTAGTTACTTTCCATAAGTTTCTGGCTGCAAAACATATTATAGTTGATCAGGTTGTGGTCGGTTTTAGATAATATTAACATCTGATTTTTTTTAAACTGCTTCTTCACTTCTTTCGATATCGTCTTACTTCAAGATAAGATAAAAGGTCATAGATATATCACATATCCCACTTCTCTTATTTTTATCATAAGCATGCATCTCTCCTTTACCTTTTTCACCGCTCATCTCTTCTTTTAAAAATAATTTCTTTTAACCATTATCATTTATTTTCATTTAAAAATCATAGCCCATGTATAATACTCAAATCCAAATCAGACGATGTCCAGAAAAACAACTCCAAACAACACTCGGGCCGATGCGATGGAACTGTACATGTCGAAGCCCATTATGAGTTCATGACCCACCTGCCTGCAATCGGCAATGCCCAGTGGGCCACCACGACCTATTAAGTCGTTAACCAACCACCAAAACTCTTCTTATCCTTAGCTTTGATTTCACCCGGTCCCACATGTCAGCAGCCTGCCACCGCTAGCCCCCCGGCGAAATCCAGGCTCTCTTCTTTTGATCCGAAGGATCCCGGCTCTCCTGCCCCCGATCACAAACGAACTTCGCCTCGCCTCTGACATATGGACCCCACCACACCACGTCTCCGCATAATAACACATGGTCGACAACACCCCGCCTGCCTCGTCCTCCCTCCGCTCCCACACGACGTGAGAAACTGATCAGGCCGTCGTCGCCTGCGTGCCACCGCCGGAGAGGAGGAGCCTTCGACCGCTGACCGGTGGCCCGTACACCATGGAGCGCGGCGGAGGTGGAGGCGGGTGCTGCCCCCCGATGGATCTGATGCGGTCGGAGGCGATGCAGCTGGTGCAGGTCATCATCCCCACGGAGTCCGCGCACCTCACCGTCTCCTACCTCGGCGACGTCGGCCTCCTCCAGTTCAAAGACGTAAGCCGCCTATCTCCGCTACCGCCGTCGATTTGGCTGTTCATGGTTGCCGATTCCGTGGGGATCTGGCTGGTGCCTGTCCCGAACTCCCGATGTGCCGATCTAAGGTGGTGGCTGGTTGCTAGGGCTCGGTGCTCGCGATTTCCTGGGAATTAGCGGGGGTTTCCCGTCGGCATTGTAAAAATGGGGAATTGAGACTTGTGCGGTTACCGCGTGTAATTGCTTACTGTTTAGTATACTTGTCCATTGGAAATCGTGATGTGTTGGTTCGCATTGGCGTGATTGGTAAGCAATCCGCGGATTTGGAATTTAAGCAAGGGGGCGTTCTTTAATCGGGCATTCTCCCTCGCGTACGCACACTTGCAATAGCCCATTTAAGTTACTGTTAATATGCAATTGAACTGGATTAGTAGATCATGGAACGTGCGTATGTATTTTGATGCTTTGGCACTGTTCTAGCTGCTGCTTTTGGTTTTTGGCTGTTCCCTTTGCGGTTAATCTAACGATTTTTTTTCTCAGCTCAATGCAGACAAGAGCCCGTTTCAACGAACGTATGCTGCCCAGGTGCTATGCTTTTTTGTGTTAACACTGATTTCTTCTTAATTTATGTTAAGCTATATCTTCTTTCAGAATGTTATGCTATATCTTCGCTATTTGATTATAAGCTTGTCACAGCAGTTTGAAATCGTCATCAAGCAGCAAACCCCTTGTGTTATTTTCCCTCCTTTTTGTAGAAAATTAGCCCTTTTGATGAATTAGAGTGCTACATTTAGAAAATGGTATGAATGTGACATTTGCCTAAATCATAGTCTGCCCGACTTGCATATGTATCTGTTTTAAAATATACTCACAAAACTATTACTTGTGCGTTTTAATACTTAATTTTTTTACTGTTTTCTTTGTGCTCTGGCTTTACTCGGTGTGCAGATCAAAAGGTGTGGTGAAATGGCCCGCAAGTTGAGGTTTTTGAAGGAACAAATGTCGAAAGCTGGCATATCAACTTCTCCTGTGCTATTAACTGAAACTCCCCTGGACTTTGATGACTTGGAGGTATGCCAGTCTATATTCCCTTATATGTGCAAATTATACATCTCAGAGTTGATTTTTTTAACACTGTCAAGTAACAGATAAAGCTTGGAGGACTGGAAGCTGAACTAACTGAAGTTAATGCAAACAATGAAAAGCTACAACGGACCTACAGCGAGCTGTTGGAGTACAGTACTGTTCTTCAAAAGGTATAACTCTACTTAGCTTTAAAGTATTTATTCTTGATTGCATTTGGATATACCTATCATGCATATTGCAACATGCAATTGAACTTAAGGAATGGCTGGTCTATTGGAAATCTTTTAACTTACTTGTTCTTGCTCCTGGTTCTTCACCCTGTTGCCAGAACATATAATGTATCAATTGCACGAGTATGAGAATGGTTTTCCACTTGTACATGTAAGTACATGTACTATCACCATCATCAAATGTGCCTCGAAATTGATGCAAAATTTCAAATTTCAAACCACCATCCCATCTTCTATTCATTGTAATGTCCTTGCACAAATCTTGGAGCACTTTGGAGGGCTAAGATAGTGCATGTGCCTACATGTACAAGTGGTTTTATATTTTTCCACTAATATTTGCTTTATCTATTATTACCTCAGCACCAAATTACTTCAGATTTAGTTAATGAGGTTAAACGTGTCATATATTTTTATGGTAATTACTCTTGGTTTGTGCCCTAAGATCTAAAGGCAAGTAATTTGGACTGGCAGTAGTATCTTTTTGCCACGCTGAGAAACAATGTTGTTCAACATGCATCACTTGGGAGGCTTGAGATTGTTTGTTAGCATAAAATAAAGTCAACTTTCCCATTCTCACCTCATTCTCATGCTGCTCCTGTTAGTGGCTAAGCTTCCTGCACCCTATCTATCCCCAAACTTCTCTTTACTTATTCTATTATTATTTTTTTTGTTTTCAGGCTGGTGAATTTTTCTATTCAGCCCAAAGAAGCGCTGCAGCACAACAGAGGACAATGGAGGCAAATCAATCTTGTGAGACTTCACTGGAGAGCCCTCTGCTGGAGCAGGTAAAAATATTGTTTCATGAAACAGCACTCACTGTCACCCCTGTTTTCTTTTCTTGTTTCTCTTTGTGATAGGATGTTGGCTGTATTTATAGGATATGTTAACAGATGCATCCAAACAAGTGAAGCTTGGCTCATTGAGTGGTCTTGTGCCAAAGGAAAAGGCAATGGCTTTTGAACGTATCTTATTCCGCGCGACAAGGGGCAACATTTTCCTCAGACAAGAGTTTGTTGATGAACCTGTCACCGATCCACTCTCTGGAGAAAAGGTTGCTGTTACTTTTTTTTACAGTAACTATAGTCTGTTTGTTCCTTGCAAAGTCACTATGCACACCCTTTCAAATTTTGCAACTTGTTCCCCCTTACATTTGTGCACTGGCGAAGAAAATTTTGTAATTTGAATGATCAAAATATACCTATTTATTCTTCTGTAGAAAATGGTAAAATAAATCTCAGCCTCATTTGCTGGACAGATCTGATTGTGCTAAGTACAATTTTGCAGCATACTATTGATTTAGTGCCTAGTGATGGTTGTTACTTTGGCTTTAGCTGTTTATAGATTCTTGAGAAAATTTCTAGATTCTTTTATTTCTTTCCAATGTCTGTTTAGATCTGAAGTTATGCTTATTATTTACTTCAAGCACACACTTATTTGCCACCTGTTATATGATAACACAGATTGCCAAAAATGCATTCGTTATATTCTACTCTGGGGAGAGAGCAAAAGCCAAAATTCTGAAGATATGTGATGCTTTTAATGCAAACCGCTACCCATTTCCAGAAGACGTTGCTAAACAACTGCATACTGTTCAGGAGGTCAGCACTTGGAAATATGATGTTTGCTGTTATTCTTCGATGAAATTCTTTCTTGTTGGTTAGTATTTGGATATTTCAGCATGGTCTTAAATCCTTGACAAGGCAGCACTTCTAGTGAGGAAGTCAGGATTTGAGAGAAGGGGCTTAAATCCTTGACAAGGCAGCACTTCTAGTGAGGAAGTCAGGATTTGAGAGAAGTCCTTTGAAGGAAATGTACTTGTTGGATACGTATATGCTTTGCATGTGATACAGCCATGCTTAGCATCCCTGTTCTGATGCTATCATCCTGTTGCTGTTTTCATTCCCGATAAAACAACCTCTAATTAAATTATTCTAATATTTAAGCATTATTATGTCCCTTTTAATCTTGTCATTGCTGTTGGTGACTACTGAAAATGATTTGCTGTCACTGCATCATTTTTGAATAATAAGGTGGATGCTATCAGGAGAGCCTTGTCATGCGATTATTATTGTGCTTCTAAATTTCACTGTGTAAACATATAATATGTACTGAAATGCTTGCAATCATGTAGGTATCTGGAAAGATATCAGAGTTAAAGGCAACCATTGACATGGGATTAGCTCATCGTGGCAGTATACTTAAAAGTATCGCATCTGAGTTTGAGCACTGGAACCATCTGGTGAGCTTGTATTGCTTTTCCCCACATTAGATAAATTCCATGTCTTAAAAGTAGGGAGTCCGCACAGCTAGGGTGTTACTTTCAGTGGTGTATGTTGTAGTCTTCTACCTTATTTTCATTACTAATTAACATACAAACGCTCCAGGCAAAGAAGGAAAAATCAATTTACCACACTTTAAACATGTTGAGTGTTGATGTGACAAAGAAATGCTTAGTCGGTGAGGGCTGGAGTCCAATTTTTGCAACTAGTCAGGTAATTTAATGCACTCTCACCCTGGTGCCTGATGTTGTTTTTTCTGGCTGCCTCCCTGATTCTCTTATTTCCATTTGTGGTCTGCATGATTTACAATATATATTTTGCAGATCCAAGATGCGCTTCAGCGTGCTACTCTTGATAGCAAATCCCAAGTTGGCTCGATTTTTCAAGTTCTCAACACAAAAGAATCTCCTCCAACATATTTCAGGACAAATAAATTTACTTCAGCCTTCCAGGAAATTGTTGATGCATATGGGTATGTTTCCAGAGTACAATATTTTTATCCCTTCTATATTTGAGATGCTATTTTTTGGTTTCTGTGTTTTCTTTATAGATTTGAGAATAATTTATTTGCCTGTGGGTGTATTCCCAGTTGTTTATAGGGCAGTTATATGTAAGAGCTATGTTCCTGCGAGGCATTCTTCCCTTTTCCCCAATCTGTTCAGAAATGATGCTCTTTTCCTCATTCCCATACTGGGATTGCTACTGATCCATTTCATGAGCAACAGGCAAACTTTTTGTTCACTTTAAGAAAAAAAAACTCAATGCATTCCCTCTTCTTTACTCTTCTATTAGACAAAGACATGGCTCAGGCTGGTTGTCTCTGTTGGCATGCTAAGTGAAATAGACCTCAAAATTGTGTGTTTCATCTTGTAATGGAAATTTCTAGAACATTTTTCTGTTTCTGGAAATTTAATAAATCATTTCCTTTGAATTTGAACAAACATGGACTGCTTGTTTTGATAAATAAATAAATAAGGGGGACTTTTTTTTGGGGGTCCGGGTCAAAATATCAAATGTTTTAAGTTGGGTAAGTGCTAACTTTGTGTTGCATCTGATACAGGGTAGCCAAGTATCAAGAAGCAAATCCTGGTGTATTCACTATTATCACTTTCCCTTTCTTATTTGCTGTCATGTTTGGAGATTGGGGTCATGGAATTTGCTTATTGGTTGCAACACTCTATCTGATAATCCAAGAGAAGAAGCTAGCTTCGCAGGTTTGCTCACTAGTCTTCATTAAATTTTGCTTCACCTACCTGTATTGGTATCACTACAATTTTACGGCCCTGTTTAGAACTTGTTCTCTTGGAACATGTAGTAGTGATTCCAAAGAGTTTAGTGCAAGTATTTACAGTTTCGTTAATAGTTCGGTGTAAAAGTTGTGTATAATGTCTGATTTTGATCACAGAAACTTGGAGACATAATGGAGATGATGTTTGGCGGGCGCTATGTAATTATTATGATGGCACTTTTTTCAGTCTACACAGGATTAATATACAATGAATTTTTCTCTGTTCCCTTTGAGCTTTTTGGTAAATCTGCCTATGCATGCCGTGATCCTTCTTGTGGGTAAGGATTTTTTTAAAAAAATAACTCTCCTATAAATTTTATGCATCATTTCTTGCTCATCCCTTTTTGTGTGGTGCTAGAGATGCTGCTACTGAAGGATTACTTAAGGTAAGGCAGACGTACCCATTTGGTGTGGACCCTGTGTGGCATGGTAGCCGTAGTGAGCTGCCATTTCTCAACTCACTTAAGATGAAGATGTCAATTCTTCTTGGAGTTGCACAAATGAACCTTGGAATTATGATGAGTTACTTTAATGCGAAATTCTTCAGGAACAGTATTAATGTATGGTAAGTTTACCTTGCCCTTAGAGAAATGCACTTAACTATGATATTGTAATTTGAGATGAGGATCTATAATCCCTGTGAAGAAGCAGTTGATACTTCGTATTTTGTGCTACAGTCATTACATTATGCTTATTGTTGTTGTTCGCTTTTGTAACAGGTACCAGTTCATTCCCCAGCTGATCTTCTTGAACAGCTTATTTGGTTACCTTTCCCTGCTCATCATTATTAAGTGGTGCACAGGGTCAACCGCAGATCTGTACCATGTTATGATATATATGTTCCTCAGTCCAACAGATGAACTTGGGGAGAACCAGTTATTTCCTGGCCAGAAAACAGTGCAGGTCTATATTCGTTATTGGTATGTTCTGAGTGTGAATTAAGCTGGTGGGTTATTCCTAACATTCGGTGTTTCTTATACAGCTTGTTTTACTTCTGCTTGCCCTGGTGTCTGTCCCCTGGATGCTGATTCCAAAGCCATTTTTCTTGAAGATGGAACATGAGCGAGTATGTTTTGTACTTTTATATAGTGTTCCAAATCAATCACTGTTTTACAGTTTTGAATTTACTTCTGTGCTGACAAATTTTCTGTTTGATTTCTATCAGAGGCATCAAGGCCACCAATATGCCATGCTTGAGAGCGCAGATGAATCAGTGGTAGCAGAGTTGGGGGAACATCATGAAGACTCAAACTACCATGAGGAGTTCGAGTTCAGTGAAGTTTTTGTTCACCAGCTGATCCACACGATTGAGTTTGTTCTTGGTGCAGTCTCAAATACTGCTTCATATCTTCGTCTCTGGGCTCTAAGGTACTGTTAGACATTAAGCACGATCCCAGCATCTCAGTTTTGAATAAGCAAATCTTAAAACACAGCCTCACTCCCTCACCTTCCCACTTTTTGTCAAGTTGATCGAGTCAATCTTCACCAGCTAGATACTAACTAGAAACTGCATTTGTCCCTGCAGTCTTGCGCACTCGGAGTTGTCCACTGTATTCTATGAGAAAGTTCTCCTTCTAACATGGGGGTAAGCAAGCAGGCCTCTCTCTCTCTCTCTCTCTCTCTCTCTCTCTGAAAATTCATGTTTCGTGCATTCTTGTAGGTACAACAACGTTTTCATCCTCATTGTTGGAATCATCATCTTCATCTTCGCGACTGTTGGTGTGTTGCTTGTTATGGAGACCCTAAGCGCATTCCTTCACGCCTTGAGGCTCCATTGGGTCGAGTTCCAGAACAAGTTTTACGAGGGTGATGGGTACAAGTTTGCGCCATTTACTTTTGCACTGGTCCGCGAGGAGGAAGACTGAGCTAGTCCGAAATCTGTCTGTTGTAGTCCTTATAATATCATGGGGCTGGCATTTGTTCCCAGAACAATCATTATTTATCAAGGAAGAATCACAAACCTCCAGTTAGGGACGCACAGCATCATTTTGTCCTTCGTTAGGTACTGATCACACGAAGGAAGAGTGGTTTTTTTTAAAGAAAAAATAGCCAATCCTATACCGTTCTGATGGGATAGGCTATAGCCATTGAATCCAAACTGCACAAATCTTAAAGTACCTCTATTGCTACCAATCCGCCACTCCCACAGTAACCTGACTACTTCCTCCCCCGCTCCCTCTCTTTTCTCTCCCGCTCCCTTTCATTCTCCTTCCTTTACCGCTGCCATCCCCTCAACCCTCCTCCACCGTCGGCCTTGCCACGTGTTGGATCCAACGACTCAAGAGGGGTGTTATCGTCGGATTGGGCGTTGGATTGGGTGTTGGATCCTTTGTCCGCTATCATCAAGGAGGTTAGGGCTATGAAGGACACCGATGAGCACTACTACGCCAGTCAACTGTTCATTAAGAAAGAATTACGCGACACTTTGTAGCGATGAAAATGGATGAGGGACAGCTCTAGTGGATCAGGAGGACATAGGAACATCTAAAGAACATGCCTTGAGAAATGTCGTCCTTTGTTCAGGTGGTCCTTGTTTGCACTGCGAACTAGGGGTTGCAATCTACTATACAAGTTTGCTCCAAAGAAGCGATTGCTTTGTTCTTATGGACTTGTAGCGCTCCTCAGTCCAACAGGTAGGTGATCAACCAGTTTGAGCACTCAATAAGAACTATCAGCAGAAAGTTCACACACGTGCTAAAGTGTGTTAACAGATTGGTTATTGCTAACATTGCACCTGTTGATCCTACGTTCCAAACCATGCATCCCAGGCTATTACAGCGAAGGTTTTATCCCTACTTTCGTAAATACATCGGGCAATCAATGGGACCCATGTGCAAGTTATGGTCCCATTCAAGGAGCGTACTAGGCATTTCAATAGGCACAGGTACACCAGTCATAATGTTCTTGTGATGTGTGACTTCGACGGTCACTTCACATTTGTATGTGCTGGATGGCTCAGGTCTATGCACGACACATGTGTACTGTAGGAAACACTCGCGAAATTCATGAAATATGGAGACCGTTTTCCTATTCCACCTACAGGTATGTCCCTGCAGTGTGTAATCTTCGATGGCCTCATTTTTAAACTTAAAGGAAAAAACTTCACATATCTCACATGGTTCATGCAGAGGAGTACTATATCGTGGACTCTGGCTATCCAAATAGGGCGGGGTACCTGGCTCCTTATCAGAACCATAGGTGCCACATTTCAGAGTTCCAAAATAGTAGTCAATCCGATGGAATGCAGAAGGTATTCAACTTCCATCATTCCTCTTTGTGTGGCATTGTTGAGTCGACATTTAGCATGTGTAAGATGAAGTAGCATATCCTGGACAATATTCCTAGCTACAAGGCACAAAAATAGAAGGCCATAATTATCGCAATGATGGTGTTACACAACTTCATTTTGGACTATGAAATGTAGGGTGTAGACTTTCCAAACCTAGTAGGGCAAAATGGAGGGGATGCAGGTTTAGTACAATGCCCACGATTGCAGCATCGCTGGTGGCTTGACATACATGCTGCGCTGATTATGCTTCTATATACATTAAAAATGTCCAACTGCCATGTGTATTTTCTATAATTTGTTATGTCCGTGAACATGCACGTAGTGCCTCAATGATTTGTTACATGCAACCTCTTCACGTCTTCAAAATAACACCTAAAAAATCAGCTCAGCAAAAAGCCAACAGTCGAATTGAACACCGTCAGCTTCAGCCATGGCTTCTTGCATCTGCTACACTGCCATTTCAGCTAAAAGGCAGAAACCAAAAACCAAAAGGCACAGATGAAGCAAAAGTGCTCTTCCTGAATGAATCATAGTTCCTTTTGGAGTCCAAGAGGGTTCAGGTCTTCACTCTTCAGGATGGGATAACCTTGATTTCTATTACCTCCAACCATATCCAAATTTACAAGAACCAGATCCAATGATTTTGTGCAAGCTAGGGAGTTAGGCTCAAAGTCCTCCAATCTTTTGTGCAATTAACCTGTTGCTCTGAATAGCCACTATAGTTAAGAAAGATGTACCACGATTTATGAATAATTAGAGTATGTACAAGAATAGAGACGACCGCTGCCCTACATATCCCTCCATATTATCTAGAGGCAAGACTAAATACAACTTTCACAATAGGTTATCTCTTAAATTGTCCCGATATGATCCCTCGATCTTTTTAATTATTGCATGAGAAAGAATTTTGTTAGAGACATACTCATACAGTGGTGTTTTATGATGTCTCTGTATCCTTGTTTCATAGATTTGAGTTGTCCCTTCACCGAGAGAGAACACCCCTCTTTCTCTCCTTATTCTCTCTTGTCCATGTCAACAAAAAATAATGCATGTCAGGATGAAGAAACAGCCGCAACACACTTTTGTACATGTTCTTAACTTGCAACACACTTATATGTGCCTCAACAGTTAGGGCTCGTTTGGAAGTTGGAATTTTGGTAAGAATTATAAAAAATTATCATGTTCAAACGAGGCCTCAGTGTGTGTGCACACAAAACCAATGTCGTGAATTCAAATCTTAGTTCTCTCTATTTTCTTGTACACACTTAGTAGGAATGTGCTATAGTGGATTGTTCTTTTCAATTTATAACTTATGATTTTATCTAAACAAAATAAACAGAACAGTTTATTCGTTGTCATTTCGAAATAATTTATCGGAACAATCTTTTCAAAATATATCTAATTTATTTATATAAATATTTGTGTTAAAATTAAAAGTTATCAACTCCGGTCGAAAAGACTATCCTTGCAGCGGTCGCCACAAATAACGACCTCAGCGAATCGTGGTCGCTCTTGACCACATCCTACGGCAAAGCATACGTTGACCATTTGACCTCCTTCCCATCCCCTTCATTAGATTCGCTCTGAGCTCCCCTCAACCCGATCCTAACTACAAATAGGCCTCCCTTCACTGGCTCACTACCAACGCGCGCGCTCTCTCTCACTACCGCAACAGATCACCATCTCGACACTCCAGATCGGGACGCGCCCTCACCCCGCTGACGGTGGGCCACAGGTATCATCGAGGCCCCACTCGACAGTGGAATATGATTCTCCCCTCCCTAGTCCACACTACTGTGATGGAGATACAGCGCATCTGAGAAATGTGAAAAGCCAACTCACTTTTCGCCTCAGTCCCCTGCTTTGCTTTGCTTTGCTTGTCTTTCCCCCCATCTCCCTGCCTCCTTTGCTGCTCGATGCCCTCGCGGCAGCCTCCGCCGCCCGATGCCTCCCTGCCTCCGGTCGCCGCGGCTGCAGCCGTCGTCGCCGACTTCCGATCTCACAGGCGACACCACCTCCGCGGCTCGGCCGCGGCGGCGGCGCTGATTTTAGTGGCCTTCGCGCTGCTCGTCTGGATGCGGCGGGGGAGGAAGCGGGCCACGGCGGCGGCGGCGGGGGCGAGGACGCAGCCCGCGGCCGCGCTGCGGAGGCTGTCGTACCAGCAGCTGCGGCGCGCGACGGGCAGCTTCGCGGCGGGGAACAAGCTGGGGCAGGGCGGGTTTGGTCCTGTGTTCCGCGGCGCGCTGCCCAGGTTGGGGCAGCCCGTGGCCGTTAAAGTCATGGACGCCGCGGGATCCCTCCAGGGCGAGCGCGAGTTCCACAACGAGCTCTCCCTCGCCTCCCACCTCCTCGGCTGCGGCCACGGGACCACGCCCTCCATCCTCCTGCCCTTCGCCTACTCGCTCTCCGCGCAGCCGCGGCGCCGCCGGATGATCCTGGTGTACGAGCTAATGCCCAACGGGTCGCTGCAGGACGCGCTGCTGGGGAAGAGGTGCCCCGAGCTGGTGTCCGAGTGGCCACGGCGGCTCTCGGTCGCCCGCGACGTAGCCGCCGCGCTCCATTACCTTCATTTCGTTGTGCATCCGCCGGTTATCCATGGGGACGTCAAGCCGAGCAATGTGTTGCTGGATGGTGAGCTCCGTGCTCGCCTCGCAGATTTCGGACTCGCGCGGATCAAGTCTGAAGAAGAAGAGTTAGAGAGTGGTGTGATTGAGGGCAATGGGGATGGGAATGGCAATCCAGGTGGGGAATGCGATGATGATGTATCAGTGGTCAGCGAGAGCACAACTGTTATTGTAGTCAATGGGGAAGAAAATGCCGCCAAGTCGACGGAGGATGATGAGGGGTTCACCATGGCGTCTCCTGCGGAGGTAGCGTCCACTTCCAGGTGTGATAAGACTAGTGTTGGTAGTGGATTTAATGGCAGAAGCTGCAACGGTGGGGGTGTTGCAGCATCAGGAGCTGGGATTGATTGGTGGTGGTGTCAGGATAATTGTGGTGGTGGTGGTGTTGTTAAGGACTATGTGATGGAATGGATTAGGTCGGAGATCAAGAAGGAGCGACCGAAGAACGATTGGATTGCAGGAGCATCTACAACCACCCCTGCAACCTCAGCAGAGAGGAAGAAACCAAAGCGTAGGGCACGGGAGTGGTGGCGTGAGGAGTACACTGAGGAGCTCACCAAGAAGCAAAAATGGCGGGCACTTGCTAAGTCAAGGAGTGAGGCTGGTGCGATGGTTGGCATGCAGTGGTGGGAGAGGGATTGTGATTTAGAGGGGAAGGGATGTTCAAGGTGGAGAATGATGAAAAGCTGGAGCCGGAGGATCAGCAATGGCAATGGAAGCATTGATTGGTGGGTTGACAGTGTGAGACAGAGCAGCAGGGATCGGGCTAGTGGAGAATTTGTGGCCAAGAGTGGTGGAGCAGTGAGCAGCACACCGAGCATGCGTGGCACAGTCTGCTATGTGGCTCCTGAGTATGGTGGTGGCGGGCCTCTGTCGGAGAAATGTGACATTTACAGCTTTGGTGTTCTGTTGTTAGTTCTTATCTCTGGACGCCGTCCGCTTCAAGTGACAGCCTCACCCATGTCAGAGTTTGAGAAGGCGAGTCTTATTTCGTGGGCAAGGCATCTTGCCTGTGTTGGTCGGTTGCTTGATCTTGTAGACCCTGCGCTGCGGGATGTTAACTGTGACCAGGTGCTGCTTTGCATTACCATCGCACTCCTGTGTATCCAGAGGTCACCAACTTGTCGGCCATCTAGCGAGGAGGTGCTTGAAATGCTCTCCGGTGAGGGTGAACCACCGCATCTCCCAATAGAGTTCTCACCATCGCCTCCTGGTGGGTTCCCTTTCAGGTCCCACAAGAAAGGTCGGTGAGTTATTTGTTGGTTAGATGAAAAAGGTAGTGTTAGTTTTCTATTGTTATGCACGTGTCTTCTTGTTCACCACCCCTAATTTATCTGTTTGATTGATTGATGTATAAAGATCTTGATGGGGGAAAACAGTGGCAGTTTCAGTTCAAATTTGATAAGAACTGCATCCCCATTAATCACATGCATAATCATAGCTTGGCAATTTCTGTACATCACTCCCAATTTACCCATTTTAATTGGTTGATATATAAAGATCTTTTTGGGATAAAACAATCGCAGTTTCGATTCAAGTTTGACAAGAACCCTGTCCCCATTAATCACATGCACAATCATAGTTTGGTTAACGATAAGAATGCTATGCATGATTTAATAAGCAAGACCACTTCAGAATATTGTGGATTGGGGGTTTTTTTTTCGTTGTGTTGGTAGATTGGGAAGCATCTTGCTTTTGGACATGCTTTGGATGTAGTGTTTTGCTGGGCCCTGTGAGATCTGTGTGTTTTCTTCCCCTGTTTGACAATCATTTTCTCCTAAACAGGCGTGCCCACTTGTGTGATGGCTTCAAGCTTTCCATACTCTCAGATCCCTTTCACTTCTTTTTGCACTGAGATGGCATGACACCATCACTTTTCTCCAGCAAGTATATTCTACATGGTTGCTGCAAGCAGTTTAGAATATAGACTCACGTAGGCCACTGTGCTGTCTAAAAAGGCCTTTCCTCAATCTGCTGGTGTGGGCATAGTTTGGTACAACAAAGTAATAGTTTAGATATGTGCCACTTCATGAGTTGGGCTTTCTGAACCTGGCATAAAATTCTTGGACATAGAATTTTCCACTCTCATAGGTCAATAGTTAATTGGTTAGGAACATTATCAATGATGGGTATGAAAAGTCCAAGTTGGTCAACACTTCTAGAACACATTATGTGCCTTCTACATGTGAATTATCTTTTGTGTGAATTCTGAGAGTTCGAAATTATAAATTCTGTTGAAACTTGAAACTACATCTGCCGATATCTAAATTCATCTTGATGGCTTATTTGATCTCTTTTGGCAGTTCTTTCCTTTTGTTCTCCATTCATTCAGTCTGTGCCGTTGGCTGGTTCCTTGAATGGAAAACGACTTGAAACCCAACCGTTATACACTTTGAAGATATTAAGTTTTAGACTTCGATGTGTCTTAAGGAAAACATAGTCCATGAGATAAGGGTTGCCCATTTACGAACAACATCTTAACATAGTGATCAAATCTTGGTGGAACCAGCTAGATGAACTCTTTTAATGGGCTCAGCGGAAGGTCATCTCCTCTGTTGTTACTCAAGAGTAAGATATTGTAATGATTTGCTAAAATCAATCAACTTCCCCATATCGATGGGCAGAAATGACTGGATCCATGAGACCATGATGGGGTATATGCTGAAGCATTTAGTGGTGTGCATCTGTGGGCTAACTGACATTGATTGGGAGTTTGGAAAGATGACATAGTTCTTATCTTACATTGTATGCATTCTCTTGATTATGTTTGGATGCAAGTAGGATTGATAGAACTGGTGGTAACTGACTAACTGTTAACCACTGCAGTGGAAGTTTTGAACTCCTTATTACAGACTGACCCTTTTCCAGTCCAGTTTAGGACAATTACACTCGAGAGAGTGAACAAAGTAGGAGATTATCTTGTGGGTAAACAGCAAATGTGACTGGTTCCCTATATCTAGCTGTACCCTGGTTGGATCAGCCGTTGTTGTTTCTGGGATGAAATAACCAACAGGATAACACGATGGTTGTTGAATTATGGAATTGTTGTGTTGATTTCCATATTGCATTGTTGAAATGGTTACAATACTGTTTGCTGCTCGAATCACTGCTGTCACAAGTAGGTGGCAAATCACCCTTCCAGCCACAAGTCCAGCCGAAAGGATTTAAAAGAAGAAAATACTCAGCCAAGCCTGTACTGTGATTTCTTGTGAGCTTTGATGTGCGACGCTGTTGAGTTGTCCAGGCCTTATGTATAAAGCCACATGCATTTATTATCACCTTTGCATTTATAATCATCCATTCATCATTCGGTTATGAGCTATGTTTCTCAAGGTCTCTGGGGTCATCACTCATCAATCCAGCGAACATAGAGAAATTGTGCACCCTTCGTATATAAGGCCGCACTATATAATGTATTTCTCTAATAGGTGGAGGGGGGAAAACGAGGATGTTTGTAATGTACTGGAGAATGACATCATGATGAAATAGTAGTTCTTGTACTGTTGCCGCTACCCGGTGCAGGGGAGAACAGTAGCGAAAGAAAATTGGATGAGCAGTTTGTAAGAGTGAAAAGAAACTAAGCATCCTGCTGCGTCAATACCTCATGACCAAGCAGCTTAAATTGCAAAATAGTGTTCAGTATGATAGAGAACAATCCTTTTGTTGTTAGGAGTATTTAGTATGACAGAATAAACCTTTTGTTGTTACAAGGCGGCATAAAGAATGCACAGACAAGGATATGTTACACTGATGTATTCTAGAAGCATCTAGTTTCAGAGATAAGGATGGCATGCAATGCTACACAGGTAGAGTGGCATAACAATTCAGCGGCGTTATCATTTGTATTCCTCTCGAAGGACGATGTAGTTGCAGCCGTTGGTCTCAATCATGTGAGAAATTTTCTTCACAAGGGCAGTAAAATCTTTTCGTCCTGCGGTACGAGGATAACAAGACATCAAAATTCTGCGCATGCTTTGGCAGGGTATAACATACATTGACTGAAATAAGGCCATCGATAGTATGTAGTATGAAAGGCTTAAAGGTGCTAAGAACGCAGTAGTTCACAGCAAAACGCGTCACAAAGCCGAAGCATCCTACCTCTTGAGTCCTTATTCTAGGAGCAACTGCAAGAGGTACTCTCCTGATTTCCTCTCTAATGGGAGATACATCTGTATCACTTGTTGCTGAAGCAAATGATTTTGTCTCCTCCTTGACACCCAATGTGGTTTCCTATACCAACAATACGACAATCAAAGAAAGATATCAGTGCAACGTAACAACTAGATGGTTAAAGGTTAAATTTCACATGTTTAGAATCAGCAAAGAAGAAATGACTCAGGTTCTATCTTTGGCTTTTTGGGAGATGCACCATTAGGAGTTTTTGCATCATCACCCCCCGATCTCCTCTTTTGATTGGATTTGGATACAGGTGGAGTGCTACGAGCATGTCCTGGTGCTCTTTTTTTCAGCAAGGTTGTTTCCCCTGGTTCACTTTGTCATACCTGGGCCAAGCCCAGCCCAGATCCAACCCATTTCCACCCATATAAAAGGAGGGAGACAGGAGAGGGAGGAGGAAAATTTGGCTTTTGCCTCCCCGTGAGCTTACCCGTGTGCTGCTTGCTGGCGTCGCCTTTGCCTCCCTGCGCTTGCGCTACTGCTTATGCGCGCGCCGCCGCTGTCAGCCGGCTGTCGACGCCGCCGTTCCCCAGCCGCACCTCACCGCCTTCTCCGCGCGACCCCGCCGCACCACCTCATGGCTCGCCGGCGCCCCTGCACGCCGGCGCCGCTACTCCCTTGGCCACTTCTCGCCACCACCTCTCCCCTGTAGTCGCCGTCCCCCTGCTCCGCTGGCCACTCGCCGCGCGCGAAGGCAAGAGGGAGGAGGGAAGGGTGAGGCTGCTGGCCGACGTGAGGAAAGAGAAGAGGGGAAGAGCCACCGGCGGGTGAGAGGGAGGAAAAGGAGGTCGGGTGGGAGAAAAAGAAAGGAGGAGGAGGGAGCCGCCGCCAGGCACGAGGAAATGGAAGAGAGCGGCCGCGCGTGGGAAAAAAAAAGGGAGAGAGGAGGAGAACAAAAGAGGAGGCCGGTCGGTGAAAAAATAAAGAGGACGCTGGCTGGGTGGGGAAAGGAAAAGAAAAAAAAAGAGAGAAGGAAAGGGGAAACTTGATCCAACGTCAGATCTGTTTGATCCGGTTCGAGATCTGTCTGATCCGACGTCAGATCTATCCGATCCAGCCTAGAAGCGACTGATCTTACCCTGGTTCAGTCGTCGGCGTTGGGGTAGCGGATCAAGTCTGGTGCCGTCTGCGCACCGTCCGCCAGGTTAACAGGCAAGTGCATGGTAGAACAGTACAGTGTGGTTAATGATTGCTAATCCTGTTTACAACCTGACTTACACTGTTTACAGCTTGAGTTATATGATTTACAGTGCTTACAGCATGATTTACAGTGTTTATATAGCCTGAGATATATAATTTACGGTGTTTATAGGTAAGATACAAGATTACCAGTTAGATGAATATAGATGAGTGCAAATTATAATTAAATGCCAACAGTGAAAACATGTGCATCTTGCATTGCACTCATACACAGTGAAATAGGGTCAACTTCGGTAGGGACTCCACGGGAGTGGAGATGGAACCCCCGTCTGAAAGAGGGCGGGGCAATTGAGTGGTCCATCGACGGGTAGACACTCCGCTATACCGGTATAAGCTACGATTCTGAGATGCATCGCATGACATTGCATTGCATGCAAATGATACTGAATGTGATGACGGTGATCTGATTCTGAGAGATTTGATTTACAGTTACTGTTATAGTCGCATTGTACTTTATTGCCCTGCTTAATGAGTAATATAGATAGTGATACTGATTTACGATTCTGATGAGACTCGATTTACGATTCTGATTCTGATGAGATTGAATTTACAGTTCTGATGAGATTGAATTTACAGTTCTGATGATTGGATTTACAAACTACAGTAGATTGAATTTACATGTTACAGTAGATTGGATTTACAGGTTACAGTAGATTGGATTTACATATTACAGTAGATTGGATTTACAGTTATGAGAGAATTACTGCATCGTAGTAGATTGATTTACTGATTCAGAGATTTACATATCACAGTAGATTGGATCTACAGTTTACAGTAGAATTATAGACTGTAGTAGGTTGATTTACAGTTCACAGTAGATTTACATATCACAGTAGATTGGATTTACAGTTTACAGTAGAATTACAGACTGTAGTAGATTGATTTACAGTTCACAGTAGATTTACATATCACAGTAGATTGGATTTACAGTTCACAGAAGATTTACATGTTACAGTGGATTGGATTTACAGATTACAATAGTTTAGATTTACATACTACAATAGATTGGATTTACAGTTTACAGTAGATGTGATTTATAATTTACAGTAAAGGTGATTTACAGTTTACAGTAGTGGTAATTTACAGTTCACAATAGATGTGATTTGTAGTTCACAGCCACAGAATGGATTTCTAGCTTACAGTTCACAGAATGTGATTTACGGTTTACAGTAGATTAGTGTTACAGTTCACAGTAGAGTTTATAGTAGATTTGTTTAACAGTTCACAGTAGACGTGATTTATAGTTTACAATAGAGTGACTCTATAGACCACAGTAGATGTGGATCACAGCTTACATCCGTGGAAATGGATTGCAGTTTACAGATATGGATTGTAGTACTGTTTTATCGTGTGTTTGCTGAGTCTTCGGACTCACCCTTGCTTTATTGTTTTTTTAGGGTGATCCAGAAGGGCGGCATGCATGGAATGGGAGTAGTTCCGTTTGCACTGCACATGTGAGATAACTGCTTAGTCTCGTACTGAGAATTATGATTAATCCTTTGATAAGGAGTTTATGCAAAAATTCTTTAGTTACAGTATGTTTCAGGAGAACGGGTTCTCCTGATAGTACAGTTCTCGTACGTTAACTCTGTTTTTGGTGCACCTATGTGAGACAGTAACAGTGTAGTGGTAGCATCTTAGGCCCTATGAAGGGTTGAGGTGTTACACACTTTTGAGTTATCCTTCGGTTTTGGAGCAAGCACTGGCGATGTCGACTCATCTTCCTGTTGGATCAAACAGTTGTAAACATGAACCCTATTTCACAAAACTCCTTGTGCTCGTGCAACTCGCGTCCTTGAAAGCATGTGCAAGTTTTAAGAGGAATTGTGATCATTACATCAGGGTCTTCGTCATCATCGTCAACGGACCCATTTTGTCCAGCACCGCGGCCTAGCAGCTTTTTTTTAGTTCCTTTCCGGACTTGCTCATGGCTTCTCCTCCTCGTTCATTCTCGTTGTCTTCCTGTGAGTATTGCAATCAGAAGGTCCCATTTAACATATCGGTCTTGTTCTTTTTGGCTTTCGATTTATCCAGAAGTTAAAAAGTCAAACATCGAAATAGGGCAACCTCTTAAAGCAGATTTTTCAAATGGTTTCTCGAGTCTAAAACCGTGTGCGGCTGTGTGCCATCTGTATCGGCATCTCTATCGTCTGCGCTGCTATGTTGAAAAGCGCAGATAAAAATCATCAGCTGCAATTCAAAAGAACACCTCCATCGATGGTAATTCTGGGAAAGGCAGCAGCATCTGTAGATCTAGTAAACAGTGCACTAGCAGCATTTTTGCAGCAGGTTGCAGGCATGCCATATTAACCAATAATATGAGCACAAGTATGCGCACATCTGTCTACCTGCTTAATTTCTGGTGGAGCAGGGATTTCAGGATCAGCTAAATCAACTCTTTCCTCTGGGTCAATATCCAGAGCCTCATCATCATCGTAAAGATCTCTTCATGTTCCCAATCGTCACCTGATAAAGAGCAGGTTCGAACTAAGAAGCCTATTAAGGCTGAGAAGCATGCATTGATATACAAGAAAGATTGTCTTTGTATTTTCTTTTTGGTGTGTAATTATGAATAATTCTTTGGGATAACAATAATAAGCATGTGCTTACTGAATAAAATAGGCAAAACCTCAAATTTTCCAAATATTAACAAAAACGAGTAGTATTTGACCAGCATACCTTTCTCAATTTCATCATCCAAATCGAAGTTTCTGTCTTTTCCACCTTCCTCATCATCATCATCATCATCATCATCCTCCATGGCCTTTGTAGTAAGCCCATGCCTATTTTTCCTTGCAGCTCCCTCTTCTTCATCTGCCTCGCCTTTATCAGATTGATTTCCATCCCCATTCCTATTTCCTTTCTTGGGGTGAACAGTACCAGTTTCCCCTCCATTTGCATCATCAAACTTCTTCGCATCCGAACTAAAGGCTGCAGCTACATTTGTAGCTGCCTTCATCATCCACCGTTCATACCCAGTTGCACTGCTTCTTCTATTCAACTTCTTCCAAAGTCAGTTGTTTGTACTGTGCAATTTTACTGAAGTTATACCTGAAAAGGCATGACAAATTGTAAGGTTGCCTTGAAGGAATTAAGAGAGTAATTTCTATTTGGAGCTTTCGAGCACAAAAGTAGTAATGTTGAAACTTGCAACTGTTGCTATTCCTCGACAAAACATGGGTAGAAGTGTACACTCTCGCTAAGTTTTATGTCTTGCTGGTAATTATGTTCTCAGGATGATTATAGTTGATATGAACATGTGGAAGATAAAGATAGAAGCAGATTGTTAGTACCAGGAACCAAAAGGAACAGCATGGAACTCCCTGCCGTGCAACATCAACAAATAGTATGTAGCAGTTGCACATTGTGAGGCCTCAAGTTGACTTTGGTACTGATATTCACCTGTTTCATCTTCCAAGATCCATGGCTTTCTGCTGTAGTATTTCTCCTGTTTTGTCAAACATGAGTCCCAAACGATTAACTGGAACAACAGAAGGGTAAAATTCTTGAGTTGCAATGGCTCAGAAGTCAAAACAAGTTACAGCGGAAGGGTTTCTTAATATGTACATTTGCCATTAGGTGAGCAAAATAAATTCTTTTTGTTTCATAAGGGTATCCAATAGCATACTACTAACATGGTCTCAGATATTTAAATCAGTACAGCCTAAAAGAGCAACTACAGTGTTCGTTCATGAGATTGAGTGATAGAAAAAATTAACGCAGCTTCCCTATTGCTTCTAGCATCAAAAATGGTATTCATCATAGCATATCACTGTATTATCAGGTTATATAAAAACATAATGATGATCATCAATGATCAACTCTTCTTCTTTGAGAACGGGGGCAAACCGGTGGTGAATCGGCCGATCGAAAGGGCCTTCTCTGCGGTGGTATCCACCTAGGTTGCACGGACACGGACACGCGTGTCCGACACGACACGACATCGACACCGGGATTCGCTGTTTTCCTAAAAATACCGATACGGCGACACGGCTATATATATTTAAATAATAAATAAATTATATATATATATACTGTTTTCTATGTTTTCTCATGCTTGTCAAATTGAAATAATGTAAATTTGTAAAATATAAAAGGTATTCAGAATGTGTACCTCATCAATTGTTTTGTTAGTCACAAGGTTATTAAGGCGGTAAGGCGAGATAAGACGACTCACCCCCCTCACACCTTTTAAGCGGTAAGGCGTGAGGCGAGGCGACGCCTTACACATCATAAGGCGTTAAGGGGCAACAAATAAAATGAGCATTTAGCAGCACATATTTACCTTGTTGTTGCCAATTCTTGAGCTCATGTAGCACCTATCTTTCCATTCTAATTGCTCTTCTCCCATGTAGCATCCATCCCCTTAGCCTCTTGCAAGTTTTAACATATAAATTGTTATAAATGCAATAGATACAAATTGTATTTCATTTATTTGAGTAAATATGGATTACAAAGAATAAGGGGTTCAGCCAGCAAATAGAGCACAGTGACTTAGTCACGAGCAGCACAGTAGCAAGCCCAATAAATCCATAAACATAGCTCCCATCGGCCATCACTCCCGGCGAGCACAGTAGCACACAGTAGCGAGCGGCCGAGCAGCATAGCGGCACTCTCCATCCCGCTCGGCGCTCGCATCTGGCTTGCAAGCATCACTCCTCCTCGACGGCTCCGCCTTCCCCTCCATCCTCGACGGCTCCGCCTCCCCCTCTACCGATGGCTCCACCTCCCTCCCTGGCTCCCTCTCGGCCGGCCTCCACCTGAGGGAGCCGGGGAGGGAGGCGGAGCCGTCGGCCAGGTCGCCGCCGGGGAGGGGGATGCTGAGAGAAGGGTGGAGGCCGGCCGAGAGGGGGAGGTCGAGAGGGAGAGGGAGGTGGATTTGTGGAGGCTGGGAGGGGGGAGGCGGGGAGAAGGGAGGGAGGTGGAGGACGACAGGAAGGGGGGAGCCGGGGAGGTAGAGGGAGGAGGTGGAGGCTAGGAAGGAGGGGAAGGGGCAAACCTGGAGTGGAGAGGGCGACGGCGATGGAGGCGGGACGGTGGCGCCGGCGCGCAGCACGACAGCGATGGATCTGGGGCGTCTAGGGTTGGGCTTCACACGAAAGGTTCGTCTCTGGCCTGGCCAGCTAGCCCTCTCTCATCCTCCCATCTCTTTATACTTCAGCGAGATGCGGGAGAGAGAGCCGTGTCCGACACATCTATTCGGCGTGTCCGATACGTATCGGAAATTTCAACAATTAAAATTTATTCAAAATTCGGCTGACACGCCGCCGACACGTGTCCGCGGCGTGTCCGTGTCGGATACGGATACGATGGTTTGGACAAGTGTCCGTGCACCATATGTATCCACCCGAACATTGTACTCCTGCGTGCCGTGGGAACAACACAAAAGGTTACGGACAACAATGCCCAAAATAGCCAAGCGCGGCGGCGGCGGCGGCGGCAATGCCATTGCTCACGCGATTAAAACCCTAAAGCCGTTGGGGAAGGGACGGGCCGTGCGAGGATGAGGTTGGTGATGGAGGCGGCGCAGACGGCGCAGCGCGCGCGGGAGCGCGCCATGGCGGACGTGCGCTGTTCTCCTGTGTTTGGTTTTGGTTTGGTTCGCATCCGTGTGGTGGGGACGAACCGAACCTAATGTGCGCCGTGCGCTGCAGCACGCGACGCGCGTATTCTGGCCGTGCCTCGGACGACAAGTCTCAGCTGAAAATACATGTAGCGGACACAGCCACGCGGCGGGGAGCCGAAGCGTCCTGCCCTCGCGGGTCGCGGCGTTGGGGCCTTGGGGTGGGGTTGATCGGCAGGTCGTCCCACGGTCCACGGCTGCCGTGCCGGCGGCGACGTGTTCGGCAATCATGACTCGTGGGACGGGCGGGCCACGGCGTGTGATCTCAAGGCCCGAGAGGTGTTCCGCCACAACGCGCCTGGAGAGCAGAGCAGAGGAGCACCAGGGCCTCTGTTACGCGAGTTCGAGGGTCCCCTGTCCCCGTGTTTGGTGAGATCCGTACGTCGAGGCACTGGGATCTGCCATATTGGCACGCTCGCTGGCGAGTTGCGACGGCCACGTACGCATTGTCTTTATACTACCTGCTAGTAGTAGTAGAAGGTTTAGAATTCATTGCAGTGTCAATCAATCGGGTTTGCGTATACCGCCACGCAAAGTTGCAAATTCCACGGCATTATTGCTTTACTTAATCTTCAGCTAACATTGTTCCGCTCATTTCATCTTTTTTTCAGTTTCAATTTCTAACTTCAGTTTTTTTTCACTATTCAGCAATTCGTCTTTTTGTAAAAATTTTTAGATTTTTTGGGCTTTTTTTGTACTTTTCTTTTTTTCCCATGTTCCTTTGCATTATCCGTGATGAGCTAACATATTTTTTTTTTCTATTTTTACATTTTTTAAAATTTAATTATATCTAAAAATCCAAAATCAGTTACAGTAAAAAAACCAACTACAGTGAAATTTCAGCCAGAAATCAGAAGCCATCGCTAAAACGAACGCCCCTATATGGGTACCATGTACTTCTTTCGTCCCACAACATAGACTAAGAAGTCACTGAAACTAAAAAAACGTTTATGTTATTGGATCATACGTACCTCTATTAAAGGACACACTAAGGCTATGTTCTTTTACGGCTTCTAAAAGCCGCTTTTGGCTTTACCTACAGTAACTAACTTTTAAACGGAGTATTTTTTTTTAAGATGGGGTCTACAGGTTAATTGTAGTACACGTTAAAAAAATGATATATGTACCATCAAAAATCGCAAACGAGTATATCTCTTTCCGCAATCTCTGTCGTAAACAGCCAAAAAGTCATTAGCCTCAGCCAAAAACTATTAGCCGCAGCTAAAAAGAACAGGCCCTAAAACTACTCATCCATTTTTCCGTATTAAAGCAGTAGTATAGAGTGAAAAATATTTATAATAACTACACTTTGATTCTTTTAATAAACTTATATTGTGGAATATCATTTCCTAAAAGGGGAGACTTATATTGCAAAACGGAGGGAGCCGTATAGGTAGGTGATGGATGCCAGATCTGCTGAAGTTGATCAAATTGACATGTTGAAATGATATGCATTTCATGTAAATTGTTAGATATCTTAAAATTGATATTTTCAAAAAAATATCCAAATTTAGGTTAAATTCGTGCATTTGAAATCATGAGGCACCATGGTATCTAGACACCAAACCTCCCTGTCTTTGGATTGCTTTTAGATGCGTGCAAGTGCAATTGTAAATAATATATCAGGCAAATCCATTAGCATTCATTAATTCAGAAAAGGCATCGATTTAGAAAGAAAGTTATTGATTTTATTGATGGAAAGTCTCAATCATGGATGAAAGGTTGATCATAGAGTCTAAACACTATGATGCCATTGATATATATATATATATATATATATATATATATATATATATATATATATATATATATATATATATATGATAATGGTTTCATACTCCTATTAATACGTACTCTCACATCTCACATACTATTTTAATAGTGTTGTTATACATTTTTATCTATTTGAGCATACTATAATAATGATTATAATATACTCCAAAGTAAGTTTCATGAATTTTTTTATCAAAGTTCACTTTTTATAGTATAATTTGTGTATGTACTCCTTTATACATAAAAAATTATATATAGTATAAACAAAGGGTTCCGATGAAAATTTTTCAACCAAGTCGTATTAGAGTATCTTAAAATTAATATTTAAGTATACTGAAAGTGATAAAACCCTATATATATAACACTAACTAGTACGCATATGTAAAATATGTGGAGAAGTTACTGATATTTCTGAATAAAATTATTGCCAAATCTTCATAGTGCCAGAAAGTTACTGATGTTTTTGAATGAAGTTATTATTAGTGATGAGTGAAGTTACTATCAAACACTTACAATGCACAATGGATGATAATTTTTCTCATAACCGATGATAACTTTTTAAGACACAAAACTACACGTAAAATAGCGTTGCCATATACACACACCAGCGTGTCTTCACGACGAATATAATCTTCGTAACGAAACAACATTGTCGACGAGTCCAGGCCTCCAGAGTGGTGATACAGTTACTGTGTAACTTACTCAAGCGTCCAAGAAGCGACACCACAGTGTGAAGTAAAGCAATATATATATTGGGTATATATCCTATGTTCACAAGCTAGCTAAGTTTTAAAGTTTGTATTGCCTAGGAAGTAAGGCGAAATATATATAAAAACATATAAGAGATAGAGATAATTTTTAAAAATCAATCTCTACCAATCTAAATACTTTGATAGCAAATTTATGAAGAAACTCAATTTTGCTTGATTTTAGTCTCACGAAGTGATTTCGTGATCCGAGAGTTTTTGGCTTAATTTATTTGGTATTCATATTTGCTGTAATATGTAGGAGTATATCTAGAGTTATATGGTTATCCTTCACCCACAAACAAGTCATATTCATTGTTTTTGTATTTTGCCCTGCTTTATGCAATCTTTGACATGGATATGTGCGATATATGGGTGAAATAGGCTCATGAGACCTTAAGCAAAGTGTATGCAAATCTTCACAGCATTTGAACTTATATTTTTGAAGTTGCACCAAAAGTGGTTAGCAAAATTTATCTATGACTATGCCTGGGAGCAAAATTCAGGAGTCTGCACATAAAATTTCGTAATTTTTGGAGCTCGTTTGTTATATGTAACAACTCCTACAAATAACATAATCGTATAAATTTTTTAGTAACATTTAGAACAGATAAAATTATGAAAAAATTACACAATTAAGTATATTATATTAGAAGACTGTACAAAAAATTTTATTATTTTTTAGGCTCATTTGCTATATTTAAAAAATTAAAAAAATGATATACGTAAATCATAATTAAGGCAGCTAATTAAGTCGACTTAATTAGCTACCGTCCGGTGGCTGGCGAGCAGAGGGAGGGCAGCACGATGATCGTGCGGTTGAGGCATGTGTCGCCCTTCCAAGGCTGCCGCTTAATGGCGTGCAGCAAAGGTGATATTTTTGCATTTATCATGCGACTACAGTCATTTTTGTAATTACGAGGCCAAAAGTGCCAAAACTCCTAGCAAGCCACACCATAGCGTTGTTACACTACGCACGCACATGGGCATGGTCCATCACGCGCGGCACAATAGAGCCTCGAGCCTCCTTTGCTGCTGATGATCATCGTGGATTTTTTAAATAATACATTTTCATTAATATTATATAAATATATTATTATTTAAAAATTACATAAATAACCTTATATCGCCATTTCAAATGAGGACAATCTTATATGGAATCTCGCGTGACAGTCAACAGGTCTCTATTGACAAATAAATTGATGACAGAACCTCTATCGCTAATTGAACCGGCAGCGTTTAACACCTAGCTGGTGCTGTTGTTGTGTTTGACCTAAATTATGTGCCCAATAATGCTATTGTTATGGTTGGTGCGTCACGCTGAGCCAGCTGGTGTCATCCTAATGTCGCGGCTTAGCGCCTCGGTTGATTAGGCTGTGACTCGTGAGAAACAAGCCGGGACATGGCATCCAGCATTGATTCTGTAGTACATGTGGTTCAACTGGATATATGTCTCCTCTTGCAGTGCTACATTGAGCCGGGCTCGAGTTCGGATGTCTACTTCTTAAGTGAATACTGTAGCTCTGGCCAAATTTCAAAATAAAAATGCGCAAAGATTCTTCATTTCAGTGTATTTCATGTAAGTTTGTCGGAACCTAAAGGGTTCATTTCCACTAAAGAAGTACAGATGATTCTCTATCGGGCTACAATAGTTATATAGTGCCGTAGCCGTAAAGACAAGAACTGGAGCTTTTTTTTCTCCAGGAACTCTTGATAGCAGTATCAGTGAGCACATGACAGACACGATTCGCCGGTAGGTAGCAACTCTCTGGAAATCAAATAACGAAAGGAAAAGCCAACGTGACAAAGCCACATGAAAAGCGGAGATAAGGAGCTCGTCACTCTCCATCATAGCATGAGGACGATGATATGATTGATGTAATATCCTTAAAAAATTGTCGCAAGACAGTGCCATTGTACCAACTTCACCAGTGCGATCCATCGATCACAACCTGCTTCTCTCGACCATGTCGCTGCTGGCGCCGGCGTGCCGGCGGACGAAGTCCGTCACCTGCGCGATGAACTCCGCGGCGCGGTCGGCCTTGAACAGCTCCATCGCGTGGTACCCGGCACCGTCCAGCCGTGCCTCAACGGCCACCCCGGCCTTCTGCAGCGCCTGAACCAGCGTCCTCTGCCGGTCCCTCGGCGGGTCCTTCACCCGGCCGAGCACCAGGCACGGCGGCAGCCTCCGCAGCCGCGCCTCTCCCACGCCGGCCAGCATGGCATCCGGGTTGCAGTACTCGTGGTCCCGGTCGGCCCCGAACGGCAGAGAGAGCTCCCAGAGCAGGTCGTTCGCCGGCAGCGGCAGGACGCGGTCGTCCACCGACGCCTCCTCCGCCGCCGTCCTCTTCACGCCGCTGTGGTGCGGCTGGTTCAGTATCAAACCGCGCAGCTCCACGCCCTCGTCCACCGCCGCCAGCGCCGCGCGGAACGCGATGCTCGCGCCGGCGTGACAGCCCATCACGAAGACGGGCCTGCCGGGCGAGCCAGCAGCGTACGAGCGGACCCACCGGACCGCGTCTGCGGCGTCCTCGAATGCGGCGGGGAGGCGGTGCTCGGGCGCGAGGCGGTAGTCGACGGAGGCGACGGCCGCAGGGATATTGGCGGCGAGAACCGCGCAGTTGTTGTGGAACGGCTCGGAGGCCGCGCGGAAGAGGACGTACCCGCCGCCGTGGAAGTACAGGATCAACGGCAGCCTGCCGCCGCGGGGAGCCGCAGCGTCGACGCCGGACGGCACGAAGAGCCGGACCCTCGTGCCGTTGGCGTCGTTGAGCGGGGCGTCGTTGGAGTGGACAACGCGGCGCGCGGGCCCATCCTCGCCGTCCGCGGCGGTGACCGCAACGGGCTCCCCCGCCGGCGACGGCGGGAGGAGCTTCGCGGCGCCGTTGCGGGTGAGCGTGCCGTCGGGGTTGAAGCGGATGTTGAGATACTTGTACGGGTCCATCGCCGTTGCTACTATACTGTCTAGCTCTAAGTTGCCGGCGAGGCAAGCCTGGGTGTTTACCCACTCACACGGAGCTGCAGGAGCGGCATAACCGAGCTTCTGAGCGCGCAGGGCATATATAGCTCGCGCGGCGTGCTCCAGAGAGCGACGGGGGCGCGCGGGAACAGGTGGTGGTGGGGCGTGAGCGTGGCTCGATGGCTCGTCGACGGGTGAGGCGGCGGCGCGAGCGCAAGCACACGGCACGCGCGCGGGTTTCGGCTGGACCGCGCACGCGTGGAATCCAATCGCCGAATCGGACGGCCGCGGTGGGGCGCTCGACCGCCCGAGTCCTTTGTTCACTTCATACCTGCGATGGGACGGGCCGCGGAACGTACGCGCCCCGCGGGTGGGGGGAAAGGGGCCTAGCCTGCCACCTTAATGGCGCCCCAACTAACACCACGTACGCCTTCCGCGAGTGGCTGGCCGGGATGCGGCCACGCAGGCCGCGGGACTGTGCGGTACCACTGCTTTCCGGCCGCCCCTGTCCTGCGGCCACCGCAAAGTGTCAAGCTGTGACCGGTGAAATTGATGATCTGCTGATCTGACACTTACCTTTGAGGACAAGATTGCACAGGTGACACTTACTGTCCTTTGATTTATAAAGTTTGTTAGTCTTCACTTTCATGCGCTATCACGAAAACTTCGGCTGTTGAAGGAAGTCGTGTATTATCCAAACACTTCGACACGCCTCACCACGTACAGGTGACACGATTTTTTTTCTCTTAAAATTGTGCAAGTCATCTCGAATCCATAACGTTTGGTTTTGATACAAAATTGAGTTTTGTGCACCAATCAATTTCCTAAAAGTCTGAAGCCTCAACATAACATGGGCTGAATATTCATACAACAGTCTGGAGAGGTGTATTAAAACCTTGCTGCTGAAACACGGCATGATTGTCCGGTAGCCTTGTGAAATTTTCTACAAAACGATTCCAAAGTGTTTGTTTAGTCCGGGTAGCTGACCTATCTCAGCCCCAACTAGCATACTTTTTAGCGTCCGCCGAAGACAATCAAGCTCGCGGGGCAATAATAATCTAAGAAAATGGTGTGGACTTGGATTGTCTTATTCCTGATCGTCTGCTCGCAATAGGGGTGGATACGGAGCCGGATCGACTCAGAAAGGCTCGTTAAAGAGGTGGCTCGGTTTGATAGGAAGCTCGAGCTCGGCTCGGTTGTAATTGGCAGCCACCCAACTCGAACACATTCATGATTGCAAGTGTATTGGTAGCCACACACACAAAAAAAAAAAATCAGCATACATGATACATCGTAGGATACATGATAGAATCCAATACGTGCCATGCATACATGATACATCACAGATCAACAGATCAGCCACGTCAACAATCCAACATGTGCCATGCATACATGATACATCACAGATCAGCCACATCAACAGATAGTAACAACTTCAACACATTCATGATTGCAAGTGCACTGGCAGCCACACAAAAAAATCAGCATACATGGTACATCACAGGATACATGATAGAATCCAATATGTGCCATGCATGCATCATACATCACAGGAAACTGTAAAAAAATTAGTAAGGGTCAAAATCACGTCTCAGGACCCTAAAAAAAATCAGTAAGTTCATTTCAAAAGAGAATAGAGAATGTACTTATTTGAAATACACTGAAAACAGGATGGTTTAACTTATTTCCTAACGATAAAAGAGGTAATGATAACATTATATCTTAGTTCTAAGGTACGAAGAATCAATGAGTTAATTTGTAAATTTTTAATTATTTTATATTATTTAAAATTTGTTTTTAGTAAGAACAATTATACTTTAATTTTTGCTATTATGGACCTTTATATTTTCTATTGAACAATATTCTTATAACTTTAAATATCCATTTTAAAATTTTTGGGTCCGCAATGAACCGAAACCTCAGCGGACACTGACCACACGCTACGACAGGGGTCGTGAGGTTTTAGTTGCTCTGGTGAGGCTGAGCGCCATCCCCATTTTTAGCAACTCGCCGCATCCTTTTCCACGTAAAGATGAGCGTTGTCCGCGTACACACTTGGGGGCTGGGCAGTCGGAAGCCGGTGGCTAGCTAGGACCAGAAGCAGCACGCATTGACCTGAGGAGCTAGCTAGGTGGTGAGACTGGGAGTGAGACCGGTGCCGAATTTTCCAGCAGGTGGGCGCTTTATCTCGTCAGCCGCAGCCGCAGCCGCTGTGGAGTAGATGCGGCGGCCGCGGTATGGACGGTGGTTCCCGTCGAACTCGTGCCCCATGCGCGCGCACAGTGGCAACCGGGGAGTCTTCTCGCGCCGCGCCAGAGGAATTGGATCATTGGATGCCTAGATCTTTTTGTCATGAGCAGCAGTAGCCCATGTGCGTTTTCATTCATCAAGTAGCAAAGTCCATGCCTACTCTATCCGTTGCATTTATCAGACAATGAAAGCCGCCGTGCTTTTCGGAGAAAATGGGACAATTCCATGTGTATTCAGGTAACCAAGACGCGGAGAGTTAAGAACTGTTCACGTATTTTTGGCACCGTAGTGTTTTTCTTCAAAATTAGTCCTCAAATATCTGTTTTTTACAAAAATAACATCATCCCCAAACTTGGAAGGTGCAATAGGCAATACCTATTACCTATCGCGTCTAGGTAGCACAACGGGAGCAGATGGGTGTGGCCAGTGGCGGATCCAGAAATAAAACAGAGCTGGGGCGGAGTCGGAGTCGAAAGTGTGAAATAAACAGTATTACCTAAAAACAAAGCAATCTATGATCAAACTACGTTACAATCGTACTAATAAGAGTATATGATCTAAAATAGAAATAACTACAAGTTGCATGTAAACATATGTAGATAACAGTAAGAGCTTAATCCACAATTGTAGATAAGTTATAGAAGAAACAACTTGTCAATTGTGAAAGAAAAATAGATCTGTAGTGTCACAATTTACTAATAGTAACATAAAAGATGCAATAAAAAGGGAAGACAAAAGATATACCACTAAATAACTAAGTACATCTAGAAGAACAAGGTATTTTCATTCTCCGAGTTTTGGTTGAAGCTTTGAACATGTTTTATACTTGCAGAGGCCAAAACTTTTAACATAGACTATGTTAATTTCCTTTTAACATAGCTTTGAACAAGTCTTTTTTAGAACTGTCAGTGGAAAATAGTTGGACATATATATGAAGAGTTTTTTTTTCTAAGTAATGGTAGGGCAACTGCACGCTAATTCACTAGTGAGAACAAATAATTTATGTTTTCTAAAATGTTAGTACATCTTTTAGTGGTTGATCTAAACCGGTTAGAGCCTCTTTGGATTGACGGAGAAATAAAAGAATTTTGGAGGAATTCATTCCTACAGGAAAAAAAAATCTTATGTGGGGTGTTTTGCTCAAATTAAAGGCCATGAAATTTTTGCAGCCTGAAAGATTTTTCCCTGGCTATGGCACGTATCCCGGGGAGCATCGACGGTCCCAAAACAAGGAGAAATAGCAGCTAATCCCATCAATATATTGGGCACCGATCGAGCCTCCTACTTTTCAGTGTGTATATAAACATACGTTTACACTTCGATAGCTGCGCTATCAAGCTAGCTCCCATCTGCATGCCGATGGATCTTTTGTCCACTGCAACATGCAAACGTCCATTTACTACGCATACAGTTGTCCTCTAGGTCGCTTGCTAGTGCCTAGCTAGCTCCAACTTTTTGCATGCATGCAGCTTCTCCACGACCCTAGCTATGACACATCCACGCATGCTCGCCAAGATACTATCACTGCTTTCTTCACCTCATCGCTCGCGCCGGCGGAGCTCGGGCGGCCGCCCGAGCATGCCCGAAGGGTGGGTCCGCCCCTGGGTGTGGCAGGTGGAGCGAGCGCTTGAGGTGATGGCGTAGGCGGGCCAGGGCGCCGCCGAGCTCCAACTGCTCGACAGCTGCCTGCTAAACTACCCCTGCCCAGTGAGGCACTGCCGAGCAACCCTTGCTCGGCAGGTGACGGGGCAGGCAGGTAGGAGAGCGGGGCCAGCAGCGCGGGTAGCCGGAAGGCTGGTAGGTTTGCTGGCTGGCTTGGCTTCTGGCATGGAGAGATTCTGTTTCATGTGGACGACGATTTAACACGATGTGACGTGACATTTGATTGCTATTTTATTCACCTGGGGATTCCATTATTGTTCGCGCCCATGTGCGGTTGCGTGGGAATATCGTCGTGAATGCCTTCCCGCGTGCATAAAATGGGAGGGGGGCCTCGATCTGCCCTCTCAACTGAACCGTGCTTGATTTCTTTCCTACCAAGCGAAAGAGCAACAAGGGAGCAGATGGAAAGAGATATTGAAAAACGAGTTTATAATATAATTTTAAGGTGGTTTAGCTGTGATTTACGACCCTTCACACTTGAAAGCACTATGGAGCAAGTGAAGACCTGCAGAAAAAGGTATGATTTATTAGCAACACACTTAATATATCGTTAGCGTTCATTAGTGTAACTGTGGTTTTGTAATGTGGAATGTGCCAGATAGCCATATTTAGTTGACGGATGTGTTTCTGTAATTAGCCATGTTTAATATATACTAGTGGCGAGAATGATTATTTATTGTAAATAGCTGTAAAAATACGGGTCAAAAATAGGTTAATTAGCCATGTGTTTCTGTAATTCCCCTGGAGTTGTTGACATTGTAATGTATGGATGTGACTGCAGTCTGTATTTTCTGTGGTATGAAATGTTGATGTAGCAGCTTATGGAGTTCTATAAAGTATGAATTAGCTTGTAAAATTGTTTTGTAACAGCATTTGCAAATATTTGGATGCAACTTTTATGTGCAAGTGACTAGTTGTAAAATTGTTTCATAGCAATATATGCAATTTTTTGGATGCAAAATCTGTTTGCGAATGAATAGTGTCAGAATATTGTCAGGTCAGCATGTCCATACAAAATTGGAACAATCACATAAGCCTTAGCAAGTGTGCCAACCACAATATGAGGGCATTCATTCTTCAACCAAATTTTGGCAGACCCAAATAAGAGAAGGTAAATTTTTACTTCGGCAGGTGAATTGTTTCCTGTTACATAAAGTTTGAGCCACAAAAGCCTCCCAATTGCAGTACATAAATAAAGATTCATAGTAACAAAATATGACGCATTTGATAGAAACTAATGGCTCAGTTCTTTTTCTTTGGAGTTAACTTGCTTTTGCTTAGTCTGGAAGGGCACCCTGTGAAGTACCTTCTTTGGTTGATAAGGCCAGTTGCACAAATATTTACACAGCCAAATTTGCTAGATAGATAAGCATTGTCTTGATTTATATTGTCTTCACGAAGTGGCACATAAAAGCATGGTCATTGTGAAGTGGAAAAATAAGAAGACTGTCGTGAGCAGAACTAGATAATTGACAATTCAAAAAAATGTATCATTATGTTGATCACTGTGATGTCCTCCTCAAAGCGCAATTGCGACTGTCATGGTACAATTCCTAATTCTTGATCAGAAGAATCTAGTAGCCTTGATTCAAATACCTCCACAGCACTCCAACAATACATAAAAAGACGTTATACACTTTGGTTTCATTGTCATGGCTTAACATTGAGTCGTTGAGGTCAAGGGTATATCATACACATAAACACAGTGGAGAATCAGTATACATTTTCCAATACAAGGGTTAAACATCAAGTATACATTTTCCCTAAGATAAAGGTTCCCCATGGAAAGGAAAACCAACTACTAGCAATATAACTATCTCGTTCTGTTTCTCATGTTTTGCCAGCCTCAAAATTCTAATGAGAATATATCATATGTTCTGATAGCAAAACACAAAGGTCTTAAGCCCTGCTCAGCGTTGCACGTCCGGTGGCAGCGTTGAGCGGTCGGTGGTTTTTTTCACTGTTTTGTTTTTTGTCTTTTTCCTTTTTTTTTGTTTTTTTGATATTTTTATGTTTTATTTTTTTCTCGTATTCCTTTGCATTGTACGTGATAAACTAACATGTCATTTTTTTTAAATTTAGTTATGTTCAATAAGTCAACTCAGGTACAGTAAAATTTCAGCCAACTATAGTAAAATTTCAACCAAAAGTCATAAGACATTGCTATTCCGAACACCCCCTTAAGTATTGTTACATGTTTCTACAAAACAGAGGACATGAGTGGACATGAACCACTTATCTTTTTGGACACTGAATCAACTGATAGCTGTTCCTTTATACTATACACATCATAAGCTCACAAGAATCTGGGAAACTAGAGATGACAAGAAACTAGAAATGTTATTTGCTTACTAGGATCATACAAGCCTTGAAATGGGAATGAAACTGTCATCCCCGAATGCAGTTTCAGCATTGTGAAGATTTAGCAATAACTTCATTTAAAATCGATGATAACTTCATCCAGAAATATCAATAACTTTCCCCGCATATTTTACACATATGCGCTAGTTAGTGCTTATATATATATATATATATATATATATATATATATATATATATATATATATATATATATATATATATATATATATATATATATATATATATATATATATATATATATATATAGAAAATACCAATTACTCGGTGTAATTACACACTATTTATCCATCGTTGCTGATGGTTTGAGATTCGTGCTGCACTTGCGAGTTTAACGGAGCACGACGACACGGGTTAGAGGAAGGCCCGATCCGGAAAATCATCAGGAGGGAAATATCCGAGATCTTGGAAACCGTTCGGCAGGCTGGAAGGAAGTATCTTCCGTGAGTTTCGCCACCCATCGAGAAGTATCCGGGATTTTGTGCAACCGACCAAATAGCAGGAAGGGATACGGATGATTCAGTTTTATGCGTCGTTAACCTCCAGGACGCCGAAATCTCTCGTCGTTTTTCGTTGTGACCATATCGCCGGCGTCCTGGACGCTGTCCCTGTCGATTTTTGTTGTGACCATATCGCCGGCGGCCTAGACGCTGTCAGCTTGCCGGCGCGTCGTCTTGCCGATTAGGTCTCCAGCGGTGAGGAGAATACTAACTGCAGTTGCATGGTATGTCCTTTTTAATTCTGAGTTCTGAAGTTCTGTGTGCCGAAAGAGTCCACAGCAGTGAGGTATTATCCTCACTGCTAGACACCTGATCGGCAAGTTCAGTGCGGCCCGGACTTATGCACCGGAAGCCACATAAGTTCAGAAGTTCTGGCTTTTAAAATCTTACTTTTTAAATGCAGTCCTGAAGTTCTGGCTTTTATGATGATGGAGCATACTTACTGTTCATGATCAAACGTGAGGAGAATGCATGTACTACCCAATGATTACTTTTTGTATCAATCTCTGTGACATCATGAAGTAGTATCCAGATTAAAACATAACTCCATTTGTTTTCCGTATGCACATACTTCCAGTCAGCTGCACACCATTTGGTTTCAGGCCATTGGGTTACACAAGGTAGAGTATGTCAAGTCTTAACCAACATAACTCCATGTTCGCTTCCATGGCTCTCCATGACGATTCTATTGTCTGTACCCACAGTCTCCATATTTCACTGCAAAAAACCATGGCAAATTTCAGTGCATCCAGTACTCACGATGGGGAGTATGTGTAATGCGATTTGAGTATTCAAATCGTCATACATCATGTAACGCCCTCATTTCCGGAGACGTACGGAGGTCCGCAACTGCCCGTAAACCGTACAGTTGCGGTGTGTCGTACAGAAATGTACATCACAGCCAACAAGCTTACACACATAAGATCCAAAATTATATTACAACATAGGACACATTGGCCAAGTTTTAGCGGAGCGGGCGGCAAGCCCAATTAATGTACATTACAAAAGACTTTCCAAGATCAAGCTTGAGGGCGGCTAAAACCTACGACCACTGCTCATCGGTGCCATCGGGCCCTTCCGAATCCTCTTCGTACTATTGTCCTTCTCCTTGACAGGCATTTTCTAAATTTGTGTTTAAGCAAGTTTGAATACCACCGTACTCAATAAGTTACAATGGTAAACCTCACTTTACTATATGCATGGAACATCAAATGAAGGGGTATATTGGTTTTATTAATTTGTGTAGATGCAATTTTATTTGTAAACAATTTAGAAACAATAACTCCATTATACTATAATTAAGGAAATGGGGGTCTGAAAATATTATTGCTTTAACTTCACAGATTAAACCATCCAAACACTACTTATACTGCGTTACTGGATTCACCCATCAAGCACAGCTCCATTAACCGGAAGCACGGCGTATTCGAATACAATTAATTTCACTCTGCAGAGTTGCTCAGCTTTACCCACAAGACTTCTCAATTTCTAATGTCAAGTTATATACACACTTCAGTTAGTGTGCGACTGCATTGAGAAGGCCAAATCTTTCACTAATCAATTTAATATATATTTCCTACCCGATAGGTTAAAATCTTTACTGAATTAGGTATCCACGGGCCAATGCGGAACACGACCGCCCAAATCCGTAAAGACCTATCGTTGTGTATACGGTGCCTACACACCCGTATCACCTCTCCAACTCCTGTAGGGGTTCAATTAAAATGAGCAGCTACTGGACCAGAATTGACAGATTAATACTTGTGGTTGAACGGGTCATGTGCTTTATACTCAGCATAAGAGTCTCGTCCTTATTTTTGCTCCCGAGACTACCAACCACAACCGGTAGCCGATATATCCTGCATCGACACCCGTCTCTTGCACCCTCCACCCTAGGGTAAGGTCATGGACTTGTCCACTACAGGGCACTCCACAGTTACCGCCTTACCCTAGACAAATTTTTAAATCATTTGGAAAACCGACGAACTATCAAGTTTACTCGATAGCTCGTCATTTCATGTGATTGAATAAGCGAGGTTTAATTGTACATTAATTTAATATTACTAAGTGTGTCAAGGTGAATGTGGCCTCAAAGTAAACAGGTCATTTGTACTGTGGTAGGTCATAACTACAAAATTATACATGTCATTCAAAGTAATTTATTTTAATCAATTACTTTGCGTAAATAACAATAATGCAAATAGCGTATATAATAAATATTGGAATTTAGGAGTTCAATATACGTCAAAAATTGTAACTTGTCTTGCGTGTCGATCACTTCGACAATCTCGTAATGCGTGGAAGACTGCTCCGAACCTTGCACCGTCGCCTCAGACTCCTCGCAAGCTACCGCAAACAAACACACGAAAAAGAAACAAATAAGAATACTTGTTTTTAAATAAACTAGAAAAGAATAAAAGAAATAAATTAAATAATTGCAAAAATAGTCGAGGGGCTTGGACTTGAATTTTTGGGAGTGGAATGAGGTGCAATGGACATCGGTATTGGAATCGGGGCTTCGAAATGGTTCAAAAGAGATATAAATCAAATAAATCGGCTCTGAAAAAATCAAAAAGGGTACTGTTCACTAGCACAGTAACAGGCCGGCCCGGGGAAAACGCGCGGGAGGAGAGGCGCTCGCGCGCGGTTTTCAAACGGTTGGTGGGCCGTCGGCCCCCGGCCCAGCCACGCTCGAGGCGGCAAAGTGGCCCGGGAAGGGGAGTGCGCCCACGAGCGGTTGCCGTCCGATCGCTCGGGGAGGGCTCAAACGGTGCCACGCCGCCATAACGGTTCGCTTCTTTAAAAGCTCAGCTCAGAAACCGCTGGATCGGGAAAGGAGGGCAGGGATGGAGCCACGTCGCCTCAGTCCCAAACCGGTACGCGGGGAGTGGATTGATTAAATCGGCACCGCTGGATTGGGATCGAAGGAACGGGGAGAGGCCACGTAGCCCGGGGGAGGAGTCGTCTTCCTCCTCCAGCCGGCCACGAAGGGGAAAGAACAGAGCGCCGCCTTCCTCCTCGATTCGACCACTACAGTGGCTCCTTGCGACCAAGATCGGTATCAACGGGTCTCGGGGAGGAAGGGGAGTCTGTTTTTAGGCTTGGGCCGAGATGAGGGTTCAAGATGGGTGTCGCTGGTGGGAAAGAAGATGATTAGTGGGTCTGCGGGTTTGGGAAGTTGGGGACATGCTTAGCTGAAATGGCCGAAGTTTCACCATCTAGGGAGTGAGGGGAACACGGGGGAGACACAGTTTTAGCTCGAGGAAGCTCCATCTGGGCTGTCCACAGGAGGGTGGTGGTGGCCGGAGTGGTGTTCATGGTGCGGGGCAAGGGGAGGCACCTTCACTCAAATTTGGTTCGTGGAATGTGAATGCGGGGCTTTGGTGGGGGTGTAGCCGAAGTTAATTGGATTTTCGATAGTTGTGGAGGGAGATCAGGACTTTGGCTCATCGGACCTGGGGAGGGCAGCGGTGGCGCTAGGGAGGGGAAGAACTCAATTGAGTCGATCTGGGAGTAACGTGGGGGTGGTGCGAAGCCTCCTGCAGCTGCAATTTGAGTTTAAAAGATGGTGGAGGCGGAGAGAGATAGTGGAGTGCTCGGGCGCACGGAAATAGAGGGCGGGGAGTTCCTTCCCGAGGCGAGGAAGCCATGCCGATTGCATCATGGTGCTACAGGAGTTGGTGGAGAGGAGTGGTGCGGGGAATGGCAGTGTCACACGGCTTGTCCGAGGGAATGCCGCGCGGAGGAAAGAGCCGTGACCACTGGGCGGAGGGAGCTCAGGGCAGTTGGCGCTGATGCAGAGGTGCAAGAGGGCCACGGCGCTGGCAGGGCGACACGCGGGAAAGAGGTAGGGTGCCGGGGGGCTGCAGCACGGGCGAGGCCGAGAGCCACGGCGCGGCGACAATGCAGAGGGGAGGGAGCGGCCTGCGCTGGCGCAAGCGAGGGAGGGAGAAGGCGGGATTCGGCTGGGCGCCAAAGGGGAAAGGAAACGGGGAGGCAAGGGAGATGGGGGCACGAATCTCGAGACAAGATATATGGCTAGGATTTGATTGAGCTTCAAACAAGAATTTGCAAATAACAATCAAATTCATTTTGAATTTTTGCAGGTTGTTTCACATCACTAATGCCCATCCTACACAACGCAAATACTCCGACCATCAGGCGATGAGATAATTACGGCAGTAATCACTGCATCCGATAGACTGTAATATTTGGTGCATATTCCCATACTTGACTAATAATCCACAATGCTA
Source organism: Melocanna baccifera (assembly GCA_036346265.1). Lineage (NCBI taxonomy): Eukaryota > Viridiplantae > Streptophyta > Magnoliopsida > Poales > Poaceae > Melocanna > Melocanna baccifera. The sequence continues at coordinate 7,729,231 of CM070682.1, forward strand.
CATGCCAAAATACATTGCATACACATACAGCGAAAGTAGTATCGTGTTCACTTAAAAAGTATTATCAATACGTATGGAAAAGGGAGTATCTATACGTACAAAAAAAGGAGTACGTATAGATGAGAGTGGTTTTGATCATACCACCTCGCTAACTTTTTTTCCCAAAACGACACACTCCCTCCCTAATCAGTATTACTGATACGTCAGTATAACATGGCGCGAACTTTCAATTCTTGTTAGAGATACAATACGATGGAAAGCATGCATACGGTAGCTAGTATGATCATACAAAAGCTCATGTATGATACATACGTCTGTAAACATGTACCACCTAATTGAATAAAATGTAGGAGATACATGTATGTACGCAGTTTGAAACGGGGTATGTTTACAGCCATGCAGGCCTGGCCGAAAATCACGCCTGCAAACGCGTCACAACCACGCATGCACGTGGCCACAACACACTGCAATTTGCCAAACCGGGTGCATCCACGGGTGGTCTAAGTCTTCTAGTTGACCCGATAATCTGGTGGTATCCTAAGATGGATGGATAGTAGATATCATAGGTATAACTACACCCAAATGTAGTAAATAGGTTTTCTATATACACACACACATATCTCAATAATCAATAAGATGCATAAATGTGTAGCAAAATATCTCTCTTTCTAAATCTTACAAGAGTATACAAACACGGTAAGGTTACTGATGAAATATCTAGTTTACTACTAGGAAATCGGTCAAATGTACAGCAGCACAAGCGCACAATCTCTAACACCTCACTGTTCTACAAACTTTTATTTTCAAAGTATTGTACGTATGAGCGACAACAAGAATAATCCATCTAGAAATGTGCAGGTTATGTACATTTACCAAAGAGACACACAGCCTAGACACACAGTGCGTAGAAAAGGATCGAGTTCGTCTCGAAGGGGATCCGGGATCAAATGTAATCTGAAAGAACTGAAGCTGAAACCCTCTTCAAGGAGGATGACACTTTGGAGATGTCTGATTCGGTGTGACCAGCTGATAGGAATAGGCGGATTCCAACAGGAAGCTTGCACCTGTCTAAAGTTGACCTCTTCGATGCCACGATGAAAACAGAATCTTCCTTAAAGACCTGTTGGGAAAAGAGCGTGTAAATATATGCTTGTGAAGATTCATATAAACTTCAGCTTAAGTTTTGTCTTAGTCCAAACTTACCCTCTCGGCAATGGTTTCAAGAAGATCTAGGTCGGTGGTCAGAGAACCTGTCGATTTCTTCAGCTTAAGGAAGACGATCGGTGACAGAACATGGCTAGAAATTTCAAGACCTGGAGTATCTGACAGTTCTGCAGATAAAAAACGCATCCAAGGAATCAAGGTGGTGACCAGGTACAGGTAGCTGGCAACCATATCATGCAAGAACAAGATCAACTACGACATGCCATATTGTACTTCCACAGCACATTTCAAAGATTACATATATATAGTTTCACTGCTATAGTTATAGCTGAGTTTTAAAAACTACATATGATGAAAAAAATGTAAGTAAACTGCTAGCACAATTTATGCTAATCAGTTAACAGTATTGCATGCAAATGGACTCATCTATTTTTCCATTAACCAAGAGAAAAGAGCAGACAAGTGCAATCTGGTCAAATAAATAGTTAAATGACAAGAGAATCATCTTTACCTTTATGCAGAAGAGCAACATTGCTCCTTAGGCTTCCAAGAACTGACGGGTTCTCCTCCAGGTAGTTGACAGCAGAAACTGCAGCACTGGCAAGATAGGGTGGCAGAGAGGCGGAGAAAACATAGCCCGAGCTGCTAAGACGCTGCAAAAGCATAGATCCTTAATCAGTCGAAACTCAACGTTTAACAACGGAATTTCTATTTATCCCAACTGATGCTACATCAATCTGGTATTGCATCTACCTGATGATCAACAACTCTGGCACTTCCTGTACAGAAGCCACCATCAGTAGCTAATGCATTTCCCATTCCAGCAGTGATAATATCAATTTTCTCAATCTGGCAATGTAAGAAAACTTCAGAAATAGGAAGAAGAACATGTGCGAAAGTATCAGCTAAAGCTAGTCAATAAGACAGATTTCATAAATTAAAAGGTGCCTTCTCAGGAAGCTGTGGACTACCAACTCTTTTTATCTTTTACACTACTTTGGTGTCGCAGCAAAATAATTTTTAAAACACTGAGTAAACACTCACTGGAACTCCATAATGTTCAGCAAGGCCACGTCCAGACTTGCCAAGCACACCAAAAGAATGACTCTCCTCCAAAATAACACGGAACCGATATTTCTCCTTCAATCTGACAATCTCATCCAAGGGGGCGATTTGACCAGAATTCTGCAATCACCACAACAGTAAGAGAGGTTTCATCCAGAGTTTTATGAGTTTCTTAGATTCTACAGGCAGGATCAATATTTTATGTTGCAAACTTCCATGAGCAAATAAGAAAAACCCTGTACTTATCTAACACAAAACAATCACACAAGGTAACACACCTGGTAGATAGATTCTACAACAATGTAGCGTCTAATCTTTTCAGCACGTTTATTTCCACGAGTAAGTTTTTCCAAAGTGCTTGCAAGTGAAGCCATATCATTGTGCTTGAAATAGACAACAGTACTTCTTGATAGATGGAGACCATTTTGCACTGCCCAGTGAGCACCCTCATCACTGCAATGCACATAGAAAAAAATATCAACAAATGCTATTTAACGCAAAGAACTAGCCAGATATAGTTAACTGCACGAAAAAATTGCAATTGATGAACAGAGAAATGAAAGAGGCAACAACTTTATCAAGCTTATGAGCTAAATAAATGCACGAATACCCAATGGGACGATCAAGTTTGTCATTAAGACAACAAGCAAGTCAAAATTCCATAAACACTATAAAAATTTAAATAAAGCTGTCATACTGGAAGCACTAGAACAACTATCTGTGTGCCTGAAGCTATATGGCCCTGATCGTTTCGGCTTTTTTCGGCTTCAGCTTCTAGCTTCAGCTTTTTTTCACTATTCACTACACTATCCACTAACTCAGCTACAGTAAAAAAAAAGTCAGCTACAGTGAAATTTCAGCCAAAAACCAGAAGCCATCGCTAAAACGATCACCACCATATTTCATATATTGTTAAGAGGGAAAAAAGGTTAACTTACACGACTATGATATCTCCTTTCTTACAAAAGGCAGGTATCACACTGAATATTGTAGAAATCCCATATGAATACAGAATGGAGTCCGGAGTTCCCAGGAACTTGGCTATTTTTGCCTCACAGTCAAGGTGGACATCTGCAAGTGTTCCATATTTACAATCTAAGTTCCTCCATATTTGCAACAGAGGTCATTGGCTATGAACAGAGAATATGCAAACCTATTGTTCCATAAAAGCCACGTGGACCACAAGATCCAACACCGTATTTCTCCAACGAACCAACGCAAGAATCCTGCAATTCAGTCACTTGGATGAGATATTCCGAAAGAATATAGTTGTTGAAAAATATTGTCAAACAATAGAGTTCTCTCTTACAATAATTTTCTCATTGCCAATTAAACCAAGGTAGTTTGCTGATGCAAAGTTTACAACTTCTTTCCCATCAATGGTTGTATGCGGTCCAGCAGCACTGTATCAAAAAACAGAATAGTTAATTCTGACCGTTACAAGTCAGGACAAATCATATGGCATGTCCAACTGCAGATATCATGTGACCATAACTTGCTCAAATAATAAATATCTACATCACATTCCATGGATCAAAGCAAATGGATCGAGATTGACAACCACATACAATAAAAATCTTTTTATGATGGAAACATAGTAGGAGAGGCCACTATATTAATGAAAAGCAAAAGGTTAATATACATGTACAGTAAAAAAACTCAAGAAGGATTTCTGCTAATGGTGAGCTTTGATCAAACACATTGATTATTAAATATCATTTGAAGATACTTAAACAATATCCGAGGGGAAGAACAACAGAAGCAATATTCTATGAATGGGAATTAGTATTACTTCAGACAGAGCAATGCCAATGCTAGGAGTTGGCAGCTATTCCTAAAATTTAAAAACAATATACATTCTACCATATACAATAGTGCAGACTAAGAAAGCATATGATGCATGAAGTTGCTGCCATTATTACTGCAATGCAGGCACAGAAATGGCATATTATTGATAACTAGATAAACATACAAGCTTATTGAGATGACAAGAGACTTTTTAAGTAATAATATTAGTAAGATACCATCTGGCAGCATAAATTAAGTGTTTTAATGATCTTATTGATATCAATGAGAGGAAAACCATTTGAGAAGACACTACAGCAAATAGTTTGAGGGGAGCAACCGTATCAACTAGTAAGCATAGTCGTTTTAAAATCGGTGAAAATTGGTTCTATCGGGCACCTTCGGTTAGACTACAAACCAATCTCAAATATTTCGTTTTACACAGATTTATGACTGATTTACTCCGATTTAATACCGTTTATGACCAATTTAGACTTATTTCGGCTTATTTTATTTAAATTTTTGGCCCAAAAACTACCGAAAATCGATGGTACCAGTCCTACCGGACCCCCCCCCCCCCCTTTAAAACTTTGAAACCAGTTTTGATAACCACGGTTTAAAGTAGCAAATTGATATGACTACATCATTAGAAATCAAGCCATAGCACAAACCTTTCCAACATTGGTGTGTCGATTTGGGCCCCCTCCTTGATAGGAGGGCATAGAGATTCTGGCTCCCATTCATCACATAACTCATCAATCTCCTGCAGAGATCAAAATGCTAACTTTCACCAACATGTTTCATGAAGCAATGACCAATGCCAATACTTTTTAACATGAACAAACAGTGAGCAATGAGCAGAAAAACACTTCACCTTTTCAGTGAGTGGCTTCTTTGGAGGTTTGTAGCTCTTCCTGGAAAGCTGAAACATTATAACAGCAACAAGAAGCCCTTCCACAACCAAGTGCCCTGAAAAATCACATCATCACCAGATGTCAAACACTATGATCAACACCGTCACCACATCATAAGTCCGTAGTTGATGGGCAGAAGAGGCTTACCATCAATATGAACCCCGAAGACGACGGCACGAGCAAGAGGGGCGTTGAATGCAGCTGAGACACGAGCAAGCACCGCCGCAGTGGCATTCACAACCGGCAATGCCATGTCCATGTCCTAACTCTAAGGCGAGCTCTTTGTAACACAAGATGGAAACTTTAGCGTCTCAAATCTGCCAAACAAACAATGCTTTGCTCATCAATCAGCCAGATTGATGACAGAAAAGAAGAACCCAAAGTTGAAACCCTCACAAAACTGGCCCTAAAGATTGAACCAGAGACACAGAAGGGATCGGGTTTATCTCAGATTGCTTTGCAACTGTTACAGGAAGAAATCACACGATTGGATCAAATCTAAGAGCGAGCTTGATGAAGCTCCTAACTTTCCCACTTTCTGCTTGCCCCTAAAGATCCCAATCTCACATCGACGAACAGCACGACCTAAAGCTCGAATAGCCTTATCTTTGCAGCCCAAAACCCGATTGTGGCTAGGCTCTCCCACTATTCCTCAAAGATCTCTGGAAATCGAACAGAGGGTTGGTGATTAAGGCCGCAGCGATGGCGCCGAGCAAATTGCCCCAGGCGGCTGCGCCGATCTCAGGCGGAAGGACGCTGACGCCCACGACCTCATCGCGCCTGGTTTGGTTTGGTTGGGGATGGGATTACTTACACCCAGGAACAGAAAATTCAAGAAAAGACCCACCTCTGCCACGCAGTCTCACACAAAATCCCCCGAAAACTCACATCAAGAAATCACTCAGGGAAAGAAATAGGACAAGCAACCCTCCTCACCTTGGACACCCAATCCAATGCGCTGCACGACGGAACGGCCGGTGCTGGTGCCGATTACCAAGTGCCAACACCAGGGCAAGATCGCATTAAGGCAATGAGAGAGAGCACGGGGTTATATACGGGAGAGGGGAGGAGGGCGAAAGATTCGAGGAGGTCAGTGTTGGACTCCCCGATTTCTAATGGAGCGCACTCACAGAGACGAGGAGGAGGAGGAATAGGATAGCAGATGATGAACTTGTTTGAGGAGGAATCGGCTGGCTGGACTTTGTCATTTTCATGCTCGTTCTTTTCGACCGGGCCAGCGTTAATGACGATGCAATGGTCAATTCCGGCTGACAATTACAAAATTATTTGGAGGGGTGGTTTAGGCCCCGCTCATTTCAGTTTTTTTTCAGTTTTAACTTCTAACTTTAGTTTTTTTTACTATTCAGTAATTCGTCTCTTTCTGAATTTTTTTAGTTTTTTAGGCTTTTTTACATTTTTCTTTTTTTCCCGTGTTCCTTTGCATTATCCGTGATGGGCTAACATATTTTTTCTATTTTTACATTTTTTTTAAATTTAATTATGCCCAAAAAGCCAAATCAGCTACAGTAAAAAAAAGTCAGCTACAGTGAAATTTCAGCCAGAAGTCATCACTAAAACAATCACCCCCTTAGTTAGTTAACAATGTTCGAAATTAGACGGTTTTAGTGATATTTTAATTTTAATTATGATGAAACACAACAAAGCATGTATATAACAATATCAAAGTGACATAGAAACATATGTATTATCTCTTCACGTAAATAATACATTCAAAACATTAATATATTGTAACATGTTTAAAAGAACATATATGTAGATATATACAATCTAAATGATGCACATATAGGTAAAAGTTGTACAAGTTAAAAGAAACTTGGCTTTCTACAACTCTTGTCAATTTTTCACAATCACAATGACAAACCTAGATGATTCTGCTAGTATATCAAATTAATTTTTACCTTTGAATCAATGTCAACTGCATGCAGCCACTACAGATTTGATTGAAAACTGACAGAGCAAAGCTACAATCACAAATAACATATACATTCGGTAGTTACAGAACTATTATGTATATATTCAACAATGTCTAACAATTGCAGTAGGTAAAACTGAGCAGAATATTGACCACAAGCAATTGACAAAGCTATCAACAGAAGTAATCAAAGAGTATATGCGAATTCAAAACTAACAAAATCAATTTAGAGTATCATTGTGATTTCAATTTGACAAAGACATCCTCATTGAGCAATTCAAAACCCCACGTTCTATTACGCAAAGTCCTCCCAGAGCTAGTGATTATCATAAATATTAGATATACCAAACAAATATATAACACTAGCACGGCCAACATTTGCATAATAGAAATTACAGAACATAAGTGAAGCTCACTGTACAGTGGTAGTCCAAACCACTAAGAAGCCGACAGGCCAGGCTTGTTGTGAAGACAAAGTCCCAGAAAACCAATAGCTGGGAATACAAGAGTATCACCGGGAAGGCAATCGGAGATAGAAAGCCCAATCTTCACAAATCAGTACTCACCGAGTTGCGAAGCCGAGATGTAATTTGATGCCGCACATAGTCCACATGTACCAAGTGAACTCGTCACTCGCCGCACCAAAGATGCAATGCCCAGAAATCAGAGAAACCAACCACACATAATCGCACGACTTAAAACCTGGACGCCTAAGAGTGCTCAACTAGCTCGCCGAAGCAAGCCATCGAACCCTTAAAACCAAATGATCGCCAGCAGTTTTGGATCGAGAGATGAAACTCCTTGAACTCTGCCCTCTTCCCAAAATCTCCCATCTGATTTAAAGATAAGATGGATTATGGATTCTAGATCGAGAGATGAAACTCCTTGAACTCTGCCCTCTGATCACTGGCAACTAGTGCTAAAAGCATATGGATTATGGGTAGTCGAGTCACAGGCGAGTATGTATCAAAATAGTCTTTACCCTCCTTTTACATAAAACCCTTAGCTACTAAACGGGTCTTGTACTTTTCAATAGTATCATCGGGTCTTCGCTTACTTTTCAATAGCCCACTAGTTTGTATCCATTTGAAAGATCGGTACTTTCCCAAGTTCCGTTAGCTATAATGGAATCCATCTTGCTACAGACTGCATCCTTCCAGTACTTCATATCTGGGGATGCGTATACCTCTGAAAGAGTACATGGTTCATCGTCTACGAGGTAAGTGACAAGTCATCGCCTAAGAACTTTTCAATTCTCTGTCTCTTACTCCTCCTTAACTCCAATTCAGGAGTTGTGTCATCTACACTAAGAGGAATAGAGTATTCATGAGAATCAACTGGGTCATTGACTTCATTTGCTCTCATAGGAAATATACTTTCAAAGAAAGTCGCACCACGAGATTCCATAAGGAAATTATTAGCGATATTGCTAACCTTGGATTTGACGACTATAAATCTGTAGGCTGTATTGTGGTAGGCATATCCTAGAAAGACATAATCAACAGTCTTGTGACCAAACTTTCTCTTCTTCGTTAAAGGCACAGGCACCTTTACAAGACAACTCTAAGTACGAAGAAAAGACATATTAGATTTTCTTCCCCTTCCATCCTTCATAAGGTGTTTCCTCGTTATTGTGGAGAGGCACCCTAATTAGGACATAATTAGCTATGAGAATTGCATCACCCCACAATGAGTTCGGCATAACTGAACTCTGTAACATGGCATTCACCAAGTCACGAGAAGTCCAGTTTTTTCGTTCGGCTACTCCATTTGATTGGAGAGAATACTGTGGAGTAACTTCATAAATTATTTCACCTTTTTCACAGAATTGGGAGAATTCCTTAGATACATATTCACCTCCTCAATCCAATCTCAACCATTTGATTTTCTTTTCTAGTTAATTTTTCACCTTAGCCTTGTATATTTTAAAATATTCTAGTGCTTTATCTTTTGACTTAAGTAAACTTAATAATACTTAGTCGTATCATCAATAAAAGTAAATAAATAACATTTGCTACCTTTAGTTAAAATGGTATTCATCTCACAAAGATCAGAATGTATTAGCTCAAGTGGAGAAGTGTCTCGCCTCTCAACGCTATGAAAAGGTTTTCTATGCTGCTTTGTTTGCACACATACTTCACACTGTGAGCACTTCTCATGCTTATAACTTGGAATTAAACTCATTTTGCTTAACTGCTCTATGACTTCAAAATTAACATGACATAAACGAGAATGCCAAATATCATGATCTTTATTGTAATGAATAACATTAAAAATATTTAGATTATTAAAATCAAGAATGAACAAACGAAACATGCCTCCGCTATCATAGCCTTTTCCTACAAAAGTACTAAATTTGGTCAACACGGCCTTATTAGACTAAAAAATAAGCTTTATTCCTTGCCTACAAAGCATGGACCTGCTGATAAGATTACGGGACATCGTAGGCACAAACAGTATGTCTCCAAGGATGAGCATCTTGCCAGAAGTAAGCTTCAGACAGACCTTGCCAATCCTACACACTGTAGCAGCGGCGCTGTTGCCATTAGGGCGGAGCCACTAGCGTCACCCTGAAATGAAGAGAAACATGAAGGATCAATACAGATATGTCTAGTTGGACCTGTATCAATCCGTCAATTAATTGATGAATCTGCCATAAAAGCCTGAGGTACATACTCATCTGAGATGAGATTGGCTATAGCCACATTGGCTTCTGCCTTACTCTTGTGCTGATCTAGAGATGGTTCTTTGCCTTTACGGTCACGACACTTGCTAATCTTATAGTCTTCATTGCTGCACACATAATAGGTAAAGATTACCTTCTTCTTCTTCATTGGCTGGGACTTAGGCTTGTTCTGGGAATGGTTCTTGATCCTCTTTCCATTGCTCTTAAAGTTCTTGACCTCCACCTGGTGGATTTGGATATAGGACTTCTCATCACTGTTGGCCCTGACACACTCCTCCACATTAATCACACTTGACAATTCATTAATTGTCATGCACTCCTCAACGTGTCTCCGAGTGGTTACAAAGTCTCGCCACGAAGACGGTAACTTAGCTAATATCATATTTACTTAAAAACTCTCTAACAGGAGTCAATCATACTGATTTAGATCATGTACATGGAGCTGAAGGTCATGGAAATGCTCCATCACCGACCGTCCCTCTACCATCTTGTAGTTCAAGTAATTGGCGGTAATAAAAGACTCGTTCTCATTGTCCCCTTTTGAATACTTTTCATTCAGTTTATCCCATAGATTTTTGGCCTCTGTGAAGATGACATAGACATCGAAAAGACAGTTCGATAAGATGGCTAACAATCTAGCTAAAACTGAGTGGTTTGTATCCTCTCAACGAATTTTAGCCTCTCCTTCCAAAGGAAGCACCGGAGGATCCGAGATGACCCAAAATAATTTAAGGTCAACCAATACCAACTTTATCTTAGCTTGCCAACGCTTAAAATTTACGCTATCAAAGACTTCTGGTTTAACAAAATTAGATGATGAAGCCATTTCAACACAAATTGGTTTTCTAGATTGTTCGAAATTAAGTGGTCTTAGCAATATTTTTATTTTAATTCCAATTATGATTAAGCACAATAAATCATGTATGTAACAATATGAAAGTAACATGGAAACATATGTATTATCTCTCCAAGTAAATAATACATTCAAAACATTAACATATTGTGATATGCTTAATAGAACACATATGTGGGCATATACAATCTACATAATGCACAAATTTAATAATTGAAGTATTGCTCTCAGATGAGGAGTTGCATAAGTTAAAAAAAACTTGGTCTTCTATGACTCTTGTCAATTTTTCACAATCACAGTGACAAACCTATAAGACTGCTAGTCTATCAAATTAACCTTTACCTCTAAAACGATGTCAACATCATACAACCACTACATATTTGATTGAAAACTGACAAGCAAAGCTACTATGACAATAACATATACATTCAGTAGTTACAAAACTATCATGTATATATTCAACAATGCCTAACAATTGCAGTAGGTAAAACTGAGCAGAATATTGACCACAAGCAATTGACAAAGCTATCAACAGAAGTAATCAAAGAGTATATGCAATTTCAAAACTAGCAGAATCAATTTAGAGTATCACTGTGATTTCAATTTGACAAAGACATCCTCATCAAGCAATTTAAAAGCCCACGTTTTATTATACAAAATCCTCCTAGAGCTAGTGATTATCATAAATTTCAGAAATACCAAATAAATATGTAACACTGGCACGACCAATGTTTGCATAATAGAAATTACAGAACACATGTGAAGCTCACTGTGTAGTGGTAGTCCAAACCACTGAGAAGACGATAGGACTAGACTTGTCATGAAGACAAAGTCCCAGAAAACCAATCGTCGGGAATACCAGGGTATCACTGGGAAGGCAATCGGAGATACAAAGCCCAATCTTCACAAATCAGTACTCACCGAGTTGCGAAGCTGAGATGCGATTTGATGCCGCACAAAGTCCACAGGAACCAAGTGAACTCATCGCTCGCCGCACCAAAAGATGCAATGCCCAGAAATCAGAGAAACCAACCACACGCAAGTGCACAGCTCAAAGCCTGGACACCCGAGAGGCAGAGACCAAGGGCTCCACTGCTCAACTAGCTCGCTGCAGCAAGACATTGAACCCTTAATCAACCCTCAAAACCAAATGCTCACTAGCAATTTTGGATCAAGAGATGAAACCCCTTGAACTCTGTCCTCTCCCCCAAAATCTTCCATCTGATTTAAAGACAGGAGAGGCCCGGACTCACTTCAACCACCATGGAACAGGTGCCCAAGTCTTTTGCTTGAAATCCGCTAGAAACGGAGATGGAGTGGCGCCGCCACACCGAAAGCCCTGGGTGAGAGCCGTGTGAGATCATCCCCTTTCGCTCAGTTCGACGGTCAAAGTGACCGCATCTCCTCCCCATCTCACTCTTACAAAGCGGGCCCCTTTCTCAATTTCTTTTCTTTTTTTAATTAGGAATTAAGGAAAATTACCCTAATGCTCAACAAACAATCACCTATCTGCTTCATGGCCCCGTGATTGACTTCACTGTTCAAAGTCTTTCACAGCACTCATGTATGTATGATGGGTGGCTGCTTGCGAAGATACAGATGGACTATTCCAAGGGTGGATCTGCTATGCATAACTTGACTATGGGCCTGTTTGGTACAGCTCCTGCTCCCAGCTTCTCAATAGATTCTCATGGAGCTGTGCCAAACACCTAGCTTCCCAAAATGATCAAATTCTGCTCCTTGCGAGGAGCAGAGTCCAAAATAAACTAGCCAGGAGAAGCAGCCTTTTGGTGGATTCTCGTGGGGAGCTGTCCACCCTATACAAATCTGCCCATTGAAGTTCATCAAAATTACCCGCAAAATACCACTCAACTACCCCGCCCACCTCCCTCTCGCACCGCCTGCCTCCCCCTTATTCGCACCGCCTCCCTTCCCCCTTCTCCCTTCCGCTCCCGGCCTCCTTCCTCTCGCCCCGCCGCCGCCTCCCTCCCTCCTCTCGCCCCGTCGCCGCCTCCCTCCCTCCTCTCGCACCGCCGCCGCCCTCCCTCCCTCCTCTCGCCCCGCCGCCGCCCTCCTTCCTCTCGCCCGCCGCCGCCCTCCCTCCTCTCGCCCCGCCGCCACCCTCCAGATCTAGCCCCGCTGCCGCCTCCTTCCCCTCTCGCGCCGCCGCCTCCCCCCTTCCCCTCTCGCGCCGCCGCCTCCCTCTTCGGCCGCCCCGCTCGCTCTGCTCTTCCTCCCGCCCCGGCGCCGCCCCTTCCTCCCGAGCTCGCGCGCCCGGCCTCTTCCTCCCCGCCCCGTGTCGCCTCTCGGCCTGCGCCGCCACCCTCCCTCTGGCACCTACGACGAGGAGATCCCTAACATTAGAGAAGGTCTGATCCCTCCGCCACTAGTCATTGCGTGTACTGTGGTTGGGAAGAAAAGCTGTTTATCAAAATTGTCAGATAAAGACACAATTTTCTAAAATATCGCTAACTATTTTCTGCACTTGCTTTTGCAGATAGCCAAATCTATTGATGATGCTATGCAGCTTTCACATAGCTATGGGCTTCAGCAAATGGATTTTGGACATACTGTTGTTCTTTTTGTGTTAAGTATTGTCAAAATATTGACTGATTGTATTTTTGAAGACTATGGCTTGCCAAGAATCTCTAGTGATGAACATGACGATATGTATGCTATTGGAGTTAAGTAGAGGTGTAAGCGGGCGGGCGGGCGGGGAAGCCTCCGCGCCCCGCCCGCCCCGCCCGCCCCGTTTAGCCGCGGGGAGATTGCCCCGTCCTCGATCCTCGCTGGGACCCGACTTCACGGGTCCTCATGGGGATTAAAAAAATTAAATTTATTGTTTAAAAATAAATTTTTGATTTTATTTATTAATTTATAATTACTTAAGCATATTATTTTTAAAAATATAGCTTCAAAATATATATTCTAACATATAAATTCAAGTTTTAGTCTAAATATACAAGAAAAGAATACAATATCTTATATTAAAAATAATAATCTATTATTAAATATATTTATTTTTATTTTTATCGGTCCCGTGGGGCCATGGTGAGGATGACCCCGTCCCGCCCGCTAGCTTCAGCGGGGATATTACCCCGCCCCGCCCATTGGGGATATTCCCATGGGGCCCCTTGCATGGGGAATTACCACCCTAGAGTTAAGACACATATGGATGAAATTTCAATCTTTTATCATTATATTAGATGGTGATTTTGATGTCAAAAATGGTTTATTTGGATCAACTAGTCCTAGGACAACATGCGAATTTGCAATATCTACTTGAGTAGAGATACTTGTTATCTTTGACAACTGATGAGTTGATTTCTTGTCCAAATTTCAAGATTCATCTAATACGTTTGTTCTTGGAACAATTTATGCGGGGTTCTCCATAGTAGAGGTATTTATGACATTTCAAAGATTATGTACGAGAAAAGGAGAGGTATGGTTTTCTTATCTAATTTGGTACACCTCATGAATGTCCTGTTATATTTTGCTACACCATTCATCTATTATCAGTAAAGGTGGAAGTGTGTATCTACTTCGACATATGGCTGGGAATAGAATCTTCACCGATATATGGTGATGTTTATTCATTTTATGGTACCATTTGCAGGCCCTTTTTCGAAGCATGTGGATTCGGTGACGATGCAATGGGTTCCACAACAATGATGTACACTAGAAACATGCATAGTATTCCGGCAGATGATCACAAATCCACACAATGGTGAGATTGATAGCTCCTCTGCTGGTTAACTGCTGCTACTTGAGAATACAAGAATACTGTTGCCAGCAAAGGGGGTTCTGACTTCTGAGATCTAGGAGAGATTTGAACCCCTCTAATTGGATCTAGTTTCCATGGGTATGCAAACGTTTCTGGATGTAAAATCTACCACTGCCTGTAAAAACTTGCTGCGAATAGAGAGATTCATATGTATGAGATGATTGCTTTTACATATTCCATCATTTACTTAAGTTTATGTATGTTTGCATATATACTTGAACGACGAGTGAATCACAGTATTTGAACCTTGATATTGCAGATATTTTTGGTTTGTGCAAAGTTAGTTGTGTTGAAGTTTTATGGAGATCAATTATTTTGCTTCTTCCAGTAATTGTACAGGATAAACCAACAAGATACTTGGCAATAGGATGAGACCGTTCAATCCGATGAATTCTACTTGGCCTCTTGATTTTGCACAATAGGATTTTTTTAAGCAATTTTGCACATTAAGATTTGACTTGTATGACATCAATCAATTGAACGTGAAGTAAGTAAGAGATCTACACGTGTTTCTTTTGCTAATTTAACAATAGATAAATAAAAGGGTTACAATTAGGGGTAACATGGTCTATTTCTCTTAAATCTCCTCTTTTATAAATCTGGAGCCAACCCACTAGCCAAACGCTTTTCAGAGGTAGCTCCAGATTCTCAGAGAAGTGGATTCTTACAGAATCTGGAGCAGAAGCTGAAAAATAAGAATCTGAAGCTCTACCAAACAGGCCCTATATATTTGGGGATCTTGAATTTTCTCGCTCTTGGATTTGTCCGAAGATTTGTGTTGCGGGCAACTTCTTTAGCTTCGGTAAAACCTTCACCTCGCGGCTTCGGCCAAGGAGGTGTGTCCAACGACGCCGAACTCCTATCATCTCTGTAGACTATGATTTGTCAATGGTTTCAAAAGTGGCGCCCCTATTTCACCCTGTTCTTTTTTTTTCTTTTCAACGGTTTTTAGTTGTTGGTTTATTTCATCAATCGTTATTTATTAGACTAACAAGTCGTAGCTAAAATTTATAAATTACAACAAAAAAATACCTTTTATCATTGATAATAGAGGTGGCGAGGTGCTAATGGTAGGGAAGCGTGAGAAGGTGGTAGAGGGTCAAAGGTGCCTTGGTGCTGATGTCTACGTTAGGGATAAAAATGAAGGGGTTTTTATAATAAAAATCGATATAGGGCACATATATAATATTTACTTCCAATAGCTCAAAATGATTATTCGAAGAAAGCAATCAAAATGTTACGTAGATTTAAGGGGGGGGGGGAAATATAAAAGAACCAGAAGAATGGTCTCATATCATAACCAGTGCGTGGGGTAGCAGAAGATATTTGCCATTTTTTCAGGTTTTTTGCGAAACATATGTCAATTTTTTTAGGGGGCGAAACATATGTCACATGGACGGTGGCATCGCAGTGAAAACTCCATCGGAAGCATGCCCGTGCCTGGGCCGCTCCTCTTCACCCCACCGGCGACTGGGCCTTTACCCTCGCGCGCCCGGGCCACGTTGCGTCGCCGAACGGCCCAAGCGCCGTCGGCATGGCCGTGGCTTCAGGGCGACGAGCGATTCCGGTGGCGCGAGGTGCAAGGGCGGCGCCGGTGGCGAGCGATTTAGCTTCTTCTGTGTTTATGCCATTCATTTTTACGTTAATTTTGATTTGTGGTTTGGCAAATAACTGTACGCGCCTTAGGTTAATTTGAGGCTCCCTTACAAACAGCTTTTAGGGCGCGTTCGACTTCTCAACGTGCATTTAGGTTAATTTTGATATTTTTATTTTTATTTATTTTTAATTGAATATCTCAGAAAATAATAACAGCCCGCTACGACAATACGCGTTAATTGATCAAGAGCAACAAACCATTACAAAGTAGAGCAAGCCTTACATGCACCAGCTAGTACTGCCATAGACGAAGAGCACTGCATCCACCGCGCGCGCTTCATGCATGGCCATACGTACGTACTCTTCTCACCGTTAGGATAGGATTTCCTATTCTAACACTCGATCACGACGTAGATTTCCAAAATCCAAATACACAGCGGATACGTAGACACACTTGCATGCATGTCTGTAATTAGATATGAATTAACATATACACCTCACATGACGAAATAGGCTGCAGCCTTTTACGTATACGTACGTAGTACTTGCTTGACTTCCATCGATTGATCATGTCTGGGGCCGGTTGGCTCTGCGAGGGCACAATTAGACGACTCGTAAACTTTTGAACGGGAAGTGCACATATGTATATGTACACATGCATGTCACTGAGCTGCACCAGAATACTAAACATCAGTCGTTTCAGTACGTGCGTATGTTACCTGCCGTTCTTATTGCCGTTGGTGTTGTTGGCGCCGTTGGGGGAGCCGTCGCGGCCGGACTCGATGCTGCGGAGGTCCTCCAAGAGGAGGTCGTAGTGGCGCCTCACGTCGTCGGCCGTCTTGCCGCCGCCGACCACGGCGGCCACGCGCTCCCAGCGGTCCGGCGTGTCGCGGTCGTAAGTGGCCAGCGCGCGCTCGAACCTCTCGTTCTCCGTCGTGCTCCACGCCATGTATCTACTGTACGCCTCGATCTCTCCCTCCCTCTATCAACAAATTAACAAGACGATCGGTGTCGTCTAGCCTTTCTTCTGGTGGCGACCGACCGATCGATCTGTGTTGCTTCCAGAGGAGTGCACGATCGATCGATATTTATAGGGGAGGAAAGGCCTTGATTTGTCGCAACATGGATCTGCTAATTAAAACTGCCGCAAACAGCAGTGGAGCAGCGCTGCGATTAAACTAAGAGGCCATTTGCTAAAGCTATCAAGGAAAAGGGAGGATGAAAATTGCGCGACGGGAGGCCGCCATGAGCGCGAGCGAACGATGGGGCGTTTTATTCGACCAACGTAAGAAAATAGCATCAAGACTTTAGGTGGCAATTGTTACATTATTTTAACTGCCTCTTGGCATTGTTAATCTGCAGGGTTAATTGGTTGCCAGATCAGCGGGATCGATGCCGTTTCTCGTATATCCTGGCCTAGCGAGCACTTTGCGCCCCCCCCCCCAGGTTGTCAGTACTCTGGAGTCTTCCTATTAAAGACATGATGACTACCATGAGTGCAGAAGATATCACTAACTCATGAAGCTAAACTTTATGATATCATTGTACTATATGCTGTTGTCTCCAATCAGTACTAAAAAAAGAAAGTCATTACAAACGGTTCGAAACTATCATCATAGTTAGTTTTATGAACCATCTGAATTTACGGATCAGTGATAATCGAAGGTTATCATAGACGGTATGTGAACCGTTTGTGATATATACAATACAGATGGTTTGTAATTAAAACCATCTGTGATACTCACACATCACAGACGGCTCAAACAAAAAATCGTCTGTAATGGGCAACTATCACAGACGACTCGAATCAAAAACCGTCTATGATACTTACACATCACAGACGATTCTAACTACCAACCGTCTGTGATGGGCAAGTATCATAGACGATTGGTACATAAAATCGTATGTAATGTCTGAGTATCACGGACGGTTGGTAGATAGAACCGTCTGTGATGTGTGAGTATCACAGACGGTTGGTAGATAGAATCGTCTGTGATGTATGAGGACCACAGACGGTTTTTAGTTTGAACTGTCTGTGATAGCCTTTCACAGATGGTTTATTGTGTTCTATACCTAAAATTTTTTCTATTTTGCGGTTAGCCTCAAGAAATGTTAGATATGCACTTTGAAAACAAACAAATACAACAGTAAACACATCAGCACATTCTATTTTCATTA
Organism: Melocanna baccifera; assembly: GCA_036346265.1. Lineage (NCBI taxonomy): Eukaryota > Viridiplantae > Streptophyta > Magnoliopsida > Poales > Poaceae > Melocanna > Melocanna baccifera. The sequence continues at coordinate 7,747,189 of CM070682.1, forward strand.
AGATTAGAATTCATCAGCACATTCTATTTTCTATTGGGTGGGATTGGGTTGGGGAGGATTAATGCGCCCAGTGGTCAGAGACTAAATTATCATAGATGGTTTGAACCATAAACTATCTGTGAAACATAATTATCACAGACGATTTGAACCATAAACCATTTGTACAACATAATTATCATAAGCGGTTTGAACCACAAACTGTCTGTAATACATAAATAGCTATATCAGCTCAGATCAAGGAAGGTGGAATCCCCACTCCATAAAAAAATAATCTATGCAGGGGGTTTTGTGAAAGATAGATTAAATGAATTAAATAAGGTGGGGGTTCCACCCTCCTTGATCCAATCGGATGGCTGTAAAGAAGTTTTTACATTTTTGCACTGAAATACCCTTTTGCACTAGATTTTATATATATATATATATATATATATATATATATATATATATATAAAGCCTCTTTTCTACACTCGGGTGTAATTACACCATATATCGTATCTCACAATATAGGGAGTATCTCGCATAACGGAGAGTATGTATGTGTAGTATACGAGTATTTAAGACCATTTAGGTGGTATGAATAATTTTTTAGATATCAGTATGTATATTTTTTTCGACATACTCTTTTTTATGTGTGTATATAAAGGTATTTACAAAATACGCTAAAAACTATGGACTCCCTTATAATTTTTTCATGTGATTCACATTAGAGTATCTTATAATTAGTATATGAGTATATCCAAGATGATAAAAGAGTATTTCAAATTTGTTTGAGTGGTATACTAGAGGTGGGTGTAATTACACCCGGGTGTAATTAATATTTTTCTATATATATATCGATGCAATATAAACATCTAGTGTCAAAATATAGAATAGCAAAGTTCTATATAGCTTATATATACTCGTTTAAAAAGTTTCGACAAGATATACAACTTTGTAATTGAGGCGAACACCAAATTCTGAAGGGAAGATAAAAAAATTTACTAAAGATGTCTCGGAACGGAATGCTACTCGGACTCAGGCGAGAGATAATGAAATTTTAGGGGATTACGAGGCGGAAAATATATCACAAACGGTTTTTAATACAAACCGTCTGTGATAACTTAGGAAGATGTTTCTTTTATTCAAAGGACTTTTTTTAGATATTAAACCTTAAGGACAATGTTCTATTAAGGAGGGAGTATTGTCAGGCCATTGTAAAGTGTTGGAGCTTTGTTGTTTTCTAGAGTTTTTGAAGCCAATGAAACTGGCAGAGAAGACAATATTTCAGCGACTTCACTCAATCGGCTCCAATAGTGTGGATTTCATTTATGACTGCGCAAATAGGATCGGACTAGTCCGAACCCGGTCTCGAACAAGTCTGAACTTATTTTTGAGAAACATAACATAGACAATTTTTAATATAAACCGTTTGTGATGACTTTATTATCAAAGATTGTTTGTTAAGTATCACAGATGGTTATTAGTACGAACCGTCTGTGATGTCTGCCATTATCACAGACGGTTTGTATAAATAATCATATGTGATATATCACAGACAGTTATTAATAATAATCGTCTGTAATGTCTTGCATTATCACAGATGGTTCGTACAAATAACTATCTGTGAAAATATCACAGACGGTTATTCATATGAACCGTCTGTGATAATTCAGTATAGACGGTTCGTTCAGTATAGTCTCTTTTGTAGTAGTGAATTAATATTCGCTTATATATGCTTACACCAAAGGATTAATTAATTGTCTTCACATTTACTGAAACTATATTGTGAACTAACATTAGCACAACCAAGATCAGTCGGCAGTCGGCAGTCGGCACCAAAGGTACTATCATTACTTCCACTAGTAGATACATCGATCGAACTGGATAGTCAAGATTTTTTTCTCTTTTGTCGAAAAGAACATCTCACTTTTCTTAGGTAAGGACTAATTAAAGCAAAAGTTCCAACAAGCTAGACCTGCATTCTGGATCGCATGCATGCATCCACGACGAGGGTTGTTTTGACGGCTATAGTCGTTTAGCCAGTTCTGTGCTTTGACTAGTCTACTGTCTAATAGTCAGTCTGGCAGATTCAGCTAGTTTTTTTTTTTTTTTTTGAAACTGAGATTCAGCTAGCTTGTTGGCTAGTGTTGTATTTCAGTACTATGATTCAGTAAAAACCCTTCCCAAATCCCAACCAAACACAAATACTCGTTAAAAGCTAATGCATATCTATGTACTTTTTTATAAAAAAGAATAACATGTACATACTTGATCAGTGAATTGTGACGTATCCTCTAAAGGTCAGAAGAAGAAGCTCCACGATAATGTACAACGATTGGTTAATTAACTTCTGTGAAAATTAAAAGAATTCTAGCACTGAAAAAAGGGTGGCAGGCATGAGTTTGAAGCTCCTAGATAGAGAATTTGAGAATGTACAAGCGGTGCAATTTACTGTATTATATCGATTTTATTATTCCACAATGGTAAACTTTTCCTTCAGATTTTTGTGGGCGCACACAGAAAGATTAATTCTCCAACTTCTGAGATTTTGTGTATTGCATCATCATTTGCAACTTTATTAATTTGATTATTATTTCTACGGTGATAGATGGAGGCACTAGTATAGTATTGTTTCTGATTCAATTGTTTCTGATGAATCAATCTCACCTTTAAAAAGAATCCTTCATAAGAAAGTCTCTCAAAGAATGTAACGCATTGTTCCCAACAAATATCGTTTCTGATGAATCAATCTCACCTTTAAAAAGAATCCTTCATAAGAAAGTCTCTCAAAAAATGTAACGCATTCTCAAAGAATGTAACGCATTGTTCCCAACAAATATCTACGTGCGTACGCGTGTGTTGTGTTGTCGCATAATGGCATGCCATGCATGCCTACAACATTCAGCAACATTCCAGAAAGCTTAATTTTACCCATCTAATTAACCTTTGTCCAAACAGTTTTATCCGGGCCGTGTGTGTTTTGGTTCTTATACTTTCTCAGATATGTGCGTTGCTGAAAGAGCATCAGTTTTGATGCATATCTAATCCATCAATTTTAGGGCAAAGTTCGCATCCGTAGAACACTTCCATTGCTCATGTTATACATGGATGGAAGACGGTGAGTTTAGTTTCTAATGCAACAAACAATACGCCATTGGCCATTTGAATGAAGACGTACGGCTAGTAAGGAAGCTGCAAGAAACAAGATGGCTCTTTCTGTTCATCGTAACTATGCTTTCTTTCTAAGAGTCTTATCCAGTCTAGAGTTTAAGAATATTGATTAGCTTTGTATTTTCGAAGAAGTCTGTAGTTTTCCTGAATGTCCTAGTGATTTATGTGTAATCTTTCTCCTTCTCTGTGTAAGCGGATGATATGTAATGTGCTGGGCAGTAACTAGCTAGGAAACCATACGATATCTACGTACTTTGGTAAGTCAACTGCGGAGGAGGCGTGAAGGATCATCGCATCTTTCCCTTGGGAGCTTTTCACGTTTTCTACGGACAAAAATTCGCCATATATTCCTCCTCTACGTAAGCATATCGATCGAGCATGGATGCCCTGCAGTGAGCCGGCAGAACTTTGCAGGGAATGAGAAAATGACGATCACTACTTCCCCGGATTGATTCATTTCTATGCTCGAAATTAAGGTACGTAAGCGTACCATCGTTGTACCCACACGCCTATATCTTAAACATGTTAGGCACCCTGCTCTCCAACCAGCCGCAGTTTCAGTGAGCTCCAGTGAGAAAACTTTTGCTTCAAATTCTTCATGAAATATACTCCACGGCTCCCTCTACTTTGGAATAGCCAAAAAAATATGGTATACAATTTGGGAGCACTTCACTTTGGAATTAAAAGGTGATGTAAGAAGTACGACTTTTAAGGTCTCACAACTAATAATCTGATAGTAATAACGGGCCGGTACTCCTTTCTTTTTTGTTTATCGTTTTGAACATTGACGCAGTATCCAATACACATATTTGATCGTTACTTTTTATAACTATAAGTTGGCAAAAATTATTAAAAATATAATTATGTTCCTTTTTGTTTGTTATTTTGGACATCGACATGGTATCCAGTATACATGTTTGACCATTACTTTTTATAACTATAAGTTGGCAAATTTTATTGAAACATAATGACATCGAAGTACTTTTGATGACAAATATGTTAGAATCGCTTCAATGTGAAAAATGTCACAAATCTAAATGTTTTTGTGTATAATGATTGGACAAGTTTTTCATGCACCTTGGCGCCCAGGCATCCAAATCAATATTTGTTGATGTACTTTGAAATTCCGAAGTTTGACGTGGGTATCTTCACATACCCATAAAAAGTGCATTTGAGATATCAAACTCCAAGAAAATTAAATTCATCTTCAGTTGAATTGGTTTAACTAGTTTCATGTGACATATAATCTTTCTAGCCGCATTAAATTAATTTAAACTGAATCCAAAACTCACTTACTATAAATATATTAAGGGTATATAACATTTCCTACGCAAACTCCAAAATTTATATTAATCGTGCATGTGTATCAGACAGTTCATGGCATGTGTGCCTAAGCACTCAGGTGCCTTATGTAATCTCTATATATGAAACCTGTTGGATTTCTCTGCAAAATAGCGCACCATGTCTTCTGATCATCCTCGGCCATCCGATCTTGCTCCAATGCAATAATGGCCGTTGGATCGAGTCTTTCTCTACTGTGGCAAAATATAAAGCAAGCCCTTGTGCAATGTCTAAATTTTTCGACTTGCCTCTCGTGCATTTGTTTTACAATCCAGCCCTCGTTTCTCTCCCCCTCCACTCCCCCACCCTCCCACCCCACCGCTCAGGCGCTCACCCCACCCACCCCAACCCATCCCGTGTCCCACGCAGTGTTAACTATTTCGGATGAAATTTCACGAAATGGACAAAATTTCTTTCATTTCGGTACCCTCTGAAACATTTTTATTCGGTCAAACTTTGGCCGAATTTGGTTCTATTTAAAATTTATTCAAATTTTATCAAATTTGATTTTTTTTTCGTTCAAAATTTTGACGAAAGGAACAAACGAAACTTTTTTTCCCTCCGAAAGTTTTTACCCTGGTCCTATGCCGCCTCTCCCCGTGCCACGTGTTGCCGCCTCACCCTCCTACATGCGGCCACCACCCCGGCCCACTCCGTCCACCACCCCCGGCCATGGTGCGGCTAGATCCGGCCATTCCTAGCTACCGGTGAGGACGAAGATGTGAATTCACCGGCGGCGATGGGTAGGGAGGAGGAGGAGGAGGTCAGGAGCATAGGGGGTGGCGGCAGCATGGTGGCATGGGGGAGAGGGTTAGGGCGAGGTACGCATGCGGCGGCGTAGAAGATGGCGACGGGTGGCGCGACAGGGATGAGGCCGCGGCAGGTAGAGAGGAGAAGGCCGGGAGGGGATGAGGTGCTATCCTTTCATCCTCCACCTCCCTTCCGCCACCTCCACGCCTTCCTCCCCGTGCAGGCACCTGCTTTTGCTCGCTTCGCCGTCCCCTCCCTCTCGCTCCATCTCCATCATCGTCCGTCACTTCCCGTCCCATCTTTCCCTCGCCCCGTGTCCACTTCGACGGCAGCCACCACTCTCACCGGTGCGGCTACAGAGAGGGTGAGGAGGCAGCGATGTCGATCAGGGAGGGGGAAGGCGAAGCGAGGCTAGGGTGGAGACAACGGTGGCACGGCGTGTGCTCCCGAGCAGCGGTGGAGGCGCGCCAGGAAGTGTAATGTTCCCTCACCGTCCTTGAGCTTCTGCTATCTCCGCACGCGATGACGACGGCCACGGTCCTCTCCCTCGCTTGCTTGAAAGTCGCCCGAGGTCCGCCCGGCTCAAGCACTTGCCGTCGGCCGCCACCACTTCCTCCGCCTCCTCCCGACGACTGGGCCACTGCCCAGGACTGGAGCTCCGTGGCCAACATGAGTATGGGATATGGAGCACGCTGAGGCTAACAGGGGCCTAGGCTGTGGGGGACTACGGCGGCCATGGCATGGTGGAGGCTGCGTCTGCTTAACGGCGGGGTTTGCGACGAGCGTTGCTCATGTTGTTGTAGCTCTTCCATGCCTCCTCGCAGTCTCGTCGAGGTCGCTTTCACTATTCGGTCCTCTGAGCGTCATCAAAATCCAATGGACCAACAGTATGCTTCAATTTTAGAGGTTACCAGTGGAGGATGAGATCGGTATATCTTTCGTTCTTTTCTACTGAGATAGATTGGGTTAGAAACTTAGAATGCATTATGCTTAAATTTTTAGTGGTTCATTATCTTTTTAATCAAATTATAAAACTGTCCTGAAAGTGTTTTGTCTCACTACTAATAGATGTGCATTAGAATTAGAAGAGCAAATCAGTAAGTGGACCATTCGAACAAGATTGCCAACAAACGCAAAAGAAGAAAAAGGGGTGAGTTCTTGCTCTGTTGGCTGGTCATTTCTCTAAATCGCCATGGCCGCTGATGTTCTTCCCTTGATTATTCTAAATAAGATTTTAGTGAACTAAGTAGGTTACAGCTAAAGTCTTTTTTTACTTGAAGCGAATATGACGCAAGTATGTGATAAGTTGAAAGAGTAGTGTTAAAGATATTTAGGTTAATAGCAATCTGAATTTTGTAACCTTTCCTGGTCAAGTTGCGTTCATCCACGGCTTATTACTTAACGAACATGATGTATTGTGATTCATATTTCCATAGGGATATGGAGAGGCTAAAGAGAATTCCTGCTAGAGCAGTCTCAAAGAAACTAATGCAGTAAAAGTACAATAATTGAAAAGAACCTAAACATCTTTGGTTGGATTAAATACCAAATCTCCAGTCCATTATGACCTGGCTGTTTCTAAAACCAAATGAGGTATGTGGTTTCCTATATCATAGTCAATTATGTACGAGTTGAACATTAAAATGAATAAATCCTGTCATAAGTTTGTCTTAAATCTTAAGGTTGCAGCCATACTTTTGACAAATTATTGAATAAAAGCCCCAGTTTCTCAATCGTTACAGTTTGGTAGATTATTTTGTCATCTACATTATAAAAAGTAGGGGACTAGCAGGGAGAGAGATGCTCCCTAATTTTTCTTCTAAGTTGGGTGATGACTTAAACCCGGACCTGCGAGGTGCAACCTTTGTACCCTAGCTAGGTTTCCTGGGAGAGTTTCTCGCCATACATTATAGGGAAGCCAACTTCCAAATGGTGCAGATTGAGCATGGCTCTTTGTTGAATTATGTTCAACAGATCAGAATCAGATGACTTGATTAGGACACAAAACCAATTCTACATATATTGTTGTTTGACCTACTACATCTTCATGAAGATCTAGGGATATGGCTGGATGCAAAGTTAGGTTCAGGTTTAAAACGGGGCAACAGTTGCGTTCTAATAATCCCAGCGACAAGTGTGACTAGAGATGACTTAGCTTTCTATACAACGATGTGTTTTGGAACTACATAATAGGGGGGAAAAAGATGATATAATGATGTGTTTTGGAACTACATAATAGGGGAAAAAAGATGATATAAGGGGGGGGGGGGATAATATAGGAGTATAAACAACATTAAACCGTGTCTATTGTGCCTATCCACTTATGTGCAGTCTTCTAGCATGTCCTTCTCACAGTATTCTAATGTATTCGCAACGAAATATTAAATTTTACTTCTCCGCAGGACACATGGTTACTTTTTTTTAAGTCAGTGCGGATAGATGGTGCTAAACCGCTAGAGAAAAATGTAGAGGAGCAGTTCGATATGCAAATAGATTATAATCTGGGTCAGGTGCTTGCTACCTGATTGTCCTCGATAGTTTGACCTTATCCTCTAAAAGCTAATTAAACTTCATAGTAATGGTTAAGTGGTTTCCTTGGACACCTTTACTACTGTTTCCATGCTACACATGCTGCCGTTTTTTTTAAGATGCAGTTATGCTATAGCATTTGCTTTAAAAAAAATTAATATTGTAAAGGGGTAAAGTCCCGTCTCAGATGTGTTCTGTTGACCTTTTTATCTGTTTTTTTTCCTTTTTTTTCTTGCCCGCCCCCGAAATCGTTAAATGCTTTGGCGCAGCTCTCACAAATTGTTGAGTTATAGTTCAGGTATCGCATGTTAGTTTATATCAAATTTACTGAAACACAATTTTAGAACTGACTGAATTTGGATCAGATATATCTGAGTATAGCATTTTTTAGAGTTGTAGCAATGTAAATGCTCTCCAAAATGACAGTGATCCAAATTCGTGCAACATACCACTGGAAATTAGCTAGCTTACAAATTGTGCTTTGTTCGAACAATTGATTATGCTGAGTTGTACATCCTGTAGTACAGTCAAGGCTTGACTTGAGAGAAGTACCATTACGTGAAGGTAGTATTTTAGTTTTTGTTCGCCTCTATTTGGCCATGGTAAAATTGGGCCTTATGTAGCTTCTCCTTTATGTATGTAGTTTTAACCAAGCAATTTCATCGAAAATATGCATAAATCCTCAATCAAAATTTGAAGATGCATATATATGTCATGCGTTGTTAAGTTTTTTATATTTCAATTCGGTGAAAAATATATAGATAATTTTTGGGTTGCGAACATATTTTTATTTATCTGAATGATGTATATTAGAAATGCTTGAGAAAGTTTTTTTTTGTTTCAGTAATGCAACCATATCGTGCGATTTGTTACCATCCTGTGCACTAACTCATTGGGAAACGATTGCATTCACAACCATAGCGTGTTAAGCCCTCTCCTTTGGCAACAATAGGAAAAAGATGATTTTTTTTAAAAAAAAATTACTGCGCGCATTATATGGTTGGTCTTTATCTTGAATCTTGATTCCTAAGGGCCACTGATTTATGCAACTAGTACCAATATTAAAAGGTCTCTGTTATTTTATAACCGAAGTGAAGTTCCATCGATTAGTGATTCCATGACCCTGGGCATTTCCGAAAAGCCAAACCCAAAATCATAGCCCCAAGCCTCATCGAAAGCTCGAATCTGAAGAGTCTTTGATCGTAGTTCTTTCACAATTATGCTCTCAGCCATCCCTCACCAAAAGTCCAAATTAATGCACGCCTATCCTAGCAGAACAACAAAATTCAAACGACGTCATATATCAAGAAGCTTTCAAAAACACCAAGACATCTCCAGTTCTAATGTAAACCATTGCAAACTGTTGTAACGAGTTTCAAATAGAGGGTTCATACTCTAAGCTTATTGAAACAGCAAGACATTTCACCACGTACATTCCAAAGTTACACAACCTTACAGGCACTATTTCTATAGAGTTTCTCATTTTCTGTGCTCATGCACTGCCCTAATCAACAGCATGCTATCTTGCTCCGTGCTCGGCACTTATTTTAACCATCAAACTTACTGAATTTGTCCAATTGTCCCATTTCTCTACTACTACATGAATGAAATGCCACAGGTACACCATAGCAAAAGATTACGGAATTTATCAACAAGAGTACCAATTAATTTGTATGGATGATATAGCGGTTGACACCTCCAATGTTCTTGGGTCACCAGCTTCCAATGAAACACCCTGAAGGTCTTCTCGAACAAGTGGGAGAACGCCAACTGAGAGAAAATTTTTTAAATAATCCATTTTAAAAAAATTAAAAAAATATACCCGCACAAATTTTTTTTTTACAGGAATAATCTCCAGTCGTCCAACTGTTAGGTGATTAGACCCTATCACCCAATAGTCGCATGACACACAGGCAATAGATGAGCCGTTGGGCGACATGCGCTAGTCGCCCAACAGTCGGGCGACTGAGACTTGTCGCTCAACAGTTGGGCGATTGCAGGTCCAGTCGCCCAAACGTTCGGCGACTGCCACCTCAGCCTATTTCTTACGCAATTGGCCTTCCGACCGCATATAGGGATAAATGACAATTGTTGTAGGTAAGTAATATTTATCAAATTTTGTCTGTTGAATTGTAATTTTTTTAAAAAAAATGGTAGACAAGGTCGGTTGACGCATTTCTGAATTTCATAGATTATAAATAGTACAAAATCTGTTAGAATCGTAATAACATTTTACGATCGTCGTATGTTGCTGTAGTGCAAAATAATTTTCTAATTTTTTTTAGAACAATTGAGATAGCAACGATTGGTAAGTATAAAGATAAATAACATTATGATGCAACCGGGAATTCATACATGGATAACTTATTTTTTTATGTTGTTAGATGCTATGCTACGTGAAGAATTGAATGCGAAAAGACGATGAGATGTGATGTTGCAAATTAAAATAAACTTCATAATAAGCTGGGAATAACACGGCACATAGGGTTTTAGTTACATACATAAGAAACAACATTATGCGTGATCCAGCAAATCAAAGTACTCCTACGATACATATGCGCCTTTTTGGAATGGAAATAAATTCAGCCTTCGAGGGACTAGTACGGAATAGCTCGACCTACTGCGTAAATTGGGGATATTTTTTCTTCCTTGCAATCTCGATGTTGAACTCCTCGACGGCCTCTTTGGCTTTGACCGCCATTTCCCTCTTTCTCTCGCACTTCCTCTTGTGAGCCTCGTGCTCCCTACGCGTGTACGTCTCGAGAAGAGCTTTCATCTCCTGACGTATATGCTTAGTTTGCTCATCATTGCGGTGCTCCTCCTCCTAGATATCGTAGACCCTTTCGATATTTCACTCCTCGTAGTCGAAAGTCCACTGGTCATGTGGGTGAATCTCTAGATTGATCCACTTGGGGTAGCCACATAGTAGTTTTGGGGATTGCGGGTGGGTGAAAGAGGTTGTTAATGCGTACTTTGAAAGAGAAATAGTAGGGGAACACACTGTAACTGGTCCTTACCAGTTGCCAATAACTGCTCGTGTCCCGATAGCGGTCGAGATAGTCACAGGAGTAGTTTGCGCAACCCTAGTAATGCATGCCTAGGCTAAGCCGCTGTTTAAACTTGAAGAACTTACATGGGTCTCTATACCAACAGAGGGGCGACGTCTCCCCCTCAGATGGATGTTGCGGCGAACACTCGGTTGGAACATTCAGATGGACTTGCTCCTACGGGGGGCGTCATTGCGAGGAGCTGACCTTTTGGCACGCTCCACTTATTCAGCCTAGGCCGCAGCAGCCCTTGCTTGTTCGTCACGGGCTGCAGCAGGCCTTACTAGTTCACGGGTCTTCTCCTATTGCATCATCATCTTGTCCCATTGCTTCATCTGCCTCTTGTCCATCTCGCCAAGTTGTGTAGTATGCTCTCCCAGATCTCTTTCACCTCCTTTTGTAAGTCAAAGGGTTGATATGGTGTGGTTAATTTCATATGAGTAGCCTGTGAGGCAGAGTGTTGCCTTGTTTTTCTGAAAAGTTAACGGCGAGGCAGAGTATGTCATTACGTAAAACTGCCCCTTTGGTCTTGTAACTGCGCAAAGCTACCCCTTTGGTCTTGTCACTGCGCAAAGTTGCCCCGTATGGTCTTGTCACTACGCAAAGCTATACCATTTGGTTTTGTCACTACATAAAGCTACCCCATCTGATCTATCACCGCGTAAAGCTACACCCTTTGGTCTTATCACTGCGCAAATCTGCTCTATCTTGTCTTGTCACTATGCAAAACTAAGGTATAGTGTTGTCATATCGATCAGAAAAACTGATGAGGCAGAGTGTTGTCACGTCCTGCTTTGCAGAGTCCTTTCTTTTTGGTCTAAAAAGCCGAGGAAGTCAGTGCAGTCAAGTTGATCTGAAAAGTTGGCGAGACAGAGTGTTGTCACGTCTTACTTTATAGACAGAGTGTTGTCAAGTAAAAACCATCCGCCATAACCGTAAAGAACATGCCCGTATCACAAGGCTAGATGCAAACACTAGACTACACCAACCCCGGCACTAGTATCATACATTAGCTTCCGCATCTGAAGCGTGCACATCACAAATCACCTAGCCGCAAGGCCTGCGATCTATTCTGTACATACCACAAGGCCGGGCGGGCACATTAGAGCTAGTTTCAATCATTTTTTTCGGCGAAGTCCCAGCATGTGCGCGGCCGTTCCTAGAGCTGTACTCGTGCGAATTTTCTCTCGGTCACGGGAAAAATAATCGGGAATCTTTGCGTGGGAAAAACAGCCAGAACGATCGAGCTGTGCGCGAGATCGATTCCTCGATGCATATATACACGCATCCATACCCTCGATCCCTCGTGCAGCTAGCTAGCACGGGAATCTCGAGGACGGACGGCGCTGGAGAAGATGCCAATGTTGGCAGAGGAATCAACGCATGCATGTCCAAGCTTCAACGGCTTCCAAACTAGGAGGGAATGTTAGCTACGAGCCTACAAGCACTCGCCGCTAAATTAGAGTTATTCGATCGCGGTAGGTTGGATCGATTCTGGGATTACAGCACAATTTGCGTTTGAGTTGTTCGTTTGTTTAGCCTTCGCTTAAAGCAAATCGATCCAACAGGCTTAACAGCTATAGGTTAGAGAGGACAAAGAGAACAACGTCGTCGTCGTCATCAGTAGTTAAGTGATGTGTGTTTGGTAGATGGGCATCATTCGGCACTAGAATTACAACAAGGGATCGAGGCTTTTACCAACTTATTCCTCAAGCCTGGCATGCATTAGAAGCATTATTTGTTTTTTCTGAAAAAAAAAACTATGTGCTGCCATCCCTGTCACCGTGAACCGACCATCGAGCCATCGCAGCCATTTGCCCGCCTAACTCGGTACATGCGGCTGCATCTGATTCCACTGGACTTTGACCTCAGAGGTACGTACGAACGCCAATTTTAGCGGTTTGTAAAGTGCATTGAATTTATGAAACATGCGGCACACGTACGCCCGCATTGGCCTTGCAGTCAAAACATAAAAACTAATGTGTACTTCACGTGGATTCTTTTCTACTGTGACTGATTTATAGTTGTGATTGATGATTTTTGACTTTAGTATAAGTATTTATGCAAACGAACTGAATATCGATAAGATATTTTGAAAAAGTTGTTTTGATAAATCACTTTGAAAAAATAGTGAAGAAATCAATCTATTTCTTTATCCAAAAAAAATCATAATCTATAAATTCAAAAGAAAGAGCCTTCGTCTGTACAAGGACTACTAGTAGTAACATTTTTTTAGCCATGTTTTCCACGGGGATTGCAGTGAACCTAGGTCAAATGGTGTGCCCTCCCCCGCTCCCACCAAGAGCCAGCTCATACGGGTCCTAGAGGCCCGGGCCAATATTAACTGCACCACGCAAGAAGTGCTATAGAGGCCGTTTATACAGGCTTTTGTTTTTAATTTTAGTTTATAAATAGTAATTATTTATACAAAAATTATAAAAAGAGATATTTATATGCAATTTTAATCAATATAAATGAAGTTGTTGTAGTGTATATTACAATCGACTAGTAGATCTCTCCTTAAAAAACTAATAAAATTTTCTTACCACATGATTAATATAGAAAAATTTACATAGAGGGCGTGGACGTGGATTAAGGATTGATGCCCCCTTTTCTTTGTATTGTCCATAAAGATATAATATTATTTTTTCTTTTAATTAAATAGTTCATAAAATCTAACAGTCGCTATAGTGCAATTTCAGCATCAGTTAGAAGCCGCAGTCATAAGTCGGATGAAGCGGCCCCTAAAGCATGATTGTTAATTTTTAGCTGAAACTACAGTGTAGCATCTGTTAGCTTCTTTATAAGTCGGTCAATTAAAGAAAATAAGAAGAAAAAATAAAAAATACCATCTCACTCTACAGATAATACAAAAAAGGCAAAAAAAAACTAAAATTCAAAATTAAAAAGTCCAATATTTATTCTAGCTCTGATCAAAAGCTAAAAATCGAAACCAGAATGAACGAGCGTGCGTTCCAGAGAGACTACGGAATGAGATGGAAATTTCCCCCCTGTATTGGGCTGCTCGGAAGCTACAACCCTGCGGGACGTAAATCCGACCCGAAACCTCTAGGTCACGTCGACGTGCTAGTCTCAATGCACGGACCGGGTGAACTGAACACAACGGATCAGATCAATCATGCGACCGATCTCTCATCCGAAACTTCACTGCCAGCCAGAGAAAAGTATGCACGCATCAGATCACGGGTCGATCTCGTCCCATGTATGCGTCATGCCCAACAGTTAACGAACAGTTGATGTGGAGACACGAGAACAAACGGTCAGCATTATTATTTCATAATAATCTTCCAAAACTAGGAGCAGCTAGGTAAGCAAAGCATGCACCTACTGAGAAGAGAGAACAGTGTGTGCGTATAACGACACAGATGGATTGGACAGAGCACGAATCCAATAGTTGAAGTGACCGGGGATAGTGACGGGTAAAATTGTGATTCTAAAAAACCCTGCATTGTTTTCCGCAAATTTTGGTTTTTAGTTTGTCTTAACGATCACTTTTTATTATATTAACTAGCAATGTGGTCTATACGCTTACACAGACATCATCTTTATAACATGTTTAAAAGATTTAGCAATACATATGTAATTTTGTTTTAAAAAAATAGATTGTTGCAGAACTTTATTTATGATATTTTAATAGTATATATTATAAAAGAGAAAATATAGTTGCAGAATTTCATTTGTAGTATTTTAATAATATATATTATAAGAAAGAAAATACTTTGTTCTCAATACTTGTCACATGTGTCCAAAACTTTATTCCTTAGATATTTTTTAATGGAAATACTTATATATCAAACAGTAAATATAGCATTGCATAGCATTTTTCATTTATATCATTATTGTTTGTTTTTCATTATTATCTATGCTACATGCTCATAACACACATCACATAGTTTACATTGATATAACCTAGTGAACACCGGTTAATGATCTGACTTTCAATCCCTTAATCATGTAAAGGTCCACCAACAAATGGTCATAATTTTTTTGTTTATGTGAGAACTTTTAGCAATTATTTTTCTTAGCGATTGTAAATTACTTGTCATCGATTTTTATTATATAATGGATTTCGATTCCTAATTTATATATATACAAATAAAATTCGTTACCTTATTTTATCTTTTTTTATCAAATTAGAACATTTTTGTAATTTTAATTTTGAATAAAATCAAATTTTCTCTTTTTTTCACTTAGTCCAGAATTAAAAAAACAAACGCTAATTTTCTTTGATTTTTATTCTAAATTTGCATATTTTTGGATTACACTTCTTATAGACTTTATATTTTAGTTTTATGTTGGAATTCATTTATAAATTCTGATGCTAATTTTTTTATTGAATTTAGGTTATTTCTTATAGTATTTGATATGGACTCTTGCTTTAATCTCAAATTTATTTTTATTTAATTTGGAATTTTAGTTTTAGGTAAATACAAATCCAACTGCTAATTTTCATCTAATTTATATTCTGGATTTTAGCTATATAGTGGTTTTTATTTGGAGTTCACATTAAAATAAAATTATTACTTTCCTTTTATTTTCTTTACATACATATATTGAATATACTGTTTAGAGATAATGATTAGGGGTAATCTAGCTATTTTTACTATCGTTTTGGTCTATGTGCTAATAATAAATATGTCTTATAAAATTAGACAGATGGAGTGTCTAATTTCAACTTTAGCATTTTTTTTCCTTTGCATGAGACGTGATAGCTACATGTCTATTTTAGTAAAACATATACACGTGTGTGCGTGTTTCAGGATTTTGTGCCAAAGGAAGCTGGAACTATCGCCATCTACACCTATTTGTATGTGTTGTAGACAGTGACAGAGGCGGCCCATTCCTTTGGGGTCAATTGGACTCATAGGTTTTTACAACAAGACCTAATCAATACTAATATTTATACATAAATCCATACAAGTCTAAGTATTTTGTATTACTTGACTCCATAGGGTCACTGGTTGTAGAGCAGATATTGGAACTCAACCTTCGTATTAACGTCCACGGTCCACCAAATACTTGTAGATGAAGGAGATCACGGGCTGATCTGATTGGAGACCCCAACGAATCGAGGTAGTCGGAGACTGATTTATACATGTTCTAATACTGGAGGTATTGGCAATGGCTCCCACTGGCAGGTGGGCCCTAGGACCGCTGTCATCGTTGACTCGTGTCAGCCAGGCTGTGCCCTCGTTTCTAAAATTTGTTTCTTAATAAGAATTATCTTATAGGAGGTGCTTCAATGCTTTTCTTAACAATGATTTGCATAATTTTTAAAGCATAATAAATGGTAGATAGAGATTACTTACCTCTTCATTTGCTTTGAGATTAGTGCTATTTTTGTTAGAACGGAAAGCATTGAATCACTGCTCTTATCTTATATCTATTCTAAATTAAAAATAAATATATCTTAAAACAATAACATCTTAATAAAGATCATCATCTCTTTTAAATTAAAAAATATATCTTAAAACAATAACATCTTAATAAGGATTATTATCTCTTTTAAATTAAGAAGAAATATATGTTTAAGTAATAATATCTGATAGCTCTATAGTTTTGCTTAATTAGAATCCACTTGATTAAGAGTTAGATGTTTTGCCTTTTTAAAAGAATTTCTAGCCTTTTCACTTTTTCTCTTAGCGACTCAAACATCTATCATCGATTTTTAGTAATAAATAAATAAGTTGTAATTCAAAAGAACAAGTCCTAAGCTAGTAATGGGTAGCTAGCTTAGCTTAGCCGTTAGGACACGACACATCTCTAGATTTAGAAGGCAATGTTTCCACGTTCAAACTCTTGACTAATCTCCAGGGAACCTTGTTCGATCGCCTCACCGGCAAAAGCGAACAAGTTTGCCGACCATGGTTGCTGCTTTCAGCTTTCTAGCTAGCTCAGGTACGTAGACACTGTATAAGCTAGCTGCGTGGAACTTTTAGACTCGGTGCACCGAAGATCACAATCAGAAGAAACTTTTGCTGAAAAAAATTCTTCGTTCCAAGATTTTTAAAAGGTGCACATATACACAACAATATGGTACCGATTAACGACCAGCTTTGAATTAAGAAACCACGTGAAAAATCACAGGCCGGAAACAATATTCTCTTATACAATATGCGCAAAATAGCTGAATTTTACAGTTACGGTCCCTACAACTGGCATTGTTAAGTTGCATTCCACGACATATCTATTTGCACACTAATTAAAAGGCACGAACAAAGCGAGTGTACTGTCGATAACAACCTAGGCCCATTTCGAACACCGATCTCGTGAGAATTTACGTGAAAATGCTGCATTCCAACGGGCACTGACTCAACTGTCTTGAGTCTGAACTGTCCAAAGTTTAACTGAACTACTCTTTCTTGGCGGGAGAGGATCCGATGGAGTCCATTTCAGTGGTGGCCAGATAGAACGCCTATTCTTTTCGACTTCTTAAAATAGTTTTTAATTTTTATTATAGTACTTAACTTTCAAATAAAATATTTTTTTAAAATAGAGTCTACAAGTTAATTATAGTGTACATTAAAAGCTCAACATCTGTACCATCCAAAATCGTAAGTGAGTATCTCTCCATAATCTCTACCACAAACAGTTAAAATTTAAAATTTTCAATAAAAAATTATAAATCCAGTTATATCAAACACGCGACTGCCCTAGTTATACTCCCCCATGCTACCGTCGATCTCCCGCTCCAATCTCTGCCCAGCGTCCTCGTCTCAACGACGCCTTTATAACCCCAACCCCCGGCCCAGCGTCACACACAGACGGATACTGCCGTTCCCTCTACTCTCTTCGTCTCCCACGCCCTCCTCCCACCATGGACATGGAAGCACCGCCCCTTCCTCCGCCAATGGACGTCCACGACCCCGCGCCGCCGTCCCCGCTCTCCTCTGACATTTCCCCCCACCTCCTGCCGGCCATCGTGGACGCCGGCGCCGGCACGCTGGACCTCTCCTTCACCTCCACCGCCTCCGCCTCCACCACCTCCTTCACCGCCGCCACCACCTTCAGCGCGCGCAGCTCACTCTCCCTGCCGTCCTTCTCCTCCTCCACCTCGCTCTCGCCGCGGCCCCACTCGTCGTCCGCCTCCCCGCACTGGGCGCACCTCGCCGCCGCCCGCGCAGCCGCCCCCGACGGCGTCCTCCGCCTCGCCCACCTCCACCTCATCCGCGAGCTCGGCCACGGTCACCTCGCGCGGGTCTTCCTCTGCCGCCTCAAGAGCTCGCCTCCCGCCTCCCCGCTCTTCGCGCTCAAGGTCGTCGACCTCCGTGACGACGACCCCTCCCGGGTCTCCCACGTGCTCGCCGAGTCCCGCGTCCTCTCGTCGCTCGACCACCCCTTCGTGCCCACACTCTACTCGCGCCTCGACGCCGGACGCTACGCGTGCTTCCTCATGGACTACTGCTCCGGGGGCGACCTCCACGCGGTGCTCCGGCGCCGCCCAGGAGGCCGCCTGCCCATCGCCGCCGCGAGGTTCTACGCCGCCGAGGTGCTGCTCGCTCTCGAGTACCTGCACGCGCTCGGCTTCGTGTACCGCGACCTCAAGCCGGAGAACGTCCTGCTCCGAGGCGACGGGCACGTCGTGCTCTCTGACTTCGACCTGGCGCTCCCGGTGTCCGTGGAGCCCGCCGTTTGCCGCCGCCAGATGCGGCGACAGAGTCGCCGCAAGAAGAGCGTCCTACCATCGTGCTTTTCTGCCAATGGAGGCAGCGACGGAGAGGAGGTTGACGCGAAAGAACTGTTCGAGTTCGTCGCCGAGCCGACGGCGGCGAGTTCCAAGGACTGCGTTGGCACGCACGAGTACCTTGCACCGGAGCTCGTGAGCGGGAGCGGCCACGGCAACGGCGTGGACTGGTGGGCTTTCGGCGTCTTCCTCTACGAGCTGGTGTACGGCCGCACGCCGTTCAAGGGGCACGCCAAGGAGGTCACGCTCAAGAACATCCTCTCCAAGCAGGTCACGTACCCGCAGCTCGACGGCGAGGCCGACGCGGCGCAGCTGAGGGACCTCGTGGGCAGGCTGCTCGAGAGGGAACCGCGGCGGCGCATGGGCTCCGCGCGCGGCGCCGCCGACATCAAGAAGCACCCGTTCTTCGCCGGCGTGGACTGGGCTCTCATACGGTGCGTGGCGCCGCCGGTGGTGCCGGAGACGGACGCCGCGGCACCCGCTGCCGCCGCAGGCGGGGACAAGAAGGTGAAGCTGGGGAGCTGGAACAGTTTGGGTGGCAAGAAGAGCAGCAGCTTGGGGAGGAGATCGAATTACGAGGAAAGGCAGGGGGTTTTCCGCAAGCTGATGAGTTGGAGTCAGGAAAGCCGATCCAAGAGGACCAAGACGAGCAGACTGAAATTATAAATTTGCTCCTTTTTTGTCTCTGTGTTCGTTTCTTGTTCGGGGTGTTCTTGGGTTTGGTTTAATTTTGTTTTAGGGTTAATTACATGTATAGAGTGGTGTGGATTATGGCTTCGAGTTGTGTGGAGGCGCTTTGTACAAAGATCGAGGCGATGCATGTCAACTACATTGACATGGTATGAACCATGTTCACATATGGAGAAACTTCATCCCTTGTTTAGCCAGATTCTTTCTCACAATATCAGTGCCTATGTGGGAACCAGACAGTGGTTTCAGTACGTTCTGGCAGATTTGACTAACTGCCCACAGGTTAAATGGTAGTACTTCGGGTGGTTTGTAACTTTGTGTTTCAAATGTTACTAGTAACGTAGGGGTGCTTGTTTTAGCGATGTCTTCTAGTTTCTAACTGAAATTTTACTGTAGCTGGCTTTTTTTTACTGTAGCTGATTTGGCCTTTTGGACATAATTAATTTTAAAAAATGTAAAAATAGAAAAAATATGTTAACACATTATGGACAATACAAATGAACACGGGAAAAAAAGAAAATACAAAAAAGCCTAAAATATCTAAAAAATTTAGAAAAAGATGAAATACTGAATAGTAAAAAAAAGCAAAAATTAGAAACAGAAGCCGAAAAAAAGTCAAAACGAGCGAGATAAATCAAGTCCCTTTGGCATCTGATATCTTCACTAGTACTAACATTTCCCCCGTCTGAGCATTTGGTTCTGCCAGGAGCCCAGGACCTCCCCTCCGTCCGCAGCCATGCCTGTGTCGCCCCCCATGGACAGCTGTGCTGCTTAATTAACTTTGGGGGTGATCGGAATAGCGATGACTTTTGGCTGAAAAAACACTGTAGTTGGCTGAAAAAACACTGTAGCTGAGTTAGTGGATAGTGTAGTGAATAGTGAAAAAAAAGCTAAAGCTAGAAACTGAAGCCAAAAAAAACCGAAACGATCAGGGTCTTTGTCAATCCTCAATAGTGAAGTATAAAATTTCGTTGGTTTGCCCAGTAATTTCAGAATTCCGAGCTACTAGCTAGCTAGTTCACCAACCAATTCCTACCTATGACCGTGTAGCTCGATCAGAACTCTGAAAAGCACCAGTGAGCATTTCAGCTAGAAAACAACGACTGAAGTTCTAATTTGTTACTTGAGACAAGTTCACACGTCGCCGATCGGTATGAAACGACCCATTAGTACAAAACTACAGTCGTTGGCGTTTCCTGTTACATTATGTAGGGATGGAACCAGCTGCGGTGCCCATGTACGGACACCTCTAAAATTTTACACACACACATATAATTAACTGGAACACCATAGTGTCTAAACTCTATTATCGACTTTCCATTCACGATTGATTCGGCATGCCAAATCAATTACTTTTCAAATCGATGCTTTTCCGAATTAATGAATGTTAACGGGATTGCCTGATATACAATTACACTTGTACGCATTTAAAAGCGATTTAAAGGCAAGGAGACCTGGTGCCTCATTTCAGTGTCATATATATATACAATTGTTGCACACTCAAAATCAAAATATTTCACGAGTTAGCCTCAATTGTTGCACAAAGAACTCCTTAATATTTTTTTTGTTGTAATCAAATGATTTTTTTGTTGCACTTCACTGCTCATTTTGTTGCAATCAGGAGATTAATATTGCACCTGTTATTAAAAAAAAAGATCTAACGGTGTTGGACGAGTACGTTATAAAGATCCAATGGCACATAGGGCGTCTAATGGGAAAGCTTCGATCATATGTACGAGCATTAGCATGACCTAAATTATATTCCATACCCTTGTTCGGATTTTATTAAAAAAAAATGATATTTTTTTCTCTAGCTACGTAACAGGGTTTGAATAGTACAGAAGCATCAAAGGTGCACCCAACGTAATTTTTCTAGCTTCCTCACTGCGTCATGCGCATCTTATCCAATGATTGGAGAAGCGACGGCTGGTGCCTGAGCGTAGCGGAGTGAGTCGTACGCACCTGGCGGTATCCAAATCCTGCAATTATATATGTACGCGCGTCCGATCGAAAGGCAAGCCAAGCCACTGTGCGCCATTAATTCAATAGCTCATGTTACGTCCTTCTCGCCTTCTCGAGGTGAAAGCGAGAGTCGCGGGCACGCACGTAGCCTGTGCCGAAGACGGAGCAATCGCAGAATCACCGATGCCGTTCGAGACTCGCACGAAGAGAGTACGAGCATGCGCTGCACGTACGTACGCCATGCCGTCCCGTGGCGAGATGCACGAGCCATTTACGAGGGCAAGGCGACACATACTTAGGTTCCAAAGCAGCGCTTGCAGATGAGATGACAGCGAGCGGTGTGGCCATAGGAGGCAGGAAAGGTAAAGCTCAAGGGAAGGGAGGGGGGATGTGTCTTTGCGAGCTCACTTTCCCGTACTCCCATGCAATGCACTGTACCTGTCGTCCTCCTCCTGTCTTAATTTGCCTTCCTTTTAGTACTCGCCTGAGCATGCGCGCGGCCTCAAATTCATGCATGCATGTGATTGTGATTGTGAGCGAGGGAAACGAGTTCGGTGGGAACGGGCGTCCGCATGCAGCCTTTAGGGCTCCTTGCCCATAAGAGCGCAGCGCGGCCTCGTCTCCTCCTCCCGCAGCGCCGGAACCTCTTCGGTCGTGTTCCTCTCTTGCCCTAGCGCCGAAGTCCCACCTCGCGCCGGAGATGGTGGCCAGGCGTCGCCAGGCCCTCGGCGGGGGCCGCCGGCAGTCAGCCACGAAGCGGGGCGGGAGGCCTCTCAGGCCGTCGCCGTCTCTCCCTCGGCGGGTGCCGCCGCGGCCTCCTCAAGCTCTTTGCCCTCCTCGTCAATGTGTTGGGCCGCTTCCTCTAGTCGGCTATTCGTCCCCGACCCTCCTTCCCATTTTCTGTGTTCCCGAAGTGAAATTGTGGGCAGATTGTTGTACTGTGATTCTTTTCTTTGGTTTGTGCAAGCAGAGAACAATTTTGTGGCTGCGCGTATGTTGAATGAATTAAGTGCTGCGAGGCACTTTCGGCTATGGCGCTTATTTTGTGAATGGTAGCAGTCAAATTTTTGTGAATGGTAGTTTATTTGTGAATGGTGCTTACTTTGTACGGCACTGTGATTCTTTTCTCTGTGACACCGTGTGAATGATCAGAAACTGTGGAAGCGTTGCAGATGAAATATCTGACGGCAGTGATGAATGAGCAAGCCATTTGAGTAGGAATATCTGAACTGAACTATTACAAACTGAACTCCTGGAAGCATTGCAAATGAACTATTTGAACTAGCAAGTTCCTTACAAAAGTTTGCAACATCTGAATAGAAATAGAAC
Source organism: Melocanna baccifera (assembly GCA_036346265.1). NCBI lineage: Eukaryota > Viridiplantae > Streptophyta > Magnoliopsida > Poales > Poaceae > Melocanna > Melocanna baccifera. Next base: position 7,769,692 of record CM070682.1, read on the forward strand.
TGAACAGCTATTAAGCAGAGAATTCAGTAAAGCAGAAAAGCTATTGTCATTCCTGATACTGTGCTATCACAAACTGAACTGGCAGAGGTTCTAACAGAACTTGCTATTGTCATTGCTGGCACTAGCTATTACAAACTGAATTGGCAGAATAGAACTGAACAAAAGTTGTAACAAAAGCTTAATGCTGACAAATAGTGTCAGCTAACAAAAGTTACAGCACAATGCCTACTCACTGGATTGTGCCGGATTCCGTACATCGAAATCTAATCTTCGGGCAGAGGACTGTTGTGCGGCATCTTGAACAGCTGCAAATAAAAGATTTGTGAACTCGCCTCAGATTGACGGAACGAACATGATTGCAGAATGTGCGTGGAACATGTTAGTAGCAGTTACGTTTCCATCAGAAGACCCCTGTGTCAAAATAAAAAAGGACATAGTTTGCAAGAGAATAGATGCAAGTAACTGAAAAGGTGGAAGATAATAATGATCTTACAATGAATTGCAAGAGAATAGTGTTCATTTCTTTTTATCAAGTACATTTCTCGATCTTTTTGTCTTTGGACCTTTTACCACTTGAGGAACTCTAAATGATATTTTTTTTCTTTTGTTATGTCCTGACCACATTGATTAGAACTTTGAGAAACCCCATGATGTTTGACGACAGGTCATTAGGTTAGTAAATTATTAGCTTCTAAATCCAATTTATCTATAGCTTTCTCTAAATTTTTAAGAAGTTCTTTCAAAACTAAACACTTCAGTGCAACTGATGTTGCCTTTCGAGAGATACGTACAGCGTGTGTTTGCAAAGTTTCCTTTTCACTTCCATGTATCTTAGAGAAAAAGCCTCTTTTTGCATACTTTGTCGATCTGTGTAGTATATACTGAGATGGCAAAATAAAAACTTCATTGATATTGAAGACTCAGATAGCATGCTTGCAACGCAGACCTATAAGATAGGAAAAATAAGTTTTACAACTAATTTAAATTAGTAAGCATGAACAAGTGTAAGGTTAAAATGTTATTTTGTACCTATAGCTTCATACTTCCTGCAAGAACATGATACGATAACATCCTCATGGTTAAAGACAACTATTGCCTCATCTTCAAAGGGCATGTTCTTTTCAGTTTCTCAAAACGGCTTTTGGATTTTGCTATAGTACCTAACTTTCAAACGGAGTATTTTTTAAGATGAAGTCTACAAGTTAATTATAGTACACGTTAAAAACTCAACATCTATACCATCCAAAATCACAAGCGAATATTTCTCTCTCCGTAATCTCTGTCGTAAACAGCTAAAATTCAAAAATTTCAGCCAAAAACCAAAAGCCGCAGCTAAAAAGAACAGGCCCAAATTCCTTTGGCATCACCTTGTAAGTTGTGACTGACCCCTCACTATGTAACAGCTTGCAAGAGAAAGAGAATTGCTCTTTGAACTGCTCAAAATCAGAATAAAGCCTCCTTGTGTATGATTAACCTGCAGTATTCAACATAGCTAAATCTGATATATAAGTAATTGGGTCTGAGTGCCGTAGGTTGTAGTCTGCATCCAATTCATTTTCACGTAGACTTGTCGCACACTTGCCATATTCTTTTAGGAGTTCCAAAAGAGAGAGTTTCTTGCGAAACCTTTTCTTAAACGCATTGTTCATACCTTTGCTTCTTTGAGTGGATGTCATGTCTACAGAAAATGAATCATGGCGGAACACAGAAGCTCACTTCTCACGCGAATCATATAGGCTTTTTAGCCATGAGTTCCCCTCAAAGTGCTAAGCACTCAACAATTCATCCCATTTCCTGTTAATGTATGCTATTGACCGTTCTTCGTACACACATCCTTTAAAGTCAGAAAGAAACTTAGGATGGTTAGAAATTACATGGCTAAGATATTTAGCAGTATTTTGATAAATGTGCCACAAGTAAAGACGATGTATTGTACTTGGCAATGCAATGCTAATTGCTTTTGACATGGCCACACATTGATTTGTAAAAATTGTATCAGGTTGCTTGCCACATATTGCTATTAGAAATGTGTTAAACAACCAAACAAATGATTCAACGGTTTCATCATATAACAATGTAGCTCCAAAAATAATTGTCTACTTATGATGGTTGTTTCCAAGCAGTGGAGCAAAAGGCATTTTAAAGTTATTTGTCCAAAAGGTGGTATCAAATGACACATCATCACCAAAGCAACCATAATTCACGATAGCTTGACCATCTACCCAAAAGAAATTAGATATTCAGCCATCCTCCTCATCCTATTGTATGGCATAAAAAAAGAATGATTCTCTTTCTGCTTATTCTTCAAGTATTCCAGCAGCGTTTGCACATCATTGACTTTCAAATACTTCTTGCGCTCACGAACGACATGATTATTGCAATCCACCCACAAGAAAGGTACATTCTCAGCTCCTCCATACCATTGTTTGAAATAGTTGTATATTTCGGCAAACTTTATTCCAGCTTCACGTATCTGGCAAATCATAAGTTTATCAGCCTCCACCAGACAACGTTGTGACCTCAGCATGTGTTTTTATCTAGACTTGCAAGATAATGATTGTGTTCAGTTACAACCTTTTACATCCTCCAAATGCCCTGTCAACAAATACTAAACTGAACACGGGATCGTAAGACGACCTTGTTCTAGCATTTTCATTCATGGTGCCATATGATGAATGAGTACCTCGTTCTTTTTCATTACTACAAACTATATGTTTTTGGTACACAGTCCCATCTCGTCTCAATTTTGAGTGGCTCTTTCGAATACTAAACCCAATTTTTCCAGCATAGAAGTTATAAAAATCTTATGCATCTTTCTCTGATTTGAAAGTCATACCAACTTTAGGAGCAAGCTACATTCATCATTTTTATCTTCCACCTACAGTGCAGTACAGACAACATACATTTTATTGGTCTAGCTACAATAAGGAAATTTCATATGACCATCAATTTGACATTGTGCATTACCTTCGCAGGGGGTACGGATGTACTTGAAGCCGGCACTATGTGCATTGTCAAAGGTTGTGCTACCACTCCTTCCGACATTTCTGAATTGCCTCCCTCCAAGCCAGGGCCATTGGCTGGGGCGGCGACGAGGTTCAGTGGAGGGGCCGGCGCCAGCGCCAGTTCCGAATCTAACATCGGCGGCACTTGCTATCGGAGACGTACCAGAATGTGAGCTCGTCAGTAACATCATCGATCGTATCAGGCATTGAGAGAGAGTGAGACTTGAGAGGGCATGCAGTGACACATTCACAATCCTTTGGCGAATGGTGCATGCATCCTACTAATGTAGTACAATTACTATTCAGGTTCGTGAATGGGGGCGTCGAATCTTTCTGAATTGACAATTAGTAAATGTCTGCAAGATGACAGTTGAACATGTTCAAAGAGCAGTCGTTGTTGATGCAGGAATGTAACCGAGGGGAAGATAAGTGTGTGTATATAATACTCATCGGTTTCGGCTGGTCCTATGCAGGAAATCGACCACAAGTATCCGCAAATTTATGCTCATTGGAGTACTTAAAATAGTTTTTCCTGTATGTACTCTCATAAGTACATGCCAAGCCTGCAGAAATCTTGGTGCATGCACACTAGTACTTCAATTCACACCATGAATTTCCCCATGGCCGGCAGGCATGAACGGCTGCACCCACAACGCAATAATCGAGAGGGCTGGACTCAACTGCCGGCTTCGAAGGGTGGATCGATCGGCACGAGACACGGCCGGTGACGCGTCACATGCAAACCCACGCAGGCCAATTTTATTTCTCGAGTCATCCCCACGGCGTGCTAATCATATGACCCTCATCGTCGTCTTAAAATCTTCTCTCTTTTTTCTCTCTCTCTCTCTCTCTCTAGAGCATCGAGCAGAGAAAAATATCACTTCTTTCTTCACACCAATTAATGTAGAATCATTCGTTTCATCCATTTCTCTCAATTAATTACTAGTAGATGCTTCGTTCTTATGGTATCTCAGCTTGGACGGGGCAGGTGAGTGATGAATGATGAATGTGTTAGCTATGGCAAGTAGATGCTTCAACGTGACCATGTTGGCGATCCGATGAGTAGTTAGGGCCAAGCTAGATCTCAGGAGGGCAGTACGCACTGTATTGCGCCACAAGGAGGAAGAAAGGTGAAGGGAAAAGGAGAAACACCCTCCTTTATTCCGGCTGAAGAAGAGCACTTCGTTTAACAACAAAAAACCGCACGAAATGAACATTATTCTCCCCTTTCCCTTTCACTCCCCTTTTCTCTGAACCCCAAAATGTCTTTACCGGCAGCATAATATATCTCTCGACTTTTTGCCGGACGCAATGCTTGATAACTTGCTCTTGTAGCGCTTGGTGACGAGACACCGACAAATAATCTTAATCTTAACCACTGAGCTCTCGCATGATTTACATGAAAGCAAAAAAAGACTGAATCAACACATTCAAATGTCTTTGGGTTCTCTTGCGTGGTTTGCCACTTGAACTATTCAAGCTGTGTACATTCCATTGGAAAAATAGTAAGATATTTGTTTCAGAGGGATCACGAGAATGTAGCGATCGAGCCGTCCATGCTAGTAGCTCAGAAAAAATTAAGCAATGATAGTTAACAAATTCTGTACCGTTAAGCACGAGGAGCACCACGATCTAATAATTCAGAGAGCATGACGATATTGTAGCTTATTTATTTCCCTCTAGGATGTGCTACCTGCAAACAAATAATGCATGAGGGCGGCACTGTGATCTGAGAAGAGATTCCCTAAATTGACATTGAACTAATCATTTCTCATGGGACTGTAGCAACTTGCTATAAAGAAATGGGACGCTGTCTTTGCATAGAGCAACATCAGGACCCGCGTGGGTGGGATTGGTTGAATGTTCTAGTTCGTTCGACTACTAATTAACTCCAGTCGTTAAGACTTTAATTGGGTAGGAGCATGCATATGCTAGCTTAGCTTGTGCATGTTCTCACATTTATTTTTAAAAAAAAGCAGCTGTTCATGTTGTCTTTGGTGAATGCTTGTTCTTGTGCATGATGTAGTTTGCCTCAACATCTATGAATTGTGACTTGAGACATTTCAGTCAGTACTAGAGATGACTAATTCTGTATTATTGCACATAAATTGCTTATGACCACCAGCTCATCCCAGAAATTAATTATTATTTTCAAGAACTAGCGGTGGCCCACACATTTATGCGTCTAGAATTGTTTCAAAATTTGTAGTATCAAATGATATAATTTAGATAATTGAGATTATATTTACGTATCTTGCAGGCTAATTAGATTTTTAAGATATCGTAAAAATTTGGAAATGACAATAGAACATGGAAGGAAAATACAATTTGAGGAATGTAATTGAAGTTTGAACTTTGATGGAAGAAAATCATTGAGCACAATAAGCTATTACGGTTATTAGAAACATAACCACCCTCCATCAGGCATGCCCCTATTCTTACTCTATTAGTTATTCTTTTTCAAAATATATGCATGCACATGCACATCTATTTAATCTTAAACAATACATTGATTATATATGTGGCAAATTATCTTATTAGTTTACACAGTATTAGAGTACCTTACATATATACCGATGCACCATAAGTGATCTACCTTGAATTTATCTTCCCTCACACATCGGTTACCCTACCGAACCGTATGTTGAGATGACCCGCATTTTTACCATGGAATAAAAATGCTAGTCAACAGATTATTATTCGTTTAGCTGATAGAACATCACTCTAATGAATAATAAGTCCATCAGAATGTTCTAGTAGAACAATAATTAGAGACAATACTATATTACAAGAATATAGCCACGCAGGGCTAAAGTTGGTTACAAAGCCACGATACTCAAATATTACAATATTTAGGAATGAAAATGTTCTACCTACTATCTATCCAAAAATAAAGATAATATAACTACACTCAATCATACTGTTGTAGACGGAGTTAATTCAGTTGAATTACATGAGGATACAACAAAACTTTGGTATATATGGCTAGGTCATTTTAGTATTCGTGGGATGACAGAATTGTGTAAGAGAAATTTATTGGCAGGAATTAAAAGTTATGAATTGGGTTTTTGTAAGTTTTGTATTCTTGAAAAAAAATCTAAGGTTAGCTTCTCAAGTGGCAAGCATAAAACAGAAGATATTCTTGATTATATACACTTATGTATGGGGTCTATTAGAGAATTGTCAATAGGTGAAACTTAGTATTTTGTTACTTTTATTGATGACTTTTTTCCGCAAGGTTTGGGTGTATTTCATGAAACAGAAATCAGAAATGTTTACCAAGTTTAAGGTGTGAACAGCGGAGTTGGAAAATTAAACAGGTAGGAAGGTAAAGTATCTGAGACCTGATAATGATATTGAATATATTGATTTATAGTTTCAGAAATATCATGAGGAGAAAGGGATTTGGTGGCATTACATAGTGCGTAAGACACCGCAACAAAATAGTTTGACCGAAAGAATGAACATGATTATTTGTGAAAGGGCACGATGCTTAATACTAAATGCAGGACTTCCAAAATGTTTCTAGGCTGAGGATGTGAATATGGTGTGCTATCTCATAAACATATCACCATGGGCATCTCTAGATGGTAAGGTTGCAGAGGAGGTATGGATTGGTAAATTATACTAATTTAAGAATCTTTTGTTGTCCAAACTATATGCATATACCAGGTGATGAAAGATTAAAATTTGATGCAAAGTCAAAGAAGTATATTTTTCTGGGGCTACAGGAAAGGTGTTAAAGGGTACAAGCTTTGGGATCCAACATCAAAGAAGGTGATAATGAGTAGGGATATTGTATTTGATGAGAAATCAATGTTACAACAGAATAAAGAGGAGGTGGCACAACATATTTCATGTTCAGATACAGTGCAGGTGGATTTAGAATATTGTTCAATGACTTAGGATGGGAGTTCGACTTCAGATGATTTACAAAATGTTCAATTGGCAAGAGATAGACGGAGACGCACTAATATAAAAGTTTTAAAGAGATTCGGGTATGAATATCATATTTTATTTGCTCTTCTTGTTAGTACTGATGATCTAATTAGTTTTTAGGAGGCAATTACAAGTCAGGAGAAGGATAGATGGATAACTACAATGACAAAAGAGATGGAGTCGTTATAGAGAAATCGGACTTAGAAGGTAGCATGTCTTCCCATGAGAACGAAAGTAATTGGATGCAAGTAGGTCTACAAGAGAAAGCCAGCAATATTAGAAAAAGAAGAAGAAAAATTCAAGGCTCGGATAGTTGCAAAAGGGTATTCACAAAAGAAAGGGGTTTATTATAATGAGGTATTCTCCCCAGTTGTAAGGCATACTTCTATTAGAATAGTTCTTGCATGGGTAGCCAGCTGGGATTTGCACTTGGAACAAATGGATGTGAAAACGATATTTTTGTATGGTGATATTGATGAGCAAATCTACATGGAACTACCAGAAGGGTTAACTGAATCGAAAAATTAGCACCTGGTTTACAAGTTAAAGAAATTATTGTATGGGTTAAAATAGTCACCAAGGTAGTGGTACAAGCGTTTTGACTCCTACATGTTAAAGATTGGCTACAGGCAATGTGAGCATGACTGTTGTGTCTATGTTCGACGCCTTAATGATAATTCATTTTTTTTTCCTGCTACTATATGTTGATGATATGGTAATTGTTGTAAAGCACATGAGTGATGTGATTGGTTGATGGTTTTGTTAAATCAGGAATATGATATGAAAGACTTAGAGACAACAAAGAAAATATTGAGTATGAAAATACACGGGGACATAAACTTAAGAAAATTGTGGTTATCTTAGCAGGAGTATGTTGAGAAGGTTTTAGAACAGATTGATACAAGCAAAGCCAAACCAGTAAGTACTCCATTAGCACTGCACTTTAAACTTTCAAGCCAAACCAGCAAGTACTCCATTAGCACTGCACTTTAAACTTTCTTCTGAATTGTCCTATATTAGATGGCAAAAGTTCCTTATGCTAGTGCAATCGACTTCTTAATGTATGTAATGGTTTGCACAAGGCTGGATTTGGTGCATGCTATAAATCAAGTCAGCTAGCTTATGGCTAAACCAGAAAATTGACATTGGGAGGCAATCATGTGGATATTCAGATAGTTGAGAGGGACAACAAGTCATGGTATTGTTTTTTGTGGACAGCAAGGTAATCTTTTGGTTGTTAGATATGTGAATTAGGACTATGCCAGTGATTTAGATAATAGGAGGTCTGTTACATGGTATGTTTTTACTCTATGTGGAGGGTCTATTTGTAAGAAATCTTTAATTCAGTCTATTGTTGCATTGTCTACAACTGAGACGGAGTACATCGATGTGGCTGAAGCTGCTAAGGAAGCGTTATGGCTTGCAGGACTAGTGAACAAACTGGGCATTGAGTAAGATGGAGTTCGAGTATATTGTGATAGTTAGAGTGCAATTTATTCAATGAAGAATCAGGTGTATCACGTCGAGATGAAGTATATTCATGCAAGGTATTACAGGATTATAGAGTTGATTAATTCTAGGGAGATTGATTTGATGAAGGTACACACTGATGATAATACTGCAGATATGTTGACCAAGTCCGTCACTGGCAACAAGTTTGAGCATTGCCTCAACTTTGTTGGAAGTCACAAGCTGTTGAGCAATAAGGTACCCTCATTTCATGGATGTGTGAGAAGCATCAAAGTGTTTTCTTTTATCCTTCAAAGTGAGGCATCCATCAAGATGGAAATAGTGTTCTTCAAGGTGGTGTATTCGTCAAGGTGAAAATTTATTGTGTATAGCTCATATATGCAATGGAATGGACTGAATCAAAAAAAAAAGTGGAGTTTTGCTTTTCCAAACACAGCCCTACAAGAAAACAAAACGCACTTTGCATGGGGTTATGAAATATTGTGGGTTGGGAAGTGTGGAAGCGAAGCCCCCCAATGGTACAGAGTAAGTGTCCGAGTTAAACATGTAACCATGGTATAAATATATCCCGTCAGTCTCTTGTAACTCTAGTTGTGAAAAGAAACTCCTCACACAGACGGAGTTATCGCGATTCAACTTCCGAAGACATAGGCATTGCCGAACTTCATTAACAAATCTTCGTATCTCTTGTATACTTTTATGCTTGCTGTGATTGTTCTCTCGTACTAAGATTGCTGCCGGTTTCAAACACATATTATAACCAAATCTTGTCTACATATGATAACCATATCTTATCTACTTTTCCCATAACCAGTCCCTCAAGTGCTCCTTGCCCTTCATCGTCGACAACGCAGCAGGCGATCACCTTTCGACCCTTACCTGGCGCTGCTCAAGATCGGCGACGTGATGGCCCTGGTTGGATTCCCCAGTGAGATCAAACGCAGCACCCTGTGAAACCTCAACTGGGGTATAATATGTCGCCCGACAACGTCTAGCGGGGAACTTCATCATATACCCTCCCCACATTTGAGAGTTTCAGGATTTACCCTCCCCACTCAATGACATGTGGGGTCAGGATGAATCACTGACACGCGGACCGGAGGGTAAATCCTGAATTTCAATCTAAGGGGAGGGTATATGATGAATAAATCCACGTCTAGCTCCTACACACACGTATCTTGTCTTGATTTGCAAGTTGCAAGATTTAACATGTACAACCATCTGATCTTATCAATTTCTTTGATTCGATGGCTTTTGATTTTAATATAAATATTTATGTGAATGAATTAAATATCGATAAGTCAATTTAAAAAGATTATCTCGATAAATTATTTAAAAAAATTTAAAAAAATCATTCTATTTATTTGTTTAAAAAATTTGCAGAGCATAAACTGAAAAGAAGGAGCCGACAGCCGATCGACAGGCTCCTCAAGCGCAACATCAGGTACCGCTTTGTAATCGACATCGCGAACTTCTAATTGATTGCAAAATCTTACGCTTTCTTGTTGAACATGCGTGTACCCTTATTAAAAACCCAGCTCTTGAAATGGGCATTGCAGGTCTCAGCATAGCCAAACACAAACGCGCCTGAGTGAATCAAATCAAATTTCATTCTAGTTATCATTCCATTAGGTCTCAGTTACAGTAGTTTACAATTTTTAAGACATACAGTAGTGTACAAATTGAATCTTCAAAATAGAGCACATGTGCACTTGTTGTATCAATCCACTGTGACACGGACATACGGATCATCTGACCATAGCAGAATGGCATAGTATCCCTCGTGTACGCAGTACATTTCACTAACAATGTAGAAAAGATAATTATTTCAGCCTGAAATTCTTTGGTCCGTATCATCTGATATCTAGATTGGTAGGACACATGAGATCTGCATACTGCACAAGAGCCAGAACCGCTACTGCCATCTGCATATGCCATGCACAAGCTAATATGATACTGGAAAGAGCAAAGCTATCAATCTCAAATAAGAGATTATGAAGGCGTTTCACATGGAATTGGTTACGGTGCAAAATCTGGAGGGCCATAGACGGCTTCATATTTCCAGTACTATGTGGAAACTGGAAAGAGCACATCATATTTCATATAGAAAAACAATGCACTTGATTAGGTCAATAAACCTCTTTGCCAGATGTGTCATCTGAAAGGTTGTCGACAGATGTTTACATAGGATACGAGTTAAATCCAGGTGCAGAGATCCACTTTATTTCCATTATGATCTTCAGCTGCAGGCATTATAGGAAAAAGGCCTCAACCTACAGAGAAGACATGGAGCACAATGTTCTGAGAAAGAAACCACAGAAAAACGAGGGGGGACAAAATAAATGAAGTTTAAGAAATGAACCAAACTTAAGACATTTACTAATTAACAGTAAAAATTGCCATTTTTCTTCCAGTAGATTTACAGTGCATAAATGTAAGTATGTAACAGTTGCTTGTCTTCAACCGGGTTTGTACTGCAGACAACTGCATTCTACTGGCTAAATTCATTTGCAAATACCTCTGGCTTATGGGTTTGATTGTTGCAACCTAGTTAGCAACAAACTTATTAATTTAAAAGTTCCAGATATGTTCCACCAGATCAATACTCAAAAGGAAGAATCCTTAAAAGGTGCATCTTAGAGACTCAAATGTTGGCTGATAACTCCATATTAAAATTACAATTTGATACTCATGGCAATCAACAATTTAATAAAACTTTTACAAATTTTGAATATGTTCACAAAGCCGATCTTCATGCCATATATTTTAAACAATGGAGAGATACTCAGCAAGATCGCTGATTGTTAAAGGTGACAAATAAACAAAAACAAATTGTATATACTACATACAAAACGCTTCTGCTGTTCATTCGCAGTTTCAGTCTGCACACCTACTTTGCAAGGATTGAAAGACAATTTGTTATAGACCATCCTATGCTTGGCGACGAGACATCGGGGCGCACAAAAGAAGTCAAGGCGAGGAATCAGTTCAAGCTCGTAGAGGAGGGCCAGTGTCAGCAGTAGATAGCAGGGGTTGGGCATCAGGATGGGAATGGGTGAGTGGTAATTAGCTATCAACGGTACGAGTTGTAACTAGCTGTCAGGGGTATCCAGAATTTCATATACAACTCTGCAATACAAATCCATTTAAACCCATGCTTCCTTTCTCACCTGTCATCTCTGTATAAATGCTTGGGTGTTATCCTCGCACCATATAGAATCGGATAAATAGGTATAACTTGTACAATGTGTGTTGTTTTAAAAACGAATAAATTAAGAGAAGGTCAAAACAAATGTTCCTTATCCAAGAGGTGCAGCTTGATGGCTAATAACTGCAATGTGATCATGGTATACGTGACTGCAATGAAAACAAACATCCATAAACATTATCGTGTGGGATCCATTAACATTATCATGTGATCCCACAATCCAATAAACATTGCATACCCAAGAGGTGCAGCCTGATGGCTAATAACTGCAATGTGATAATGGTATACATGGCCCCAAAGAAAACAAATATCCATATACATTGTCATGTGATCCCACTATCAAATAAACACAGATATATCATCACAATACAGGAATGCGATAATGGTATACATGGCCCCACCGCCCCAATGAAAACAAACATCCATAAACATTATCATGTGATCCCACAATCCAGTAAACACATAGATACATATAGCATCACAATACGGGACATGAGTATAAATCCACCATACATAACAATAGTTGGAATAAAACATAAAAGTTTTGAAGAGAATTGTAGTAGCTAGTCCATCTAGTCTCATTCTACCGAACAATACAATAAGTACTCAAGACTACCAATATTTGATATATGCACAATTGGTCCATGCAATATGACCCGCCACTATTATTCTTACGATAACTTTACTACCATCACTTGCAAAATAGTCTAAAGACTATACCCAAAGCACCAACCCTACAAGCACCACTAGGAAGGGGGTAAACCCCTTATGCAATTCATAGCTAGTAAGAGCGAGAGCCATGGGTATGGTGTGCTGACTACAAAATAAAAATTATGGTATTGGTGGCATCATCCTGCAATATTTGCTTGGCCCTTTCATTGATCATAACATGTACCACTGCTAGCTTTTTATGAAACTCCTCTAGGTCCTACAGTCCCATCTCATCGCACCCACTTTGCAGCTGATTCAACACTAGCCCTCCATTCTCCCTTGTTATTTTCTCCTCCAACAGCTTTTTCCACTTCATGGTAGCCTCTAGCCTCCTTTTCAACTTTGATTGTCGTCGGTCAAGCTTATGTATGTTGGCAGCTGGACCGACAACACTCAAACTTGAAAAGGCAGCTAGATGTTATGATTGAGTCAGAAGATGCTAGAAGAGGCAAAAGTGATGATATGTGGAGGATGAGTAATAGACTGACTGCAAAGTGGATGTGATGAACTTGGAATAGAGGATCTAGAGGAATTCCATGAGGAGCTAACAGCAGTACATGTCCATGGGCCTCTTTGGATACGCCTCTGCCTAATGGCGCAGATTGGTGCCCCTGCATAGCCATTATGACCATTTTGCCAAGTGATGGGTATAACATATAACAAGAATAATAGTGATTGATCATATCTACAGTAACTGATTGTGCATATTACATATATAAAATATCGCTAGTCTTGAGAGTATTCTAGTGCCTGTAATGTTCGGTACAGCCCAACTAGTAGCTATTATTTGAATTCTCTATAATCCTTATTATGTTTAATTATAACTATAATAATTTATATTCATCAGTCCTGTAGTGTAATGTTATATCTCTCTTTCTTGCTTATTGGATTGTGGGATCACGTGATAATGTTATTGAAGTTTATTTTCATTGAAGCCATGTATACACCATCTGTTCATAATATGTGCATATATATATTATACAAGATAATGCAAACCCATTTTGAATGGATTTGATTAATTAGCTTGTTAAATACATTATGCACGTCCCAATAAGGTCACTATTTAAGAATAACCTATTAATACCCATTAAACTATTGGTCTACTCTATGCATTCATATCTATGCCCACTATCAAACTCTCCCTTCTCCAAGTAATCCCATTCAAACCCCCAGAAAAATGAAACCATTTATATGAATGTGTAAAATATCTCAATAATTTAAGGGGCACCACAGAGTTTATGAATAAAACTTTTAGTTTGGAACCTTCTCATTTACATGCAGTTCCCATTCTATTTTCAAATGCTTGGTACACCATCAAGGCTCCCCCAGGACACTAGTTTTTCTTTGGGCAACAAGTCCTTTATTCTATCTATTAGCAAGGTTGTTTCCTTTGTTAGTTCGCTTTCTTCCTTAATATTCCTATTCCAGCATTAATCGCTAGAACAAAGAAAAAAGCTCTACATATTTAGGGAGCTCAGCAGTTATTCCCTATTTAGGGACCTCTAGTGCAAGTTTCTCTACTATCTACAAATTAACATATTATTGGATCATCTCTACATATAGCATCCCAACGAAGCATCAATACCCAGAACATACTCACGGTGCACGATATTGAACATGTCACTTTACTAATTAGTTACGAATTCTAAAATATGGTTAGACAGTTAAAACTAAAAGGACCAATCATTGACATGTAAGTTTACAAGCTGTGGGACCTGCAAGCCAGAGGTAGAAATAGGGGGAAAAGTGATGCCTAACGTAAGATTTGAACCCAAGACTTGAGGAACGTGTAGCACATGCTTTACCATTGAGCTAGTTGAAGGTTTGCATATAATTTAAGGCTTGTGGCTGGTTTTATTCCTTCCAACTTCAAACTAAACCGAATTATTTTAGCCATTATGTTATTCTACCAGGACCCACAAGTAAGGCCAGTAACCAGCCGATATATTTTTCCTTGAGTACGGGTAAATCCTTTTGGACGAAGCCTGGACAATAGCCCAAACGAGTTGCTATGTATTTGTGCACCCGGTCTACATAAGGGTAGGGCTTTAGCGAATTTTGGACCCTAAGACACTACAGATTGTATCAGAACATCAACTGTCATTGCACGGATGCTTGTGAGCATGGGTCCATGTCTACATGAAGAGCACACAACATGAATGTGTTTCCAGAGGCAGTTCTAGGCATCGTATGGTGTTGTGGGCATCAGCCCTTTAAGGGGGGTGAGGATAACATCACAGCCCAATTAATGTTGGTGCGTGTGGCCATGTGTGTTTTACTAGTGGGATTAGTCCCATATTGGTAGTGTAAAGCCTGTGAGGTGCTACGAGTGTGCATGCCTATCCCAGATGGGTATTGGACTTCGGTGAATTATGGATCATACGGTGTTACAATGACAATCAACAGTGAATAAACAAGATGAGTATGATACACAAGTTAGTTTATTTATGCACTTATAAACACTATCTCTACTATCCACTACTCTTCACACAATTAGTAAGTAGAGGATGGAAAATTGCCAAGGGGGCAGGGAGTCGAAAAACCTTTAGTACATAAAAGATGTTGATACAATATACCTGTTAATAAAACTCACCAAAATTTTAATGTGGTTCATAAAGGCACTTTCAAAATATTTCAATAAGATTTCCCTGCCAGAGATTTTTTTTTAGACAATCAACAAAATCCATAATTGTTAGATGTGCAAGTAAATAAAAAAATGTAGGTGTGCTGCATACAGCATGTTCTTTCATTTTGGCCAGCGTGCTTAGCTTGCAGTAATTGAAGGACAATGATCAAATTAAACCAAGTCTAAGCAACTCAATACTAACCACAATACTGGTTTCTCAGGCACATAGCAATAGTAAGAAGATTTAGAAGTCAGGATGTTAAGGAAGTTTCAATCATCTATTCATGGAAACCCTCTTCAACATGAGGTGTTACCTCTCAAAATCATCAGTTAGTGCAAGGGTCTGTGAATTAAATAGTAGACTTACACAAACAAGTTATGAGAATGCAAAATTAACAGTTTGTTTCACCATTAAGAAGAAACATATTTTAAAAAGATTTCAACTCAGGATATTTGGAAATATTCCACCATTTATTCATAGAACCCTCTTCAATATGAGAGATCACCTTGTGAAACCATCAATTAGTGTGATGATTTGGCAATCAAGTAGCAGACTTACACAAACAGGTTACTATAAATCAAAACTAACAGTCTGTTCAAAATTTACATCCAAGCAACAATTGATAGTTCATCATTAAGAAGAAACAGATATTACCTAGCGCAGTAGAAGAGTTCCTGGTAAACAAATGTCCGCCCTCAGTAAGAAAAAATAATCAGTACCCAATCAACTCTGGGTCTCCAACATACTCTGCAATCTGATCGTATTTCACACGTATCATGTCCTTTGTATCTGCGTCCTCCACCACTCCAATCTCCTCCTCTGAATTCTTCTCCACCAGGTGCCCGTACACCCCATTGTGCTTCCCATAGAGCACAAGCACCCGCCCATTTGTCCGTGGCAGGACTGTTTCAAGCATATCCTGCTCCACCCCCTGCACCAGCTCCGACCCATCATCCATCACTATGTCACATGTTGTCGGCCCCACCACATCGACAACTTTCCCCTTCATCAAGTACAGCCTTTTGCTCAACCTCTCACTAACCACCCTAACCCTGATATGGCTCTGTAACCATCGCACCTTGTTACCAACACCAACACCACTCTTGCCTTCTCGGCTATCCCGAGTATTTCTCCCCTTTTCTTGAACCTCCCTCTCTGCCGTCCGCTCACCAGATCTCTTCTGTCGGGCGCTCGAATCCCTCACCTCCGTTCTATCTCTACTGTCCCGATCTCTCTTCTTCGCACTCCGATTCTCTGTTGCCTTCTGCCCACTAACAATCCAGTCGCCAGAGCGAGCCTTCTTTGGGTCGGCCTCAGATGGGTTGTACCCTAGCCCCTGTGTGCCGGCGCGGCGGTCATACTCAACAACCTTGGTATCCCCCGTCGTATTGTTCCTACCAATACCTTTACCTTCCGACCAGCCGTAGCCAGCAAGGAGCGCAGCACCAAAGCCCTCCACAGGCACCTCGCGGAACTCGTCTATACCACGGTGGTCGGGAAGGCTGGCCATGTCCTCCTTGTACCGCCGCAGCATAAGGTCCTCGCAGGGGGCATCGGCGGCTGGAGGAGGTGGTGTCTTCTCCGATTCCGTGGCGGCGGCGGCGGCGGCGTTGCGGAGGGTGAGGCCATAGCGGATGTGGGAGGAGGGGTTGTCGGGGGCGGTGGAGGTGTCGAGCACGAATGTGGGGCCGCCAGCGGTGGAGGCGGCGAGGGCGGCCTCCTCCTCGGGGGTGGGGAGGGAGGAGGGCTTGCGGGAGCGGTGGGAGAGGAAGTGGCCGGAGTTGGGGAGGGGCGCAATGACGGCGGGGGAAGCGGCGGAGTTTACGGTTTGGGAGGGGTCGAACTCGGTGACGAATTGCGGGGCGGGGGCGGGGGCGGGGGCGGAGTATTCCCCGTCGTCGTCCGCGGCGGTGTAACCAGCGCCAGCAGCGGGGCGGGAGGGGGGCTTGGGTGGCCGGGGCTTGGAGGGGATGGAGAAGGACAGCTTCTTCTCCTTCTCCATGGCGGCGGCGGCGGCGGCGATTTGGGGAAAGCGAGTGGGAGCCGTGAAATTGGAGACAAGGGAAGGGGAGTGAGTGGGAGCGTGATTGTACTCGTGGACTTTGTAGTCGGAGACGGTGCCCGCGTGAGACCTGGGCCGGTGCGGCCAGACCTGGCCATCGGGCCGTGCTAGACCGACTCAACATGGCCTGAGAGGCATATCTATTTAAGCACAGATAATAAATAAATCGTATTATATTATACTAATTCATAGATCGAGAATTAAGTTCAAACACAACATGTGACTGTATCATATCGGCACAGATACAATTAAGATTAAATAGATCATACTGGCCAAAAAAAGGAAAAAAATTCGTAAAATTCTAAGTAGATGACGTCAACAGTAATAGCATACTAAATTGGCAATACAGGCTACTGTTCAATACACTCTGGTGAGCACAACACTGAGGAACAACTGCTATTTCAGTAGAATCTAGCATGGGGAGATCCGTTATGTCAGCCTAAGAGACCTAACCAGATATCACACCACAACAGAAAGCCCAGCTAAAGCGAAGAAATCAAGGCAGCAACGACAACGGCGTCGGCATTCCGTCGAACACCTCGAAGGGGAGTACAGGGTTTAAGGGCCTTCTGTCGTCCCGTTATTGTGTGTTGCCGCCAAGCGGAGCGCGCGGGGCGGGGAGGCCTCCACGGCGGTGTCGAGGAGGCAGCGTTGCTGGTGGTGGAGTAGCCTCGCGATCCGGGAGGCCATTGGTCTCTCTTGTTTACTTGCGGGAGGGGAAGGAGATCGAGGAGGGCCTGAAGGGAGGAAGAGACGAGTTTGGGCGCAGACTTATCTGAAAGAACGTTCGAGCGTACACCCACTTTTGAGCACAAATACAGTATACAGCGGTCGGGTTACGTGCACAGCAAAGCTTGGACGTGAGCCTACTGCCAATAACATACACTATTTTCCTTTGGTGACGAGATGCAAGAAATCCAAAACAACCCATCGCAAGAAAGAAAAAAGAACATAAAGGGGTCTGCTTTTTTTGACTGCGATTTATAATTTTTAACTAAAATTTTTGAATTTTAACTGTTTACGATAGATATTATAGAGAGATACTCGCTTGCGATTTTGGATGGTACAGATGTTGGACTTTTAACGTGTAATATAATTAACTTGTAGACTTCATCTTTAAAAAAATACTCTATTTAAAAGTTAGATACTGTAAGAAAAATCAAAAACCGTTTCGAGAAACTGAAAAGAATAAACCCAAAACTAGACCCCTTATTGCAATGCTATCTCAAGTCTCAACCGGATGACCTCCAAAACTCTGTTCCTTTGCTTTGGTTCAGCCTGCCATCGGCTTATTGGAGTATCAAACAGGCGGGCACGCGCCAAAACTGCAACTCTGCATGCGAGCTAGCAGATCAGAGTAGCACGGGAACGAAGCAGGACTTGACGTCGTCGCTCGCCCACTGCAGGCCGTTCCACCAGTGCTTGTCGCACTCCACCCGCGCCTTGCCCTGCCCTCTCGCCGGCCGCATCGGTATGCACCTCAGCCGCGGGCACCCCCTCGTCTGCACGCGCCGCAGCTCCGGGAAAGCGCACTCCGCCCCGCCGTCGCGGACGGCCTCCAGCCTCGGCAGCCCCAGCAGCGCCAGCAGCCTCAGCCGCGGGAACGTCACCACCTCCTCGGCCGCGCTTCCCCCGTCCGCGGCGCCGCCCAGCACCCTCGTCAGCCCGTTGCACCCGCTGATGTTGAGCGTCTCCAGGTAGGGGAGCTGCTGCACCCACGTCAGGTGCGTCAGGCTGTGGCACGCGCCGAGGGCCACCTCGCGGAGGTTGGACGCCGCGCCGTGGGACCACGCCATGCTGCGCAGTCTCGTGAGGAACCCGAACTTAACGACCTCCAGCCTCGGCGCGTGCGCGTCGGCGACGATCTCCTCGATGGCGGACGAGTAGACCACCAGCTCCCTCAGGCTCTCCTGCACGCCGCCGAACTCCGCCGCGTGCTGCGTGGACAGCAGCGGCAGGGACCGCTCGCCGTCCAGCTTGCGCAGGTGGAGCGACCGGGCGCGCACGCCCGGCGCCAGACTCGCGAGCCTCGCCACGTCGCGGGTGCTGTCCAGCCAGATGCCCAGCAGCGACACGCACGACCCGCTGCTCTCGAGGTCGTCGATGACCGGCGCGATGTAGTCTTCTGCGACGGAGACGATGCTCGCGGTGAACACCTCCAGGACCTGCAGCTTCCCGAGCCGCGAGATCAGCCCCGGGGGAATGGTGATCTGGATGTAGTAGTTGTCGCGCAGGTAGAGGTACTTGAGCCGGCTCAGGTTGCTGAGATCCATCGGCAGCGACAGGATCCGGTTCTTGGATAGGTTGAGGTACTCCATATTGACCAAGCAGCAGATCTCCGTCGGGAAGGCGTCCGTTATGCCGGTGTCCTCAAGGTCAAGGTACGTGAGCTTGGTGAAATGCTGGATCGCCTGGAGCATCCTCCGCGGCAGGGCGCGGTTGCACTGGAGCATCAGCGACGCTGGCTGCGCGTCCGAGAGCGCGCCGCCCGCCTTCGCCGGCGCTTCCTCTATGCTGTTGTGCATAAGTGACACTCGCCGCGCGTCGCGCCACAGCGCCTCGTCCCGGGGCGGCTCCCTGAGCCCGGCGCCCGCGCGGACCAGCCACTTGCCGGGCGCGAACCGGATCGCCGCGTCGCGCACGACGTCGTGCAGCCTGACGTGCGTGTCGGACGGGTACATGTTGTACCGGTGGTTGTCTCCCTGCTCCAGCAGGCGCGCGGCCTCGAGGATGGAGATCACCGAGTGCGCGCACCGGTTCGCCTCGTCGACGTCGGGGAGCAGGCCGAGCCCGATCCAGCACTGCACGAGCTCCTCCTTGGAGATGCTGTGATCCTCCGGCCAGAGCGCGCAGGTCAGGAAGCATTCGCGCACCACGTCGCTCTCCAGGCTGTCGTAGCAGAACTTCACCAGAGGGTGCGTGCTCTTGTCCGAGCCGGGCGTAGCGCTCGAGAGCTGCGACTTCTTGACCGTGTCGAGTGCATTACCCCACTCCTCCGGTGTACGTTTATTTGACATGGCGCGGCCGACGGTGACGAGGGCCAGAGGCAGGCCCTTGCATTCTGCAGCCACCTGTTTAGTGGTAGATAGAACATGTCATTGGTGGTGATCCAAGAAATCAACTGCTCACTTGCTCATTAAAATTAAACGTGCGATCTGAACAAATCTGAAGCTATTCATGATGACAAACGTTTTTGTCGTTGAAAATATTGGATTGTCTCCTCGCAAAAAAAAAGAGAAACAAAATACAAGATTGTCTAGGTATTTTTGCAAGCAATAGTCACAATTTATACTCACCATATCGCGCTACCTGCCTGTCACTACCGCCAATGATCCCATGGCCACCACTGGCCAGCCACCAAAATCTATGGTTGGGTGATCCATTTGAACCCAAAAAAAAAAACTCTAAAAAGGAGCATGAATCTCGATGTGTATATATGATCGAATGGATCAAGCAGTAACTAGTATTTTCGGGCTAGCTAGTAGATATTGAATCTCGTGGTACGATCCAATGGATAAAAAGTAACTAATATTTTCGGCCGAAATCAGATAGCTGACGGATAAGAAAATCCCTAAAAATGCATTATATGATTTGAGCAAATCTGAGGCTTTTAGACGTAGAGAAGCTAGATCAAGTGACTACCTGTCTTGCAAGCGTGCAAATTTGAGGGTTGCGACGGATGGCCTCCTCGCCAGCATTGGCTTCGAACAGGCTCCACGCGTACTCCTCGTTCAAGCACTCCATCTTGATCTTCTTGCGGCAGCCCATGTCGGCGCACACCGCCTCACTCCTCGACGCCATGACCACCTTCCTCACCCGTCCGGCCACCACGCCTAGGGGCTGCGGGATGCCGACCCTCTCCAGGTCCAGGCGCTCCCACACGCCGTCCAGCAGCAGCAGGAAGCTCTTGTCCCTCAGGAAGCTGAGGATGCCAGCGGCCTGCGCCTGCTCGGTGGGCGCTTCCCGCAGGCCGAGCACGGCGACGACCTCCCTCTGGAGCTTGGCCACCGTGCAGTCCCTGGAGGCCGCCACGAGCACGACGTGGTCGAAGAAGGGCGCGACGTGGCAGCAGACGTCGCGCACGTGCTTCAGCACCGTGGTCTTGCCTACGCCGCCGGCGCCCCAGACGCCGAGCGCGGCGTCGCAGTCGCCGAGGAAGCGGAGGGCCTCGTTGAGGCAAGTCCTTGTGGACGCCGTCTCGGGCGGGAGCTCCAGCTCTTCGGGCTGGCGGAGCAGGGGCGGCGGCGCCTGCGGCGTGGCCAGCGCGGCGCCCTGCTCCCGGAGCGCGCGCACGGCCTTGAGCTGCTGCTCGGCCAGCCCGGCGACGGGGCCGGTGGAGAGGAAGTACTGCACGAGGCGGAGCACGTAGAGCTGGCCGCCTCCGTGGTGCGCCTTGATGGAGGCGACATCGTCCTGCGCCTCCTGCACGCGCCGCAGCCAGGCGCGGAGCTGCTCCGACTCCGGCGCCGCGTCCAGCTGCTTGAGCACGTCGACCCGCAGCTGCAGCAGGGCCTCCACGGCGTCGGCGAGCTCCTTGAAGCGCTTGTCAGCGTCGGCCATCGGCTGCCACCACTTGCCGAAAAAGAGCACGAGGAGCGCGCCGCCGAGGGCGAGCGAGGCGAGCACGGCCGCGAGCTGCAGTTCCATCTCGCAGCTAGCCAAGATCAACCGGCGGCGCGCCTCGATCTTCTCCGGTACGTACAGCGGCGCGGAGGCGGAGCTAGCAAACAAGGGCGCAACTGTGAAAGGGCAAGGCAGTGGTGGCAAACTGGCAATGGCGTGCGTGAAGTGGGACGCGAAGGAGGCGGGTTTTAAGTGGAGGGGGGGAGTGAGTAGTTGGGGCGGTGAGGCCGGGGAGTTAATGGCGCAATCAAGGCGTGAGCGAAATTGGTTGGACGCTTCACTTCACCTGTGGGAAGAGTCACGAAAGCGACACTGGAGAGGAGAAGAGCTTAGCTGCCTAGGGATCCACGCTGGCTGGGTGGTCATGCATTTGCACCTTCCACATTCACGGCGCCATGGACGGATGAATTCACTGCTTCTTTGCTGGTCTCGTTAGTGGGGGAAGACAAATGGGGGCGCGCTCATTAATTTGCTGTTTCCAAGAGGAGGGATAGGGGACGAATAGGGACATAGGGACCATACGAGAAAATTCAGAATTTAGGTATAATGAATCATTGTTATTTTAAAAGATTAAGAATTTAGAATTTATAAATTTATAGATTTATAGATTTTTCCTAATAGCTTGTAGAGACGATAGTCTGATTGGTCAGCTTGTGTTGCTTCGGCCGAAATAGATGATTTTAAAATTTTTGAGTCATCGAATAATTTGGTTTAATCTAAGTCTATGCATATATGTGATATGATATATGTTTTAGCTAATATAGGCAAATTACGAAGAATTTGTATCCGAAAATGATTTCTTGATCTTTAGATATGTAGGGACGCTTGGAGTCGATCATAGCCAACAGCAAGGATTGAGACTACACTCATGCAGAAGACGAGGACCAGAACAATCAAAAATATCGAGTGAGATGGCTGAGCTAAAGCATGACATAAGAAAAGCGATAAATATTAAAGGAAAGTTCGTGCGACACATTGTATTGTGTGGTTTGGTTGGTCCAAATAAGGCATAGTCCGATGGAACTAAAATGGAAGAGATTTATCAACGCGTGGCAAACCAGTAGTGCATCTACACATGAAAAATATAACAATTGTTTACAAGAAAAGATGAAGATCGGATCAAGAAAATGTATTTTAGTAAGATAAACAAAATACCAAAAACTATCTTGCATTAAAAATACGGCGCTTAGAAAGACGGTTTAGGTAAAGGAGAAACTGAGATAATCAAATGGATCAAATGCTAAGGACTTAACAGATTCAGCTTTATGTGCTTTGAAAAAACATACATAAGTGTAGTATATGAGTAAAACCCGTGTTGTGTAGGGGTAATAGGTTTTTCATTTGTGCTAAGTGGATAGTATCTATTAGGATTAGATGGAATTGATTGTTTTGTCTATTTAATAGGTTGAGATAGAGATATGCAAGTTAATTATCCTAACTTTACTCATTGAAACCAAGTATTCTAGGGTAAGAGTTTGAGAAGTATGAGTATTATGGTATACTTTCTTGTCTTCTAGGTGGAGTAGTTGTAAAATCTTCATCATCAAGTAGTAATATACCAAGTTTGTTCATCTCTCATGGATCCTTCTTGTCTTGGTTGATTTGCTCTTATTTTGATTGGTTTTGATCTTACCTCTCCTATTTCTTGATCTTATTGGATACCAAGCATAAGTAAGTGATAGAGATATATCTTAAAAATCAATCATCATCCATCTAGCCATCAGGTTTGGTAAATTCTTGAAATTGCTTGATTTCAACTCTCCGAGCGATTTCTTGATCCAATTATTTTTGTCTCGATTACTTTGATGTTCTAACTTGTTGTAATATATGGAAACATATCTAAAAACATCTTAGCCATAATTCACTCACGAGTAAGACATATTCACCGTTTTTAGTTTTTGCCCAATTTTAGCACAACCTTTGTCTATATCTCTCTGTATTCACGTGTAAGATGGAGTCTACAAGTCGATTGTAGTAGACATTATCTTAACTTCATCTATATCGGTCAAAATTACAAGTATCTCTTCGTATTTTCTATCATAAACAATTAGACTTGAAAATTTTAAGTTAAAAATCATAATCTAAAAGAACCCGCACGTCTTTGGGGGTGATCGGAATAGCGATGGCTTTTGGCTTTTGGTGAAAAACACATGTAATGGTGAAAAAACATCAGAATGAGTTAGTGGATAGTGTAGTGAATAGTGAAAAAAAAGCTGAAGCTAGAAGCTGAAGCCGAAAAAAGCCGAAACGATCACCCCCTTTATAAACAAACTTGTTAGGTCTCAAAAGCCGCTTATTCATAGCCTCCAGCATATTTAATGCTTACGCTTTGTTAGGAAAACATGAATGAAGTATCGTGAAAAAAAGTTAGGTTCGAGCCCAAAATGGAAGAAGAAAAATATTACTTTGTTTACCTTGGGTTCAATAAGAAAATAAATCCAAGTAAAAGCTAAAGCCTAATAAACATATAGCACATCTCTTTGTGGCCAGATGAGCCTCAACTATAGGGCTTTAGACAACAGGCGTTGCCCTGCTTTTCCATGAAGCAAAACAAAAGCAGAGTTTACAGGAATAACTGAGAGACCAGTTTACGATGACAAGCAAAAGAACACAAACTTTTGGAATGTAGGAACTGAAACTAACAACTGCTTAAACAAACTTATGTTATGACATTATAGGAAATTTGGCACAAACTTCATAGGAAAATGGTTCAATTTCCACTGAAATATGGGGAAAACAATTCCGCTTTTCAAACGGGGCCTAAATCCAAGCAAGCAACAACACACTGAAGTTTTGCAGAGTAAGTTTAGGTTAACATTCGAAAACATAAGACAGAGACCATTTTAGATTCGATAAATTATGAAAGACGACCGAAATACAACAAGGATCGACCTCACGCGAGGCCCGTCGGATCACCCCCAATAAAAATCTTCCCCCCAATCGCTACAAGCACAACGTAAACACACACCTATGATTCGCGCGCATCCTACCCCATCGTCTTCTTTCGTACGATACAGATTTGGAGCTCGACGCACGCATGGTCCAGAATCGCCGAGTAGCCGTGCGCTGTGCGCCACAACTCGCAATGCTTCCGGTTTCTCCGCAGCCACTCGAGTTGGAGATTCCTTCCATTCCACATTCCACAGCCACTCCAGTGGTGAATACGCCACCATCGGAATCGGTCATCCCAAGCTAGCGTTGCCCCCCAGATTCTCGCGGATGCAAGGCGTCATCAGGATCAGGCGCGCGCACTGCCCGGCTAAACTCCACCACCACGCCCCGTACAGCTGCCCAGCGGCACGCGTGTCGACAAGCCTTTGCTACGGCAGCAAGCGGTGCGGCAGCGGTGCAGGCGAGAGCACGCGGGCCGTCGCTGTGAGGAGAGCGGCGGGGGCGCGCGGCGGCGGCCCGGGGACAGGAGAGGGGGAGCATGCGCCGGTGCCACGGCCGGATGCTGTGGCTCAGGCGTCGCCGGGTGGCGCGAAGAGAGGGAGCGTGGTTGGCGCCGTTGCGCTCATAGTCGGGACAAGCATTGGGTCCGGCATCCTCGCCGTGCCGCAGCGCACCGCGCCCGCGGTGAGTGTTTTTCTGTCGCGCTCTACCTTCCCACTACCTTCTACCTTTTGTGAAGTTCATGAGCCTACTGTAACGATCGAGAAATTCGGTAGTTACAAAATCTTCGAAATTTTGTGGAGTAATCAGTACTCAATTTGGTTGAGTTAGAAATTGGGCAAAGAATGGTGCCAAACGAAGAACGAGGAACCAATCTATCTATTATATATTACAAATCGGTGGCAATCCATTACGGTGGCTAGAAAAAAAATATGTTAGAAATACTAAAAAAATAAATATGTTCAATCCTTAAATTAGTGAACCCTAATTTTTATGTCGGTGATAGCCCTTTTATAGCTTTTTTTTAAAAAAAATACGCTAGAAATTCTCACAAAAAGAAATAGGTAGCACTACATTTAATTCAAAGTTTGAGAGTAAAAATTTGCTTGATGGATGTACCTCCCAATCCGCTCTTTCATACATAAGGAGAGAGGTTTCAAAATAAATTTGCTAATTAAATATGAAATAAAATATCCCAAATTTAAATTTAGATTATGTAAATATAAAATTTGTAATTTAGAATTGTGTAAAGTTATATTATACTACAACAACCCACGCAATTGCACAGACCAATCGGCTAGGTGGGTGAAAATTCGGGCAAAGAATGGACAGCATAACCTGAAATCATCTCAACCAAAGCAAAAAAAACCCATCTCTGCCTTTTCTTGTCACCGTTAATCTTCCTAAAACTGAGATTTACCTGCATGGTTAGATGTGCCATCAACGGTGGCACAATAATGAGCAAAAAAACGCCGCTGGTAGTAAATTAACTGGGTGGACACGGCATCCGAAATGAAATGCAGAAACCTCTGGAATTGATTAGCCTCTTCGGCTCTTCCACAGTTCTACCTACAACTGCAATGATCCATCGCTCCCACTGAAAGATGCTGTGGAGTAACTGCTGATGGCCCAGCCACCCCAGTATCAGGACAATGAATTTTCACAGTACCGACAAGATATTTGAGGCCCCGTACGAAAGTTGTACCTGCGCAGTATGACCGACTAAAATTTATCTTAGTAGTTATGAGCATTCAATTGGTGACGCATTCGTCATTTTTGGCTGGAGAAATCAATCCTCGACACGCTTAATCGTGCCACCTTGAGCGTTATTGCTCTGCAGATACTACCTCCAAAATGGAAGGAGAAATTGCATCAAATGCATATATTTCTTGAGAACGCGAAATGCATATGCTTCACCAAGTACGAGCAGGAGTACTAGAACAATTTACTATGATATTTCTGCATGAAATAAAGAGCAAAGCAACTTGGCTATCGCTACGGCAATCGCGCAATTGGCAGGGCTTCATTCCGAGCGCCGTGTGCATGGTCGTCTGCTGGGTCTTCCTGGTGATCGAAGCCCTCCTCCTCGCCGAGATCAACGTCCACCTGCGGCGGAAGAAGAAGAAAGACGACGGCGGCAAGAACAGCGATGATGGAGGCCTGGAGGTCATATCCCTGAAGAGCATGGCGGAGGAGACGCTGGGCGAGTGGGGAGGGAACCTGGCCGCCGCCACCTACCTGTTCCTGTCCTACACTTCCATGGTCGCCTACACGTCCAAGTCCGGCGAGGTGCTCTCCCGCGTGATCGACGTGCCCGAGCCCGTCTCCGGCGGCGCCTTCACCGCTGCCCTCGCGCTCCTCATCGCCGCCGGTGGCACGGGCGTCACAGACCAAGTGAATCAGCTGCTCACCTTCTTCATGATAGGTCCTGTTTGCTCACGCCCGCAAGTTTATTTGAGCTGTTAGCCTGTCATTGAGACGAACAGCTAGTAGTATTAAGAATGGATACACTGGTGCATTATTAATTGGGAGTTGATAAACATTATCAGGATGTTTTTTTTTCAAACTATTATTCAGAATTTTGACCCTCAGATCAAAGATCCAGCAACCACAAAATTTCTTCCCCCTCCACAAAAAGGGCTGTTGGAACTTTTGATCTGACGGTCCGAAATCTAGATAATTGTTTGAAAGAAAACATCTAGGTAATTACTAGACACCAGTTGAGATCTGCATTAATACACATGGAGAACAAACATTGCTTCGAGGCCCGTTGTTTATTCTTCTGTCTGAACACTTCCATCCAGATCTGCATTAATACACATGGAGAATACAACTTGCAGTTTACAATGCTTACCCTTGGCTTGCTGTCATCAACGTAATCCGTCTTGCGTACTAGTGGTACATATCATCCCGATCTGTCTACTGATGCAGGGTTACTGTTGACGATTGAAGTCTCAGCCGTAGCATTCGGTGGTGGTCTGAGTTTGCCAGTGACCACCAACTGGGAGCAGGTTCCAGCAACGCTTCCCGTGATCATCTTCACGCTGGTCTTCCATGATATCGCGCCAGGTACACGCACCTGTAAATCTCCATGAGATGGTGACTTCTATGTTCCAACTCTCCAACCAGTCAAAACTCGCAAGGCGGTACTGAACATTACCGATGTCGCAGTAATATGCGCGTACCTTGGAGGGGATCTTGCGAGGATTCGGCTATCGATTCTCGTTGGAAGCCTCGTGCCATTGCTGTCCTTGCTTGTGTGGGATGACATTGCACTCAGCCTCTCCACGGATCTTCATGGGTTTGACATTCTGGACATGTTTAAGACAGAGTAGGACCACTGTAGTACGAAGAACATGTGTCTGCTCCTTTCAGCAATCTGCCTCTCTGTATAACGTTGGAGGCATTGAATCCCATCAACAAAGTTCTTTTGCAGATGGAGCTACACGGTGGTGGAGACGTTCTCACTCCTAGCTGTCGGGACATCGCTCATCGGGACTCTGCTTGGTGCTTCCCAGTTCTTCATTGAGCAGATGACCAATGTAGGTAGCCTCTTCAGCCAAAGGACATGTAAACTTCACCTCAACAGTTATCCTAATCAAACTACTTCACGGAACAATCTGTTAAGGAGTGTTTTGACCAAGCAAGTGGTGTACGAGTGCAGGAAAAGATCAAGGAAGACATTGTTGGGTTTCCTGAGGAAGATGGATCCAGGCATCTTGGTGGTGCGAAAACAGTGCTGGATAACAGCAGGCTCAGCTACATTGCTACAGGGGTTGTGGTTGTCCCAACCATGCTCATTGCAGCTACTGTTCCCAATTCATTCTCCATAGCTACTGACATCGCAGTAAGTGCACATCGAACATGTGGCATCCTTCAATTCTTGGGCTACAGTTAGGCAAATGTGGCATATTAGCAAAATTCCTTATTGAAGACTAATAACTTGCTGGACTGATTTCCCAATGTTCAGGGCGGCTACTGCATGACCATCTTGTATGGTGTTCTCCCTCCACTGATGGCCTGGGCTATTAACTCCAGATTGTCTGATCCAAAATTCGGACTTGTGGAAGCAGAAACATCTAAGGACGGCAAGGGAAAAGTGGACTTAACTATTGCAAAGCCTGTGCTAGTTGGGATGGGGGCGTTCTCTGTACTCGTTGTCTTTGAGCAAATCGTGCAAGACTTGGTCAGTTTTAACTCCTATCTCCTTTCGTGGACTAGCTAGAATAGGAAAAAAAAAGTAGCGAGTGCTGAATCGGTAGAATGTTTCTCATCATGTATTCATGTGTCGATGATTCAGGACCAAAAATCGCTAGGTACACCGTGTAAATCATCAGCTTGTATACATCTACGGTTGCAAAACAGGAACTAAGCCAGTGCAGTTCGAGCAGTGCAACCCCTCCCGCTGCGCGCGCGATGAGGCGTGTGGTGCTCGGACGAACGAGGCCTCGGCCTCGGCGCGTGGTACCGTGGGTGGGCGGCGTGAGGCCCCACGGCACGCGCGCGCGCCGCCGGTGCCGGGTGGCGACGTCCCGCGGCGTTGAGGCCTTGCCGTAGGGAGCGTGGGCGCGCGCGGTTTCGGTCGGAGGCGCACCGGCGGGCGCAGGGTGCGGCACGGGTGGTTGCAACTTGCAGGTCGACTGAGACGGGGCCGTCTTGACGGCGCCGCGCGCGTGGAGTTGGGCCGTGAGGGGCGGGCCGACGCACAAGGATGGCTATTTCTGCTGGGCGGGGGCTCGGGCTGCTCTGTTGGGCTGGCCCTTTTGGCCTGGACTCTGTCACGTGAGGGCGACTCTTTTAACGGATTACGTGTGGGCCCTGGGGCCCGAACCGTAAGCGAGTAAGCTTTCCGGTGCCCTAGCTTCGCACGTTGCAGCTTCCGAAGAGCCAACCTGTTTCCTACTCGTTCCCTGCAAAGTTCTTACGAAATTGTTGCGTTATAAACGCGATCCTAGGTTTCATCTGGAACAAGTTAATTTTGCTCGTACGGAGAGAGTCACCGCGCTCCAAACCAATCCTTCGTAGCTCAGGGGAAAAAAAAACAAGAATCCATTTTTCTTTCTAAAAAGAATAGTAAAACTATACACAGAATCCTTTTGCAACGTCCATTAATTTTCATGTTCGTCGCAGTTAACAGCGCGATTGCTCGGACGGAAAATAATTTAAGATCAGGAGCAACGGCGACGGCCTTTCCTTCCAAGTCTCCTCTGCTTTCCGTCACCCGCCTGACTGGTCACCACACATGCAGAGGGGAGTATGGTACTGGGCGATCCTGGATGAACAGGTTCCCCTGCCTCCTACTAACCAACACCAGCTCTTACAAGTTTTGGCGGGCCCATGCCGCAGCATCTGTCATCGATGCGTACAAAACCAAGACGGGATGGCCTTGTACGAACAACAATATTGTTATCTATTATAATATTAAAATAGAAAAAAAAGTTACTATGTTCACTCCTAAGAGAAAAAAATTACCACATTAATAAAAGAAAAATATATACCATCTATTATGGTGGATTCAGATTTACTATATGTACACTAGAGCCCATAACAAATACAACTATTATTTTGAGCTATCAAGTTGTGATACATGGATGGAACGAATCCACGTCAAACACCGTGGGAAGAAAAGAAAAAATCGGACCAGTCCCATGCGAATACATGGATAGATATATATGCAGACAAACAAAACTATCGATCCAACACTAGCCAGGAAGCAATGCAAGAGGCAATTAAGCTGGCTGTTGACTACTCCATATCACAACACAACCGCAACGCCGCCAACCGGGCTCATCGACATGAGGACGGAATGGTAGGTCGTAGTAACGCATAGGTGGTCAGGCACAATTGGGTAGCAACGCGAGGCAGTAGTCCGCGGTCGGCAGGCCTGCCGGCACGGGCAGCTGGTCCGGCGTGATTGGGCAACAAGGCAACGTGAGCTCACCAAGAGGTAGCAGACCTTGGCCCCTTAAGTACTAAAATTAATTAAATGATGTGAAGAAGCAAGTCATGCATGCAGTACGCTATACTTCAAAGCTAAAGGAACAGATTTCCTGAACCGAGTTGTCCATCCAGCATGTTATGCCGAGAGATCCAACCTCGATTCGTCTCTCGCTGTTGCCCTCATGCAGAGTCAAAGTTCTTACAATGAAGATTTTTCCCATAGCAGTTTTGATCAAATAACGCAAAAGCAATGTTAAATGACTTGGTTTCTACACGGAGGGCGGACCAAATGTGCAGGAGGTGCGCTTCTTTCTCAGTTATTCCTCCTTCCATATGCTTATTTTTCAATTATGTTAATTTGTTTTTAGTTTCAGGAGCATGCACATTGCAATACAACAGTCTGTAGCTCTCGATACATCTTGATCATAGTGATTAAGCTAATTCCATGCAGATGAAGAGATTGTTGTGAAAGCCAATGAGTTAAAATTCAAGGGGCGACGTTTACTACTATGAAATCTAGAAATTTAATCTCTCTATAAAAGCACAAATTTAATCATTACGCGTGCATAGGATTTGTATATGAAATAAAAATATAAAAACTAGCAATTGGATTTCTATATGAATTCCAACAAAATAATTAAAATTCAAAAATAAAAAAATAGTAATTTAATTTGATATAAATTCTAAAGTAAAATCCCTAAATAACTTTAATTCAGAAAAAAGTTAAAGAAAAATTACCAATTCAATTTGTAAATCAATTCCAAGAGAAACTAATTTAAATTCATAACAAAAAATAAAAGAAAATTTGTAATTTCATTTCCAACAAAAGCAATGTTAATAACTTGGTTTCTACATGGGGGGCAGACCAAATGTGTAGGGGATATGCTTCCATATGTTTTTTTTCAATTACATTAATTTGTTTTTAGTTTCGGGAGCATGCACATAGTAATACAACTGTGTGTAGCTCTCAATACATCTTGATCATCGTAATTAGATATAGATAAAGAGATTACCATGTAAGCCAAGTAGTTTAAATTCAAGGAGCGGTGTTTAGTACTATGAAATCTAGAAATTTATTCTCTCTATAAAAGTATAAATTTAATCATTATGCGTGAATTGGATTTGTATACAAAATAAAATTTTAACAAATAGCAATTGGATTTGTATATGAATTCCAACAACAAAAACTAAAATTTGGAAATAAAATAAAATAGCAATTTAATTTTGATATAAATACCAAAGTAAAATCCCTAAATAACTTTAATTTGGAATAAAAATTAAAGAAAAATTAGAAGTTAAATCTGTAGGCATATTCCAACAAAAGCTAATTGAAATTCAAAATAAAAATAAAAAATTATAATTTTATTTCCATACGAATTCCAAAGTAAAATATCTAAATAATTAAAATTTAGAATAAATTAAATAAAATTAGAAATTTAATTTGTATAGGAACTCCAATAGAAATTAACTTAAATTTTGAATAAAAATAAAAGTTAAAATAATGATAACACAAATGGTGTCAGAGATGACCACGAAAGTGTGCAATAACGTCGACCCGTCCTGCGAGAAGGTATTGATCCATGAGAAAGCAAAGAGTCAAGGTAGCGATGATGGAGATGAGGATAACGTTGTGCAGCTCATCTTAGTTATTCGACAAGGACAATATCATGTTGCTAACCGGAGCCACTGAAGAGAAAGGCTAGAGTTGAAGGAGCTATAGATCACAACGATGAGTTGTGAGCGTCAGCGTTGTTGAAGAAGTCAATGGCCAAAGACGCTCAATGATGGGGAAGCCATGACGGAGAGAAGATGAAGCTTTGTATTGAAAACTAGATATGTACAATATAAGGCCATTGGGTAGCTAGGCACGCGCCATCGTCGGTGAAGAGCATAACATCATCGACAATGGTGAGAAATTTTTTTTGGTGTCACTAAAAAAGTGTGTAATCTGGGTTATAACATTGCAAATTATGTAATTTTGTTTGTGCTACTGAATTTTTTGCCTCTATTTTATTTTTGCCAGTTCGATGAGTCAATGCCCTTTGACTAGGAACGTTCGCTTGTTTCACACCTGAGTGAACCGAAATACCCCGCCCAATATAGAAACCCACCCAATACCCCTACCCAATGTGGAAAAGCAGGATGTTGATCGTCGCCGCTGCAGATGAGGATGCTGATCTCTTGAAGATTATTGAGGGGGGGGGGGACATGAGCTAGCCGTCGAGCTCAACAACGATGTGGTTGAGGAAGATGCTACGGAGGTTGAGGCGATGGGCGGGGGTATTTCAATCCACTCAACTATGAAACAAGCGGACGTTACTAGTCAAATGGCATTGTATATTTCTAAGAAACCCAACAACTTATTATGATCAACGATTTTCTTCCATAAAACCTTATACTTTAATTATATTTTTAAAGTTATATTTTTCTTCAAACTTCTATTTTGTTTCTAATATTTATGCTATCTTAAAAATTTAAATAGCTTATAAGATACTATAGTAGTAATTTTAAAATAAATTTAGCCGTGCATCATACTAGTTCTGCGTACATGGCCTATACATGCATACAAGATAAGAGGCCACTCAATTGGGTTGAAGTTTGGTGGCTTATGACTGAAATTGCACTGTAATTAGTTAAAATTACACTATGACTTATTTGGTGTAATTAATTTAAAAAAATCTAAAAATAGAAAAAATAGATTAGCCTAGCACGTATAATGCAAACGAATATAGGAAAAAAATCGGTAAAAAGTTAAAAAAATACTAAAAAGAAAAAATTATAAAAAATAAGCTAAAAATCCCACTGACTGCTGATCGAACTTGATGTTTTTATGTGGTATCATCATCACTACTCGCTTCTTGTCGTTAAACGGGAGAGAGAGAGACAGACATGGCCAGACGTGACCGGGTAATCATACGTCGCTTGTCTCCCTCTGGATCGTCGGTGCAAACGGACGTATGGTAACGGTTTATCCTAGCTAGCTAGCTTGTGCACTGTGTTAGGATCCAATGGAATAATACAAACGAATAGAAAAATAAATCTAAAAATGAAAAAAAAAACATATTAGTCCATTACATATAATACAAATGAATAAAAAAAGAATCGATAAAAAGTTCAAAAAATACTAAAAACCAAAAAATTTATAAATAGTAAAAATAAAACCAGAAATTATAAGACTAAACTCAAATAAGCAGGATTTAAGTTAGTTGGCTTCAGGTCTCGTGGACGGTTTAGATCGACGGGGACAAACGTGTATACTCCACTCGCATTATTAGGAACGCATTAGTTTCGTAGGATTTTTACATAATTATTTTCAGCAAATTCCTATCAAAACACTTCTCGACGTAGTTTATCTTCTTGGGTCTATCTCGACATGTAGTCTAGCCTTGGACTCCTGAGTCCTGACAGTTCAACTCTTCTGCGAACATATTCGTGTAATCGCATTCTCGCATTTCAATCCAAGTTTGCTGTTTGCAAGCCCTGGTTAACACAAGACCCCCCCCCCCCCCCCCGCGGGTTCTCAATACCTCGACGTTTCAGGTACTTACTCCACTTCAGCTGACATACATTCGATGTTGTACCACTTACACGGACTTTGAATTTTAGTGTTTTATTGCCACGTCATATGATTATGCATTTGTCTAGTGGTCATCCATTTGTTTTGTGCGAAGTCGCCATGCTAGGTCACCATACACTTGCTTTAAAAGGAGATGCACCTGCAAGAGCTGCTTTGTTGTATATTAACTTCATGAGAGTTTTTAATCCTTGGAATAAAAGAATAAAAACTCTCTAACATCATATATACACGTTCTCTCTGATTGTTTCGACAACGTCATACCATAGGCAATCACTATGTATCGCAGATTGTAATTAGTTTAATTATCAATACATAAAATGCAGGACTATACAGATGCATCACCTGTATTACTGTATATATAAAGATCGAGATGTATGGCCTACCGATCGATCGACGACTTAACAAGATAGGATGCGACATCCTTCGCTGGTGCAGTATTGATCCATCGCATACTGACGCTTGACGGCGACTTGTCACCATTATCGAAGATACGATCACTGTTCTTTTGTGTTATCTCAGCAGCACCGGTGTATTGGTTCGTATTTGTTTATTCTCGCTTCGTATTTAATTAGCACAGTATAGATGTAAGTAGAACAGTAGATGCAAAAGGCGTATATACTGAACTTGTTAGGTTGCACACTACCACGAAACAGGAAGTATGTATAGGAGTATATAACGCATATGAAAACATATCCAATGAGTTATTGAATGTTACTGAATTTGTCAATGACTCGCGAAGAAATGTTTGCGCACGACTGACCAGGGAGATGCAGGCCTGTAAAATGAGCGGGGTTTTGTAGCCATTCTGCAGTAGAATAAGATGCAATCTCTCGGCAATCGTGTAGAGTGGAAGTTTCTTCTTGCATCACATTCCAATCTGGCAGGGAATTCTGGAACCTTGGGCTTTGTTCAGAACAGGAAGGGAGAAAGGTATATATCTCTGCCCACGTCTAACCCCATCGAAACTCCCCAATAGAAAAACCTGAATTTGTTTGTGCAACACGCTGGCCTCCCCTAAACAAATACTGTTCCAAATTGGATTTAGGAGGGCCTGCATTGCAGTATTTTTCAACAGGACTCACTAAGCTTGAAACTAGCAGCGACTACTTACTGTGCCAAATGCGCACATGCACCTGAAAAAAAAAAGAGAGGAATGATAGCGTTCGGACGTTCAATCCAGACGCTAGCTTACGCTCGACTACAATATTTTTCAGCTATGTTTGTAATATTTTTTGCCTATATTTCTAACATTTTTCGTCCGTGTTTTTTTCAATATTTTTTATTTCGTGTATACAACATTGACTTTTGTATCACACATCTTTACTACATATGGTGATTAAAAATGTTGCACATATTATCTAAAAATGTTGTATCGGAGCATACGATGCGAATACTCACATCGTTTCTTTTTTGTGTGTTGTATACATAGCCAATAAATGTTACAAACATAGATGAGAAATGTTATAGATGTGAATACTCATATCGTTTTTCATTTTTTGTTGCAAATATAGGTAAAACATATTACAAATATGATTGAAAAATATTACAGCTAAGCGTCCAGAGCCGGGCGCCTCGATCGGATGTCCAGGCCGTAGCATTTCTCAAAAAAAAAAAAAAATACAGCAATTACCTACAGTGCCAAATGCCCACACGCTGACGCGCACCTAAAAAAAATAATCAAAAACCACTTAGGGCATCTCCAATGGTGCTGAGTCAGCTGGCTATTAGCATGTACATATCAGCATATATCCTATGTGGAGGAAAGAGAGTATGCAAAACACAAACAGCTAGCTACTATTTCGTCTCTAGTCTATAACGCAAAACGAGGCAGCATCTATAAATGACTGTGTGTGCATGTAAACATTAAATAGCTATCCTTATAGATAGTCCTTTGGAATGCTAGTTTTTAGTGTGTACTTTATAGATGATGTGGAATTCTTATAGATAGTACTTAGTTAGGACCATTGGAGATGTCCTTACTGTGCCAAATGCGCACACGCTTTTAATAAACAAGCCGTTGACAAAATAGTATTGCCAAATAATAAGGTATGCCACCGTAGTTCATCAGGCAAAGCACCGTATCAACTTAACTGATGTAGATTTGGCATTGTATGCAGTATGCTACTAATAGTACTTACAGTGGTTTTTATGTGTGATACTGAAATAAGATGACCAACAGTACTAATGACCTTAGGATTAACAAAAAAATCAAGCCTGAAAAGTTTGCAAATATGTAGCAACATTATTGTGACTTTTCTCGATGCTCCAATCCCGGGTATAATTCTAGGCTTTCTAGCTTAGGATATATTCCATCACCATCGAGATCTCTCGATTAGGGTTTAGGACAAATTGTTACTCATTCGTGTTCGTGATAGAGACACCCATTTGGTTGGGATCTAATATCGTATACAATAATATGATACCAACTATCTATAAAATTTATCACGTAAGACATGAGATGATATGAAGGAGAAAGAGGAGTATAGAGAATTGGACTATCTATTATACAATAGTCAACTGTAACACGGTAAACAAGACATATTATATCATAAAAAAGTTGTTTATAAAGACATGCAAAAAAAGATAATCTGTATAAACTGTCTATAGATGGTATAGAGAATATTATAGATATCAGTTATTTATACTATTGTATATGCCCTAAATAGCCTTACACTATATACGGAGTACCAAATACGTGCACTACTCCAGGAGACAATACAGAAGCGTTCGATTGCACGTTTCTATCATGGAGATAGAGGCTTAATTTGTCTTGATTATCTTATATGAACTAATTTGTCTTGATTATCGTATGGACTCAGTAGGGATTAGCAATATGTCGAAAGAAAATATATCCAAATGACACGCAAGATGCTGTCAAGGGTATATGGTCCTGTTCTTTTGCGGTTTCTAAAAGCCGCTTTTGGCTTTTGTACAGTAACTAACTTTTAAACTGAGTATTTTTTTTAAGATATGATCTATAAGTTAATTGTAGTACACGTTAAAAAACTAATATCTGTACCATCAAAAATCGTAAACGAGTATTTCTCTTTCCGCAATCTCTGTCGCAAATAGCCAAAAAATCATCAATTACAGCTAAAAACTATCAGTCGCAGAAAAAAAACAGACCTATATGTACTAATTGGAATAGTTGAAGAACCAGCATATATCAAGGATGGCATCCGTGCTTAGATTAGCCAGCGCAAGTTAGCGTAAATTAATGGCCGGCAAAGTTGGGCGACTACATTTTTGGGTGCCATGCTGTGCATCGTTCTGATTTCTGAAGGAGCCTGTCCCCTGTCTACCTGTGCGTCCATGGGTCAGGTTGCTTAGACATCAAGCAACACGCATACAATCATTAATGTTAGTCATGGAATCCTTTTGTAATGTAGTACTAGTAATGAGCTAAACTTTGTCAAGGAAAAATAAGTAAATGATCAACTCAAGCTTAGCTCATTTTAGTTTAAGTTTCTAACTTTTAATTTACTTTTTACTATTTCTATATTTCATCTTTTTCTAACTTTCTAATTTGTTTGAGCTTTTTTGCTAGTTCTTTTTTCTCGTACTTATTTGCATTATATGTAATGGGATAATATTTTTTCTATTTTTAGATTTTAAAATTTAATTATGTCAAATAAGCCACCATTAGTTATAGTACAAAATAAACCATCTACAGTGTAAATTTAGTCATAATTCACCAATTTTTAGCCTAAATGAGTGCCCTCCAAATCCATCCATAGAAATTAAGGTCCTACTTGGAACACAATGGTCCAAGAGCAGGGACACAGCCATTGAGATCAATTCTTGCCTTCTACACATCTCAAGGCTCTGTTGTAAAGATCTTCTGCTTCTGACTTATAACTTTTTAATTTCATCTTATTTGTTTTTAGGGTTTTTTTTGTATTTTTTCTTATTACTTTGTATTGTCTGATGATATCTTTTTTAAATTTAATTACACTGAAAAAACTAACAACAGATATAGTAAAAAATCGCTACAATATAAAAAGCCCAAAAATCCGAGCTTAAAAGTCGAAATGAGCACCACCTTAATCCAAGTAGTAAGGTAACTGAGCGCTTTAGCTAGCCAGAGAATTGCCATAGTTTTGTCATGCGATGGTTATATTATTGATCATGTTCTTTTTAGTTTATGACTTATAGTTTATATGACTTAAACTTGAACAAATAAGTGGGATGGTTTTTCTATCGCAATTTCGAAACGGTTTATCTAGACAGTTTTTTTAGAAGCACCTTATTAGTTTTTCAGTTTGTTCATACAAGTATTTATGTTAGATTAAAAGATATAGACCACAACTAAGTTATAAACGGTAACATAAAAGAATACACACATTAACTGATTGACAACGAAGAGAAGAGCTTAGGCAACAAGCCGGACAAGGGTGATTTCTACTCCGTATCTCTGAGATTTGCTTCCTAATGGCCGTGTAGACTTTACCAACGCTGACGACCGAAAGAAGTGTGGACGAGAACTCACGAAGTCACGAGTCACGACTCGTCCACTGATTCGCTCCTCCTCCTCGTCTACAGGCTACGGCAGAGTGGAAGAAGAATGGGACGGTGGCGTGGGCCCCGCGGGACACACCACGGTGTCACCGGACGGTGGGGGCAGGGGATCGTGAGCCCCGCATGGCATTCACCCGCGGAGAGGAAGCTTCGGCGTGGTCGTCTCCCTCTCCGCAATGGCTGCTGCCTGCTGATTCTGAGGCTCTGCCGTGCACGAGTGTCCCTGCGGGCGCGGCCATCCTCCTCGCCGCCCGGCCGCCCCTCTTCTTCTTACCTTTTGACCGAAGAAAAGCGCCCCGTGGACCCGGCGCATAGGCTAAAAACCCGCCGCTGCAACCGAGGTTTTGGAGGGTTTTTGGTTCACGGACCGACGACCGTACGACTTGAGCTGTAGGGGCCTGTTTCACGACCCCATCCTACTCTCCACTGCAAAGCAGCGGATGGACCGAGTCTTGTAGTTGTAGACCATTGCCTTTCAGTTTTTCCGGTTTATGTAAACTTGTTTCCTTTTTACATTTCCCTGCTACAATGCTACTACTTAACTACACATGGGGCTGGTTCACGCTGGCTGTGATCCATGATTTTTTTTGTTGTGACAGGTGGTTTTTAACTGAAAATAGACAATAATGGTTGAAAAAATTATTTTTAAAAGAAGGAAAGGAGTGGTTAGAAAGTAAAAAAAATATGTACGTAAGATAGAAATGAGATACGTGATGCACTCGTAACATGGCTAGAAAAAACCACGACTATACGTTGACATGTCTTTTCAGAAATACTGCTACCGCTGCTACCGACAGATTCTCAAAAACAAGAAAGAAAAAAAGGGAAAAAAAAGAGAAAATACTACCGCACGACACGACATAGAAAAGTTGCAGCCACAGCGTATGGCCTGGTCGCGTCTCGTGTCACTCATGCAGCCGTGGGCCGGGTCTACGCAGGCCACCGAGCGCACAGCGCAGGCGTCCGCCTCGTCAGTGGTGCGGTGCGGTGTTAATCCAGGGCCTAACGGCCACAATCATTATTAACTCCCCATTTACGCTGCCCCCCAAACCATTTGGCTTAACCCCGCGCGGCCGCGCCTTTTATTTCGACTTGATTACTCTCCTCTTTGCTTTTCCGCCCCCCGTTGGCTGGTTAATTACTTTCCCTGTTTGTTCATTCAACCCCGAACCCAGGTGACGACCGCGGCGTGACGCCAACACCCGCGGACCTGGTGCACAGCTCCCTGGTCACCTACGGATCTCGAGGCGGTGGTGGACGGGGTAGGAAGCTCCACGTCGGTGGACCGGGTGCGCGGCGTCCAGGCGCTGCACGGGCGGGGGCGCTCCATCGGATACGGTGCAGCAGCGAGACACGATCAGAGGAGAGAGAGAAGATGACGACGACCTTTGTTACTAATTGTTTCCTTCTTCCTCCTCTCTCTCCCCCTGCCTCTTTAGCTTTCGTCTCTCTTCGCCTTCGCCTCTCTTTCTCGGGCACCTTTCTGTGTGCGTGTTCGTCTCTTTCCTCGCGTGCTCTGCCGCGCCCAAGAATCAAGAGGCGCCACTAGCGAGCGTGACATTAGTAGGAGTGTCATGGCGTGTAACCAGCCGCTGTGATCTCAAAAAGAGAGCGAGGCAAAGCGAAGCGGAAGTGATCGTAGCAATCTTTGCGAATCCTTCCAAGATTCTGTCTTTTCCTTGCTGCTTCCCTGCGTAGGGGAGTGGTTGTGGTTCTGCCAAGAATTTGTTGGCTGGGAGTGGGGAGGGATGGAGGAGGCGGAGGAGATGCAGGTGGAGAGGCGGCACGAGGAGGCGGACCCCGGGAGCGCCGACACGGACAAGCTCAGCTACGAGATTTTCTCCATCCTCGAGAGCAAGTTCTTGTTCGGGTACACGGACCCGCACCAGCTGTGGCTGCCCAAGGCGCCGGCGCCTGCGGCTGCTCAGGCGTCGGCCGTACCGGGGAAGGCGGCGCAGCGGGGGAAGGTGTGCGTGCTGTGCGTGGATGGCGGTGGGGGTGGGCTGCGGGCACTGCTCGCCGGCCGCGCGCTGGCGCATCTTGAGGCCGCGCTCCGGCGCGCGTCCGGGGACCCCGATGCCCGCGTCGCGGACTACTTCGACCTCGTCGCTGGTACTGGTGCGGGTGGCGTCTTCGCCGCGATGCTGTTCTCGACGCACTCGCGCGGCGCACCGCTGTTCCACGCCGACGACACCTGGCGCCTCGTGGCTGACCACGCGCCCAGGCTCTTCCGGAGGCCCCCGAGCTCCACCTCCCTCTTCTGCCTCGCCAAGAAGCGACCCCTGGCCGCGCCGACGGCGGCGCTAGACGCGGCCATGAAGATGGTGTTCGGCGAGGAGCTCACCCTGCGCGACACCATCAAGCCCGTGCTCATCTCCTGCTACGACCTCAAGTCGTCCGCACCGCTGGTGTTCTCGCGCACCGACGCCCTGGAGAGCGAGAGCTACGACTTCCGCCTCTGCGAGGTCGGCCGCGCGGCGTGGTCGGAGCCCGGCCGCTTCGAGCCGGCCGAGGTGGCGTCGTTGGACGGCGCCACGTCCTGCGCGGCCGTGGACGGCGGCCCCACCATGGGCAGCCCGGCTGCCGCCGCCATCACGCACGTACTCCACAACAAGCACGAGTTCCCATTCGTGCGCGGCGTCGAGGACCTCCTCGTTCTGTCCATCGGCGGCTGCTCTGGCGGGGACTCCGGAGCCGCCGCGGAAGCCGACCTCCGGCACATGCGCCGGTGGGGGCCGAAGGAGTGGGCGCGCCCCATCGCCCGTATTGCCGCCGACGGCGCTGCTGACCTTGTCGACCACGCCGTGGCGCGCGCCTTCGGACAATGCCGCTCGTCCAATTACCTCCGCATTCAGGTAAGCCAATGCAAATTCTCGCGCCGCATTACATGTTCTTGTATGCCTTAACGAATGTTTCCTTGGATTAATTCTGATACTGCCGTGTGATCAGGCGAAACGGGAGAGCATGCCGCCGTGCGGCCCGGACGGGGAGTACGACCCGACCCCGGCGAACGTGCATGCGCTGCTCGCGGCGGCGGACGAGATGCTGAAGCAGCGCAACGTCGAGTCGGTGCTCTTCGAGGGGAGGCGGATCGGGGAGCAGACCAACGCGGAGAAGCTGGACCGGTTCGCCGCCGAGCTCGTCGCGGAGCACCGCAGCAGGGGCTCCCGGATCGCGCCGACCGTCGCGTTCAAGCAGGCGCCACGGAAGCCGCCGGCGCTGGGCTGAGCTGCCTGCTGTGCAGTGTGCACTGCTGTGGAGTAAGGACATGTAGGCCTCCCCTCCTTTGTTCTTGCTTTGGTTGGATGGAATCCTGCTGCATTTTTTACGTGGCAGTGTGGTGGCATTGCTCCCGGAAGCATTTGTCATCGGGAAATTTGATGGGAAAAAAAAATGAAAGGAACATTTGTGATATATATTTTAGCTTCGTTTCAACTTAGGATAGATATGTTGCTATCTTTCTTGCAGAATTATGCCGTCTTCGTTATCGTTCGATGTAGGGGTTTGCAATATCGATATAATCTTGCATAAAAGAAAGTGTTGATACAGCGGCGATACCTGAGCTTCTGCATCTGCATTGCTGCTCTGCAAGCATACATATTCTCCGAACATTAATCAATTCTTCATAGTTTATTTGGTGTAGATATGTACTGACGTAACGCTGC
This sequence comes from Melocanna baccifera, assembly GCA_036346265.1. Lineage (NCBI taxonomy): Eukaryota > Viridiplantae > Streptophyta > Magnoliopsida > Poales > Poaceae > Melocanna > Melocanna baccifera. Next base: position 7,811,929 of record CM070682.1, read on the forward strand.
AATTTTTCAGTGCAAATGATATTTCTCAGTCTCAGGTGACCATCCTTGATGTTATCACTACTACTGCTTGACCTTCAACCATGTCAACTCTTGTTTGTGCTACTTGCACAGACCCAAGACAACTTATCTATCAGATGATGTCTATTCCATTTGGGCATTCATCTTACTACCGATTGAGTTGCAGGGAACTTGCTGAACGACTTGCATTTTTTTTGCATTCCCTCAATCTCTCTATCAATCACATGTTTCAGTTTACTTCTCGAAACGCATGCGTTTTGACTATTGGAGGGCTCCTGGATTAATGGGAAGTTGTAGTCGGATGTAGAGACTTAACTTCTTGTTGCAGCATTATTTTCAGGGGAGTTGATAAACATCACTCGGATATTTTCTTGTAAACTATCACTATCATTTATATTTCTGACTGATAATTTCTCCTCTCTCAAAATCCCCCTTCTAAAAAAAGAGACCATTAAAATTTTAATCTACCAATAAAAAATCTGGACGATTTTTCGGTAGAAAATTTTAGATAGCTCGAAGCATAACTTTTGATTTTTGACTGAAATTTCACTGTAGCTGATTTTTTTACCACTAACTAAATTAGTGGATAATATAGTAAATAGTGAAAAAATTAAAAGTAAAAGCTGAAACTTATAAAAGCTAAAATGATCAATTAAAGAGACATACCTGGGATCCTTTCTGCAAGATGTATATGTCCCATCACTGTCTTGATACTGATCGGGACGTACTCTCTGTTGAAGCGCCTAAAGATTCCTGCAAAGAGCATGTAAGAGCCACAGCTGGCCTTCTCTCCAGCCCTTGATGACCTTACGAAAATTAATCAACCTTTCATGACATTGCAGAAATTGAACTGCTTTGTGCTTTCTTGTATTACTGCTTATGCAATACCCCATGTTTAAGCTCATCCTTCTCTTTGCCGGTCCACATCGTACTTGAACCCATTGGAACAATCCATGGCAGCACATCCCCATTCGCATTGCACATCTGACAGGTGTGGTCACTGTCGCCGGGCTAACAGCACTTATTGATTGCAACGGCATGATCAAGTTGGAGTGCAGTTCTTAGATGTTGATTTCTTTTTTCTGTAGTTGATGGCTTTTATCTATGTTTTTTGAGATGATATTAGATACATCGATATAGATGATGCATATAATTTTAAATTCAAAAAATAGTTAAAAAAATGGCCTCAGAAAGCTATCTAAGAAGTCCTTTTTATTTGGCAAAAGCAAAAATAACCACACAAAAAAACATCAGCACGTCTGCTCATGATTGCTGGTTGTTGGATTTGGAGTGTCTAGCACTTCGGTGTCGGAGAGGATCACGTCGCACCAAGATGCCGAAATAGGGCGTCGTCTGTAACTTTGTCAATCGACGGAGATCATTAGTGGCACCGGTGGTGGTAATCCACTAACCCTGAACCCCTTTTCTCTCAGCTGTTCTCCACGGTGATAGGCCCAAAACAACTTACTATCATGCAGTCAAAAAACCTCATTTATATCTAGCAATATGGAACATCAAAATGGCATAAATAGACTTGTCGTCCAATGTACTTTCCGCAGTCAGTCCCGCTCCTAGTCTTACTATTGGAACAACGAATCATGTTAAAGTTACCTCCAAGACCGTGTGTGCTGGAGGAGCATGAACGGCAACTAGAATGGATAAATAGGAATCAAATAGATTAAAAGGTTTTTAATTTTTTTAAAGGAGAAAGCAAAATTTTTCACTTAATAGCTATAAAAAGCTATGAAGATCAAAAGACCAATCACCCGCAAGAAAAAGTCCTAGAAAAAACCGAGCAAAACATGTCCTAGAGATATGACCTTTAAGTAGGCGGCGGTCTAACCGCCAGTGTGACATCCTATTTTTGGGATTTGAATGTGTTTGAGTGAAATTCACAAATTAAATTCAAATCATTTTTCAAATTCAAAGACCCTCTCAAATGTCAACCAAAATTTGAATTTTCAAAATTTGCAAACCCTCTTGGGTTGAGCCCAACCCACCCTTGCCTCTCCTCGGCCTAGTGGCCTTGGCCCGGCCCCACAGCCTGCCTTGGAATGGCCCAAGCTACCTTGGCCACACCGTTCATGCCCCGCGAGCGTTCGCCGCTGCGCCCCCGACCTGCCCCCACCATGTCTGCGCTCGACATTGCCTCTCCTATGCGCCATTGCTCCCTATAGTGCACCGCACCCCTTGCCCGAGCTAGTGCTATGCCTAGCCCCCCTCCCTCTCCTCTCTATGCGTCCGCCGCTCACACGCCATGTCCGTGATGTCTCTCTGTGATTCGCGCATAGCCAGCGCATAGCCATTGCCTCTGAGCCATCCCATCACCTTAACTCTCTCCTGCATCACACGCCAGCTCTGTCGACCCCGCCAGTCCCCTCTTGTGTCGCGACGTGTGACGACATACCCCATTCTCAGCCTCCACACGGGCTTTCAAAGGGCCTAATGGCCGACTCCCTTTCCCGTGGCTATAAAAGCCTCACAACACTCACCTCTCCTCACTTCCAATCGCAACTGAGAGCCCCTAAGCCTTCTTCTTCCTTACTAGCAACCATTCGGCCACCTCAAAGCAATTCTAAGCTCCGCTGCACCCTGGTCCAATTCCTCGCGCTAGGAGCTTCGCCTAAGGATTCCGAAGCGACCCTAACCACCGCCGAGCCCCTTCTCCTCCTCTGGTGAGCCCTCCGTGATGCCCCCTCTATGCCGCCTTAGCCCTCCAATGACAGACTGCTCTGTGCATCCCCAAGCTTTATCGTTGCTCCTAATAAGTCCCTCTTCGCCCGTAGATGCTCCCCTAGCTTGGAATCGAGCTCTAGGGTGACGTAGCACCGTGGTGCCATGCTCCGGTTAGTCACCACCCCTAGCTCATCACCGACCACTGTGCAAGCCAAATTGAGCCGAGAAACATGGCCCAGAAGTGCGGGCCATATAGGGGATTCCATTTTGGGCCTCGCTACCGCCCGTCGTGCCTTTCCTCGCTAGCAACAAGCCTCGCCTCATCTCGGCAAGGAAGAAGGCACTATAGCATGGCAGTTAGCTTTAAACGTGCAAACTAACCCATGAGCCTGCCTGTTTAATTAGAGCCTTGTCTCGCTGACATGTAAGCCCCAAGCCCTTTTAACCAGGTCAAGTCAGTGGGAGCCACTGACATGTGGGCCTGGTTTACTATTTGCACAATAAAGGAGTCCCACCTGTTAGTCCCTCAGGGCCTTTTCTTTGAGAAAATAATTCAAAATTAAATTAAAACTGATGGGACCACCTTGTCAGTCTTAGTAAGCTTTTGCAATAGAAAATTAATTTAAAACAGTGGACCCCACTAGTTGGAGAGAGAAATTCTCTCCTCTATTTATTTTTAGATTTAATCCAAATTTAAATCTTGGAGAGTCCGTTCTCGCTCATTTTAACTCCAAATTTAATAAAATTTATTTTTAAATTTCTCTAAATTCAATATCTATCTAATGGCAATAAAATATTTTAATTTTGAGTTTGTTTGAATTTTTGTTTAGATTTATTTGCTCATTCGTATGTTTATTACATTTTCGTCACGTTCGTCTAAATAGAGTATAAGGATGCTCAAGAGCCATAGTTCGAGCCACAACAAGACTTCCATGACCAACCTACTTGTGAACCTACTTGTGAGCCAAGTGAGTCAATATTTTGATCATATCAAACCTACATTTGTACAAAGTTATATTCGTTTCAATTATCAAATTCTATGCTTAATTTATTATGTAAATGTATGTTAAACTTAAAGTAGATACATGCCTACTTGATATCGTAGTATTATTATGCCATCCTTGATATTTGAATCACCTAATCCTTGTTACTCTAGAATTTAATGGTAATTTTATTAGCTATAGGTTGTACTTAAGTGTCATACTAGTCTTGCTTGAGTACTAGAGCATTAATTTGCTCTAATTAACATCTTTTAATTATGAAACTTATTTTGGGTAGTCATTGGAGGGAAATGATTGGTATTTTGAGATAACTTAGTTTTATAGTTCTCAAAACCGTAAAACTTGTTGTTACCATATCTGGACGGATGGTCTGATGGTTGGTGTGGATGTAGCATGAGAAATTATGATTATTGGTGTGTATTGTATAGATGACTTAAGGATTTTATCATGTGATAACCTTTCAATGTAAATAGTGCAATAACAAGTCTATAATGGTGTCGATCTGGTTAGATAATTTGTATCCACCAGTACGAGTTACATCATTGGAGTGACCCACGTGTTGTGTCACTAGTTTTAAGCCAACATGGACACGGGTCATGTCGCCATTGTAAGCCACCGTGTGGCGCAAGAGGGGGTCTGGATGTGGTGGACATAACCACCCTCAGATAAAACCTTAGCGGATGTAACTTACACTAGGTGATGCATTATAAAGGCTATGAGATGATTTCCTTGATTTACATGTATAAGAAAATATGTGAAACAAAATAAGTTGATTATATCTTATGGATAAAGTGTACAGTTCTACAGAGTATAAACTATTTGAATAGTTGTGACACAGTCAAGGGCAGATATGGAAACTTATTCGACTTAGTTTCTATTTCAAAAACTTGGTGGGTGGGATGAAAATTTGTTGGATGGATGTAACCCTGATTTTGACTTTTCCTAGGTGGATATGACCCAGTGTTGATAAATGGGTGGATGTAACCCTAGTAATCAAAATCTAGTATATGGTGGATGAAACCATCTAATAGGTGGATGGAATCTGTACCGTTATAAATATTACACACTTTCACTCTCTTTAATAAAATATGTTTTGGTTAAAATGCTAAGTCATAGGAATTTCTAATAGTTGTAACTTTCAAATGTCTGCTTCAGCAAATAAAAAAACATGATTCTACCTTTGTTGAACCTTACATGTAAACTATTGTATTTTGTGTGTTGGCTCATGAAGCGTTGTTGCTTGTACTCATGCTTGCTCACAAAATCCCTCAGAGCCCATGGAACAAGGATACTACGTATACTACGATGTCCTAGGAGTTGATAGTAAAGAAGATGGTGGAGATTATATTAGTCTCTAATAGTCTAGGTCTCACCCCAGTCTAGCTAACAAGGTTGGTGTTTGCGTGCACTAATATTATCCGAATCTTTGGTTAATATCGGTCGCATATAATTTACCCCAGTCATTTGTCTGTATTGAAATGTGCCCTCCCCTTTTGCTTCTGCTACCATTTCTGCATTTTTTTTTGTAATGAATACATTTGACCTGATCGGCCCCTATTATAAACTTGACTCGATGAAGTCCATTTAAACTCTGGTGAATATAATATTGATGTATGGTATGGTTTATATTGTGTATGAAATGATTCAATGATGTATTCTATGAACGCTATCTATTAATCCAAAGAATAGTGTAGTGGTTTCAGAGAGGATTCTGGATTGATTAAATCTGGGTCTGACAACTAGCTAGATGGAAGTTAGACCTCTAACTAGTTGGTGGTCTGACCTCTAGCTAGCAGGCGGTCGGACCTCTTGCCAAGATTCAAAAATCAATGAAACGTTTGTTCCACAATTCCAAAGGACTCGAAACTTGAATCAAGCCTAGATCATGACCTTAAGACTCTATCACAAGTAAAGATCAAGAAAGAGCTCAAGAAAATTGGGATATATTGGCTCTTGAACATCTGCTGCACCAAAATTGAACTAAAATCACAAATTAAGCCAACTCTCAAACCAAAACTCTAAATCACTTGAAATTTGGTATGCAGCTTCTCTAGGATGTTTCAAAACTATTCCAATCAACAATCAAGAAAATCATTACCAAAATTCTAATCTTTTTTTGTTTGAAAAAGGTTGCACCAAAACTGGATAAAAGAGGAAAATATCGATTTACTCTTAATCGTGAGTTCTTAATGGTCTAGATAACCTTGGATGTGTTCTCACATGTCATAGCAAATTAGATCACAATACTTACTCAAGTCAAAATACCCTTAAGATCAAAACCTCAAAATCACCCTATCTTGAGCCAAAATTTGGAATCACAAAAACTTGCAAATAATAAGTATTTAGATGGATGATATCTGGCCATGCATTATTGCTTACACATCCTAGGAACACAACAAGATCAAGAGGGTAAGGAGAAACACAAAAAACAAAGGCAAATCAAGATTTCATCACTTAAACACAAGAGTGAAATATTTGGACGAATTTTGATCTCTATTAATACTTGAAGATGAAAGTTTACAACAATCTTTAGCCACACATAATGTATAAGGATGATAAAAATACTCAGCCACAAGAGCCTCTCACATCTCCCATAAAGTTTTCTCCAAAAATTCTAACTCATCTCAAGGCTAGGCATAAACTCTGTCCAAAAGCTGAACCCTAGCCACCTCTCCCTTCTTATATATGGAGGCTTACAAGGGAAACCCTAACCAACACTATAGTTATGTTTTATCTACTCTTACAAGGGCTAATCTATTAACCCAACACCATATCCGATTTTACATTTATACATACACACTTCTTAACACACACACACACATCCCCATTAAACCGTTAATGAATCAACACATGATCTATTTAGCATTTTGAGCACATACAAGATCTAAACCACTTAGGCCAATGTTTTGATTTCACAAAATAGTATGATGCCTATGCATTGCGACGGGTCCCAAAATAGGGTGGTACATATATATAACTAAACATGATACAAAACCATGCAATAGACGTTTTTGCAATATATATAGCACAAAATATATAATCATATTCAAAATTTAGAAACTATAGACCCGGCGAGGAGGTAATCAGATTGGTTGGTCCTAACCTTAGACTCACGAAAGATGGTTGAACTGGGAGGAGGTATGAGAAAAAAATTGAAGAGGGAAGTAGAGGTCGAGCATGTTTACAAGTGGAAGGTACAGCAAAACATGTGATAAAACATTGTTGAAATTTTTTGAATTTAAGTATATTTCTTTTAAAGATATGCGTTTTATTTGAATTATTATAGATAGGCACATGCCTTAAAACTAAAAATTTTGAAAAATGTATCTAAATTTTGTGCGCGTCGTGCTGCCTCACCTCACAGTAGCATAATCAACTCCCTCCGTCGCTGGTGCCGCTTGTCCATCGGCGCCGAGGCACCTAATTTATATTCCTTTCTTTGGATAAGTGCCATAGACATTTGATGGGTATTTCCAATCATAACATTGCAAAGCAATGTTCATGTTCCTCCACATAACTAGAAAATAAATGTAGATATAATTTCTTCAATAGATAGTATCTATCTCTAGACCAAAATAATAAATTCATCCAACTCTCCTCCCTCACCCTCTCCCTCATCTCACCAAATTCAATATTTTACCGTTGGATTTTGTGCCCAAACAATATCTTACATAAGACACTATTTTCTTCTCTCTCTTCTTTAATTCTTCCTCCATCTCATCATAAATTCTAATTAGTATGCTATTTAATACTATAGATATTATTAACTAGGACTCATTGAGAGTACCCTTAGGTAGGGGTGAAAACGGATCGGATACGGACGGAAATGCCTCTACCATATTTGTTTTCATATTTTTTTCGGATACGGATACGAATACGGATAACTCGAATACGAATACAAATACGAATAATATCGAATACAGATACGGATCGAATACGAATCGAAACGAATACGGTTACGAATATTTATCGGAAGATGAAAACCCCTTAAATTATACATCCACAATTAACAAAAATATATAAATAGTTTGTAACATCATGATTTTCTGGAGTTTATAAAGCCATGTTTTCAAAAATAAATTTTTTGGAATTAAATCAAGCTTAAAATAAATTTTTAGAATTTATAATAATTTAATATAATTAAATTAAACTTTAACATGATCTAAAAATATTTTATTTATGTTCCTCAGGTCTCAAGGATTTTTCTGGTATTTTTGGTGAATTTTTGGGATTTAATTGCTATTTTCTAGAGCCTTTTGGATTTTATTCGAATTTTGGAAATAAGAAAATAGGGAGATTCTAGAAAATCCGGATATCCGGTTTCGTTTTATCCGGATTATCCGTATCCGTATTCGACGGATACTAGGCTTACCGTATTCGTATCCGTATCCGATAAAAAAATCCATATCCGTATCCGATCCGAGAATTATCCGAAAAAAATTCGATCTGACACAATCCGTATCCGTATTCGTCCGGATCGATCGGAAATTATCCGATCCGTTTTCACCTCTACCCTTAGGGCAGTGCCGCTTTGTGCCGGGCATGTTTACAAGTGGAAGGCACTGCTGGAGTTCACTCGCTAGACTACGATTAAACTAAATCTGGTAACTTTGCCGAAAATTTCCATCCAATGCGGCAATGGCACGGCTAGAAATGGATGTAGATTCCTCTTTGCGATTGGATTGCTGTACAAATATGACAAAGACTACTAGTATTTAAAGAAGGCACAATTAAGCATGACTAGAGTGGCACGGAGCTTTGGGAGTAAAACTACAGTGTTTATCTTCAACTGACATGAGTAAAACATAGCATACCATAGTCAAATGCAAACAAAAGCAATTCTAATTTTAACATTTATCAAACAGATCATGGTGAAACTCACGTTACTAGCTAGTTGGCATTTGATGCATAATTATCCAAGTAATATATATACTATATGAAGCTGATTTTCTTAATGAAATGCTATATGTGATACTTCATAATCCACACACACACACTAGAAAGTAACAATGGCAAGTAAATTTGGTCCACCCCCTTGTAAATTATAAACACATGTCAAGTACATCCATGTGCAATCCAATCCGTTTGTATCCATCACTGGTTGCTGCTCATTGTGTGCCCGGTTTATGGAAGTTTGGGCACTGAGGTGCCAGCACATGAGCTCGCTAACCAACAATTTTGTGAATATTTGCACCGTGGCTCGGCTTGTTGATAGCTTTTATTGAATTTTTTTGAAACGAACCGATCAATAGAGGTGTCGAAATGGATAATACGTATAATTTTAAATTCAAATAACTATTTAAAAAATATTCTAAGAAGCCCGAATAATATGGCTAAGAGGCCACTCAGTCGAGCTAAAATTTGGTATTTTATGATTGAAATTATACTGTAGCTAACGATAGTTTATTTAGCATAATTAATTTAAAAAAATCTAAAAAATAGAAAAAATATTAACCTATCATATATATAATACAAATAAATATAGAAAAAAGATAAAAAAAACTAAAAAAATTATAAAAAATAAAAAAAATAAGTTAAAAATCAGAATCTCAAAGTCAAATAGGACCTAAATTCCACTGTCCTGAGCTAGATATGCAACTGCTGTTTGTCGCTAGGGGGCCTACTCGCCAATGTTCTCTCCCTTCATGATTGAGGCAGCCATGAAAAGCTTCCTCAGGTGTCCAACTGTTAAAAGTGAAAAACTGCTGCTCCAGCAGCAACAGCGGCAGCTGCAATTATTCATCCAATGTTACCTCCAGAGCAGCCGGTTCCTGTCACTGCATTTTTTGTCCTCCACAGGGGAAAAATAATGAAGAGTAGTGCTAATACTAGTATGGAAGATATATTTATTTCTTGTTACTCTTTGCATGCACCTCTCTAAAGTTGCATTAGTACGTTCAAACAAAGTTGCAGGGATGCGGATTTTGCACTCTTAGACCATATACAATAGATTGATGTAAGATGTTTATAGGTATTACCACATAGAATTTTTGGTAATGTGGATGAAAGAGAGCTAAGAGAGAGAAATATTGTCTATCATGCAGTAGCCGGCTACTGCTAGTGAAACAAGAAGCAAACGACGACGATGACTTGCTCCTTTGTACGAAAGAGCCGTCTGCAACAATTTTCGATCCCGTGCGCACTCTATGTTTTTTCTCTCTATCTGCAATGATTTTCAATCCCGTGCGCACTCCGTGTTTTCTCTCTCTCTATTGATGAACTCAAAGCAATGTTCCCCATTTCCTCCTCTGTGCGCATGAAAGGATTTCTTCCCCCTCCGCTCGGCGCCCTTTTATTCCTCCTCTCAGCAGTTCACATGTATATTAGCACCGGTTCAACAGTTCACACATATATTAGCACCGGTTCAACAGTTCACATGTATGTGAACATGAATACCAGTTGATACAAGCGAATTATGTAAGCTCCAAAGTTATGTACAACATCTGACCAGGCTGAACCATCCACCAAAAAAATTCTTTTCTACATGTAATTATACTTTCAACATTAGAATTATGTCACACCAACCGAACTCTTCTTCCTCGGATGATCTTGACTATTCTTCCTCCGAGGATCTCGATGATATTGACCCAACCGAGTTCTACACAATCGAAGATTTCATTGCCGAGCAAGATTTCTTAGACTCAATCGCCGACCAGGTCGGTGCGAAGTTGAAGGCCAATGTTGATCAAAGAGTCGAATCATCTCGTTGCCGAAGTGGTACCAAGAGCTACATACAGAGGGATCGTGAAGACGCCCATGACAAGCTCGTGGCCAATTACTTCTCCACACAAAGTCTCTACACTGACAAAATATTTCATAAACGGTTTCGGATAAGAAGACCTCTCTTCCTACGAATCATTGAGTGCGCTAGGCGAATGGGATTCCTATTTCACTAATAGGATAGATGCCATTGATCGTCCAGGACTCTCACCACTATAGAAGTGTACGGCAGCAATTCGTACGTTAGCATATGGCACCTCTGCTAACCAACTTGACGAGGTACTAATGATCGGCACGAGCACTGCATTGGAATGCTTGGGTAAGTTCACACAAGGGGTGATCGACAAATTTGGTATAGAGTATTTGTGCCCCCCCCCCCCCACATGTGAAGAAGTGGAGCGTTTGCTTCAACTTGGTGAATCTCGTGGCTTCCCTGGCATGATAGGGAGTATTGATTGTATGTATTGGCAATGAAAGAATTTTCTAGTTGCATGGAGGGGCCAATTCACCCGAGGTGACCATGATGTCCCTACTATGATCCTCGAAGCGGTTGCTTCACAAGACCTTTGCGTATGGCATGTTTATTTTGGTGTCGTCAGGTCTAACAATGACATCAATGTGCTTAATCAGTCACCACTGATCATTGAAGCGTTAAAAGAGGATATGATATGGCTTAATCAGTCACCACTTCATTTCACTGTCAATGAGAAGAAATATGATAGGGGTTACTACCTTGCTGACAGTATATACCTAGAATGGGCTGTCTTCGTGAAGACAATACCACTCCCTTATACAGATAAGGACAAATTATTTGCACATCACCAAGAAGGGGCAAGGAAAGATGTTGAACGAGCATTTGGGGTATTACAAGCTCATTTTAACATTGTGTGTCATCCAGCACAGTTTTGGCAACGGGTTGCCATCAGCAAAATCATGGAAGCTTGTGTCACTCTTCATAATATGATTGTTGAAGATGAACGAGAATTGGTCACCGCTCCTTTGGACTTGAACAAGATATCGGGGACATCTTTCGTTCTACCGCCAGAAGTCAATAATGGCCCTAACATTTGCTTCATAGATGTGCTGTAGAGAAATTCCTCTATTCGTGCTCGACCAACACATATCCAACTAAAGAGGGATTTAACAACAAAAATGTTTAGGCCTATTTAAGTTACATATTATTTTTTATTTTCTTTATTATGTACTAGTTCCCTATGATTTTATTTCCATATTAATGTATCCAAATTATCATATCATACAAATTATCGTTATTTGTCTATTTCAACCATATTCATTTAATTTTAATCATGTATCTGAAATAAAAAATAAAGCAACACAAGTAGTCCACAAAGATGAAAATTAGAGTTGATCACCACAATTTTTAGGTCCATGAAAGCGTTAAAAGATTGTATGATATATAAAGACAAGTAAAAAAGACAACACATTGTATGAGTTGTCTTTACTATTCTCTACAGGTGACGCGGAGAGTTGCTATAGACAACAGCTGTCTGTACCATTGTACATGCTCTTACTGGGGTGTCCTCCTACATCTTTCACCTTTGTTCCAACTCGAGATACGCATGTGTATTTGGAGGCACGAGGCACTACTTGCAAATATATGGTGCAAATATGCTACAAAATACATTTCAATCTCTATCTTTTCCTTTCCTTTCTCTCTCTTCTCCAACTGGGTCATCCGCCACCGCTGTGAGGAGCAGATGGAGCTGGCTCATGGCCGGAGGAGGAGGAGCCAACGCGAGATCACCACAAGGAGATGGCTCACAATAGGAGGCAGGCATGGCGACGGCTGTATAGGTGGTGACGGTGTTAGGGGCACCGATGATGGGACAACCAAAAATAAAGGCGAAAACATCGGTTCTGGGGCCGTCGAGAAGGGACAGCTAGAAATGGATCCATGTCACTGCCATCGAGGAGGAAGAGGGTGGCTTTGTGGTGGCGACGGTCTTGGGTCGAAGAAGATAGAGATGGGAGAGAGGAGCCCGCGACAAAATAGGTGAAATACCCCAAAAATTCAAAAGAATTTGAATTTTATTGAACTTCGGTTTCATTTGAAAAATTACCTAATTTGGCAATTACTCAACCTTTTATGCTTCCCTTTCTTGGACATGCCGCCTCCACTAGCCAGTAGCGTATTCCGTCGAACTACCTTTTACCCCTGTTCATCGTCTGACAATCGGTGATGCCCCATTCGCTAGTGCAACTTCTAGTCGCTGTCGCAACTCATGGTTAGCCGATTTTTCAAAGTACTTATGTAGCTTATAGCACCATCATTTGAACTAGCATTATCTACGGTAATAGTGCGCACATGCTCAATGCCCCACTCTAGCAAGCATTTATCTAATACTTTCCTAATGTCTTTCCCTTTGTGGCTGTCTACCAAGCAGAAGTTAAGTATTTTTAGTTAAGATGCCAATTGATATCAATGTAATGGGCAGTTAGAACCATGTAATTTTAAAGGGTCGAAGAAGTCCATGTGTTGGTTGTAAGGCTAATAATTTGATGAGAGTCTTTAAAATACTTTTTTAGCTTTGCTTTTTCAGCTTCATAAAGGCAGAGAACATCTCTATGTATTGTTATCCTAGATGGCGGACTGAACAGAGGACAAGCTTTCAACATAAAGTCAATAAAACCTTTGTATTCTAAAATAAATGAAAGGCAACTCATCCACGATTATCAGGTGAGTAAATGCTGCCCTAACCTCTTCAGCATTGTATTGCCAAGGAACTACACTACTATTTCAGCCATCTACACTAGGTTGGAAGCATAATTGACTTTGATTATTGCTCCTATCAGGGTGTTTCTTACAAGATTTTGTATGAGAGACTAGAGAGGAGATACCATTCTTTTGTGAATTGTAGGCAAGGATTAGAGAGCAATAATTGCATTTAGCCTTATTCCGGTCATCTGGTAGTTGACTGTAATGGTTCCATATATCCGATTTGGGATTCATTTGTTTTTTCCATCTTGACTTTTAATGGGTCCAATTTCTTCATCACTACCCGTAGTACCCAACCCAGCAACAACAGGAGCACTTCCTATACCATCAGACTAGGACATTTAAAATACCAAAAGGAAAAAAGACTTAGACATTCACAACAAACTACCAATTAACATTTGGGAAAGAACACAAAGACTATAAATTGCATTGCAGTGATAGTGATTGTGGGATCCTATTGACTCCATTTTGTCACATTCACTTCAAACTACCAATTAGCATTTGGGAATGAACACATAGACTATAAATTACATTCACAACGAACTACCAATTAGCATTTGGGAATGAACACAGAGACTATAAATTACATTCACAATAAACTACCAATTAACATTTGAGAATGAACACAGAGATTATAAATTACATTACATTGCAGTGATATGATAGGGAATGAGCACAGAGACTATATATAGCAATTTCATTTTTGGCTAAACAATCTTTTGCTGACAAATTCATTTTGCAACCCTCCCCCCAACGGCCCTCCCCCCGACAGCTTGGCTAAACAACAAAGTGACAAATTCATCTCTGGGTAAAGAAGTAACTAAGTAAGACTGTAAGAACTAAGAACCCTGAATATTAAACTTAAACAATGCTTGACAATATAGAACTTACCTTGGAGTTGGATCTGGATGGTGGATGCCGATGGCCGATAGGACTCGATGACGAATTAACGATGGTGGAAGACAGGAGTGTGCGGTTGAGCGAGCGGTAGCCGGTAGGGGCGCTACCACTGGCCGGGCGGTACAGGGCCTAAGAGCGGATGGCGGCGCAACACCACCACAAACTCAAGAGGACTAGAGGAGGCTACGCAAGCTCAGCTGCTGGTGGTTGGCCGCTCGGGGCATCAGCAATCGGGTGGTCATCAGTCGGCTGGTCGCCTTACTCGAGGTCGGGGCCTCAGGGGGCAAGCCAGCTAGGATTCGTTGGAAAGGGGTGGAGTGCCTGGAGGCTGGATTTAGGATCTGGATGAATCTCACTAAGTTGTTGCAATGCTGCTAGTTGGAAGCCGACTGCCCTAATGAGTCATTGAGTGAATCCTCCGGTTGGGTGGGTATGGGCCGAATGCCATGGCTTGGCCTGATGGACTGTGGTCTCCCGTCTACCATCTACGAGTGCACGCACAGTGCAACTTTGGTTTTTTCAGTTTTTAGTTGATTTGTACCAAAAAAAATCGAACGTTAAAAAACCTATATTCTGCATATCGTACCAAATACCGAAAACTAGTTAAACTGAATTGACCAATTTGGTATGGTTTGTTCAGTACAGTATAAGTATGCACAGCCTTAGCCTCACTCAAGCTATAAAAGACCACGAGCACCTCTTATGTCATGCATTGGTACCTAGCTCTACCCCCAACTCCCCTCTCCCCCACCTCCTATTGGATTTCATAGCTGACCACCGGTAAGCCCAAATTTCAATTCTCATTAGACTCTCCACCATGCTCCAATTGCTTTTGTCCATAGCTCTGCCATAACCTCCCAAACACCACCACAAGCTTGCTTTAGCCCCTCCGACGCCCTACGCCGCTGGTGCCGACTCCTTCCACCCGCCGAAACCACCCCTCTGTGGGCAACTCACTACAGATTCTTAGAGCTAGAGCCTACCATACCATCGTCTTCCTTTTGTCCCCCGAGATGCTTAAACCACCATACTATTGCCCATTTAGCTCTCTTATAGTTCCTGTGCCATGATATTGTCTCGAGGAAACCCACTCGCCACCAGCCATCTACAGTGCTCCATGGCCACCATCGAGCCCTAAAATGGAACCTTCTCTGCTCTAAAAACTCGTCCATGCCTTTAGATTGCCTTGGGAGCCATCAAAAATATAGCATTTCACCGCCAATTCCTTTCTCTGTTCGGCTGCACTATAGCACCAACTGGAGCTAGGAGATGACGCTATTCACTGTGGGCCTGAGCTGCATAGCAGGAGCCCAACAACACAAAGGCGACCAAGCTGAGGCCCATCACTGTAGCTACTATTCACCGAGGACCAACCCGACACTGTAGCACCCGAATCCACTATGAACAGTGAACCTGGGCCTATTACTGTTATAGCCAACCTATAGTGTTCACCCAAAACCCAGTAAACATATATAGTCATTTTGACCGTTTTGAGCCCGTTTAAACCATTCCCAGCTCCGTTTCACCATACAAGAATCCGATAAAATCCAAAACCCTCTTTATTTGGCTTTTTTTGAATTTTCTTTTTATTTTATTTTATTTTCCTAGCTTATATTCTTTTGAGCCCAAAATTAATTATTTGTATTTATTTGCACTAGCACTCGATTTCTTATAGCACTCCATCCCTAAGACATATCAAGACCTGGAAGACTTAGAACCAGCTGAAGACTTCGAACAACAAGGTAAGTCGCATATTTTTTACCGTGTTGAACCTACAATCTTTAATTATTTAAATATTCATACTTTCATTATTCTATATTTATGCATTGTTATTTATTTGCAATAAATATTTAGAATGACATGATAATTATCTATAACCTCCCACTGGAAAAGCCTTGTCTTATTTGATAATCATATTCACCTTGACAAGCTGCAGTAATAAAATACTACTATATAATATACCATGATATTAAGAACTTTGGCATCTTGCCAATAGAATTATAAAATGATACTAGGGTGAAGGATAAAACGTGGAAAAACCATGAGATGGTTGGAGTCCACGATGGTTGGAGTCCACGACCTTACACTAGGGAGGAGGCTTGGTTTGGTGCGGTGGCAGTGCCGCAGTGCACTGGGTTATTCGATTATGGTTGGCTGCCTCATTGGTGAAAAGTAAGAACTAAAACTTTATGTTAAGTAAAGAATATAGTGACTGTTCTTGTGGATAAAGCTTAGCAACTCTGCATAGTCAAAATTATAAATGGTATTCGAGTACATCGTACCTCCGGTAAATAAAGTTGTATTTAATGGATGATTCCAATAGTAAGGTATAAGTAGCTTTAATAATGTTTCAATATGATAATTAACTTGTTTCAATCCTATTTCTCTTAAGAAGTTAAAGTTTGTTATTTTATGTTCAAAAATGATTGCAAATAAAATTGCATCTATAAATATCTTAATAAAACCACTATACCTCCATCTCTTGGTAATCTTGGCAAGTAGTTAAATAGCATTTTTCCATACGACTTGTTGAGTATGGTTGGTTGTACTCACACTTGCTAAAATATCAATAGAGGAAGCTTGGGAAGATAACGAGGAAACATTTGAAGATGACTTTGAAGATTCTTACAATATAGATGATGTCTGGTTTTAGGGTTTATCCACTCTCAGGCATGCCTGTGATGTTTCTTTTGTGATGTAATATAACTTTGGGTCGCACGCCCCACTGTATAAAACTAGTCTACTAAGCCCTATCTCTGTAATAAAGTTTGGCTTTTATGAATGAGCTTATGATGTATACTCAACTATAGTATCTCATAGCTGAATAGTTCTAGACAATTGCAGGAAAAAACCTAACGACCCTAGAATTGGGTGTGTTACAATAGGGTGTTTAAAAAAAAGAAAGGGGATGAAATATACCAGTGAATACATGTGCCTAGAGTGGATACACACCAATCTCGATGCAAAACCAACGGTGGATGGGGTGAGGGATATCCCACTGGGGTGCAAATGCTTTTCCCCTAATTTAGCGGGAAAAATCTAACGACCCTAGAATTTAGGGTGTTATAATAGTGTGTTTAAAAGAAGAGGGAAAGGGGATGAAATATACAGGTGAATACATATGCCTAGAGTGGATATGTGTAAATCTCGATGCAAAATCAATGGTGGATAGGAGAATTTTGGACAGATGTAGCACTATTGATCTCTAAAATTCCAACAATAGCATCGAAATCACGAAAATTCCAAAACTAGCCCCTTTCCCAACCGCACGATCATGTAGAGGCGACATATGTCCAGTGGTGCGGTCGGGGACCGCACCACACCCATGTGGTACGCTCCCCGGCCGCACCACACCCATGTGGTGCGCTCCCCGACCGCACCACTAGGCCACGTGTCACATCGGTATGGTTGCACGGTCAGGAAGGGGGCTACTTTTAGAATTTTGATGTTTTAGAGGCTATTTTTGAAATTTCGGAGAACAACCATACCACATGTGTCCAAAATTCTGGATAGGACGAGGGATATCCTACTAGAGTGTAAATGCTTTTTCCCCTAATTTAATAGGAAACATGGATATACACGTTGTGGCTAGGACTGTTCGATCGGTTTTTTCGGTTTGTACGGTTCAGTAAATACAGTTTAATCGGTAAATACGGTTATAGTATTTTGGGAAATACGGTATTTTTTAAAATACGGTATGGTATCGGTAAATACCATCCTATTTCGGTACGGTATCGGTTAATACCAATTTTACCAAAGTTTGCGCGAATTGCTAAACGTTAATCTCATCTCCAGACTCCAATTCTCCATTCTACAATCCAAAATTCAGAATATAGCAGTGGCATGAAACTTTTTATTCCGTTCCGTCTGCATGCAGCAATAAATTTCCGAGGGGCAGCAGAGCTACTCTGCGGAGTAGTACTTTAACGACCCAGCCGAGCTGCCGCACAGGCGCAGGCGCAGCCCGCTCTCCTCGCCTGCATGCGATTGCGCGCGTGGCACGTCGCCCACGGCCCGCGTCAGCTGCACGCGTAGACGTGTAGGTGCAGGCGCAGACGCAGCCCGCTCTCCTCCGTTGCGCGCGTTCGCCCGCGGCCCACGTCAACTACACGCGTAGGCGCGTAGCGACGTAGCGTACTGGGCTTTTCGGTTTTTTCGAGAAATTCGGTTTTCGCTCGGTTTTTACCGAAAAAATCAAATCGTAGAAATACCACTTTTCTAGCTACCAAACCGAATACTGATCAAACTGAGTTGACCGATTCGATTCGATTTTTTTAGTACGGTTTTTTCGGTTCGGTATAAAACTGCACAGTCCTAGTTGTGGCAGCTGATCTGTGATGCATTCCGCAGCATCGAGCGTAAAACTGCCCGTGATTGTAACTGAAACTGAAACTGAGAGAGAGAGAGAGAGAGAGAGAGAGAGCGCATTGGGAAAGGCCACATGACCACCTGATCAGATGTACGAGTGAGAGAACACTGGTACGTACTAGTACGTAGTACTGGCCACGAACGTACTACTGATCTAGTATCTGGCTGAGGCGATATTCACGACCGACCATATCTCCTTGGAATGCATGCAACATATTGCATCTTTTTGTGTAGGCAGCTAGCTGGTCCCTGGAAGGCTGGAACGCCGTGCCTCACCCCTCAGGCCGACCGGGCTCTGGCTACCGCCCACTGGTTAATGGCTAGATCTCATTTATTTTAATTTAAAACCAGTTTATATTTTTACTTCTGATTTTTATTTTTTTTCACTATTTAATAATTTCATCTTTTTCTGATTTTTTTATATTTTTAAGGTTTTTTTGCTTTTTTTTCTTGTATTATTTTGTATTATCCGTGATGGACTAACATATTTTTTCTATTTTTAAACTTTTTTAAATTTAATTATACCAAATAAGCTAACTCAGTTATAGTAAAAAAAGTCATAAACCATCACTATTTCGAACGCCCCTAGCTTCTTGGGAAGACAAAATAATAGGTGGAGCTTCTCCAAATAATTTCTTAAAAGTCGATCCCTAAAGTTGTTTCTTTAAACAGCTTCATGAGTTTCAAATCATACATGTCGTCCGCCGCTATTTCAAAAAACGCATATAAAAGACATCAGCGTATGTACTACCACGTGCGGCATACTTAGGGTGGGTTCTTTTATACTTATGATTTAAATATTTGAATTTTAGCTGTTTGCGAGAGGTAGTACGTGCAGAAAAATAGTCGCATGTGATTTTGATCAGTATAGCTAAACTCAGTACACTTTTTACTATAATTTTTTTGTTGATCCTACCTTAAAAATACACCGTTTAAAAGTTAGTTACTGTAGTCTGTACAAATATAAACTGGCTGAAAGTGGGGGGGGGGACTCACGCTTACTCCGACCTAGCTAGCATGCAGGTATAGCGTACGATGTACGTCCGACGATGCAGTGGAGGGGGTTTGACGGTTCCTTTCAGAAAACAGAACTAAAGATAGACAGAGGAATTGGGGAATCGAGCACACACTGTAGCTCGTCTATTGCCGGGTATTATTAGTAGTAGTTTATAGAGATTACAATCTTTCAGGTACTGTAGCTCACAATCTTACATGCGAAGCAAATCTGTTAGTTATGGTGGGACTATCCATGAACTCTTTGTTGTCAAGGAAAAGTTCCTCGGCAGCAACCCAGAGCTCCCGGGCGGTTTGCTAGGAATCCATGACGATACCAAGGATTTCTTCTGAGATTGTGCCATACAACCAAGTCAAAAGAGCGAAGTCGGTTTGAGCCCATTGCGGATCAGCAGGCTGAGGATCCATAGTGCCATCAACATGATGAAGAACACCACGTTTGCCAATCATGGCGGTGAGAAAGGTGCGCCATTTAGTGAAATCCGACGCCTGAAGATCAAGGACAAATCAGAACGTGAGCCTTGATGGCTATGCTGCTGAGAGAGGAGGCTACGGTGGAGGAGAGTGCGGAAGCATTAGATGTGGAAGGCTCGGTGCTCATGGCGAGGAATAGGCCGGATAGAACCAGTCTGATACCAAGAAAACAGAACTGAAGATGGACAGAGGAACTGGGGAATAGAGCACACGCTGTAGCTCGTCTATTGCCGGGTATTAGCAGTAGTTTGCACTGCTCGAGCTTCTGCGCGCGTGAACGGATGCTGGGCCGCGCGGGTGCTTATTCGTAAGTGCTTGTCCTGCGATGATCTTTCTGCAGGTTGGCACTGCGTCCCGTCCCCCTCTGACTCCTCTGCCCGGCTAGCTTTTCTTTCCTTCCTGCTGAAAACTTTGTCAGGAGCTAGGCTGCAGCGTGCGTAACGCCTGCAAGTGCTTAGGGTACGTTTTGTGTTTCCTAGCGAAGTGTGTTTGCGCATAAGATATACTCTAGTCCAGCGGTATGATCGGTGAGTCGAGTGATCACTCGCCACGATCATCTTCACGTACACACGAGCGAGCGTGCAGTGAGAAAACAGCGCGAGATACATGTATAAACGAAACGCAGCGAAGGTACGACAGAGCAACCGAGAGAAGCAGCATTCTAATTACTAGTCGGCAATAAAGGTACTGATTAAGTACAGCCAAACTGCTACTACACCTTATCTACTGGTAACCTTTTCTCAAAGCACGACAAACAGCAAGATGAAATACTGGGACTGATTCCTCCCTCTCTTAATACAGGTAATAGAAATATAAAAGCATCAGATGAGCTGCTGTTAAGCCTTGTTTTTATTGTGCGCGTCGACTGCACCCTTGGAACCAGCTCTGCGAAGGCAAGTTGCAATAGTGAAGCCCATCTGCAGAACAAACGGACGATAACAAAATGAATAAAGTCGACTATGGAAATTTACTAATGTGTATTGATCTATATGTTCGAAGGGACAATCAGTCAATCAAAAGATATAACAATTGATTAATTAAACAATGATCCATTCTTTAGGCATGCAAATACATTCATCTAGTTTCCAACACGTTAGGATACCTTGGTTAGTGACTCGTACCACGAAAGTAGAAGTGATAAAAAAATTCTAACACTTGAATTTCCCGTGATTATCTTTCTGGTTGATCAGAACTTGAAACTCCATTAGTAGGTGTGGACAAGTTGCTCGTTGATCCATTCTCCGCTGGTGGAGGATTCCCCCATTTTCTATCAGATTTTATGGGTTCCAATATGTAAACACCGCCATCAGTCAGGCCTAGAGCAAACTGATTTGCTTCTGAAGGATGTGCCGCAACCACAACAGGATGAACACTTGAACTAGAAAAGCAATGACATGTCAGCACTTTACTCGTGATTCAACAATACCAATTTAGAGTGGCAAATATATGACTTGCTTGTTATAAGAATAGTTTAACAAAAAGAAACATGCGGGTGATGAAATAAACTGTTCATAGAATAATCCTGTTACAAGTTTCCAATTCGATGGAATTGGCAGATGTAAATCAAGACTCCTTCAACGAATGCATGAAGAGCTGCTCATACAATCTTTGGTAACAACTGGTAGTAATTTAGTCATGATACCTTGTTGATCTCTAGATTCTTTACCCCCATATATTCTACTTTAATTCCTCCAAGACCTTTTTTTCAATTTAGCTTAATCCTGTTGGACATGTAGTAATCCACCCCATAGACTTCTTTGAATATGGTAGTAATACAATTATAAAACTCCCTCATGGAGCAAATCCACGGGCACTGAGGAAACATCATTGGGAGTTGAGACATCTTTTTTCTAATCCCCTAAAATAGGTTCTGACTATTGACTCAGGTATGTATCTTAAGGATTTAGTTGCTCAAGGCAATTTTTTATCAAATTTCCAAAACTGAGCCTTAGTGATCTATTACAGCTATGCAATTGCTAGTCTAAGTAGCATTTCAATTACCTCAATTCATAAATTTCTTAGCAGATATGTTATCATGTTATGGCATTGAACTAAAGTAATTGCTTGAGAACAAAAACCAATCATTCAAACAGACCCTCTGAAATGAGGCCAGTCAAGATCATTTCAGAAGCAAGAGTGCCAATTTAGCCCAATACTAAAGACAAATAGCCATCTTCCCTAGGCCCTAGCCATACAGAATAAATTATGTTCTGTTGTGCATTACAGAATACCTGATATTCTGAGGAAGATAAGCAGCTGGAAGAATTCGGCATTGGAGTCTCAAACTAGATGCGTTAAATATGCAGACAGTGGCATCCAGAAAGCTTGCATAAATCAGTTGACTATCACATGAGAATGTGGCATGTGTTATTGGAGCAGAATTCTCTCGAACAGGCCACTGAAAGTAAAGTTAAGCTGAGCCAAGAGACAACCTTCATAGTAAGATCCACTGTAAGTGTGTAGGAAAAAAAGAGAAACTTTACCTGCTTCACAGGTTCTAATTTTGTGGTATCATAGATGGCAATCTGGGTCTCATGGGCAACAAGAAAATGCAGTTGATCTTGGTGGAACTGAACTCGAGTGTCTAAGATGTTGGATGTTGGCTGACCTGATGGTATCTGCAAAAATTTGCTCCTTTGCTTCTCCCAGCCATCAGTGCTCCAAACACATATCTACAACAGGAACAATCAGAAACAGCAAAGATGGAATAGAAGTAGCTTGTTTGATATAATCTGACTTTATAGTTCAGTAAATAACCTGGGCATCAGCTCCAGAAGAGACCAACACATTTAACACATTTGAAAAGGCAAGACCTGTAATTTTCTTAGAGTGCCCTCTAAGTTTGCTTTTGACCTGTACAAAGAACGAACAAATCATATTTTGATTGTATCTTGTTCTATGGAGAAAAGAACAATGCTAATCATGTTGTCTGGTGCTAATACCTCATCAACTCGAACGTTGTAAATTTGGATGGTTGAGTCATCCATTCCAATTGCAATTATGTTGTTATCTTGAGGATGAAATGCAAGAAAAGTTGCTGCTGGTGGTGGAGGCATAAATGTTGTCATTGTCTGCAGTACCATAAACATTAGGGGCAGTTTCTACATAAGCGATCAATATATTACAAATCCTCGTAATGATTTACCAACCTTAAAAGTCATCATGTTGAATAGAGAGATTTTCCCTCCGGAAGCTGACATGACATATGAATCATTCTTTGACAAAGCAAAGCAGTGAACAGCCTCTTCAGGATTACTATCAGTTATGTCATTAGTCATGAGGATGCCGCTCGGAGGTTGCCATAATTGAGGAGAAACACTTGCAGTAGCCTATACGAGTTAACAGCAAATTAAACCAATTAGTAATAGTCAACTGTACAAACTGTTCACACCTCTGGTGTGCAGAGCAAGTAAGCAAACTGAGCAATATTTATATGTATAAACAATCCAGATTTCACCTTTCCAGTTGAATTTCGATCACTGCGTGACCATTTCCAAAGTAGATGAACGGCATTTGAAGCTAAAGCCAATATAGCAACACCATTATTTGTGTAAATCAGTCTTGAAATCTGCAATTACAGAGAAACAGGTTTCTTGAAAAAGACTTATGACAAAATCAGCATTGATACTGGCATGTTGGATGGAGAAATCAATAATACAGGTCAAAATGTGAGATGTCTTCCATTCCATTCTATTGGACAAGCATCATTGACTGAATGGGAAATCTAGAGTGCAAACATGCAGGAAACAGCTTTAGTTTAATTAGCAGTCATACTGAATGTTCAAGTCCATAAGAAACATGTCAAATCTCTAGCATGCAAACAAGAGCTAAAACATCTGCCGTTCTACACATATTCTTAACACACAAAATAATTTTATACAACCAAATTGACAGTTTACACTGCAGCACATGCACAAAATTGTAAAAAAAAATGATGCAGACTCAACATATACACCAAGGTAAAGGGGAGGGATGAAGTATCACCTTGTTTGTCCTCATATTATCCGTCAGTTTTAATGATCTACACTGAGTTGTATCAGTTATCTCCATAAGCTTCCAGACCTTTGACTTATCCAATTGCTCATCAGCTATTCTAGGTTTTACATCCACCAAGCTTCTGTTATCCCCATTCTGTTAATTTTTTCCAGAGTATGACCAAGTTAGTTGGGATCATGGCAGAAATTTTTTTCTGATAGAAAGATAAATAATTACAGATCAATAGAAAAGGAATCGTGAATAGCAGTAGCAGACCATTGCAGTTATAGCTGCTGGAGCAGCAGTTCCCGAACTAGTTGCAGCAGGAGCTGCTGCTACCGCAGCAGCAGTCAACGGATTTATTAGAGGCTGCATCAACGAGGATTGATTGGATCATGCATACAGAAAATTCTTCTATGAATATTTAATGGTTACCAGTAACTACCTTTGTTACAGTCTCAGATGCACTACGAGAAGCATCAAAAGAACGATTTTCCAGTGTGCGCAACAAACGAACTCCGTCAGCATTTGCTAAGACCTTGATACCGTTATCAAGAGTAGAAACAGCCAACAGAGTACCCTCTTTGTTGAAACGGATCCGTGGACTTGCCTGATAATTGCGGTACCAGGTTAGAACAAAAGGGAAACTTTGTACTTCATTTGTTGCAATCAGCCATTGACCAATATAAGCACACATAGAGAAAAAAAACTCACAGGCAAGCCACTATCAGCATCAATGGTAGTCAGAAGACTTGTGTTGTCCATGTCCCATATCTTGATCAAGAATTCATCTCCAGCAGCCAAAAACTTATTCCGGGTGGTATCGAATTGCACAACACCCATAGATCGCTTACGAAATCCCTGATATGTTCTTTTCACAGCTCCTTCGCTCTCATTCCATTCCACTAGATGTGATTCACCATCCTTGCTAGTCCCACAAGAAAATAGCCTACTCATAGAAACAAAAAAAAAAGTTAAAACAAAATACAAACGCCAACATATTCCTAACTGTTAACAAAGAACTCAGAATATGAACCTTGAACCATCCGCACTATATGCCATTGTAGTGCACCAAAGACCTGGTGCATCATAGTCAACTCTAGACCCCAAATTATCATACAGCCATGCCTTTATCTTGCCATCTAAAGCAGTTGAGAAGATGAACTGCATGATAGGCAAAATAACATTAGGTAAAAACAATTAGCCTCCTACAGTACAAAATGGATCTAATTTGGTACCAATGACTATGCCATAGTAACTGCATGGGTACCTGAATATTTTCCTTATAATGTGGACAAACTGAATAAACAGGAGCTTCATGACCTTCAAAGGTAAATTGCTTGGCTCCACTAGTGGCCTCCCAGACCTAGTATCCAATTCTTGTAGACTTCATATTTCTCAGTTAAACAAACAGAATATAGCCGCATAAGTAATACCATCACAAAACTCACCTTTATTGTCTTATCATCTCCACAGGTAATTATACATAGCTGTTTATTTGGATGGGCAAATGCAATGTCATTTACACCACCAACATGCGCATCAATCTAGTTAAGAAAGCAAATGGTAATCAAATTCAGGAAACAGGATGGTCAATTATATACAAGACATCAAACAACAAGCAGATGGCAAGAACTAAGAACATGCAATCATACCTCCAAATGTTGCCTAATATCATCACCCCCGTGATATGAATAAATCTGTACTATATGCCTTGAATAAGCAACACCTTTTGAACAGAGAATTACATTAGAACAGTGCAGGCATAAAAGGACAGTAAAACCACTGCTCAATTCATCTTACCAAACAAGGTTCCATCAGGACTCCATATTATGCGATTAACTGACACAGTTGGATCCTTAACCAGCGATGCCTGTTTGTAGAATTTAAATTTTGCACATACTTAGATTGAATGCTAGGAAAAGAAAAGGTACCAAATTACTGAATTGCAAAGTGCAATGGACAAACCTGGAGGGTCATTGAACATTTCCCAACCTCCCAAACCTTGAAGTTTCTTAAAACAAGTCTTTCCTTGGTACCAACATCCCACAATCCAATGTCACCAACATTTGTACCAACTAAAACAGATGCCGAGTATACATAGAACAAATGAGATGCTATGGAAGGGGCAAATCCAGATTTATCATGGGAAAGCAATGAGACATCAAAGATCTTACCAAGAAGAAGAGTTTGTTGAACTGGATGGAAGTCCATGCTCATTGGAGCTGATCCTTGACTCAATGTCCGTGCAACAGTTTTATGGAAATCATCTTGCAGGTAACTATGACTCTGTGGATAAGTCATTGGCAACATATTCACCGGAAGATTCACCTGTGAAAATTAGACCACCATGATTGCAATATATTAAAGAATGATTAGGCATAACGTGACAGTATCATCAAGTGTCAACTGTAAGAATCCAATAATGGCCACAAATATTTGAGGAAGAGAGATCACAAATACCTCCTCAGACATCCCAACTGGCCTAGATCTCTTGGAGATGTGATCAGAATCTCCAGACGGATAATCCATAGCAGGATTAGCGGTTGCAGGTGTCCTAGGATGCTTCAATATAGCAGCTACAAGATTTACAAGCAGAACGACATTATTCAACCAAATGTACTGCCACCAATTCTGACCATTCAAGAATTCTTTGTAACATTAATAAACATACGTACCAGGATTTGTAGGAGTACTAAATCCAATAGCACCACCAGACACAGCAGGATGTGTTACTGCTGGAGGGTTTGACATCCAGCCAGCCAGAGGTGGGACAGGTGTTGGTGCAGGTTGAAAAGGCTGAAACAGACATAAACCAAGTTCAGAAGTTCTAAACAATTGTACCCTTCCACACATAGATGAAGCAACCAAATATGCTCAACAAACTTACTGCATGGGCACCCAATGGGGGGAAACCTCCAGGTTTAGGTATAGATCCAAGTAATGGATTGTTTGCTGGCGATGGAGCACGTGCACCATTTGGTTGTCCACAAGAATGATCAACAAAGAGGGTCTTGATATCAGGATTAGGCCTAGGATTTTTGCAAAGTTGGTGCTGCCAGTTTAAGCTGTCATAATATTATAGAATAATAAGGTTATTTATTAAAAAATCAAAGGTATTAATTAATAATTACATGATTTTTCTCTTTCCCTCTACATTGGAAACACATATGATTATCACAAGATTCACTGCATAAGAATGTGAAATTAGACCCAGAATCAGCTAACACTAACTCGGATAATCCAGATAGTACCTACTCAAAATCTTATAGATAATAAATAATGGAAAGGTAAACAGCAACATATCAACAGTAGAGCTAGTTGGCTCTGCAAAGATTTATGACATCAATACATGTATCAATTTCAATTCCAAAGAGGTAAGTGGCATCCTCAGGTTAAGAAATCTTGGCAGTAGCAGTTATCCTGAGATTCTTTTCTATTTTGAACTTCAAGCCCAATTTGACTATCAACTGCCCGAAAATGAAAATGCAAACAAATTACTAGAAGTTAAACAATGATATTTCTGATTATAAGATCCATATAAATGTAGTTTTTGTATGATTAGGCCTTTTTTATTTAATTTCTAGATATGGACCCATCTTGATACAATTTTCATAAATGGCCAACATGTTAGCGCCAGACCTTATGGCGCTGACATCTAATGCCACGTCAGGCATGGTGCGATGTAGGAGCCAAGCACCGCCATGTCAGCAGCAAGTCAGTGCCGTGGTGCTTGGCGCTGACATCCACAAGCATCATGCCAATACTGTAGTTTATGGGCCTATTCATATTGGCTTTTGCTGATGGTTTTTGGTTGCGGCTGATGAATAGTAGTGGCTGATAAATAGTAGTGACTGGTGAATAATAGTGCATTATGTAAGAAAGACGGTGCAACGAAAGGCACTATTGTGACTTATGGAATTATGATATAATAAAACACAAAGTACATTACAATATATGAAAGTGAAAAGTAGTAACTGATGAATAGTAGTGGCTGATAGAAACGGCTTATGGAACCTAGGGTGTTCGTATTGGTTTCTGCTTCTGGAAGCAGAAACTAATATGAACAGGCCCTATGACATTTTTCATTGGGTCAGTTTAATCAGGAGCTAGGGGGGTTAAAGTGCTCTGATGAGATTTAACTAGTTTAATTGAATTAAAGAATATTCAACTAGTAAATCTACTACTAAATTGCATTAGCGTTAACAAATCTGTGGCACAGAAGCAAAAACAAAATGTCCAGATAATTGGGAGTAAGGGGCACACAGATCATTTTTCATTCATGTGGTACCTCTGGTTGATAAGTGTCCGCAATCTAGAACTCTTCAGATTAGGAAACTGAAGCTTGTCACGGAATAACGGGTTAGCTTCAATCAGCTTCTTCAGTTCAACAAGCATTATTGCTCTTGCAGATTTTGTATCACCATACTTGGAGAGCTGCTCATTTTCCCTACCAAGACAAAAGCAGAAACCATTCACTGGGCAATCCAGCAACAGTTATAACCAAAACAATAATGGTAACAGCCTAATGTATACACGAATGCAAACACCAGGCTACCATTTTACCTAAAGTTCTCCAGAGTCAAAAGTTGTGTGATCTCCTTAAACAGCTCCTCATTGAAGGACGCGAAGACCTTCAAGTCCTTGACCAAGATTTCAACCGCCTTCGACCGATCATGCCTGGCAGCAAAGAAACCCCCAGTCAACAAGGCACTTCAGCATCTAAACTGCTGCAGAAACCTCTCCCCTCTGCAACTTACTTATCGAGGGCCTCGAGATACTTCTGTTTGCGGATCTCGAAGAATATCTTCATCGAGTAGCGGTTGTCGTCGACCTTGGTGAAGCCCCCGAGGTAGCGCTCCACCTCATCCCAATTCCCATTGATCACCTCGTCCTCAAAGTACTTCACGTTGAAGTAGAATCCTGACTCCTGCTCAAGCCTAACCAATGACAAGAGTTCCAACTGCGTAAGAAATTGATGATAATAGACAGACAAACAAGATTATTTTTGTTCTTTTCTGGTTTGAATCACTCACTTGTGGACAGTCTCCTTAAACTTTTCCTCATCGAGGAACTGCAGGATGAGGAAGACCAGCTCCCGGCTCAGAGATGACATCCTCCTTCCCAGCCTCACCCACCCAGGGGTGGATGCACCTTGTCTCCAATCTACCCTATCCTATGGGGACACAGCACAGGACCCCCACTGGACAAGAAGATTTGGAGTTGGATTTAGTTTTTGATTGCTCGTAGTCGCAGCAAATACCAGAATAAATTAGATCAAAGTGAGATCGATCCAAGCAAGTTAGGGCTTACCAACAGAAGAAATCGCTCCCTGTGGATCTCCTCTCCGCTCCGCTCCACGCCAGTCCAGTAGAGAGGAGGAGGAGAGTTTGAGGAGGCGTGCTTCGGTGGACGGAGGAGTGGTCGGCGGCGGCGGCGAAGATCGAGGGCTCAGCGGCTTCGGATTTGGGGGCGGCCAGGCTCGATCGCGAGAGGCACGAGGGAACCGGAAGGATGAGACTGAGGGAGGGGCAGCATGGTAAGTCAACAAATGGCACGGGGGAGCAGAATTTTTCTATTTAAGCCGACCAAACGATAATGGAATTTCGTGTATACATAAAGAAGAAGGGTAGTATTTCATAATTCATATGAAATGAAATATATGAACAGGTTGCCGAAGTTTTTTCTGATGTATCACAGCTTTCCAAATATATAAAATTACGCTAATTAGATTGTTTCTGAAAGTTATATCTCAATGACATTTACAAACAATATTTCCCGATTTGTTTGTTGCACCACCTTCAAGCCCAAATTCTCATCAAATAGATCTCCTAGATTAGAACAAAGATGTATGGTTTATGATCTACACATCAACACACACACACACACAAAGTTAGTCAACTTGCGAACAACATAAAAATTCACGTACCAAACGTAAATTTGAAAAGAATTAGATATATTTTCAAAATAGTGTACGCGATGAGATACAACTCAAAGCTTCGAATTGGGTTTCTACAGATCGGAGATATGGACAACGAGATCCAACCCTGAAGGTTTAGATTAGGTCCTTGGAAAGTTAGGCCTTATTTGAACCATGGGTGGGTTGTTTTGACTTTTAAGGGTTGTTCAGAATGACGATGGTTTATCGTTTTTTTTACTGTAGCTGATTTATTTTTTATTATAGTTGAGTTGACTTATTTGGATAATTAAATTTTAAAAATTAAAAAATATGTTAACCCATCACGAACAATGCAGAGGAATACAAAGAAAAAAAATAAAAAACGTAACAGTAAGAAAACAAAAGCCAAACGCAAACGCCGACTGAAAAGCCGTTTTGAGCGCTACCGTAGCCGGCTTTGATTTGTATGAACTACAGTAAATAACTTTTTAAACAGTATGTTTTTTAAGACGGGGTTAACAGAAATATTTTAGTAAAAAGTGTACTGAGTTTAATTGTACCGACCAAAATCGTATGTGACTATTTTCACTACGTATTGCCTCTTGCTAACGGCCAGAATTTAAAATTTTAAACCATAAACCACATACCAAAAGAACATACCCATATTTGGGCAAAAAAATCTAGCTCTTTTTTTTGCATCCAAATAAAAAAAACGACCAACACTTATATGAATCTAAACCAAAATATAGGTTATAACCAACACCTACAAATATCTTATCTATGTGCAGAAGGAAGCGGCCAAGCGGGTGTGTAGCAAGGATGGCTCCTAACGATGGCGACGGCCTTAGATGTGATTAACGAAGAGGCGCCTGATTAGAGAAGTCAAAGTGGAGTTGCGGAGGAGAAAATTATTTGGAAGCTAGGGCAGAAAAATAGAATCATACTATCTTTTATTTAGAGGTGTTTAATTGGACTTAATAAGTCATAGTTTATAACTTATTTTCATTGTAGCTGACTTATTTTACACTGGTAGCTTATTTATCATAATTAAAATTTAAAAAGAAAAAAGAAAAACATGCTAACTCATCACGTATAATACAAATGAATACGAGGAAAAAAGAACCGACAAAAAGCTCAAAAAAAGCTGAAAAAACAGAAAAAAATAAATTTTAGAAATAATAAAAAATAAATTAAAAGACAAAAATTTAAGCCAAGATGAACATACTTTTATCGAGGTGTTCTCACCTTGTGATTGATAAGCTTCAGTACTTATCAATCTGCTCATGCACTATTCGATCTGCTTCTCTACTTGTTGCCTGTGATAAGACCTGGGAATGTGATAGGTGATAAGTCCTGGGAATGTGATAGGTCATAAGTCCGACGGGACATAGTGGTGGGGTCCATCCGGGCCATTAATGCAAGGGAATCCGGGATGGATTTGCTTTTTAATGATGACCTTTCTCTCGACAACAAAAAAAATGCCTTTCAATGATCTGAAAAATAAATGTGCCTTTTAATGGCAAGAAAACAATAGAAGACAAAGATGCCTTGCAGGATAAATCTCGTATAAATGATCAATGTCTCTAGAGGCTTTTGAAAAAAAAAATGCGGCATATGACATATAAGTTCTGGAGTGTACCGACTCTCGAACAAAATAAATTTGATACAGGTGGCTGTGAGCGTGTTTGATTCTTATCCTCCCAAGAAATATTTTAGGATATTTTTGAAGAAACTTCACACATGTCATTTGAAAACTACGATTTTCTGTCTTTGTCCTTGCAAATCAAATGCTCTGATAGCGTGAAATATTTAAGATAATCACACTATGAATTTGATTAATTCAAGTCACAAAGGGTTACACATACATATATATAGCCTAGTATAGTTAATGGAAACATATGACTAATGTGAATATAAGACTAATGTAAACATAATATAATATTAATGTGAACTCAAGAGATTTAGCGCAAAATACGAGGAGGCGAGACGTTCGGTAACCAAAGGGTCAGGCAGTCTGAGCGTCAGCGATACGAACATTTAGGCTAGATCTGAACTCTATGAAGACAAAGGTAGTAAACCCTTTAGTGAAAATGTCTGTGAACTGTGATGGCGTCGATATACAAAGAACGTGGATATGATCGAGGACAATACGCTTCCAGTGGTGCGATGGCTCGTGCTCGCGGCCGACAGGCCGACGATAATGATTTGGCGTGATAATAACGGTAGACATGACGCTCGAAAGACCACGGAGGGAGGGTCATGTCGACAAGCGTGCCGCATCATGCCACAATGTCATCGGAGGAGGGGAGGCGCCAGAGAGATAAAAGGCAAGGCGGTGAAGTCCGAAGCCGGGGAACGTCGACGAGTCAACAGGGTGACGCAAATCGATCTTTGATTAGAAAAAAATGGAGAAAACCTGATCTGAAAATGACCGGAGAAAACTCTAATTGGTAGTATATCGGATAATCGACGACACGACTTAAACTACAAGTTGCACAGCCTCCGGAAGAGATCATGGAGACGAGATCATCTCTCAGGGGGCGGGGCGGCGGAAGCTGTGAAGGCGGCGGCTCAGGAGCGCCACCACTCTGACACCATGAGAATATAGAATATTTGGGGCAATCACGCTATGAATTTAATCGATTTAAGTGACAAAAGGTTACACATATATATAGTATAGCATAGCTAATAGGAACACATGGCTAATGTGACACATGACTAATGTGAACACAACACAAGATTAATATAAACTTAAAAGGTTAAGCATATAACACAAGAAGGCGAGGCGTTTAATAACCAAAGGGTCATGCTAACATACTTCTCTCCTAGTAGCGAGGCTAAAGTCAACAAATTTGTGCTTAAAAAGGATTGATTATACAAAATCAAATCACAAAGACGTTCATAGTATAATTTTTTCAGTGACTGATCTTATCTGGTCCTGTGCATATGGTCCTGGAGCATGCTCAAATTAGCGCCTGCTGCTGTAAGCAGGCGGGACCATATTTAAGAACCGAATCATCATCCAATAATCAAATTTTCAATGCAATTGCCTCTGTGTTGACGCCAATGTTTCAGGTTTGTTCATACTCTCCAATCAAGAAGTAACCAAATGGGCTTCACATGCCAAACCTGCCCATGCTCGCTCAGAAAGACAAACTGACGCGAAGCATGGATGCTTTCAATGATACAACACGAGAAAAGCGGTACATACTAAATATTTCTTAGATACTGATACACAACCTCCAGTACTCTCCGCGCCATGATTTACATCTGGCACTACTAGGCCAACAACCTCCACTTGATACTGTCACGCATACAATTCACAGTTGGCCTCCACTTGATACTGTCACGCATACAATTCACAGTATCTTTCACAAACAGAGAGACTTTTATTGCTCGAAATAGCTGGATGTCCTGCACAGATTGTTCACATCACAGAACATGAATGCACTCCTATCTTCATGTTCACTGTATAGCTGATCTCTTGGGTACAATAATCAATGGTGTACGCTAGGATACAGGCTTCGTGCAAAACTGCAAACTGCTTAGCAAAACCCAGAAATATTCAGACGAGAAAGAGAACTGGAAGAGAAAAAACTCTTGAGAGGGACTTGCGGTTCCAAGACAGGCGTTATGCCAGATCTGGTGCCAATGCAGGTGTACTGCTGGCAGAGCCGACTGGTTCTTGTAGGGCAAGGTTCAGTGGAAACATCTCGCATTGAGCAATCTGTGCCATCAGCTGGTCCATGAGGACCAATGCAGCCATGGACTCCACCATTGGAACAGCTACACAAGTAATGATGGGGAAAAAGATCAGACCATAGGGACTATTAAAAGTGATAAAAAGTAGGCATATTTTGATTGAAGCCATTACCCCGAGGAACAACACATGGGTCATGGCGACCCCTTGCTAAAAGTTCGACATCCTGATGCTCCCTTGATACAGTATTTTGTTTCCTCTGGAAAAGTGAAACGAATATGTCAGATAAATTACTATACGACTGTTCCACAAGTAGCAAGCCTGAAATGTTACCCATGTTAATGTAACAACCAAAATGTGCTACTATACTCCAATAGAAAAGTCAAATACATTGTCGTTGCACCAACTAAATATATGAATATTCATGGAATTTGCTGAAAAGTTTATTTTGTGACAAACTGCACCACAACATCATAGTGCTTATGATTCAAATATAATGGCGTGGCAATGGTTCCACCATTTTAAGGAAGCAAAGAAAGTTTTTTTTACGCAAAAAGAATAGGAAGTTTTTTTTAAAATGGAATATCTTACTCCAATTGTTGCTGTTGGTTTGAAAGCTACTTTGAAGTATATAATTTCACCATTTGATATCCCTCCCTGCATGCACATACAAGTTACAAATACTGAGTCATCACTGTCAAACTTCCAACTATATGTACTGAAAATGAACAATGTAACAGTAAAGCAATGGGTCATTAGGATAAAAACCTGTACACCGCCTGAACGATTGGTCCGTGTTCTCACATTTCCAGCCTTATCCATATAGAACTCATCATTATGCGCACTTCCAGTGAAGTCAGTACCTGGGCACAAGCTATCAGTTCTTAGGCCAACTGTAAAGTAGGCGTCATACCCTCTCGACTATTCGCAAACAATATTACAACTAATTTTGTGCAAATCAAAGTCATCACCTGCAAATCCACTACCGATCTCAAACCCCTTGCTTGCAGGAAGAGAAAGCATAGCTTTTGCTAGTTCAGCTTCAAGTTTGTCAAATACAGGAGAACCAAGCCCCTAAAAATTATTGTTACTCCAACCATATCAGTTAGCAGAACTCAAATAAGATTTTTTTTTTAATGATTGATCAAACTTCAAACATATGATGCAGTCCAAACCATGGCAGTCACGAGTAGAGAATACATACACAGAAATTATTTGGTTTTTAAGTTGGAGAACACACACCGAAATCAACATAACTGTGGAGTCTCAATACTTACACGAGGAACATTTCTTGCAATGCATGTGACCACCCCACCAATCGAATCCCCTCTAACTCTTACTTTATCAATTGCATCTATCATCTTCTGTGCATATACTGGATCAGGACATCTAACAATGTTGCTCTCAATCTGTAAAATTTCAAAAAAAAAAAAGAGGATAAAATTCAAACGCCTATTGAAACTATCCAGCAATGTTGGAGTGAAAAGGGTGGGAACTACAGACCTGGTCCATGGTTACAGCTTCGTAATCAACTGCATCTTCTGGAAGTACAACTTGATGCACTTTGGAAACAAATGCCAAGATCTGCAGGTAAATATTCTTCCACTATTAAGGTACTGGAGGATTATTTTATCAAGAGAAAGATGACCACAGAATTTGCTCTTTTGGAGTGGAAATAAAAAGGTAAAAGAAATCATTCTATTCACCGTAGCAGAATAGTTGCATTATTGTGGATTGCTATGCAACAGTACGCTGGATCAAACTATATAAGCAACACAATTCTCAAGATTTAGGTCAAGCAAGAAGCAGGATAAAAGCAAAATATGGAGGGGCTATTTAACAGGAAAACTACTGTGCCGACTGGTTTCATTACTCATTTGTAAAACCCAAATGGCCAGATGTCAATACGAAAATTAAGACAAAAATTTTAAATGCATGGGCATATTTAGGGTGAATCCACACGCAGGTTTTCTTTTCTAAATGTTGAATTGTTTATGGACCAGTAACCAGGCCAATTACCATGCTTGAATACAAATGTGGAATAATTAAAGTAAAAAAGTGCCAAGTAGGACCACACCTCTACTCCAGATTTGAGCTTAAGAATTTTCTTTGCAAGAGCACCTGCAGCTACCCTTCCAATGGTTTCTCTTGCCGATGACCTTCCACCTCCCTATCATCAGTGGGCAGAGAAAGAAGTTTAATTCAAATGTTCAAGTAAGCAAAACATTTGGCACATGTGAAGTAATAGGAGAAAAAGTACAACTATTAGTGGCTCGAAGTGATAGCTAGTCTACACTTATTATATGTACATGACAAAAGGTACCTGCACAGCTCTAACACCGTATTTGAAGTCATAGGTTGCATCCGCATGGGAAGGTCTGTACGCCTTAGCCATCTCACTGTAATCCTGCGGAACCGAATATGATTATTGTTGAAAAGTTGATCTGAATTCATACCGTGTCCGTGTAGGACACTTCATTGCCTCCTGCAAGACGTAGCATGACAGGTGTATGTGCAATTTGTATCAGACGTGATACCAATCTGTAGTAACGGACTCTGATTCGATTTTCTCTCCATGTAAGACTCGATTCCCTCATCCTATATATGTACCCCAGTAGTCCATAGGAAGAAGAGCTCCATAAGAAGCATTACATTGTAATCTTTCTTCATTATAGTGATTGCCTTCGAGTGTCGTGGTTTTTTCCCGCAAGGGTTTTCCACGTAAAAATTCGTGTCACTAGTCTCTATTTTTTCCGTGCATTATTTACAACAATTATGAAACAAAGAGATAATACTAGCAATTATTTCCCTTCTAAATGTTCAGATTCCATGGTCTATAGTTACTACAAAATTTACATGAAGAGCAGTAAACACTTACACCCCCTCTTTGATCTGTGTTTGGGACGAAAACATGAATTGGAGTCCCAGTGGTCATTCCTGCAGAAAAAACCCACCAGCCCTGTCATGCCGCTGAGACAAGAGAATGCATTCTGATTTCAACATAAAATTTCACCAAGAAGGCACCGTACCTTCCTGTGTCCCTGAAAGAATTTTGCAAGTATCAGTCTCCTTTCTCGGGGTGGTTATTCTGCTCTGCCCTGGCCGCCTGTAACAATCAACCTTTCACATTAGTGAAAACCATAACAATCAACCTTTCACATTAGTGAAAACCATGGAAATAATCTAATAATCATATTGAGGTTATCAGAAATGCATTTGCAGAATTCTAATTTTGGCAGCAGCTGGTTGTCATTGTGAAATTAATGAAATCTGGAAGAACCACCGCACCTTCGATCGAGTTCTACTTGCATGTCCGCCTCAGTGAGTGGGATTCTGGGTGGACAACCACTGATTACACAACCAACGCCACCTCCATGAGACTCTCCATAAGTTGCAACCTGGAAGTGGTTCCCGAAGACATTTCCAGCCGCCTTCACCTCTGTTCTCCAATTTCAGGTTACCATCCATGATCCAAAAACGAGAAAGAAACAGCAGTCATGTTGAAGATTACGAGTCCATTTTCAGAGCATCTTTAGACTTACATACAGCATACAAATTCATGATGCCACTCAAATGCAAAAAACAGCAACACTAAAACTGGTTATTGTCATAATCCCCCAGATCTAAAACAGCCAATAAACAGATAACAATGAACCCAATAATAAACTCTTCACTAGGATCTAACGAAGCGTTCCATTATGTTCTTTCAAATTACCCCTACATAAATACAACTAAGACGCACCCATGGCATGCATAAAAAAGACGACTTTTCTGCAGACAACAATTCACAACCCCTCTTCCCCATGCCACCAACTAGGGATATACTCTGAGGGGCAGCCGGCCAAGTAATTCCCAGCTCCCGTAACGGAGCAAAATGCAATCAAACTTTATCCCAATTCCAATAAACGGGGAAGACACAGCGACGCGCAAGAAACGATTTTAGTAACAGGAGTTCGGGGAGCAGACGGACCTAGGCGAGCGGCGCGGCGGCGGCCGACGGAGAAGCAAAGCGAGGCCGGGGCGGATTCCGGAAGGGCGCGGAACCCTCCGCGGGCGAGGAGGCGCGAGGGCGCCCTGGCGGCCACCGGCTGCGACGTGGGCGCCGCGGACATTGGAGGGGTGGTTGGTTTCGGTTTGGTTGGTGAGGCGAAGTATGGGAGGGAGGAGAGCGCGGCTTTAATACACGACGGGGGTCGTCACCTACCCCTTGCTCCGGCCGCCCGGGCTCTTCATTCCGTGGCGTGCTACACCTACGACCTCCGGTCCGGTTCAGGCGGTTAGTGACACACTTGACCGAGGTCCGAGGGCCGGTTTTTGGGGAAAATTGGACACTGTTGGACCTGTGCAACTCCAAAATTCCATATTTGGCCTCCGAAGCAAAAAAATTCTAAAACTGGACCCCTTTTGAGCGCGAGACCACGGGAGGCCGACACGTGGCGATGCGTGCGATGCGGTACCGCACGCACCGCATTTGCTCATCCGGCCGTGCGGTACTGCATCGCACGACGGCCGCTGCGCGCCCCGATCCGCGTAACCTTGGCTCCGACCTTGGCTCCACAGAGTCGTGCGGCGAGGGAGGCAAACGTGCGCTCGGGACGGCGCGCGCGCGAGGCGACGCAGTCGCCGGGCGGTCGTGCGATGCGCACGCACGGCGGATGAACAGCGGCGCGATCGCGGCGTACTGCATCGCACGATCGCCACGTGTCGACCTCCCGTGGTCTCGCGCTCAAAAGGGGTCTAGTTTTGGAATTTTTTTGCTTCGGGGGCCAAATATGGAATTTTGGAGTTACACAGGTCCAACGGTGTCCAAATTTCGTTTTTGGGCGGCCCCTACTTGTTCATAAATAGCTTCCAGGAAAATCTCATTCTTATTTATGTCCTAAAGGAAGAGAAAAAGTTATAAAAATAAGTTCTAAAGTAAAAGGAAAAAAACTTTAGACCGGTTCAACTTAAGTCATTTTGAAGGGATGGCTTCTCAACTAAAAACCATCCGTAAAAAACCAAAATAAAAAAGCTACAGCAAAAAATCATCACCAAAAACCATTTTGAATACCCCCTTAGCTGACCGACACCCACGGCCTTTGGCAAAGGTTTTGGTGCCGCTCCATCTGGTTGTTGGCTGCGACTTCTGGCTATTGGCTAAAATTACACTGTAGCGGCTGTTAGTTTTTACTGAGTAATTTAATTAAAGAAAAATAAGAAAAAATCATTATATATTCAAGGACAATACAAAAAATAAAGGGGAAAACAAAAGCTAAAAAGCCAAAATTAGAAATCAATACATTCAAAGTAGCTTTAATTTAAAAAACCCAGAAGTTAAAAAAATCAAAAACCGAAACCGTTTGAAACGACGCCACTCAGCTCTCTTTTGTCATTGCAAAACAACCGTTCACCTTCACCCACTTTCCGTAGCCAATCCTACTGCAAGTACAACTCATTGCTCGCTGCAGCTCGCAAGGGTATTAGCTACTTATGGATTCATAGGTAGATAAACCTCATACTGACGCCATCCTCAGCAAACCGGTCTATTTATCCTTTTCAGCCCATATAGCATTCTAATAAAAAGTAAGCTCACAAGGCATGTAATACCTGAGGCCCAGCTCGACCCAGCCCAGCCCATACTTGTGCTTGTATAAAAGAGAGTGAGAGTCAGTGGAGGAGTAAGAATCCAATTTGCTTTTCTCCTCCCCGTGCACTCTCCTCTCCATTCGTCTTCGCCCCCATGCTCGTCCTGCTGTTGCTGCTCCCACCGTGCCCACGCTGCCGGCGCCACCACTCCCCCGGTTGTAGCTTGCCATCTCCTTTTTTCCCCTGCAGCTTCCGCTGCTGTCTCTGCTTGCCGCCGCTGCCTGCTGTCGTGTGACCCCGCGGATGCCAAGCGCCCTCACCCTGCGCTAGAGCTTGCCGTTGCCGCCTTGTAGCTAGCCGTCGCTCCCTACTCCTCCCGGCTGCTCGCCACGCGAGGAGGCAAGGGAGGGCCCGGGGCCGGTTGTGAGGGGAGGAGGGGAGAGCCGGGCGCCAGCCGAGAGAATAAAAGGAGCTGCCGGCCGTGGAAGAAGAAAGGAGAGGAGGAGGGGAGGGAGTCGCCAGCGTGGAGAAAGGAAAAGGAAGGGAGAGGGACTGGGCGTGAGAAAAAAGGAGGGGGAAAAGGAAAAAGAAAGAGGGAAGAAAGAGAAGGAAGGAGGAAGCAGCTGGGTGTGGAAAAAAAGAAAGAGAGAAGAAGAAGAAAGAAGAAGAAAGAAAAGAGAGAGAAAGAAAGGAAGAGAAAAAGGAAGAAGGAGGGAAACAAGAAAAGGGGGAAGTCTGATCCGATGTTAGATCTGTCAGATACGGTTAAGGAGTGATAGATCGCGGCCTGATCCAGTCGTCGGGGTTAGGGTAACGGTTCGAAACCCTCTTTCGTTATTTACTAATTATTGCATAAATTAGTATGCCAATTAAACGCGGGATAGTGGGAAGGTGTCCGGTGATAGGGAGATCAGCTATATTGGGTTTATACGTAGGAGCGACATTATTTGCTTGCATGTGTATGTATTACGTTAGCAATAAATTGAAATAATCAATACTTGTTCAGGTAGCAGTTTGAGTTTGGTACCGTCCACGCACCGTCCGCTAGGTTAATAAACAAGTGCATGGTAAAACAATGAATTATGATGAATGCATGCTATTTGTGTTTCCATGCTATGATCTAAAGTATTTGAGAGATGATGTATATGATTATGTGTTAATCATATCTTGAGAAATACTGTTTATGATTAAACATCCTCATTTGAAGAATATTGCATCATGTAAAATGCATAAGAGTCAAGTCGGTGAGAAATTCTTATGACTAGTCCGAAGTGCTCTTGGATAAGTCCTATAGAGGTAGGCACCTCAACGGGATGGAGGGAGAGGGTGATATCGACGAGTGTATCCTCCGCTATACTGGTATAAGCTACAGTTACAGGTACATTGCATTGCATAAAAAGAGATACAGATAATGATACAGTTATAGATATTCAATTTATACTTTACAATTATAGATGCATTGTATTTTATTGCATTGCATAAAAAGTGATATAGACAGTGACACAGTTACAGTAGATTTGATTTACAGTTCACAGTCGTAGAATTGATTTACCATTTACAGTTATGGATTTACAGCATAATCGTAGAATCGATTTACAGTTTACAGTTATGGATTTGTGTTGAAAATCACAGACATAGAGTAGATTGAATTGTTATATTGATGTTATTGGTTTATCGTGTGCTTGCTGAGTCTTCAGCTCATCCTTGCTTTGTTGTTTTTTTAGGGTGATCTGGAATGTTGGCATGCATAGAATGGAAGTAGTTTCTTTTGCACGGCACATATGAAATAACCGCTTAGTTCCCCACTGAGCGTTATGTTTAATCTTTTGTTAAGAAATTTATGTAAATTTCTAGTTAAAGTATGTTTTTTTTGGAGAACGGATTCTTCTATTAGTACAGATCTTATGCGTTAACTCTGTGGCTCACCTATGTGAATAGTAAGTGTGTGATGGTAGCATCTTGAGTCCTATAAAAGGTCAGGGTGTTACAAGGCAAAACCAGTAGATTATCAAACCGAACCGGCCTGATTCATAGCAGACCGGTCGGTTCATCAGGCCTAGCCGCTTAGCCACGGCTGGTGACGATCCAACGTCTGAACCAGCCAGATACTGTGATTTTGACTTGGATTCTGACCTCGCGCGCTCGGGGGATCCGACTGGTAACAGCTACCAACCAAAGACGCCATGCGTTGCAAAGACCTGCAATAGATAAACCAGCACTAGTCTAAACAAGTCGTTTTTCACGGTCGCCTGCGCCCATTCCCATCGGTTTTTCTACCAGCAGCAGCCAGAGTGCCAGGCGGTAATGGAGTTTAATAAATCTCCCATTTATCACGCGTTTAGTTTGATCTTACCACTCAGAATGTAAGTTTGAAACGTGATGCCAACGACAGATAAGGACAGGCCATTGCAAACGATTTGGCCATGTCGTAAGTTCTTCCATGAAAAACTTACGATAATCTTCAGTGATAACAGAGAAGGTATCATCATCAAGGTAAAATGTAACAGGAATCATGACTGTACAAATCTGGAGTCCACCTTCTGTTCCCTTTTTCACCTGATGGAGGAAGCCAAGCAGGCATGAGGCATCCTCCTGCTACACTTCTTCAGGTGGCTAATAGCACACGCATGAATGCATGAGATGTATACAGCATACCCACTCCTCTTGGCATCTAAGACTCCCACAGAAGTCAGAAAGCCATATGATGCCAGAAGCTTACATGCTTACATACACTACAGGTAAACACCAGTAACATCCCCCATGCTCAAGCGAGAGAGCAACCTGCAGGGAAGGCCGCAATCTAGAAGCATATAATGTTTTCATGCTGCTTGACATCGATTGCAGCTACACCTCTTCCTGATGCGGTGGCGGCGTTGGAGGTGGCACCGGTGGTTGGGGTGTCTGCTGCTGCTGCTCTTCAGATTTGTTGTTGGCTTTAATCTCGAGCAGCCGCTCAACGGGCTGACGGCAGATGGGGCACCGAGTGGTCTCGTACCTCAGGACCTTGGCACACTCACTGCACATGCACTGTAGCAAAAAGAAGTAAACGTCAGGGTTTACTACAGATGCTAATGCGGAGTCAGTTGTCAAACAGCTCAAAGTACATGGAAATGGCTGGCAAGTGGCAATCAGTAAATTAGTGTAGACTTTTCTTGGTTAGCAATTAGAATATGAAACGTCAAAGATCATGCTTGGTAAGAATACATAGTATAATTGTATAAACAGCATAACTTTCTGGGGTTCATCATCTTCTTCTTTTTCCCTTTCCAAAATACCATTAAAAAAGCATTCATAGCTTACTTTACTTCAATCATGGATCATTAATGCTGCACATAAACTAGTCCTTATATAGATTGGAGACTTACCATATGCCTACATGGGAGGACAGTAGTGTCCCTTGGCTCTGAGAGGCAGATAACACAT
The DNA here is from genome assembly GCA_036346265.1 of Melocanna baccifera. Lineage (NCBI taxonomy): Eukaryota > Viridiplantae > Streptophyta > Magnoliopsida > Poales > Poaceae > Melocanna > Melocanna baccifera. Next base: position 7,854,402 of record CM070682.1, read on the forward strand.
TCTTTCCCAGTATCATTCGCATCAGCATCATCTTCCACCGAGTTTCCTATTCCATATATTTCCTGCAACTCATACCTAGTTCCATTGACCCAAAGGATCTGACTAACAACTCGTACTTGGTAGTCCCCATTTTCTTTCTTTTCAAAGACAGCCTGTGTGATCTGTGAGTTACGAGTTTTTGTCTTTTGTTCTTTCTTTTCAAAGACAGCCTGTGTGATCTGTGAGTTACGAGTTTTTGTCTTTTGATCTTCCCCTTCCAATCGTTGATCAACAGACAATGCTGTTTCAGCTTTAACTGCAAGTGGATATACATCCATGTCTCCCTGCTTCAATAACTCAGGTTCATTAAACACTGAGAAGTCGATTCCTGTCCCTGAAGGTTGCCTGAACTTTTGACCAAGGCCCTCTTTGAAGCTAACAGTAACAGGTTTAATAAGGTCTTCTTTCACTGCTGTGAGCTTGCAGTTGAGCTCTTCCTTTGAAAAGAAGTAAACAGTCATGCTGTTCAAGGAATTAGATCAAGAAGAATTGGTAAATCACCTTACATAACAGCAAGAATAAGGCTTCTTTGTTTGTGATGCAGAAATTTTGGCTGCAATGCTGGTCTCATGCAACATGGATAGTACGGTGATAACTATATAATAAACAGCAATGCAGCTTTAGCACAAGTAAGGAACTACAAATTCCCTACAAGTGTATCGGTATCACATTTGAAGTAAGGATATTTTGTAAATAAAATGGTTTTAGCATTAATTTAGTCATAATTCCAGAATTGATAATTATACGAAATATATGATTCCGAGTAAAGAATAATGACAAGAGCATAAAAAAATTATCGCATGATAATAATCTAATCTCAAGTCATATATAATCGAAATCATATCAACTAGAGCAAGTGATTGACAATACTCAATTAACATATTGCTCAAATTGAGATTTAAAATTTACTGTTTCAGATGTTGGCTGCACTTGTATTAGACCATGGCCACCTCAACACAAAGGCTTTAATTTACTAATAGTGTGACAGTAATACCACAAATGAACTAGATATGGAACTGTTCTACTTACCAAACAATTAATTGACAAGATATCTAAAAGATACTTAATAAACAGCTAACAGGAGTTAACAAATGCTGAAAATTAACAACAAAAGTTAAGAGACAGCAAGCTAATTATCAAAAATCAATGGATTGTTCTACAACAGTGGTAATGAATCAAAGACTGCCAGCCGAACCAAGAGAGATTATTGACAATAGCAGTTCAATGCCTAGAACAACTCAATTACTATCACACTATTCGAACATGGCCTAATCCTCATCGAACAATCACAAGATCACCATTAATCATGTCAATTCCCCCAATACCAGTGCTTAATCAACTGAAAAGAACAGATATGAATCTACACTAGTATGGGTATGTGACAGAATATTCAATATGCAACCGAAGGCCCCACATAACGCACAACATAGATCGCACTCAAAGCTACCTAGAAGAAGCTTGGCTAGGCACGTTGAGGATGATGCCGACCCATAAAACATATCGCCGCCGCTTGAACTGCAATCACCGGCGTGGTTCTTGGAGATACAAAGCTGTCTTCCCACAATAAGTGAGAAGTCGAGGTATTGAAGAATGCCGCACAAGATTGAAGCACAAAACCGAACGTCTACAGTACTCGGAAGAGCACACCCACAGCAAGGTCTTGGCCAAGACAAGGTCAAAGCCAACCACACACCACCGGCCATAGAGCGTGCAAGTCCAGCAAGTAGGGGTGAAAATGGATCGGATAGTGTCCAAATTGCATTCCTATTTGTATTTGTAAACGAATATGAAACCGAATATTCTCGATTACGAATACGAATCGAATATCTACTCAATTCGATCGGATCCAGATATCCTCATAACTTATGTAGTATGAAGATATTAATAACATTTTATCTTCGTACAATCACGCTTAATCATTCTAATTCATTTACTTCATCTAAAGAAACACGATTACACGTTCAATTAAAAAAAACGTGCCCAACTAATTAGTTGTATTGTAATAAAACATGCATATTGCTTCGTCGAATACGGATACGGATAGTCTGGATAAAATTACTTTTGGACGGTAAAAGTCCATACCATATTCGCATCCATACTTTTTATGCGAATTCGAATACAAATAGGATAGAAATTGTTAATTGAATAGAAAAATATATACCATATTCGTATCATATGATCTTATCGAACATGGTAACCGAATAATATAGATAATTCGTATCCACTTTTCACCCCTACCAGCAAGGACCCGACACCGACGCCGCCCGTGCCCCAACTCCGCCCTCACTGAGGCTGGTCAAGGGCCTCAAGTTGCTAGAGATGAGCCCGGGACTTAATCTGCTACCGCCACAGCTCACCGAAAAGGTTTAGAAGCATTATTGAATATTTGAGAACAAAAATGTTTGGTCAAAAACAGACAATGTATTCATCATTTCCAGATAAACTAAAACTTGACAGACTGGCTTTACTTGCCTCAACCAACATCAGGCGACAACAGATTATTCACTTCTGACCAAGAATGGATGGGTTGTAATTTGCAAAAAAAAGGTGATGAAATATTGAAAACGGTAGAGTAATTGAAGGCATAATGGTTTGAAATGTAATTCCAAGGATGTAAACATGTTGATTTAAAAAATAGAATATATTATTGAGCCTACAGTAACAACCAGCAACCGACTATAACAGTAGAGATTATGTACGCCAAAAACTTAGATACATAACTGATGCCAAACAATCTAGGCAGGTACAGGAAGGACAATATAAAGAATGAATTGACATCAAATTTCAAACCTTTTCACCAGGCAGGAACTTCCCAAATGTAGTGTTCAATCTCCAGACTGGCAGCTATTTAGGTTAATCAATTACCGAGAGAATTCACATATGCAATCTAATGATCACTTTAGATCATTGGGACTTGATCAGAAGGTGAGACTAGCTAGACCTCAATGAGTAATTACAGTGTTATCAATCATGGCGTTTTTGCTAAGGACCTCCGAGAACAATGGCTAAAGTAGCGGCAGATGTTATACATGGCTTTCTACTAACTTGTTTGCCATAAATCAAAGCAACTGAAGCAGAATCCTTTGCAAGGACCAGGGGTAGCAACTAGAAAGGATACTGCAATAGATAAGATAACCAAGGTCTGAGGACTTAATAGTAGCTTCGATGTTCTCAGAGAATAGTGTTGTAGAAAAAGACCTTTTGTACAGTTTTCTCTAGTTTCTTTTACTCGTTATGATCAAGAAAGGGAATTGACCATCCATAAACAAACGGAGGTCAAAGATCTTTGAAATGAAAATTCCCACCCTCAAGCACACGAAAGCATCACCGTCACAACATGCTAATTCCTCAAAGCATCAACAATCAACATCAATATATCAAACCAACCAATTAAAATTAGGACATTTTCCACCCATATCATAAGTAAGTGACTAGCAGCAAAGGCGCTTATCTGCGCATACATAAAATAGCACATATGTTTGATGTAAAAAAGAACTAAAGATTCACCTTCCGGCGACCGTGGCGTCGAAGGTGAAGGCGACGAGGAAGCGACCAGGACACTTTTCATCGGGCTCAATCCGGAGCGTCTCCTTCTTGAGGTTGACGTCATTGCGGATGGTGACGGCCTTCTGGTGCTCGACGTACGGCGTCGGCATAGGCGGCTGGAGTCCGTAGGGGTACCGCCCAGCACACCCGGGGTAGTGGTGGGAGTGGGCCGAGGGCGGGAACTCCCCAGCGGCGGCGTTGGGCGGCGGCGCGGCGGCTCTATGGTGGTGGTCGTACGGCGCCGGGAGGGGCACCGGCACGGACGGCGGCGGCGGCGGGTAGTAGGTCCCGTATTGCGGATAGTACTGCGGTGAGTTGGGGTTGGGGTACTGGGGCGGGTAGGGCGTGGCGGCCGCGAACACGTAGCGGTTAGGGGCTGCCTCCGGCGGTGCCTGGTGGTGGTGGCCGTGGCCATGGCCGGAGCCCCGACGGCGGTGACCAGGGGCGCCTCCTCCACCGTTGCTACCCGTGTTACCCATCTCCTTGCGCAGATCGACGCGGAGAGCTCGGAAACGACGTCAAAATTGGATCTTGAGGCCAGGGGACATCAAAGTTGGAGACGGCCTCTTATGTTCTTGAAAAATGGAGACTAACGAGCCAAAAAAAAAGGAGAAAAACCTTGGGAAACTTCCGAGGATCAGAAGCTGAGGGAGCAATGGAATCGGATCCCCGGGCAAATCGAAATCGATGAGCAAACTCACAGCTCGAGCGATTCGATCGGGGTTGGGGGAAGAAAGAAGCGATACGGGAACGACGCTTGCTCACACTTATTTGCTTTTCTGTCTGTATTTTTGGGGTTATAATCGAAGGTTGCGCGTAAAGCACCACTACCGTTCTCTCATGCTTTTGAACTGTTTGCATATTTTCTGTGTCTATATGCGCCGCTCAAGTTAATTTTTTTTCAACTTCAACTTTTAGTTTCAACTTTTTTTTACTATTTACTACACTATCCACTAACTCAGCTACAGTAAAAAAAGGCAGCTACAGTGAAATTTCAGCTAAAAGCCAAAAGCCATCGCTAAAACGATCACCCCCTATATCTAGTAACCATCTAGATAATCATTCAAATTTTATAGCTTTTAAATTAAAATCTATTATTTCTTATTCTATTCTGAATGAAATAATTCTCTCTCCTATCCCTTGACCCATCGCCTCCCACCTTGTGTCCCTAACCCCGCCGCCCCTCACCCCAACCTTGCCGTCGCCTCCCCCTCCACGCCACCCCTCCTTGTCACCGTCCCTCCATGCCGCCACAGCAGCTCCGCACGCCTCCCACCACCACCCCTGCCCCCTCCTCCACCACCCACGGTCAGCGATGCTCTTGCCACCTCGTCGCGCCGCCTCCTACCCCTTCCCATCGTGCCCCCTTCGTCCAACCTAATAACTAGTACCTTTCGCCGCAGTCGCCTTCCGACATCACCCATCATCATCCTACCCTGCTCGTCGCCCCCACCGTCACCCACCATCATGCCACTGCCCTTGACCTCCCTCTATGCCTGGGGGAACATGTTGCCCATCATTTTCCTGCACCTACTTCCTGCACCTACGACTGGCTCAAAGTTATGAGCCAACCTCGTCAGCCCTCCATCATCCCTAGAAAGACTCCCTGAAGCTTCAACCACAGTGGTTGTCACCGCCTCGATGACAAACTTCTTTCTATCTGTTTCACTGTCAAATGCACTCCATACGCACCTCCTGAGCTCAGTGAGACCCATCTCCCTCAACTCCAGAGCCTAGATCACAGTTCGTCCACAAATTTGTACGTCCACCTCGTACGACCCAGCCCGTACGACACCCTTCACGTAAAACACGAACAAATGTACTATATCTGACATCACATAGTTAGCACCAATGCAAACAAAATTCACTTATTTCTAATGATGCTAAATACAACTAAATATAATACAAAATAATCATGCATATGTACATAGCTGAACTATCAATTATGCCTATGACCAGGCGCTTATATGCATGGATACGTGTACACACATATATGCATGTATACATTACACAATTCTACAATTTTATCATCATTTCCTATAATTTTTTAATCGCATTAGAGCAATATATTGTGTGCACAGGCACACGTGTATATGTATATACATATTTCATAAATTGCGAAGGCACAGAGAACACTAAAAATGGGCATGTTCTTTTTGGTTTTAGCTTATAGCTGCATCTTATGACTTTTGGCTGTTCACAAGAGAAAGTATAGAGAGAGAGACTCATTTGAGATTTTGACCAATATAAATAAAGTTGTTGCAGTGTCTACTACGATTGACTTGCATACCATACCTTAAAAAGACCCCCTGTTTGAAAGCTAGGTACTGTAGAAAGTCTAATTACTATAGAAAAGAGCATTTTAGAAGCTGAAAAAAGAGACCCAATAATGGTGTATATTTTCTTCAGCTATTTACAAAGCACCATCATTATTTCCACTAATACATCGTTAATATGGCTAATTATAAAATACCATCTGCACAACATAAATATGTATGTCAACTAAACATGGTTATCAAGCGTATTCCATACTACCAAACCACCGTTATGCTAATGAAATGCTAATGACATATTAATCACATTGCTCGCATGCAAATGAAACATACCTGTTTTTTAGGATCGTACCGGATCTACACTCTTTTCATATGCGAAATCTTCTAAATCATAGCAAAACCACCTCGAAACACTATTTGAAACTATCTTCTACTCTCTATTTCTTTCTTCTCCCTTAATTCTTTCACTCGGTAGGGAAGAAACTCAATTGTGGGGATTTAGATAAGAGGGCAGAGAGCGACGTGAGCCATTTTATACGTGTGTCAAGGCGTTGGCTTCTGACAAGGGTACGTTGGTGCATGCGAGTCTGGGGGTGAACTAACCCCTGCTGAATGCTACTGCAAAGCTGTCACGTCGGTTGACCACCTATCGAGCCGCGTCGTGTCAGGCGCCTACCTACCAAGCTCCCATTACTTGGTAGGGGCTGGCTCGCCCTACCGAGCCAGGGTAGCTCGGCAGGCCAACGGGCCCTGCTGTCTACTGTACGCCTAGCTTTCCTGTCACACTCGCCCAAGCTGTCACATCGGGCTGTACTGTTGAGCTCTAGTAGCGCGACAGGAGACACATGTCGTGTTTTGAGCCTGACGAGTTTGGGAAGGGGCTATATTTGCAAAAACGGATGCCCAAAGTCGAAATTGAAAAAAATCGCTATAGTGCAATATATGCAAACAATTTAGTGCTTTTTCTAGTGGTTAAGGTTTGGCTCTTGCGAAGATATGTAATTACTGCTAGGTCCCCTGTGCTTTATATTTTACCATTTGGATCTTGTTTTTAACGTGCGAGCATGAGTGGTGTAGCTAGAAATTCAAAGGAGGTAGGGCGAACTTCTAACCACCATGTGTACAAACCTTTTGAGTTAGATTGAAATAATGATTAGTGGTAAATACTTACATGGTTGGTATTTTAGGGTATGTTCATATTAGTTGCGGCTGATACCTTTTAACTGAAAATAAATAGTAGTGGTTGAAAGAAGTAGATTTAAGAATGAGGGGTGTGAGCGGTGGGAAAATTAAAGAAGAGATACGTGTATGAGACAAAAGAGGGAGGAGCATGACGTGTGATGCATCTGTGACCTTCTATATTATCTTTGGAGCCAAACAGAAGTAAAAGAAGTGGAGAAGCTGTTTCAAGAAACCTGTTGTTCATATTGGTGTCTATCATTGGTGAGGTTGGATAAGCCATATCACCTAGACCAATGCTTTATCCTTCAAATGGTATGGTACGCCATTTTCAGTGCTCGCAAGTTTTGTTTCAGATTAGGATGTGCTTTTCAACCATGTGATACGATTGATGTCATGTAACATTTGTCGAATGATTCATGCTTAAGTTTAGTAGGCATGTGCATTGGCTTAGATTGAGCTTATTTTCCAAGGTATCTCTTGAGTGGTACGAGTACTTTTTTTTTTAACTCGTGTTATTTTTCTATGAAAAAAATTGTTGTACATAGTTCCAAAAGTGCCTTTGCTGCTAGTTAGGAGATGAATGGAAAATGTTCTAAATTGGAATTATTCATTCCATATATTGATGTTGATGGTTCGACGAATTAGCGTCTGCTGTGGGTGATGCTTTCGCTTGCGATTTTGACCTGCATCTCTGTACCAATTGACGATTACTGCCAACGCTTGAGGGTGGAATTTCTTATCCATTCTTTCCAGAGCCTCTTTGCCAAAAAAACCCCTCCGTGATCAAGAACACTGTAATAATTGAATGAGACTTATGTAACATCACCTTCTGATCAAGATCCAATGATCTAAAACTACCATAAGCTTAAGCTTGCATATGCGAATCTCCATGCCAGTTGCTAACCTGGAAATTGGAGGGGCTAGTTGTCAACTTTGTAACAATTTTACATTTCCTTTTAAGATTTTGGAAAGAGGTTTTTGTAGTGGGAAGTGGTAGGGGCCAGGTTCAAGCCGAACCAGAGATGTCCCTATTCTGCCTAGGGTTTATTTATATTGGTTTTAGTTTCTAACTTCTACTTAGAGAATCCAAAGCTAATAAAATGATTTAGTTTTTATAAACAGCTTCTATAAGGTACCACTTTGCGTTTTTGTATATTATAATGCACTTTATATTTTATTATGTCACAATTTCGTAAGTTGTATAGTGGTTCGTGTTGCACTGTCTTTCTCACATAATACACTTAATAAAAAGCCAAAAGCCAATACAACGTTTCAGTTTTTATAAACCACTCAAAAATTATTAATAAAAGCTAATACAAATAGACCTTACCTAGTGGGCTTCAGATTATTAAGACCAATACATAATTACATATACCTTTAATTTGGAATAAAGCTTGTGGACAATGCACGGCACAAATGCTAATAATTGGACGTACTCGATGTCATTGGTAGTACAGTTCCGCGAGTCGATGGATGGGATGGATGATTAAACATGGAACTGTGGATGTTAGTATTTTGTCAGGTTGCTTTGTCGTAGCATGTTAGGGAGTGATCTTTTGGTTTTTAAAAGCTTCAGCTTCTAATTTCAGCTTTTTTTTATTATTTACTACACTATCCACTAATTCAGTTACAGTAAAAAAAAGTCAGCTACAGTGAAATTTCAGCTAAAAGCTAAAAGCCATCGCTAAAACGATCACCCTCTTAGTATTTCATGTACTTGGCTTGGTTAGCATCCAAAGTGGAGTTAAGGCCCTACTTGACTAGATGAACGCTTGCTATCGGACGATCAACCACAAAGGGGACAAGCCTGGAACCCAAAGCAATCGATCACAAGTCGCTACCAACAACACGGAAAATGGCTGCCGCTGCTATATATGCAGGTTTGAAGCTGGCCAGTTTCAAGATAAGAGTATACAGCATCTATCGTTGTCACATCTGGAGTCACGGCTTTGCCTTCTCCTATTTTTGTGCAACACAAGCTGGCAACTTGCTAAGAAGCTAGAAAAAATTTCCACCAAACAACTTACTATGACACATGTTAAAATCAAAATATTGAATTGTAGGGCGAAAGGTCTATCATAGTTTGGTAATGTAAAAGGTATGCACAAAGCAAAAATAGTTTTTTTGGCCTTGTGGCGAAGGGGTTGGATATAGAAAATGGAATGACGGCTATATGGTAAAAAAAATACAAATGTCTAGGGTGTCAAATATATATAATTTTTCTCCATTTTACATAGGTGTTACAAGGCAGGAGCATAGCCAGCTGTGGGCTAGGTCTCAGACCTAGTCCACTGAAAATTAACATAAACGGTTTATCCTGTTATTTGCTACAATAATATATAGTGAGAAATTTTACTCTGGTCCAGCTTCGCCCTTGTTACAAGGGATAAGTGTGTATAAATTGTATTGAGGTGCCGGAGCTCCCCTATTCCCGCCCTTACCTACGTCGTTGCATGCATGAAAGTTTTAGGAACAAGGTGCAATTTTGCACGCGCAACTTATCGGAATTCAATTCGCATGCATGGACAAGGAAAAAAAGCCTTTCCGCTTGTATCCAAACGATATATATGAACAGAGAACAGAGCAAGCTCAGTTGGCATGAGCGTGTGGACGCTCGAAGCCCGACCGCGTTCGAGTCTCATTTGACACGCACTCATCTAAATTAAAAACAGGAACACATATCCGTGTTGAATGGAACAGCGCATACCCGTGCTCCAAACACCGTTTAAGCATCTAATTAATTTTGTAGCGTGTGTATGGGACACACATACGTGTGTGTACATGTAGTGTAATTTTGGTGTAATATGTGAACAAAATCGGTAAATTATAGCTTAAAACATGTTTAGATACATTTTATATGTCACTATCACCAATGAATCACAGTCATTTTTTGAGAACACATGTCAAGGTGCTCATCTGGACTTTTGAAGCATAAGCTTCCAACTTTTTTTGGTATTGCAGCAGTATTTTTTTATATTATAGTTGCTAGTAGTTTTTTTTCAATGTAATTAATATTTTAAAAATAAAAAATATTATATTATTATAGATAATACAAAAAATAAGAAGAAAACATAAAAAAAACTAAAAAAATCAGAAAAAAAATTAAAAAGCTAAAGCTAAAATTTTAAGGCTAAATGAACCCAAAAAAGCCCACATTTTGCCCTGCACACACAGAGAGATCCAAGGCGGGCCCACGCGTCAGCCTCCTCCACCCAGAAAAACGAACCTCTCCTCCTCCGTCCGCACCAATCTCTCGCTCGCTCAGTCGCTCTCTCCGCCCCCAAAAGTATCCAGCCAGCCCGACCCCTCCCCAATTTCCCTTCTCCCCCCCGGCGACGTCCCCAGGCCCGCCGCCTCCGGCCAGATAGACGGCCCGCGCGAGCCTGTGCCGCCTCTCCGGTGCCCTCGGCCCACTCCCCCGCCTCCCCGTACCGTTGCCTGCGCCGAACCCTCGCCACATCACACCGCGAGGTATCCGTGCCCCTGTACCTCTAGTGTTAGTACTATTGGGGAGGCGTGGCCTGTGGCCGTGGGGGTGCGTAAATAGGCGGGGCACTCATGGGGGAGGGTTCTGAGCGGTCTCCTCCCTCCGGCGCCGCCGGGGCGCAAAACCCTAGCTTTCTGGAGGAGGATGAGGAGGCGGCGGAGGAGGCGCGGCGGATCAAGGAGGAGGTAGCGGATGATCTGAACGGCGAACTCGCGGAGCATGAGGATGAGGAGGAAGCGGAGGAGGAGGACGAGGTGGTCGTCGCCTCCGATGAGGAGGGCGGCGAGGAAGAGGAGGACGACGGGGCGGCGGGCGGCGGCGGGGACGACGGCTTCGTGCCGCTCACGCTGGAGGAGGCCCTCGTGCCGCGGGTGGGCGCGGTGTTCAACTCCGTGGACGAGGCCTTCGCGCTCTACAAGGCCTACGCCTACCGCACGGGCTTCCACGCCGTGCGCCGCACCTGCCACAACTACGAGGGGCTCCGCTACCGCTCCACCTTCACCTGCACGCACGGTGGCAAGCCCCGAGCTGACCCTGCCCCCTCTGATTGCCCAGGCTCCCGCTACCCGCTCCGCAGCAAGCGTGGGGCAGCTGCCCGGGAGAAGCGGACCCGGTGCGGCATTGCTGAGAAGACGGGATGCAATGCGATGCTGATCATCCGCGACAAGCGGGTGAACGATAGGTGGAAGGTGGAGTTTGTTGACTTGGAGCATAACCATCCGTGCACACCTGACATGGTGAGGTTCTTGAAGGCGTATAGGGAGATGCCTGAGTCAGCCAAGAAGAAGGCCAAGATTACTGATGAGATGGACGAGATGGTGTTGAAGTCACTGAGCGAGATTGCTGAGACCAGGAAGTTCCCAACTCGGCCCAAGCGGAGTGTTAGTGGTGGGGCTGGTGTTGGCGGGTTGAGGTTTAATAGAAGCGACAGTTTTGTGCAGCGGTTTGGGGAGGAGGACCTCATCGCACTCAAGAAGTTCATTGAGACGATGCAGCGCAAGAAACCAAACTTTATCCATAGCTGGGATCTTGATCAGGAAAGTCGTGTGAAGAATTTTTTCTGGACTGATTTGAGGTCTCAGGCGCAATACCGCTACTTTGGTGACGTCATTACACTTGACGTGATGTACTTACAGCACTTTCGTGCTAGCCTCCCATTGGCCACACTACTTGGGGTAAACAACCACGGCCACCTTGTGCTACTTGGCTGTGGTCTGCTCTCCAAAGACAGCAAAGAGAACTATGTTTGGCTGTTGAAGAGGTGGTTGAGCTGTATGAATGGCAAGCCACCAGAGGCGATCACCACCAGCTATTCAGATGTCGTGGCAGAGGCTGTGGCTGAGGTGTTGCCAAATGCAAGGCACCGTTTCTGCTTTTGGCATATATTGAAGAAGCTCCAAGAAAACGTGGGCCGTACGCATGAGAAAGAGGCAATTTCCTTGAGATTCAAGGAGGTTGTGTATGATACAGTCACTCTTACTGACTTTGAGAAAGAGTGGGTAACCATGGTTGAGCAGTACAAGCTCAAGGACAATGAATGGTTCTCTGCTTTGTACAGCTGCCGGAAACAGTGGGCTCCTGGGTATGTCAATCATTCATTCTGGGCTGGTACTTCTGCTATCAGGAAGGTTGAAAAACCAGATCCATACTTTGATGGTGTTGTGACAACTAAAACTACCCTACCAGTTTTCCTTGAGCAATATGAGGCTACTCTGAAAGGGAAGCTGGAACGAGAGGCATACGATGATTTGCGCTCCTATTATTCTAGGCTCACTTTGCTGTCAGGATTGCCCTTTGAGGAGCAACTTGTGGAGCTGTACACAGTACCCATGTTTCAGGCATTCCAAGATGAGATCAAGCAATTGATACATGTGATTTGTAAAGAGGTAGAAAGGAGCGGGAATTCAATCACCTACATGGCCAGTGAGTTAATACAGGGAAAGAAGGTTGACTATACAGTTGTATACAACAATGCTGACAAGGATGTTTGGTGCATTTGTCGCTCCTTTCCATCGCAGGGCATTCTTTGTAGCCATGCTCTTGCTGTTCTGAAGCAAGAGAATGTGTTGATGCTTCCATCAAAGTACATCCTCAACCGCTGGAGGAAGGATTTTAGAATACTTCGTGCATCTGCAAGCTCCAGTTCTGTGGCATCAGAGAGAGAATTGGGCATTTATGATGATCTCTATGCGCGTGGTCATGATTATTTAGAAGATGTAATTGACATTGGAGCTAGAGAGCCTGAGCTGAAGGAGTTTGTGTTGTCAGTCATGAAGGAAGCGAAAGACAAACTGCTTAGGCCTGACCACACCCAGCAAGGTGATCAACGGGTTGATGTAAATATGGCAGTGACTGGTCAGGTGCACGCAGATAGAAGAGTTGATGTGAACATGACATCAACCACCACAGCCCTGATTCATGGTGACAGAAGAGTTGAGATGAAAATGCTATCGCCCCACCTTATGCATGGAGAGGGAGGAGTTGACATGAACATGGCATCCCCTCACTTGATGCAGAGGGACAGAAGAGTGGACATGAACATTGTGTCCCCGCACCTGATACAGGGGGACAGAAGAGTCGATATGAACCTGGCATCGCCACACTTCATACAAAGTAACAGGGGAGTTGATATGAACCTGGCATCTTCGCACCTGATACAGGGTGACAGAAGAGTTGATATGAACATGGCGGCCCCTCACCTGATACAGGGTGACACGAGAGTGGATATGAACATGGTATCCACTGCTCAGAATGGGATGCACACTTTCGATTTGGTGAATGTAAACCTGGAGAGTGGCTCTTTACCCATGGCTGCAACAGATTTCATGCAAATGCATCCGCACCCACAAGTTTACCATCCAAAACAACTCCTTAATATGAGAGATCAGGTGAAGGATGCAAATAAGAGACCCAATATGGAAACAAATACTTATTTTATGGGAGGTGGAATGCATGTGGGGTAGTTTAATTGTCTAGCCTTGTAACCTTTTCTGTTTGGAAAGGAGACATACTTATTTTATGTTGATCTGTATGTTCTTAGAGCAGGCTGTACGACTAATCGACTAGGTTGTAGTAATTGCAGATCAATCTTTCAGCTTTGTGTACCCTGTTCTCTGTTTGGCAGTTGTAGCATGCTACTTGAATGCCATCGTCTTGTACTCTTGTTCATAAGATAGAAAGCAATTACTTGTCTTATCATCTGGTAATTTGAAAGTGTGATGCCTCTAGTAGCACAGGTTTGATGATGCATGCATTTCTGGGTTGAGCTGTTGATTGATGGCATGCGCCTTGTGCTTTCTCATATGTTTAGGTGCTCGATGTAACGGGCATCTGTCATTTTTTGAGCTGCTAACTTATCTGCACATCCAATGCAAGATTTAAGTTTATTTATTATGATGACGCAACTTGGTAATATATTCTCAAGCTTTGTTATAAGTTGACTGGTTTTGTTCTTATTCGTTCTAGTATTGTGTCTCCGGGGACACAATCGGTCAGATAACAGGGCTGGGGAAATATCACTTGTAGCTGCACTGGTAAAAGAGGTAGCTTGTTATTGTTCAGAGATAAAGTTACAGCTATGTTTTATCGATAGAGGCTTAACATCCTCACGTTCAGTGGACAGGTCCTGTTATTGCTTGTAGGTGCTTAACTATTTTACACGAGTTGCTAGGTAATATCTGCCATACTAAGTTTGATCCTAATGCTTCATAGGTAAGAGGATAAAGAGTCCTCGCAAGAAAGGAAAACGAAAAAGAAAAGAAGATAGAGAATATGAGCCAAGCTTGTGGTATCTGCTTACACTGTATACCAGTATACTACTCGAGTACATAAACTTGAGAGCTTCCATTATTCCTTAGCAACTTGTATGTTGAAACTTGCTGCCCATCCCTGTTCTTCTATCATTGCGATTTGCGACATGATGGATGTGGATCATCCAGGTCTCGCTATGGGTGCTCCAATCAATCCGTGGAATTGTCTTGCCATTTCAATCAATCACGAAGGCCGGACCTAAAGAAAACCACTTTAAGAGGCTGAAGAAAAGTGCTGCAAGCTAAACCATGGTGCCGCAAACATCACGGGGGGTCTGAGAGTTCATCAGGCCTTCAGGAAGGTGTACCCTTCAGGCCTTCACTCCTTCAGCTGTTCACACAAAGGGTTATCTATTCCTTGATAAAAGCTTTTGCATATTCTAGTTTGTACAGCAACTTAAAAAGTTTCAGGCGCCTCTGCACGCACAATAGCTGTGTGTTTAGACTTAAAGAGTTTCAGATGCTTCTCTACACACACTAGCTAGCACTTGGAGTTTCAAGTGTACTTCTAGGCATGACAAAACTTCACGTTCGACAGACAAAGGTGCGATTGCGTTGACTGAATTAAAAAGTATATCTGAAAATTGCAAAAATATTCACCTTGTCAAAATGTATAGATTTGTCATGCTAACAAGTAGTGTTAGAATTAATCTTGTTTCTTTTTTTTTGGTAGGTTTATTAGATACGGTAAAAATCTGAATTGTATATGTATACGAGTACAAGTTCATATACACGTACGACTTCGTTGCCGTGTACGAGTTAGTCCGTATATAAGTCCGTTGCTATGCATATGGCCGTACATGAGTCGGAGGTAGTGTCGTGAGTGGATGCGGCCGGGAGTGGGTGGAGTGGACTTCGTTGTTAGTTCTGGAAGTCGCCTCTGTCTCTTCATATACACGTACGACTTCGTTGCCGTGTACGAGTGGAGTCCGTATACAAGTCCGTTGCTATGCATATGAGTCGGAGGTAGTGTCCACGTGTTAGTTCTGGAAGTCGCCTTTGTAAGGCCGTCCATAGTCATGTAACAGCAGCGGGAGAGGCAAGAAGAAGTGATCAAGTTGAGAGGGAGAAGCAATAAAGAGAGAAGCTCTTGCTCCCGGAGGAATTCCTTGTTTGTTTGTGTCTCCAGAAGCATCACGTGAAGGCCTTCTTCTTTGTGCTTCTCCATCACGCAACAAGCAGGTCGCTGCTCCTTCCCTGTGTCGAGCGCAGGAAGGCGTCTCATCACAACGGAAGCCACATCCAGCAGAGGAGAGCAGGCATCACGACGCTGACCAAGCGAGTCACGAGGACCAACAGGTCCCACCGAAGAGAAGACGGAGCAAAGGGCGCATCCTCTAGACCGTGCTACGTCAAGAGCAGTAGACGCCGAATGCACAAGCGTGACCCGAAAGCAGCCAGGCTCGTAGGGAAGATTGCAACAAGTAGAACTCACTCCAAGTGCACGATCTAATAGCATGCATGGCTCCAATTGATTTTGGGAATATTTATTCCGTTTCACCAGCATTTTGGGAACATTTATTCCTTCTTGCCTGTTTGTCTACTACACAGAGAAGGTTTCTGGTTTCAGCCCCTCAAACTGCTTTTCTTCCTACTAACCAACTCAAGAGCATGCAGCTTCGACCACAAGGCTTTTGGTGACCCCTCTGCATGGATCTCCGAAGTTCTTGGCCGACACCGGCACACTGCAGCTGCTCACCCCGACACAGGCCTGCAGAGTTCCCAGCGAACACTGTCAGCGTCTTGCAACAAAAACAGCACGCGCATCGAGACGAGACAAGTGTGGAAGTGGAACAGAATGGAGTTACCTCCTGAACAACTGCGAGAGCCTGGGAGCTGCTGCATTCGCCGTGGCTGTAGTTCCCGCAGGTGCCGTTCGGTGTCCCGAAGCTTGCAAACTTAATGCTGCTGATGACCTGGCCTGCCTTGGGGCACTCCAGGCGAAGTGCCGGTCCAGGTCTATTCACCTTCTGTTGGGAAGAGATCCAGCTATCGATCTGGGCGGGATGCGCCTCTGACACGTGTGCGCATACGCTTCCTCTCCTCTTCGTTGCGAAGGATATCTTGCTTGGGTCACCACCAAACTGCTCGAAAAGGACTAGATCATTGCTGCCTGGTCGGAGAAACGAACGGGGTACGTGGTACCTGTTTAACAGGGTAAGAAATTCAGTTAGTCATTTAATTTTAGCAGCTCCTATATTTCTTGTGCGTCATTAGAAAACACAAGTAGAATGGTCAGCATCATGGTGGTCATAAATTCAATGTTGAAACTGTGTGGCCTTCATGTTTCAGTGCTGACAAATATATAGCAGCACTTCAGCCTTGAAATACAGGCTAAATGTCGTGAACGCTTAAATGCTACATTTCCCCGAGAGAGTGCTTAGACCCTTTTCATATGAGAACATATAAACGTTAGAATTGGCTCTGCATGTAGGGAACAGAACATAATATGGAAGAATTGAAGAGGATATTCCTGGTGTTCCTGAGCTTTTGCAGAATTCTTACAGAGTCTGTGATGGCTGCCCACATTTCTTTAGGCATTTGTTCGAACTGTAAGCTCCTCTGTAGTTGCATGAGTTAACGCACCCGCTTTGTGGAGCCAGATTTGTTGGCCAGTAGCGACCAATGCTCTGCCCGTTCACCCATGCCTCACCTTTCCCCATTCCCGTGAAGTCTATGGCAACAGGATCGTCACCTGCAGGAGCCGTAAATTTGGTCTGCATTTGGAGCATTGCAGTTAGCGCATTGGCTCAAGGTAAAAATTCAAGTAAAAGGATGAGCCAAACAAATAGAATGTGCATCTATATACTTTTGAGCTCACAGTCACACACTCATATTGTCTAGATGTGTTCAAATGCCAAGCGTAGCATAGTTTCTGGGTCAGAAGATCATACAGACCTTGTACCAGATCAATGGTCGATTGGTCGGGTAAGCGTTGTCTGAGACCCATTCTGGAGAGGCCTCTGAAGGATTATATAATTTCAAGTCTTCTCCTCTGAGTCCAACCTGAAGTAGCAAAAATTATGACAAGGAAAAACCAACCATACTACGACTATAGTTGACCCACACTAATAAAGGGATTTCAAAACAACATTTGCCAATAGCTATTAACTCAGAACTGTAGATAGTAGAGTGTAGACTACCTGGTATTTCCAATATGCAGGAGATAGATGGACCGCACCATTTGGTCCACTCAGCTTTACTGGACCGGTAATCCCAGCACCAACCAGGTCAAAGAATGCACCATAGTTCTGAAGTAACAGAGGAGTTGAGGAGCAACAATGTTAGTAATTTAGTATAGATATAGTTTTACTTTCCTGAATACCTGTTCTAAAATGCTAGAGTACAGATGGACAGCAAAATAGAGCAGAGTATTCCATGTGAAAGAAGAGTATCTCTTCTAAAGTGGAGATTGACTTACCGACAGCCCAACTGTTGTACTCAGAAGATCTATTTTGTTATTCCCAGGTACAAGTGTAATTGGTGTTTGCAACGAGATGAGTGAGCTGCTAGCACTACCCTTACCGCTGCCTGGTAAGATTTTAATACTTACATTTCGGCACACAAATATGACTTATATATGGAAGACCAATGTGCAGAATTAACATCGTGATTCAAATGTCATCTGAAGGAGTTTGCGTCGTCTTCTCAAGTATTACCTGCTAATTTGCCATTGATGTAGACCTGAAGAACATGTCCAAGTGAGTTGACAAGCAGACTGGACTGGCTGCCACTTAGATACGGTTCGTCACCTTTAACAATGATGCTGCACAAAGTAAATTTAATAGAATCAGGTGGGTAAACTTGTCACTGCCAGTTCGCTGATTACTATACGCACAATGACAGCTAGGCGTGCCATCCTGTACCTTGTTGAGTACCACAGGAAATCACTGGCATCTGCCGTGGTGTTTATCTGCTCCATCAGTCCAGGTTTTGTCAAGGCATTCTTCTTTGTGATTCCAACAGGCTCTATGGCGTAACTCCAGCTAGATAAAGCGAGTTCCGGAGCGATGGATGAACCATCGGACGCTTGAGTGCTGGACCCAAGGTACCTCATTTCTGAAGCTGTTACCTGAGAATTGATCTGCTAACAGTAACCACAAGTATCGGAATCAGGTCCATGGTCAATGTTCTTTCCCCAAATGCAGCTCTGTTTTAACAAGTGAGAGCAAGGAATACACAGACCTGGGCAGTGTTCAGCACCACATTCTTGCAGTTAGGAAGGATGCTGACAGACCACGCCGGGAGTTTATATGCCTTGCCATTGAAGGTGACAGTTTTGTCAGATTGAGCATCTATATTGGCAAGGAATGCGGCGCATACTGAACCAGCCTTGTATACGTGCGCCTGAAGCCAGAAGAATGCAGATATCATTATGTGTACCCGAGCAGACCATAAAGGTATGTATTATTCCTGAACAAGATTTGCTGCATTTCTGATTGTACAATATTGATTGATTTATCTTTCTTTTTTTGTTAAATTAAAAGTTGCTTTTGGAAAAGAGGATCACATACCTCAGCATTTTGACCCAGAGAAATGTATGATGGATCAGTTGCTATGAGTGCTGGTTCGCACAGCTTTATTGCCTTGTGCACATCCCTTAAATGGCCCCACTTTGGCTGCCTCACTTGTCCTGAATCACATATTGCGAAAAGGGCAAATACATTATTGGGAAATAAGATTTTTAAAAAAATTCTCTCTGATTATCCATGTAAATGTGACATGCCAATGATCCCTAAATATCAAATCTATTTCAGTTCAACCTAGTTGTCATCGTCAAGCATATAATAACTTGCTGAAAATCTCCGGCAGTTTCAATAGTTGAGGCAGAAATTCAATCTACAACAGGAATTCATCAAGCACCCCTGTTTTCATTGTAGCCATATAGGCAGGTCATTAAGCACTCTGCCCCGGCGATATGAAGCATGTGAAGCAGTTAAGGGAGCCTTGAAGGCAGCAGCTAAAATCCGAGACATGGCCAACGCGGGAAGACGCCTACCGTACTCGTCGATGGGAGCGTCGTAGTCGTAGCTCGTGGCGATGAAGGGCCCCCCCGAGCTGCGGCCGAAGTTGGTGCCCCCGTGGTACTGCCAACGAAGATACAAAGTGAGGAGGAAACGCACCAGTAGCTAGGACGGGCAACATGACTGACAGCATCGACACACAACGCAACTACTCGTGCGTTTTGCTCGACCAGACGGGCAAGAGACAGGAGAAAGACGAGAGTAAAAACAGCTCGTCTATGCGCGGCGCGGTAGCATGTGCGTACCATGTAGTAGTTCTGGAACGTGCCGCCGCGCTGGTAGAAGCGTGCGACGGCGAAGGCGAGGTCCTCGGCGGGGCGGTAGGGCACGGCGCCGCCGAAGGAGAGGAACCAGCCGCTCCAGTTCTCGGTCCAGAGCTTGGGCTTGCTGTTGGAGCTGGGCGCGAACTGGTCGCAGTAGAACCCGTTGCACGTGTTGATCTGCGGTGGCATTTGCACAGCAAAACGTTGTTGGTTCACGATGCTCATTCACGTGCCGCTGGTGGCAGGCGGACAAGCGACTTACGATGGGGTCGGGCGCGTCGGGCTGCTGGCACATGACCCAGGGCACGCCGGTGTCGAGCGAGACGGCCATCCCCGCCGCCCACCGCATGTACGCCTTCCCCGCCGCGCCGTACGCCGAGTCGATGTTGCCGTACTCGTTCTCGATCTGCCACCACACGCCACGGCCAGCACACACACCGTCAAATACATTACACAGCCGCGCGGGCCACGGCACGGCCAGCACGCGGACACCGTCACGCACGGGCACGGCCATGAGATCAGGCCGGGAAAGGGGCTAGCAGGAGAGGCCAGCGGAGAGGACCTGAGACAGGATGATGGGCCCGCCCTGCGACGCGTAGAGGCCTGCCCCCTTCATCGTGTGCACCACCTTCGCCGTGAACCGCCGCATCTCCGTCTGCGCACGCAGGGGAAGCACACAGCAATGAGCATCAGTGATGGTTCGAGCTGCGTTGCGCAAGGAGGAAATGTGACCTTGAACGGTTCGTTGTCGGTGCGGAATTTGATCCCCGGGATGAAGTGCAGCCATAGCGGGAAGCCTCTGCAAGCACCATCAATCCGTGTAAGTAACGAGCTTCTGCTACCGATCGACTGACAAGGAGGATAGCGCAGAGTGAGAGAGCTCGGCGGGTGTAAGCAGGCAGGCTGACCCGTAGTTCCACTCGGCGCAGACGTATGGGCCGATCCTGAGGTGCACGTAGAGGCCGGCGTCGGCGACGGCCTTCACGAACCTCACCAGATCCTTCCTGCCCTCGAAGTCGTACTGTTGCAGCCCTTGCCCGTCAGAATTACTACTACTTACTGGAGCATTAATTTGTGTAACAGTAATAACAACTCATCTTACTACTTTAAAGTTCTCATAGTGATATAGTAGTACTACACGAGAAGCGAAGAGCCTAGAAGTGAGTGAGAGAATTAAGGGTTTTTTTACGGTGTCTAAAATAAATATGAGCTATCTATTTTTTTAATTTAATATCTATTTTTTTAATCTAATAGACTAACTTAATTAGAATTTAATTATACTACCACCAACAGTACTAATAGTAAAATCTTAAGAGAGACAAAATTATAAAGGGAATGGATAACATAGAAGTAATTTCTACAAGCGTTACGGAGACGGGAGCAGCAGCGACAAAATAATAATAGATTCAGAGAAAAAGTCTATAATATCCTCATAAAAAATTAGATTTATAAAAAAATCTATTGTATATTCGTAAATCAATAATTAGATTTAATTTCTACTGCTATTTTCACTAGAATATTATACTGTAAAAATTTCCAAAAGCATAGGATGCGGAGGAAGCAAACGCCAACTTCGACACGTGACGGCCAGGAGGTGATGAGAAAAAGGAAAAGATGCTGTACTCGTAGAGAATAATTTTACGCGGGAGAGGTTTATGGTATCGAGCATGGAGCGGAGTACGTGCCTGTCCCCGGACGGGCTCGTGGATGTCCCAGAAGACGTACGTCTCGATGACGTCCAGGCCGCCGTCCTTGGACTTCTGGATCAACCCCGGCCACATCTGCAGGTCGCCGGCCTCAGCGTTAGCGAGCATCAACCAGCCGTCGCTGCCTACCAAGAACAGAGGAGGGCGGCGAGAAAGAAGAATGCTGACGTACGTCGGGGGTGCTCCGCGGGTAGTGGATGGACCCGGAGACGAGCACGCGGCGCACGCCGTCGATGACCAGCGCGCGGTGGTCGTACGTCACGTTCGTCGCCGACGCGAAGCAGAGCAGCAGCAGGAGCAGAGCCACACGCGGCAGCGTGGTGGCCGCCATTCCGACGAAAAATGGAGTATCCCTCGTGGCGTTCGGTGTACTAGCTCGCACGGCCAGGCCAGTATTAGTAGTGGCAGAGTGGAGACGAGGAGGGGGTGCTCGGTGGGGCGGTGAGAAAAGAGAAGGACAAG
This sequence comes from Melocanna baccifera, assembly GCA_036346265.1. Taxonomy (NCBI): domain Eukaryota; kingdom Viridiplantae; phylum Streptophyta; class Magnoliopsida; order Poales; family Poaceae; genus Melocanna; species Melocanna baccifera. The sequence continues at coordinate 7,876,193 of CM070682.1, forward strand.
GAAAAGGGACTGCAGCTAGCTTGGAGTGGCTTCCCGGGCGAAATGAAGGCGCAACGGAGCGCACAAACGAAAGAAAACAGTTCGCTTTCTCGCTCTGTTTCTTTCTCGCGCGGCAGCGTCGTCTTTTTGTGGATGCGGTGCCGTGCTCCCCAGCCGCTGCCGCCGCGATTAAAATGGTGGCGCGCTCTCCTCTCCTCCTGTTGTACTCTGCCCCGGCGTTTGGGACTTCGGGATATGCGGCTTAGCTTGTTGCCAGTGGCGTATTTAGTATTTTATCATACCCTAAGCTAGAAATGGTCAGATACCACTATTATTTGAACCGAAAAGAAAAGTTACATATTTATCTTACTTAGATTTTGCACTGATAAATATTGCATATCCCGAACTAAAGTCTAGACTGCTCGAGGTGTGAATCTGCTCCTGCTTGTTGCCGCTTGCAAGCGACGGCAATAATGCCGCGACGCATCCGCGCTTGCTCCTGGGGGTGAAACGAAACGAAATGCATTGGATTGGATCGAATTGACGGAGAAAGAAGTTAATAACTACTGCGACTGCTAGTTAGTGATGGCGTAATGGTTCGGTGGTACACACGGCAGGGGTGGGAGAAATGCGGTTTGAATCGGCGCGTGACTTATGTTTGCAGTCGATAGTTTATGGTTATGATCAATAGTTTTTTATTTTGATATAAATATTTTTATAAATGAACTAAATAATGATAAGTTGTTTTAAAAAAATTATTCTGATAAATTATTTTTTTAAAAAATAAAAATATTTGATTTATTTGTTTATAAAAAATTATGAGCTATAAATTATAAATCAAAAAGAAAAAAGAGAGCCAGTATCTCCCTCCCTCCCTGTGTATCTGCATCTGGTTGCTGCATGTGTCCTTGGCGCTGGCCTCACAGAAATTAGTAGAGAAAAGACAGGCTACTCGGTGCTGGTGTGGCCGACAGGGGTCGTGACCGGCCGGCGTTGTCGCTTGTTTATCTTACTAGCGCTATTACTACTTGCTACAACTAGGGTGAGGTCAAGAACGGCCTTGTCGCTTCCCGTCTCACCTAGCCAAGCAAGACGTATGATATGCTGCACTACATTGTTAGCTGGCATCTTTTTAATTTATGATTTATAATTTTATTTAAATAAATAAATAAATAAAATAGTTTCTTCGTCGTCTTTTTAAGCGGTTTATCGGGATAATATTTTTAAAACTGTTTATCGGCTTATTGGTATTTAGTTCGTATAAACACTCACGCTAGGAGTAGGACCAAAATCCATCAGCCGCAGCTATAAGCCACAGTCGATAGTGGCGGACCTAAGATTTCTAAAATGGGTATTCAGAGTTGACAAGTAAAATATAAAAGTCCACAATAGAAAAAATACAAAATGTTTTATGCTAGATACAATATCTGTAAATAATTTAGAAAAATTAACAAATATTTTAGAGAAATTACAAAATAACTTAAGATAAAACTATGATGATGTAATCTGATGTGTATACCCTGCGTGCACCAGTGCACGACAACGTATAATCGTTGTCTAGTGTCTAGTGTCTAGTGTCTGCTGTCTCATCGATCTGGCCACTACTGTCTCAAGCTCCCTCATCGGCTCTTAAGTGATAGCTGTCGCCTGTTTGCTCCTTATAGACATATCGTTACTTGTTGTGGCTATGCTCCTTACCACCGAGGCCAAGCCGGAGGTTAGAGTTGCTCTAAGTCCCTCACCAAGTTGCTTGGTGGCCAATTGCCTCTCGATCTCATGCGTCAGTGACACCGGATTTGGCAATTTTAGTATGGATCAGTGGAGCCTAAGAGAGACGCAAAGAGAAAGGGGGGAGGGGATAAGTTAGAATTTGAGGTGTCTATGGATGGGCCAATGGGCCAGTCTGATGAGGGGATGGATGGGAGGTGTCTACGGATAGACCAATGAGTTAGTCTAATGAGGGGACGGATGGGTTGTTAAGTCGCGCTATTTTAGGTAATTGGAGAGGGGAGGTGTGGGAGTGAGTTGAAATCAATTGGGAGAGGGAGCGGATTGAAATCAAGTGCGGGTATATATATATATATATATATATATATATATATATATATATATATATATATATATATATATATATATATATATATATATATATATATATATATATATATATATATATATATATATGAAGCATCTTTTCTACACCAGGTGTAATTACACCATATGTCGTATCTCATACCGTAGGGAGTATCTCGCGTAACGGAGAGTATGTACGTATAGTATACGAGTATTTAAGATCATCTAGTTGGTATGAACAATTTTTTAGAAGTGGTATGTTCATTTTTTTAGACATACTCCTTTTTATGTGTGTATATGAAGGTATTTACAAAATACGCTAAAACTATGGATTCCTTTGCAATTTTTTTCATGTGGTTCACATTGAAGTATCTTATAATTAGTATACAAGTATATCTAAAGTGATAAAGGAGTATTTTAAGTTTGTTTAGGTGGTATATTAGAGATGTGTGTAATTACACCTGGGTGTAGAAAGTATTTTTCATATATATATATATATATATATATATATATATATATATGAAATATTTTATCTAATTATCAATAGATATGTGTAGTATATCTACTAAATATTATAGATATTATACAAAAAAAATTAAGTATTCAACTGAATACTCTTAATCACATTGGGTCGTCCATAACGATCGAAAAGAACCCACCTAGCACTAGTGGTGTTGTCACAGGGCACTCTTTTCTTTCGTCAGGTCAAGGAAAAAATGTTTTGACACGTCCACAGGGAGGGAGTAAGTGAAAAGGACATGGAAAATTGTAGGCAAAGCTTACTGCTCAAGATTCATATTTTCAAAAAAAAAAATGAAACATTGAAACTAGCTGCAAATTCATGACGTTATGAGCCTGGTTGGGTACACACCTGATTGTACCTTCACAGAATTATATGGATTACATGGAGTACACTCAAGTGCGATTACAATTCACTAATCTATAAACACTCCTTTCGTAACACATAAAACTCGTTTTTTTATTTGAACGGTCACAGTAATTTCTGAACCTAGCCAAACAGAGAAAATCAAGCAGGCACTAGCTCGAGCTCACACAGTCAAAGCTCACTGTTGAGGGGAGTGGCCCCTTCCAGGCCTGATCTGCTCACCGAGAGCAAGTCTAAATTTACATGTAAATAAAAGAAAGACCTATCAAAGATATGTTAAGAAAATAACATATTTGCCTACACTAGTTAAGACCCAAAAGGGGTATTTATATAAACCTCCCCATCCATAACTATAAATATGACCCCTAGGCAACCATAGAAGAGAGAACATTTGGTACAAAATATAGACTTGAGTTGAGATTGGATATAGCGTATACACTCTACACCTCTACCCTCTCTTGAGTTTTAGGCTTCGGATACCCCTCTTAGGTCACCCGAAGCTCCGGTATGTACTGTCTAATATGTAACCACAAGCCAAAACTGGCCTATATGGCACCAAGAGGAATGCGACACTAGCCTCAAAGAGAAAGAGGAGCATTACGGCCACGGGGTGCGAGAGAGGCGGTGATTGAGGACCCTCTGCCTCTGTGGCAGTGGCGCGTCGGAGCGGACTCACTCGGTGTCATGGTAGGTAACGAAGGCAGCCTTCTAGCAGCGGTGCAGATTGCAGAGCGAACAGCGTTGCAAATGGAGGATCCCGCTTCCACAGCTCCCGACATCTCTGGCGCCCCGTGCATCTCCGCGTGACCTCCGGTGGCCCCTATGCCTTCTCCACAACCACGTAGCGAGCTAAGAGCGCCCTGGTGCCGATGTTGAGCCCGAGTAACGGTGGCCTGGAGGCGATCTATGGAACATTACAGCATGAGCTGACGGACTTACGGAGGATCACGCATGAGATGCAGCAGGCGTGGAGCCATCTGACCCCGCCATCATCACGATGAAAACGGTCACAGAAGGGGCGGAGAGTCTAGATGCCACCGTAAGTGCTCGCAACACCTCCGGTGGGTGGACCCCTAGTCCCCCTCGATGTGGGCTTGCAGCGGTGTGCCCGTGTCACACCCCGGTGTACTCTATGGAGTCTAAATCAATATTCAAAGGCCAATGCGTCCTGACGTACTCTATGGAGTCTAAAGCAGTGTCTGAAGGTCAACGTGCCCTGACGTACTTTGCAGAGTCTAAATATATGCCCGGAGACCAACACACCTAGAGGCCAAAACACCTTCGTGTGCTCTACGAAGTCTAAATAAATGCCTAGGGGCCAATGCTTCCCAGCATGCCATGTGAAGTCTAAATAAACGACTGGAGGCTAATATGCTTCGGCATACTCTATGGAGTCTAAATGAACACACAGCGACCAGCATGCCATACCCTATGTAGTCCTTGTTCACGCCCATGGGCCGTACAACATTGACGCCCAAAATAAATAAATAAATAATAAAAATTCCGCGTATGCGTGCCTCGGTAGATTGCTTAACCTCCTACCCCATAAGCTTCGACGACGCTCATTCATATAGTGGGGGATGGAGCACATGCTTCTATGAAGTTTACCGCCATATTTCACAACACTCGTTTGAGGGGTGGGCGACGGACCGCACACGCCTACAAAACCTACCGTCGTCTCTGACGATGCCTATTCGAACATTAGAGGACGGAGCACATGAGAACCTATCAAGTCCTCCGCTGTCTTCGATGATGCTTGTTCGAAGGGTGGGAGATGGAGCACGCACAAACCTATCAAATCTACCACTATCTTTGACAACGCTCATTCGAAAGGTGAGAGACAGAGCACGCGCCTATGAAGCCTATCATCGTCTTCGACGATGCCCGTTTGAAGGGTGGGAGACAGAGGGTGCGTGAACCTACAAACCTACCGCTGCCTTTGACGGTGCCTATTCGAAGGGTGTGGAATAGAGCACGCACAAACCTATCAAGTCTACCACCGTCTTCGACGACGCTCATTCAAAGGGTGGAGGATGGAGCATGCACGAACCTACCGAGCCTACCACTGTCTTCAGTGACGCTTGTTTGAAGGGTGAGGGATGGAGCACGTGCATCTACGAACTCTACCGCTGTCTTCAACGACACTTGTTCTAAAGATGGGAGACGGAGTGCGCATGCGCCTATGAAGTTTACCGTTGTCTTCGGCGATGCCCGTTCGAAGGATGTGGGATGGAGTGTGCACAAACCTATCAAGTCCACCATCATCTTCGACGCTCATTCTAAGAGTGGAAAATAGAGCGCGTGTGAACCTATTAAGTTTACAATCGTCTTCGATGATACTCATTCGAAGAGTGAGGGACGGAGCACGCGTGCTTATGAACTTTATCGTCATCTTCAATGATGCTCATTCGAATGGTATGGGACAGAGTGTGCGCACCTATAAAGTCTATCGTTGTCTTCGATGATGCTCGTTCGAATGGTGGGGACTAGAGTGCGTGTGCGTCTACAAAGTCTATCGCCATCTTCAACGATGCTCGTTCGAAGAGTGGAGGATGGAGCACACATGAACCTAGCAAGTCCACCGTCATCTTCAATGACGCTCATTAGAGGGTGAGGGACGGAGTGTGCGCGTCTATAAAGTCTACCGTCGGCTTTGACAATGCTTGTTCGAAAGGTGGAGGTCGGAGCACATATGAGCTTATCAAGTCTACTGCCGTCTTCAACGATACCCATTCGAAAGGTGGGGGACGAAGCATGTGTGAACCTATTACGTCTACTGTCGTCTTCGATGACACTCCTTCAAAAGGTGGGGGATGGAGCGCACGTGAACCTATTGAGTCTACTGCTGCATTTGACGATGCTTGTTTGAAAGGTGGGGGATAGAGCATGCAAGCCTACGAAATCTAATAGCGACGTGCTTGGCATAGTGGTCTCCAATCGCGTAGCCCACGAGAAGACCACCATTCGGGCAATGGCGTTCGCAGTCAGCTGTGGAAGCTCCAAGTCGTATAATTGGAGCACGTCGCCCACAAAATGAGGGGATAGAAGGCGGAGACTGACATCAAAATATGCGGCAAAACCAAAGTCTCACTGTCACTCAACTGAGGGACCACCTCGTTCGTATGCGGGCAGTGAACAAGCTATCGATCGAAGACCTTGCTATCTTGTACGAGCATGCCTGAGAGGTCACCTATCACCAGCGAGCAACCGAGTGTGTTCACAAACAAACGAACGAGCTTGGAACCCCTCCAATGCTTCCCCACAGCCACCTTGGACCGTGAATCCTCAAGGGACCCATAGTTGTGCACACCATTGGCATGGCCCGACGAGGCGGCACCCGCATCAGCCCGACCGTGTTTCGTTTAGACATCATCATCAAGGCTGTCACTCTGGCCTGCAAGGCCAATGCGTTACTCTCCCTGGGCCATGCTGCCGATGACAGGGGTGTACGCATGCAGCATCGTCGGAGAGCCAAACGACGGCTGCAATCACAGGGAAGAAAACAGGGCGCTACGATAAGCGAAAATGGTGGAATTGGAGATGAGCAAGATGGAATGCAGGCAGGAAATACAAAGAGGAAAACCACCCCAACGCCTTAATATCGACGGGATATGACATGCCTTTTGAGGCGGCATACATGCCCTCTCAACCGACGTGATTGGCCACATCCCTAAGATTGGATCATCGCCACATGTCCGAAGCTGATGGTGTGTACTTAGGCTCGACATACAAGGTTAGCACGATACCCTAGGCGGTAGGACACGTGGGCACAAGCGAACCGCATGAACCAGATCTTAGGGAAAGGGGTCAAGAAGAAGACCTCAGTGACACCCGAACCGACCCTAACGAGTAACCTCAAAGACCCGCGGCATAAAGGCAACACGACTCGCCCAAGGCCCAAGTAGCGGACCAGAAGAAGCCTCCCGGTGTGGCAACGTGTCCGACAACCAAGAGGCCTGGGTGATGAACGGATACATCGGCTGAAGGAGGACCGTATAGCATAGGAGCATGCCAGTCGACCGAACAGCGTGGTCGGTGATTCAAGCATACTCCTTGGAAGCTCTCGGAATGACTACTCGAAGCGTGAGTGGCACAACGGAGCCCGTTGACCATGTCAAATCGTACACCTGACACGCCACATTAGAAGGCATACCGATTTTTTTTCAAGTCTTGTAGTACTAACTCTATCTTGATGTAGTAGCAATTATTTGGGAACCGGATCCCCTGCCTTTGGGAGCACGTGGACCGTTGGATCATATATCAGATAACCGAGTTCCGAGGTAGGGTAACATCTCCGAGCATCTCCCGAGAAATTCCGAGCCTCAAGATCTCGCCCGTCTGGATCTGGGCCGTCTGGTATGCGCAAGAACATGTGCTGCTGCTCCATTCGCCACCTAGCTCAATCCACACCACAACGGATAGAGGAGTGAGTATCTGAATATGGAACGGGTGAGTCAGAATGTTCAGAGCTGCTGAGGCTGCAGGTGCGGCGTCACTGTTGCATCCCATTCTGCGGTTAGCTGCGGCATCCCTATAGCATCTAGTTCACATCTTGACGCGCGTTTCTGATGTATTATCCTTCGTCTTTTGCAACGGTTTTCCCCGGTTTCTTCTGTATACGTGTACCGCGCGCGCGTGAAGCCACGCACGGAAACAAAACGCACCGGTCTATTCGCCTAATGGAGACCTGGTCAAATGGTTTGTTCGGCACGGCACGATACAGTACGGATCTGAATAAAGCACTATCTAATTAAGCCTAACACGACTAGTTTGAATAGAGTATCGTACCATGCCATGCTGACCCATTTATCCGTCCTCCTACCCAATCATGGTACGGAGAGAGATTAGGCCATGCTAGATTAGCCCGGCATGCTTAGTCTGGGTCATCGATGACCCGTTGAGCAGCTTGGACCGGTCCGGCGTTACCCCGATGCTACCCTGCTTGTAGCTACCACCCGCGGTCCTATGCCGCCCACAATTGCCACGCTATCGTTGTCGTCCGCACATGAGAAGGCTGAAAGCGGTGATTACTTCAAAGAGTGATTACTTTGACGGTTTTACAATATTGTATACACATTTTTACTGTTATTTATGTAATAAATTACTTTTCATAATATATAGAAAAGAACTCATAACATCTAATCTGATGAGCTGCACGGCCTAAGATTCTCCAGAATACTAGGAAGTGGCTTGACAACGTTAAGCGCGTGAAAGATCTTGTAGAATAGTAGCTCTGCCCTATATACATTACCCTTCTTCTGCATACGAAAGAATATATCATAACCTAAAATTATTACATATTACAATATAATTTACTACATGCCAGATATAAAATTACTGCTTACCGGTTGTATGGCAGTTTGCATAGTTGTTTTTCGCCGTCGTAAAAATTCCAGGAATATCATGGTAAAGAAGGCGCAGTCGTTTGGGAGAACCTGTTTTGGTGTGACGAATAGTGACATCCTCCAATTCATAAACTTTGAAAACTTCTCACCGGTCGTGGCACGGAAGCGTCCTTTAAACGTGCAACTATCTTGTTGCCAACTACACGATGATGGTCATCAGGATTGGTGCATTTTTAATGTGGTCATTCGAGTCTAGCATGTCGATGCACCTGTGCACAATATTTATGCAGTACGCCGACCAATAGGAGTTGTGAAGCAAGGGGAGGAAGATCTAACAATTGAAATAGAAGGGGTTGATGACTATGTGAAAACAAAATTGACTGCTTGCATTGTATAAAATTACTAAAACTCACCAAGTTTACTGCCTTAGGGTCTATGTTGTCGAGTTTAGCTCCCAAAATACTTGCGGCGAGCATGCTGTTGTAATGTTCGTTTTTCAAGAACTCCTCGACGTTTAGTAGCCTTTGCAAAATATGAAGCCGCAACTATGTAGCTAATATTTACTACATATATATATATATCTAACAATTGCTACCAGAACATAAAAGAGTTTACTGTCTGAGAAAATACGTACTGAGAGTTCCCAGGACAGAAAAATACCGTAGCCCACACTCTTCGACCTCATCACCACATCATCGTGGCACATATAGTCGATGAAGAAAGACACAAACATGTCTTCAGTCATCTGACCATCGTTGCATGATGACATGATATCACCACCGGTGGTAAAGAGGAAAGTATCGTTGGACAGCAGCAAGACCTCGCTACAATAAGACCAATGATAAGTCACATCATGGCACAAATGACGAAAAGAAACAAAACACTCATATGGGTGAAAACAAAAGAAGAAAATCTTACCCTTTTAAGCTTTGATCATTCAATGTGAGCTCCTTAGCCTTGATGGCCATGTTAATCGGCATAGATAGCCATGCAACACAACATTTGAATGGGAAGACCAGTTTGCTAGGAACTCTAATCATCCTCTTCTCCTTGCTGTTTGCTTAGTAGGCAAAGCGACAGCTGCATGGAAATAAACTTTTTACTGTTGTAGCTATAATGAAATTACTGTGCTTTTGTTGTAATATTACCGTATAATATATAAAAAGATTTTTTTAAAAAAAGATTATTCTTTTATGACTCAAGTGTAACATATTACTGCAGGGTAATGAGGGTCATTCGAGTAAAGCTTTCCTGTAAGAAAAAAGAGCTAATCAGTGCCGGTGTGACCGACAGGGGTCGTGAACTCGTGACCGATCGGCGACAAGACACAAGTAAAGCTTTGCTGTAAGAAAAAAGAGCTACTCGGTGCCGGTGTGACCGACAGGGGTCGTGACCGACCGGCGTTGTCGCTTGTTTATCTTACAAGCGCTATTACTACTTGCTACTACGAGGGTGAGGTCAAGAACGGCCTTGTCGCTTCCCGTCTCGCCGAGCCAAGACGGACGTATGATATGCTGCACTACATTCCTAGCTAGTACTCTTTTCTTTCGTCAGGTCAGGAAATTGTGGGCAAAGCTTACAGCTAAAGATCCATTTTTTTAAAAAAAAAAATGAAACATTGAGACTAGCTGCAAATTCTTTACGTTATGGGCCTGGTTGGGCACACACCTGATTGCAAATTCAAAGAATTATATGGATTACATGGACTATAATCAAGTAGGGTACAACTGTGCGATTACAATTCCCTAATCTAATAAAGACTCCTTTTGTAACACATCAAACTCGGTTTTTTTTTATTTGAACGGTCACAGTTATACTAGCTCTCAAATCTCTGAACCTAGCCAAATTCGAGAAAATCAAGCAGGCACTAGCTCGATCTCACACAGTCAAACCTCACTTTTTTTATATATATCAACGGCACATCTTATCGCTGTCGGTCACATTGAGTAGCTTCTGAAATTGGCACGGACAGCAGCCACAGGACGTGCCTGTTTGCCACAAAACTGAGAACGGCAACACAGAATCTCTAAGCCTAACCCACTACGGACTCCAGAACCAAAGGCCACTCTACTGCCTCTTCTCCGGAGCTGGTGCTTGGCTTAGGTGTGTCGCAGCTAAGTCAATCGCAGTTGGTGCTAATTGCTAGTAACAGTGGACAAATCGTACATCTGACACGCCACATGTAGAAGGCGTGCATATTTTTTTTTTTAAAAAAAAGGTCTTGTAGTACTAACTCTAGCTTGATGTAGCAGCAATTATTTGGGAACCGGATCCCCTGACTGTCGGAGCACGTGGACCGTTGGATCAGAGATCGGATAATTAAGGTCCTGTTCTTTTCAGCTTCTAAAAGCAACTTTTAACTTTTGCTACAGTACCTAACTTTTAAACGGAGTATTTTTTCAAGACGGGATCTACAAGTTAATTGTAGTACATGGTAAAAGCATAACATATATACCATCTAAAATCGTAAGCAAGTATTTCTTTCTCCGTAATATCTATCGCAAACAGCTGAAATTCAAAAATTTCAACCATAAACCATAAGCCGCAGCCATATCAAACAGGCCCTAAGTTCCAAGGTAGGGTAATATCTCCAAGCATCTGTCGATAAGTTCCGAGCCTCAAAATCTCACCCGTCTGGATCTGGGTCATCTTATCCGTGATATACGTTTAGCCTAACAGGTCATCGATGATCCGTTGAGCATCTTAGCCTAATCTAATGTTGCCCCACCCATGGCCGCCACACCTCCAATGCTGCCCGCACGAGAGGAGATTGAAGGTGGTGATTACATCGACGATTTTATCATATTGTATACACTTTTTTACTATCATTTATGTAATGAATTATTTTTCATAATATACAGAAAGGAACATAACATCTAATCCGATGAGTTGCGCGGCCTAAGGTTTTCCGTAATACTAGTAAGTGGCTTGACAACGTTGAGCACGTGAAAGAGCATTTAGAATAGTAGCTCTACCCTGTATACGTTGTCCTTCTTCTACATACGAAAAATACATCATAACCTAAAATTACTACATATTACGATATAATTTACTGCATGTTAGATATGAAATTACTGCTTACCGGTTCTATAGCGGTTTGGATTTTATGTTCTTCGCCGTCGTAAAATTGCAGGAATTTCATGGTAAAGAAAGCGCAGTCATTCGGGAGAACCCGTTTTGGTGTGCGAACAACGGCCTTCTCCACTTTACAAACTTTGAAAACTTTCCACCAGTCGTGGCATGGAAGGTGTCATTCAAATATGCAACTATCTTGTTGCCGATTGCACGATGATGGTCATCAGGGTCGGTGCTTTTTTGAACGTATTCATTCGAGTCTAGAATATCGATGTGCTTGTGCATAATGTTTATATAGTACACTGACCTATGGGAGTTGTGAAGTATAACTCACCGTTTTTAATGCTTGAGGGTCCATCTTGTTGAGTTCAGCTCCCAAAATACTCACGACGAGCGCGTTGTTGTACATTTCATTTTTTAAGAACTCCTCGATGTTTAGTAGCTTCTACAAAATATGAAGTCACAACTATGTAGCTGATATTTACTACATATATATCTAACAATTACTATTAGAACACAAAGAGTTTACTGCCAAAGAAAATTAATACCGAAAGTTTCTTGAATAGAAAAAATATTGTAGCCCACACTCCCCGACCTCAACGCCATGTCATTATGGCGCATGCATTTGATGAAGAAAGATACATACATGTTTTTAGTCATCTGACTGTCGTTGAACAAGGCCACGATATCACCACTGGTGGCAAAGAGGAAAGCGTCGCTGGACTATAGCAAGACCAATGGTAAGTCACATCACGATGCAAATGATGAAAAGAAACAAACATGCTCATATGGGTGAAAACAAAAGGAGAAAATCTTACCCTTATAGGCTCTAGTCTTCAGTATGAGCTTCCTAATCTTGATGGCCATGTCAATCAACATAGATAATCGTGCGACACGATATTTGAACGAGAAGACTAGCTTGCTAGGAACTTATCCTTTTTCTCTTCTTGGTTTGCTTGGCGGGCAAAACGATAGCCAGCATGCAAATAAACTTTCTACTGTTGTAACTATAATAGAATTATTGTACTCTTATTGTAATATTACTGTATAATAAATAAAAAACTTTTTAAAAAAGTTATTCTTTTACAACTCATGTGTAACATGTTACTGTAGAGTAATGAGAGATCCAATATTTTTTTTAAAAAATACTATTACATCTATATAAAATTACTGAATGTTACGTAATATTTTACTAATGTACACATTAAAATTTACTATATATAGAATAAAAAGTTATAACGATAGAAATAAACAGAAACTATCATAATAATGATTTTCTTTTACTGTACACGAGTAAAACTTTCCTGCAAGAAAAGAGAGCTACTCGGTGCCGGTGTCACCGACCGGTGTTGTCACTTGTTTATCTTACTAGCGCTGGTACTACTTGGTACTACTCGGGTGAGGTCAAGAAGAACAGAGCTTCCTTGTCCCCGCGCCGGTGTTTCCCTCTGTGTTTCCTCGATCTGGACCACTCGCTATTGATCCAACGGCCTAAAACTTGCGCCGGTGGGCCGTTGGATCAATAGCGAGCGGTCCAGATCGAGAGAACACGGAAAGGAACACCGCACGTGGGGACAGAGAAGCTGTTTTCGATCAAGAACGGCCTTGGCTTATTTCAAATGGTTTAAAACCATGGCTTTTTGGTTTTTTAATATGTATTTTTGTTGCAAATACACTGTAACAGCTGTTAGTTTTTTAAGTTAAAAAATAAGAAAAAGAAAAAAAACATCACTATATCTTTTAGAATAATACAAAAAAAGAAAAAGAAAAAAAAATCAAAAAAGTCAAAAGCAAGGACCAAAAGGCAAAAAAAAAAAAACCAGAATTTACGTGCCAAAAATCTGAACTCGTTTGTCCATTCCCATCTCGGCTAGCCAAGCGAGACAAATGATATGCTGCACTACATTGCTTGGTAGTACTACTGGTATTGTCACAGGGCGCTCTTTTCTTTCGTCAGGTCAGGAAAAAAAAGTATGTGACACATCCATAGGGAGAGAGTAAGTGAAAAGGACATGGAAAATTGTATGGGAAGCTTACCGCTCAAGTTTTAATTGGTGCTCATTCGGGTTTAGTTTTTTTTCACTTTAACTATTTTTTTTCACTGTAATTAATGTAAACTTTTTCAGTATAATTTAATTTAAAAAGGTTATATCATCATAGATAATACAAAAGAATAAAGTAAAACAAAAAGCTAAAAAATTAAAAAAGATGAAATTAAAAAGTTAGAAGCTTGAAGCTGAAACTCTAATGAGCGGTGCCTTATTTTTTTAAAAAAAAATGAAGCATTGAGACTAGCTGCAAATTCTTTACGTTATGGGCCTGGTTGGGCACACACCTGATTGCAAATTCAAAGAATTATATGGATTACATGGACTATAATCAAGTAGGGTACAACTGTGCGATTACAATTCCCTAATCTAATAAAGACTCCTTTTGTAACACATCAAACTCGGTTTTTTTTTATTTGAACGGTCACAGTTATACTAGCTCTCAAATCTCTGAACCTAGCCAAATTCGAGAAAATCAAGCAGGCACTAGCTCGATCTCACACAGTCAAACCTCACTTTTTTTATATATATCAACGGCACATCTTATCGCTGTCGGTCACATTGAGTAGCGTCTGAAATTGGCACGGACAGCAGCCACAGGACGTGCCTGTTTGCCACAAAACTGAGAACGGCAACACAGAATCTCTAAGCCTAACCCACTACGGACTCCAGAACCAAATGCCACTCTACTGCCTCTTCTCCGGAGCTGGTGCTCGGCTTAACCGTGTCTCGCATAAGTCAAATGAACAGCACAACAGCCCGAGAAATTCCGAGCCTCAAGATCTCGCCCGTCTGGATCTGGGCCGTCCTACCCGTGGTATGCGCAAGAACATGTGTTACTGCTCCATTCGCCACCTAGCTCAATGCACACCATAACGGATAGAGGAGTATCTGAATATGGAACGGGTGAGTCACAATGTTCAGAGCTGCTGAGCCTGCAGGTGCGGCGTCACTGTTGCGTCCCATTCCGCGGTTAGCTGCGGCATCCCTATAGCATCTAGTTCACATCTTGACGCGCGTTTCTGATGTATTATCCTTCGTCTTTTGCAACGGTTTTCCCCGGTTTCTTCTGTATACGTGTACCGCGCGTGCGTGAAGCCACGCACGGAAACAAAACGGCACGCCGATTTGGATGTGCACGCCAGAGTCTGTGTACCACACACAATGCAGCAGAGAAAAAGAATTGCTGAAGTGGCTGTGGCTTGCCAGTGTAATCGGACCTTTTGGACTTTTGCTCTTCATCGCATTGCCTTTTTTATTCCTTGCATTGTTCTTTTGATTCTTTTATTATTATTTTTCTTCTTTCAAGATGCTTCTTGGTTTCTTTAACCTTCTTAGGTACGAGCTTTTGGGCGTAGAGGCTGAGACAAGTGATGCCACGGGAATGTGCATAAACGCTTCGGGGATCACTGTCTTGACCAGTTAATTAAAGAGAGTTTTTCTTGGAAGATTTATCAAGAAGAGAGAGAGAGAGAGAGAGAGAGAGAGTTCCTTGGGTGCTGCGCGACAGGAACAGAGTCCGTGAGAAATCAGCAGCGGCAAACGCCGAACGAAAGCACGCGAATGCGATAACCACCTCAACTTCTCGTCAAAAACTTCGGAGTTCAGACAGCTCGACTAGGACAGCAATTTAGGCGGTGCTCATTCCAACTTAAGCTTTTTAGCTTTTGGACTTTTTTTTTTGCACTGTCTAGTACTGTTCAAAACTTTTTTTCAATATAATTGTTGTGAGCTTTTTCGGTATAATTAAATTAAAAAAATTAAAAATAGAAAAACAAGTTCTCTTATTACGAGTAATATAAAGGAATACGAAAAAAGCAAACAATATCTAAAAAGATTAAAAAAAATAGAAAAAGATAAAATTAAAAAGTTAGAAGTTAAAAGCTAAGCAAGATGGACGATGGATCTCTCTGATATGTACGGCACAATTAAAAATGGGACACACACACAAATGGGCGAATGGGCGAGCCGGGCCTGATCAGGTCATAGGACTCTGACTGTACATCGGTGTCCACTGAAATACGTAGTCTGAAATGAAATGCCGAAAGGCTCTCACAGACTCTTCACGTGCTCGTTTTTCCGCTGGATTTCGCAAACCTTTATCTTGACAAGATTAAAGAGAGGCCAGAGAATCAAAAGGCGGACCAAATCATTGAAGGCGACAACTTTGATGACCCTGTTGTAGAAGGGATCAATCAGTACGGTATCTGAAACAAAAAAGAAAAATGCGAGGAACAAGATGAGATCTGGCATCGTGTCTTTGCACGTACACGTACCTGCCTCCGTCTTCCAATTAGTAGTAGGACAACACAGTAGTTATGGAGTGCACATAACCTCTGGACATGTAGTACTATAATAATTACATAACGCAACGCACACAATCAGATATAGGTGAAGGCTACGCGATCGCGAGAGATGCTAATCTGAGCAGAAAAAACATATCTGTGCAGGAGATGCTAATCTGATCAATGCAACCTGTCTTTGACGACGAGATGAAGATTTGAGCACAGATCACACAGGACCACAGTGGCAACAGCTTAAAACTGGTCAACCTAGAAGGTAAGCATCACGGGAAAAAGGAAACACTCCTTTTGGCTGGATAATAAATAAGGCGGTGATTTCTCCTGGAGCACAGGGATCGTAATAGTCATTAGGCTTAAACCCTCTTCTGGATACCTCAATTTGACCGCAATTAGTGGGTGGGTGAGAAAAGTAGCTGACCAAAATAACCATTACGTAATGCGGTAGCCGCTCTCCAGTTGAAGCTACCCTTCCCTGTGAGTGAACACTTGTGCAATCTACTGCAAAAAAGCTAGGGCATCAACATCATCATCATCGCATGCGACATCAGGACATGTTACACATGCAACAGGCCTGCGATGACACAGAAATATTATTCTCTTGATGGACCATGTGTAATCCTGCATTAGCAACTGTGTGGCAGAGACAAATACGCAGACCGGGTCAAGTGATTTTTAATACTCTAATAGTAGAGGCCCCCTAGCACTCAATGTGGCTGACTGGCCTCTGAATTCTTCCTGGCATGGTCACGGGCTTCACAGCTCTGGAGTAATGGCCGACCCCTCGTTCAGTAGAGAACCGCAATAGCAGGCGATTCATTCGCCAATGCACACTAATGGGCACATGATGAAACAACAAAGCAGTCACAACAACTCAGAGCTGCCAGGATCAGACCAGGGCAGGCATAACAGCCTAAGATATTCCTTCAGTTGCCATCTGACGATGTGAGATCCAAGAGTAGACGACTGGAACGGAAAATTACTTTCAGCATTTCAATCCACATGAACATTATCTCATATGATCTATCCAAAAACCAACTGTATTCAGTACATCAATCAAAATGCCTACATATGGTATCAGACACACTCTAGGGCCAGGGGCAAAAGGGTTCTACATCTCACATTACAACATGAAAACTACTAGCAACTCAGCAAAGAACTACCATTTCCACCTTTGAGAAACAAAAGAAGCCGATGGATTGTCTATTGGAAGCAGGAAACCATGTTGACCGCTGAAAGACTAAGGGCTAACAAGGAAATGACAATGCAGAGATTTCCTACTTCAGGAAGGTTGATGATATAAAAAGGAGTACATAAGTAACACACGCAGTGCTCACTTCCAAGTTTCTGGGGCCAGGCAGTATGGGCGGGATTACAGATACCATCAAGAAGGTGCCAAGCAGCCAGGAAGCAAAGAATGATCCAAACCTGAAAGATCAGAACAAACTCAGCATCGGGAAGTGATCACACCTATGCATTTCTGGAAGTCAGAGGCCACCTCAAGTTGTAAAACTAAAAGCAGAATGTACATAAAACTAAAAGATTAATAATCACCTAAAACACCAAGAACAGCAAAATGTTGATCTCCAAGAAATTGCAAAATTCTACTTAATTGAAATGAAATGTAAACTCCTCCACTTAGAACATGCTATGTATCAGTGAACACAGTTGTATTCTGCTCCTTAATCTCTATAACCAAGCCAAAAGGTTATGCCAAGCTTTAATGATCCAATCCTAATTAAGTGAATCCTAAAAGCGCAATGCGAAGAGTTACTAGTATCACACAAAATTGCAGTCTGCAATCACAAATGGATAGTCCATCTGGGTAGCTGTCTCAGCCTATGACTTGCGTTTGCAAGCATAGCTCAGAATGTGAACGTTTTTGCACCATTTCCTAGAAAGAGAAAGCGAGCCCAAGCCCTACTTCCAATTCAACAAACCTTCTACAAGAACAGACAGAGCTTGACATGCCAGACCAGCCAAGGTTGAGCATTTGCAAACAATTTTTGTGTTCTTGTAGCCTTATACATAAGCAGTCTGATTTATTGATAGAACGATGAACTGGCATTATGTGGTATTTAGTTGACAGTCACCCACTCCCAGAACATTTAATGAGCAACTAAAACTAGCCAGCCAGGCACTATACATTGTGATAGTTGATGAATGAATATCGTAATGTAAACTGGTAAAGTGACTGTCTGGGATCATGCGACTGAGGAAAGCAGGTTCTCTATCACTATTTTGGATTAAGAAACCGGTTGTATTAGTATTTAACAACATAATAGAATCAGACAAAGGACACAATTGGAAAAGTATGATTATACCACAAGGACAACAAGTTTGTGCTTTGCTCCTCACATGATAGAATGATAACTTCTACTATGTATTTCAGAGGCAAGCTCTTTACTTACAAATATCAAAATTACAACAGATCCGCTGGTATTAAACTGCAATGCTAAAATGTATATGTTCACGATTTACCAAGCAACCCTAGATTTCCCAAGCCAACTGTTACACCCCACTACTTGTAATCAGAGCTTCAAGCTCTTCCATTGCCCACTGCAATAAGGTATGCACAGGATAAAAAATAGCACCCAGCATATTTTGAAGGATGCATACATGAGGACATCTATCAACGCTAGAATGTCACTACTAACTGGATGAGATAAAGATATCAGATGTTCTTGCTTTCAGGATATGAGAATGAAGAAGTCATATGTATCGTACATATTTGTGTTGAGAAATTATGTAGCACTGTAGATCTAGCTTGTAGAGGTTGAAGACGGCAGCGGCAGTGGCCAAGAGGAAAATGGTGGGCCTGGGCAGAGGAGGAATCCAGCGCTGCCAGAGCAGATTTTTCTTGGTACCACTCTCAGGAGATAGATATTCATCCTGGAGGTGGTGATAGCATTGGATTAGTGGTGACTGCTACGCTTGGAGTTTTGGGTTGTATGGCTCCACTGTCATGTTAGGATTTGGGATGGGCACCAGTACTACTATAGTAGACCAAAAGGTCTGTATACATTACAGAGCACAGAGCATAGGAGTCCCAAGCAAACACTATAGTACTGTATGGAGCTAATCATAGACTAATCAACAACCTAAAAAGCCAAAATAAAACAATGGAAAAGGTAGAAAGTATACCCATAAAAGAATGCTTTCCATCCACTTTTGAATCTCTGATAAAGGAAATAGATATTTGCTGCACAAGAGATGGCCACCTGGAGAGTTGGCCCTTCTTCAGTAGGGAAAGCAAGGGTAAGCACTACAAGCAAGACACAAGTCATTGCTGTCTGCCAAATCACTCTGCTGGATGATGTTTGAAATCTGCCCTGAATAGCCTTGATTGCACGTGACTGACCAAGTTCCCTAAATTTTTTCTTGAGATTCATTTTTGGTTTTTTTCTATCAAAGAAACTCTGCATGATGATTCTGTCAATGGCAGACTCAATTGCATCAACACTTGGCTTATGGCCTGCATACTTGCTTATCAGAAAGTTCCTGGCAGCTCGAATTTCTTCTTCAGATGCTTCCCTGCTGATTCCAAGTCTCTGATATGGATCCTTCACATGGATTCTAGGAAAGATGGCTGAAGAAATTAAGTGGTTAAAAAAATTCGAGAGGATAATTATAAAAAAGAACAGCTCCAGAGTCCAAACAACAAAACTGACAGGGAAAGCAGAGGTACATGCGATTTTTCATAAAAACAAGATTGCAACAGAAAATGAGTTAGTGATTTATATGAGGCGATTTTGGCATCACTTAGTTCTCTACATACAGAATACGTGTCCAATGCGATACACATGACCAGAATGTTGTTCGATGTTTATATTTTACCATCTAAGATCAACATGTCTGAAAAACAAGCTAGTAATTTGGTATAAACACATATCAACTGCTCCTTAGTACGCCATACTTCAGGGTTACTATAATTTAATATGACAAAAGTGATTAATACATCTTAAGAATCTAGACTAACTATCTAAAATTTTTCTTGTCATAGACATAGGCAACTAAATACTTACGGGTTGAAGAGTCAGCTGTGCCACCAAATGACGCAGAAGCAAGTGGCGTGATTCTGGAACTTTGTTGTGTATAACAGAAAGAACTATACTTTGTGTATCTGCATTGAAGTGCCGCAGTAAGGTTCCTTCTCACAGCATAAACTAGACAAGAGCTTTGACAGAGGGTGAGGTCAGAAGAAGCATAATGTATTATACCTATCCACATTGATGAAAAGTTTAACCTTTTCCTTACACACCCTGTTAAAGCCCAACGAAGAGACGAGTCCCAGGGGTGCACTTGGCACCCTCGAAGTAACTGGACATCGAGTAGCCCTTGAGGGATTGGTTGCTAGACTATGCGCCAACATATCAAGGAATAGCTGAATACTCTAAACCGAGGATTTCTTTCCCCTCCTAAACAAAACAACAGTACATCAAAAACAAGTAAGTCAGCACTCGGCACGGAGACAATCAATACCATGAGCAGAACGTACGACATGTAATCGGATGCCCACAGATTAGAGATTACCCACCAAAATAGTGTACAATCATTATACAATTTAATTCAATCACTACAATAAACAAGCAGTGACTTTAAAAAAAGCCGGAACAAATCGAGCAAGCGGCAGCAAACGAACCATCAAGGCTCACGAATCAAGGTGAGGGGCAGCCTAAAAGTTTTACAGCACACGCCACACCACGCCACTGGAATTCTACATGAGTACATGTAGCTAGCAATACTACTAGTTCGCGAATCGATACAAGCGGGGAAACAGCATCGCAATTCGCGCGGCGCACCTCGCAGCTCCAGGACCCTACTAGACCACCGAGGCGAGGATAACTGGGCGGCACGGCGCCGCACTCACGGGAATCAGGGGGAAAGGAAGGCGAAGCGGAGGCCTTACCGAAGCGAGGAAGCGACCGGTGCGTCCGGCGGATGGGGAGCGGCGTTGGAGGAGGCCGCCTCCGTGGATAAGGGGGGCGGGGCGTCGGTGAGGGTGGGAGCGCTGCGCTGCGTTGCGTGCGCGGGGTATAGTGTGCGTGTCGTCCTCGGCCGGCCCGAGACGAAGGCGAGGAGAGGGAGGGAGCGACCCTGGTGGGCTGAATTGGGCCTCCTGGCCTTGGACAGTTAGACCTCACGCGGCCCTATTGAGTTGGCCCAGTCTAGCTAGCCTCGCTAGTGCAGCCTATCTACAGGGGGTTGACTTAAAACTAACTTGGACGTATACTGTCTATATAAACTAACTTTTAAATAATTTATTTTTTAAAATAAAATTAATAGAAAAATTATAATAAAAAGTATATTAAATTCAGCTGTATCAGTTAAAATCGTATACAACTATTTCCTTTATATACTGTTTCTTACGAACAATCAAAATTTAAATATTTAAACTATAAACCACTAGTCCGAAAAAAAAGCTATAGTTGTTCCAAATATATAACTGGTCCTTTTTCTTCGCAGGCTCGGTACCTACCTCCTTAGGCGTTTGGTTTGCAATACAAGTCATCACAAAAACTTTAACATTAAGTTAAAGGTTCTTATGAGAGACTTTGGGTTGTGACTAATAATTTTTTTGTTATAGTTAATAGTTTCTAGTTGTGTTTGTTGAGACGGTGATGGATAGTGAAGAACGTGGATGACTCATATGATTTTAGGCTCGAGAAGTCGTTTAGAGAAATTATCTTATTTTTTTTTCCAGTTTTTAAAGAAGTTGTAGTCAAAAGCTAAAAAAAGGCTAAATATGTCAGGCATACGCATAAGAGATTTCATTATCTCGTGTAATGCTTAGCGGGAATCTTGTGTTGGTCTATCCGTCTATGCACGGGTTGGTGGGGGGGGGGGGGTTGTTAGGCCAGTTATATGTTGCCAACATGACATATGCAACGGGGCATATTTGGTGAACAACGGCTAAATATTGTAAATTCGTGAAAAACATATGTACAAATTTTAAAAAAAATCTCAAAAATGTAATGAGAGATAGGGGCATGTTTTATAGCCAAGCAAAATTTCAAAATCAAAACCAACTGCATTTGCGAGATAAAAAAAGACAAGTACTTATTCCCTAGATATTTGTCTTTTCCATATCTCTCAAATGAGATTGGGTTTGCTATTGAAATTTTATAGACGGTGTCTCGGCTTCACCGGCGAGCCGCGACCGTGCCGCAACTCCTCCGTCCACGACAGGTGCATTGAATGCGTACTGTTGAAAAAGCAAGGAGCGGTATACGGCTACATAGTTTCCTCGAAGAGAAAGGGCCGGATGACAGGGACGGAATTGCGATGGCCATCCAATTCCCCGCGCGAACAGCCCGAAACGTCTCTCTGCAGGTGGGCCCGGCTCCCCCACGTCAGCATCACGGCCGCCTCACCATGAATCGTTTATCCACTTGGATAGTTGGGCGGATACACACCTGCTCTGTCCACCCTCGAGATCCCCGCCATCCGCTCCTCCCGCGCGCTCGGTTCTCCGCCGTCCGTTTCGTTCCCGGGAGATCCGGCCTCATCCGCCCTCGTCGTCCCCTCCACTCCCGTCTCGTCTCCTTTCTTTAATCCTCCTCCCCAACCCAGCTCCGATCCCCACTAATCCCACCCGTAATCCCCCTTCATAGACGATAACGATGAACAGTGGCGGCCGCTCTTGCACGCCGAATCGCTCCCCCTGTTGCTGCAGCGGCGGTTCTTCATGGCGTTCCGTATGGATTTGGTCGTCGCGTTTGGGTTCGATTTGACCGCCTCGACCTGTTGTTAGCTGCTGGTGCGACTGTTCAAGCTGTTGGTTCTTGGCTTATCGGTGTTCTGTGTTGGTTTGGGGATTGGGAGCATTGGAATCGTACGTACCCAGGTACGTGGTAGGTTCCTCCTTTCTCTTTCATCTTGCTTTGTTTTCAGTTTTGTATCGATGTTGCTTTTGCTGATTGTTCGGGCTAAAGTTCACTGCTTTCTTGCTTTATGCGCGCTATTTTCGTTCCATGCATGCCTGCAATTGGCAGTTTTTTTGTTGTCGTGCATGGACTCAATCACCGGAACAGTTTTGAGTGCTTGATCAATTCTATGCTCGTTAATAATAATTTAGGAGTGGAGACCGGAGGATCGCGTGCTATTTTGGGTTGCGGTTTGCACCGGGGTAAGGTTCCTATTAGACAATTGCTTGGTGTGGTTTCTTGTTAATGTCATTTATGAACTAGTACACGATCCAACAGGAGTAAGTTTCAAAAAAAGAAACAGAAAAAGGTGCACATTCCAATAGTACTAAGGATGCCTTTCCTTTTTGAAACCAACTAAGGATGCTTTTCCGCCTATGAGTTTCCTGGAAAACCAAAAAAATCATAAAACGGTCCTTAACTTAGAACCAAAACATAAACTTTGCATCCCCAAACCCTTCTCTTAAATATCGGCGATTGACGTTTATGACGACGCAATTTGAATCTTGAATGGTCAAAAGAAGGTAATTTTATGCAATCTTTAGGACAGTTTGCCTATTGTGACCTAGAGCTTTGAGAGCACAAAAAATGCTTCAACTTCCCTATGCAATAGTACGTGCATCTTCAAGGTGTGTTAACTGTTAAGAGTGGTCATCATGTAGAACAGTTCTCTGAAATCCTAAGCAGGCTCTTGAAGCTTGGAGTAGCCATGATGTACCTTAACTTCCCAGTGTATCCTTGTTATGATCCCCGAATTGTGTAGTTTGTGGCAATCAATAGCCCTGATAAAAATACAGTCTGTTTTCTGTTCTTGCAATCCCCAAATAGACTTTCTGGATACCTTTTACTTAACCTTATTCACTTACTGCCTTAGGAATTGAATTACTTTTTATTTGTTAATTTGATGTGTTTGAACAAAGTTGTGGGCTTTTCTCTGTTATGAGTCATTTACTTTTTTCCTTTGCAAGATATAATGCTGCTTGCCCCAATATCTGATTGATACTGTTTAATTTTATATCATTTTAACAGTGCTTCACTCTGCATATCATGGGAACAAGTTTCTAAGTAGGACCATGTCTGGACTACCTGTGAGCACAGCGAGTGTGCTGATGGGTAACTAAGATGCTAATTTGGTGGTTAGTGTATTTGCAATTGTTCTTTCAAAAGTTCTACTAAAGAGATGTTTAAGCAAATCCTAATAGTTCTGTGACGGTGGATGGTGGTCATGGAAGGTACAGTAATTAGAACAGTTAGTGAGTCAAAACCAGACAATGAGCAAAAGGATTCTTCAACAGAACTTCCCAGAGCCTTTACTGATATGGAGACTCCAGCAGCGCAGGGTCCTGAAACAGAAAAGTTAATTGGATGGGAAGATGATACAGAATTAACGCCTTACGAAGGAATGGAATTTGAGTCTGAAGATGCTGCAAGGGATTTCTACAGCACATATGCAAGAAACGCAAGTTTCCGAATTCGGATCAGCAGGTACACTCGGTCCAGACGTGATAATTCAATCATTTCTCGTCGTATTGTATGCTCAAAAGAGGGATTTCATGAAACTCGTGCTTGTGAAGGCCTTCATGCTGACCAAAAACAGCAAGAACGGGCAGGTACTAGAGTTGGTTGTAAGGCTATGATAATGATTAAAAAGTTTGCTCCTGGCAAATGGGTAGTTACCAAATTTGTAAAGAACCATAATCATGGACCAGTTCCGCTAAGAAAACTTGATGCTAGGTCGGCACATGAGGATTGTGATCCAATGGAAAAGCCACATTCCATTGAGGTGGACCCTATTGAGGAGCCGTTTGAGGGTATGGAATTTGAATCTGAAGAAGCTGCAAAATTGTTCTATATAAACTACGCGAGGCTTAATGGTTTTCGTGCACGTATTAGCAGGTACTGTCGTTCAAGGCGTGATAACTCAATCATTTCTCGCCAGATTGTGTGTTCCAAGGAAGGCTTCCGTGAGGTCCGAGCCAAGAAAGAGATGATAGATGAAGGGAAAACGAAGCGCCCAAGAATGATAACAAGAGTTGGTTGCAAAGCTATGATTGTAGTGAAAAAGATGAACTCTGGAAAATGGATGGTTTCTAAATTTGAGAAGGAGCATAACCATTCGTTGTTATCTTCTAAAGCGGTTCCTAGTACATCAAACATTACTTCTGGAGAAGTTGCTGATTTTGCTGAAAAGGGTACAGATCCTAATGAAGTGAAGGTTGAAGGATATAGTGCAGGAATTCAATGTAGTTCTACAGATTCGTTCACTGTCCTTTACAACCATTTATGTCAGGAGGCCATAAAATTTGCAAAAGAAGGGTCAGTCACAGAAGAAATTTACCATGTGGCAATGTCTGCCTTGAAAGAGGCTGCAGAAAAGGTTGCTGAAGTCAAAAGGAGTCATCCGACAATGCCACAGTGTGGATTTTCTATCAGTGAAAGCAAACATGAGGTCCTACAGATGAAAACTATAAGTGCTTCAAATCAGGTTAAACAGAAAGTAACACCGCCACAGCTCAAGCTTTTTCAAGAGCCTACCTCCAATGTTGTGCTAATACCAACGAACCTTTTGACTGATTCAAGCTTATCTAATTGTGTGGACAATGTTCCGTTATCATGTGATTTCCCCAGAAATGGTAAATATGCTATGATACTGATCAATTAATCCAGTGCCTTGCTACAACAATGTTTGTTCCTTAGTAACTGTTGCATGTTCCATCCACAGGGGGACAAGGCAGGCATGGATCTGAAGGTTCTTATTTGCATGCTGAGAACAGAAAGGAGGACTCTTCCCAGATATGTCAGGTTACCTTGCGTCCTTGCCCGCTTTCTTATGTCTAAGTGATTTCCTAATATACCCAGCTGTTTTGGGTGTTTCATATTGGACCACAAATTTCTTATTTGAAGTTCTAACTGCAGAATACCAGTTCTAATCAAGCCATCGGGGGAAAGGATGAAAGTTTCCATGAACCTTCTGAAGAAACTAAGGTTGCTATTCCTGCAATACCTCTCACGCTGTACATGCCTGTGATGAGGAGCTCACCAGGAGCCTCTGCAGGTTGTTGTAATCCATTTGCTCTCGCTGATTACAGTACAAAAATATTTATAAATATTTTTGTTTCCAGATAGGAATACCATCCGTGTTGCTATATGAATTTTGGAATCTTCTAAATGGTTTTTGTCTGTTGATTGTGTTCTTGCTCTGATTTTGCAAACAAAAAGGCGTGTATAGTCTAGTTGATGATTGGTTATCTTCAACATATTTGATGATAGGTTTAGAAATGACTCGTTATATATGCTAATATTTTGTGTCTGCTCACCTATAGTCTAGTTGATGATAGGTTATCTTCAACATATTTGATGATAGGTTTAGAAATGACTCATTATATATGCTAATATTTTGTGTCTGCTCACCTATAGTCTAGTTGATGATAGGTTATCTTCAACATATTTTATGAACAAAAGATATCAGTTTATGGTCTGTCACCTTAGGCCACTAAACTTTTACCAATTTTTTAAACCAATACCTGCAGTGGTCCATTACCATTTTTTCAATTTACCCATTTAGCCTGTGCGTTGGCATTTCCAAAATTGTACTCTCTTTTTTAAGCTTTAGAGCATTGTGGCCATATGGACCACTGCATCTATTATTACAATCCAGGTAGTTCTACTTGTTTAGGAAACAAAAAGGAATTTAAGATGGAAATGGAAAATTTAGCACACATAACAATTATGAGAAAATGGTAGTAATTGTTAAAGGTATTTAGGTCTTTTCCTATTGTCCTAGGGTTTTTATGTGGTGTGTCTTGTACTCTATATAAAGCCCTTTTAGGGCTGTGCAATGCAACAGTTGAGCTATTCATCCATTCTTCCTCTCTTATTAACATGGTATCAGAACTTTGGTTCCAAACCTAGCTCCGTGCGTATTCCGTTGCGCTGCCCCTGGGAGCAGTGTCTCCACTCCTAGGGGCGGCCATCTTCCTGCCGGCTTGGCGTGGACGGCATCACCGTGCACCACTACGGCGCCGCCCTCACCTTGCTCGGATCTAGCCGCCTCCGCTCCAGATCCGGCCGCCGCCACCCCTGCCTCGCCCGGATCCGGTTGCCTCCGTGCCAGATCCGGCTGTCGCCACCCCTGCCCCTCCCAGATTTGACCGCCTCCGTGCCAGATCCGACCACCGCCGCCCATGCCCCGCCCCGCGTCCCACAATGCCGCATGGCCCCTGCCAACGCGCCTGTCGCGCCTGGGCCACCGCCGCGCTTCGGGCTGCCCTTTGGCTGTGCTCGCCACCGCAGCCGCCGGATTCCGCTGTCCTGCACCGTCTCCCCGCCAGATCCAGGCTCCCTACCGCTGGCTCGTGCCCATGTCGGCACTAGCGCCGCTGGCCCATGCCAGATCTAGCTAGCTCCAACCTCCTTCGTGACGCCGGCCCCGCGTCTGCGTTGGATCTGGCCGTCTTCAGGCAGGATCTGGCCGTCATCACCGCAGGCAAGCCCGGATCCCGCCTCTCTGCAACCGGATCCGACTTCCCTTCCGCTGGATTCAGCGCCCTCCTCGCTACCGCCATGTCTCCCTCGCGCGCCTCTCCGGACCTGGCTGAGGTGACGCACGAAGCGAGGGCAGCAATGACGTTGTCTCCCGGCTCGCCTCCAGCGCTTCCACCTGCATCGTCGTTTCCTCCGCACTGTCTGCCAGTCTCCACTGCATGCACGGCCTTGGCCTACACCCGGCTCGCCTGCCGGGTCACCTCAGCCTCCAGCCCTAACCACCTGCGCCCTCGGCCGGCTCGGCTGTCGTGTCTCCTCTCTCTGAAGAATAGAGGAAATGAAGAATGCGCAAGGGGAGAAGAGAGAGCAGGGGGTTAGGTAGAGTTGGTGAAGAACTTCTAGATGGGAATGTTCCTGTTTAGAGACTCCTAAGGGCCCAGTTTTCTTAGGAGATATTGGAGTGTTAGATATCTTTTTGTGTTGGTTGGGTTAAGAGTTGCTGCAGGCTGCTGCATGTCTTTTCTCTTTTCTTTTGCGTCTTTCATTGTATCATCCAAGTGCCATCTCTTTTTCAGTTTGTCAATGTTTTGTGAGTTCACAAAATCTATCAGTCAACCGACTGCTTTGCTAGCCACAGTCTATCCTTTCGAATGAGTGTGGTCTTCTTCTTGCTTTTGCATAGCCGCAGCCGTTGTTCTTTTCTTTGAGCCGCCGTAGATCGTAGAAGTCTTAATGATGCCGCCAATTCTCTTTGAGTCGCTGCTATGAGCTTTTAAGGCTGCCGCGCTTCTTCTGCACCGCGCATCTGTTGCGCTTCTTGTGCACTGCGCTGCCGCCGTCTTGGGCTTTGATCTGTGTCGCTATACTTCTATCTCACTCTTCGGCTTGATTTGATAGCTCTGTCTACTTGTGTCTCCTTCTATATCCTCTTCATCGTGTTACTGTAGTCAACTTTACTCCTGCTTAACCCTTTCCCATCTCCTGCACTTTGTGCTTTCTGGGCTCTTGCATGATTTCGGATGGTTGATACTCGACACAATTTTCTAACTGCCGCATGCTACGACGACATCTTCAAGACACGAACTTTGGTGTTAAGGATATTTAGATATTTTCCTTTTTTTAGTGTAAATCCTTCCAAATGCAATGCTATTGCATGTCTTCCATTTGACCGGGGGGGTGTTAAGGGTATTTAGGTCTTTTCCTATTGTCCTAAGGTTTCTTATGTGGTGTGTCTTGTACTCTATATAAATATTAAGGATAGAATAGAATTGTTATTTATTTTTCTTATATACCTCAGTTTCCTTATCTGTATATGATATATTCCTCTGTATATCCTCCTGTACTCTATCTATATATTACCCTTTGGGTCTCATAAATAGATGCACAATATTCATAACAATAAAGCCCTTTAGGGCTGTGCAATATAACAGTTGAGCTATTCATCCATTCTTCCTCTCTTATTAACAGTAATATCCATTGTCCTTATGAAACCATTAACCTGCCATAACCAGTTCCAAAGTGATAGGACCTTGATTCCATGGAGCAGATATTGTATATTTGTATGCACAAAATTGATCATAGTGAGGATATGTGATTGATTGAGAAATTGACACCAGGAGTGAGAAAATAAATTTCATCTTTTTAAATCCATATTTTTTTCATCTTTTGAAATGTTGTCAATCCAGAACACTAAATTTTGTATTATAGTTTGCTGAAAATGGTTTAGTCTAGTTTTTAATGTCAATTCACAGACGTGATTTCATTTGATTTGGACCATTTCACATTTGAAGTGTTTCTGACTTTCTGTCCTTAAGAGCTTGTACTCAATTGCAGTTATAGTGTCCTACCATTACTGTTAGCTTTAAATTAGAAGTACCATTTTTTGTGAATCAATGCGCATAACTATTGTCAAACACCTATTTTCTGTCAATGCTTCAGCAATCACATCAGTGCTTACTTCTCATTAGGCTTTCCATCGTTTACTTGATTTACTTGATTGCTATCTTTGTCCTAGTGCTCCTTAATGGACCGTTACCTGCAGTAAGAGCACTGTTCTGATATCTGTTCATTTCCCTGGACTGCAGATGGCCCATACAAATTTTTGGCTGCACCTATTGAAGCAGTTCCAATTTCATACCGTCCTGCAGAACCCATCAGACAACCACATAGAAGTTTTTGTAATTTAGGTCCATTGCCAGGTGTTCTGTCAGAACCGAACAAGCGAGGGAAAGGTCCAAACCCTATGGTGCATGCTACAGCTCTTGCTTGTGGTGCTCGTGTTGTTCCTCTTGAGGAGGCAGCTTCACTGATCAAGGCCATTGAGTCCAAGATCAGATCTGGAGGGGCCACAATAGCAAAATTGCCATCAAGCAACCTGACACCTCTAGTTCCTGAGGCCGTCTCTATGTCATCTTCCAGTGAAG
The DNA here is from genome assembly GCA_036346265.1 of Melocanna baccifera. Lineage (NCBI taxonomy): Eukaryota > Viridiplantae > Streptophyta > Magnoliopsida > Poales > Poaceae > Melocanna > Melocanna baccifera. The sequence continues at coordinate 7,905,733 of CM070682.1, forward strand.
ATGATGAGGAGAATGAACACAGTGAACACCTGATGCTGAAAGTCGAACGCAACTGCCATGATCAGAGCTCTGAGGAAATGAAGTTGCAAGGTGAGCCGTCAGAGTTGGAAACTGAAGCTGAAAATTGTTCTGCACAGCCTGAAAATGAAAACCTTGATCCTGCTGATTGCTGACAGCTGATAACTGAAAGATTGAAGTTGTTGAAGATCAAAGCTACCCTACAAGGTAGTGATTTTATACTATAATTTGAAACATTTATATAAGATTGGATTTAGGATTCTAACCATTTGTCACGCTTCAATTATGTATTGTAATTGGGTTAACTCAAATAATTAACTCCAGTGAAGGGTTTGTAAAAAGGACCACCCTCGCTTCTAAAACGTTGGTGTACATGCATTATTTTAAATGATTATAGAAAACAAAGATGATAGTGCTTATATTCCAATTGAGTGTATCTGTCTGGAGAAAACTTTTAGCCTTCGTTGTTATGTACGTATATGACCAAAATTTGACGGTTTTGCTCGTTCTCTGAAAATGGCATCCGTTCTGTATCTTGTTCTCTGTGAGCTAACATGTACCACAGGACCACAAATTTGTCAGTGTTTTATCAAAATGCACTTTTGTTGCCATCAAAACAATTTCTGGAGGACAGGTGGCCATAAGACGGAAGCGCTAGGGGCTGTCGCAGGCAGGGACGGAAGTTCTAGTCAAGTCGGTGCTCTAAGATGTTCCTTCTTACACAATGAGTTGCTTCAGATTCAATAGAACTCCTTGTAAGAAGCTAAGCTCTATCTCCCCTAACCTCGGGTGGGGTGCCAAAGATGGGATCATAAAAGTTCATTGGATAGGTTCCGGGATATGGAGGCTTTCAGCCAGACGCTTTTGGCAAGACAGGGTTGGCAACTTCTCACTGATCCGCATTTGCTCTGCGCCCGTGTTCTCAAGTCTCGGTACTACCGGAGTTGTGATTTCCTTGAAGCAAGATGTCCCTGGCGTGCTTCATTTACTTGGCAGTGTGTCATTCATGGTAGGGAATTACTAAAACATGGCATTATTTGGCGTGTTGGCAACGGCTTGGACATTGATCAAACACTTCAGAGATTCCTCAGGAAGGATTGCTATGTCCACTGGGACAGCGAGCTGAACCTGGAATCTCTAAAGTGTTTGATCTGATTGATCATGAAGAACGGTCTTTTTCTCAGTTAAATCGGCCTATCATCTTAAGATTCAACTCAAGAAGTGCTCTCAAGATACCGCTTCCTCCTCTTCATCTTGTCAGGAGCATCAGGGTCGGTTGGCTTTGTGGGATGCTGATGTCCCAAATAAGACTAAAGTTCACATATGGACGATATCGAAGAACGTAATTGCAGTGGGCAGTGAGCTGCGCTTAAGAGGAATTAAATCAGGGATTTGGTGTTTGGCGTGTGGACGGGAAGAGACTGCTCTTCACTGATTCTGGAAATGCCCTCGTTCTCAAGCAGTCTGGAGTTTGATCTCTGCATCAAAAGCACTTATATTGTAGGTCCCTCAAGAAGGTTCAGTGGACGACAAATTTTTGGCTCACTAGATGTTGGATTGGATTGCCAAACTGGATAGATAAGAACTTAGTTTGGCGTTCACAACCATCTACGAGTTATGGCGGGCGAGGAATGATGCTAGAGAAACCAGTCGGATGGATGAACCGAGTACAATTGTTAACCAAGTGGTAAGTCTTGTAGAGGAATGGGGAGGAATGCGACAACCGAAACCACCGCCCCTACCGAAACAGAAGGATCATTGGAACCCTCCTCCTATGGGATGGTTCAAGGCCAATTCAGATGGGGCTTTCAATCTCGCAGAGAACAATGGAGGTGTCGATGTGGTCCTAAGGGATCACCATGGTGTGTTCCAAGCTGGAGTAGACCATTTTTTGACCACTATTGCGCATCCAGAGTTGTCAAAAATTCTTGCTTGCAGAAGGGCAGTGGAGCTAGCATTGGAGATGGGCATTACAGGACTTGTGGTAGAGATGAATAGCATGACGGTTTGCAAGAAACTGCAGGAAGATAACCTGGACCGATCGGACTTTGGTCCACACATTGAAGTTGTTATGAATATTGTGTGCATCTATTCATGAGGCCCAAGGGGCAATATATATACAGGTACAAGGGGATGTACAAAAGGAATACAACACAGCATAAAAGGAAGTAGCATATTAGGAAACAAATAAGAGTCCTAATCCTAGTCTATTCTATCCTTAACACCCCCCCTCAAACTCATGGTGGATCAACAACACTGAGTTTGGAGAGGTGAAAGCTGTGCTGTGCTCGAGTCTGGGCCTTCGTGAAGAAATCCGCTATCCAAGCTCAGAAGGCACATACGAAGAGTAATCACCGATCTTGCACACAAGACCTCATGAAGGAAGCATCAACACCAATATGCTTGGTGAGCTCATGCTTCACGGGATCACGAGCAATCCGATAGCACTGTCATCGTCTCGACAAGAGAGGAGTCGGTGTAGTGACAAAACACCAAAATCCTCAAGTAACCACCGTAGCCAAGTAATCTCTGCTGTCAAGAGAGCCATAGCTCGCAACTCACCTCTGCACTCGAACGGGACACTGCGACTGCTTCTTCGTCTTCCGGCAATAAGAGAACCACCAAGAAAAACACGAGAGGCGAGAGAGACCGCGATCGGAGGGATCGCGCCCAAGTAGCATCCGAATAGGCTCAAGTCAGAACGAATCGAACGTGGAAAGAAGAGACGGCGAGAGATAGTCCCACGAAGGTATCGCAGAACTCGAAGAAGGTGGGTGAGTGGACACGAGTGGGAGCTGAAACAAATCGACTTAGAATATGAACGGGATAGGTGATATCCGGACGAGTAACAAAGAAGATAAACAAGACTCCCAACAAGGTGACGATAGCGAGTCGGATCGAAAGAGGCTCGCCATCCGAGGGTCGGAGGTGGACATTGAGCTCCATGGGAGTCTCAACAAGATCTGTTGATCGATGAGAGAGCGCGATCAAGAAGATCTGAATATATTTCTCTTGGGACATAAAGAAACCATCCGGAGTGGAAGTAACCTCAATCCCAAGGAAATAACCGAGAGGACCAAGATCCGACATAAGGAATCGCTCACTAAGACGAGCCTTGACAAAGGCAATGTACTCAGAATCATCTCCCGTAATGATCATATCATCAACATACAGAAGAAGAAGAGTCCGACCACGGGACGAAGTGTGGACAAAGAGCGCAGGATCATGATCACTAGCGGAAAAGCCAGCAGCAGTGACCACAGAGGAGAAGCGCTCAAACCAAGCACGAGGGCTTGCTTAAGGCCATAGAGAGAGCGACGAAGGCGACAGACCATGCCCTCAGGAACAGAATACCCAGGTGGCGGATGCATGTAGACCTCCTCACGCAACTCACCATTAAGAAAGGCATTCTTGACATCAAGCTGAGAAATGCACTCAAGATGGCAACGCACGCCACCGGCGTAAGAGTGCGAACGGTGGTCATGTGGGCCACGGAGCAAAAGTCTCGTCATAGTCAACACCATGCTCTGCTGGAAGCCACGAGCAACAAGACGCGCTTTGTAGCGCTCAAGAGAGCCATCGAGCGAGTCTTAATTTTATAGACCCACTTACACGTGATGGGACGAGAATGAGATGGCAAAGGAACAAGATCCCAAGTACCAAGACGCTCGAGGCAGCAATCTCCTCGGCCATGGCAAGCGCCACTCGGGGTGAGTAACAACATCCCGATAGGAGACAAAGCTCACGAGTAGCTGCGCCAAAGAAAGGCAAAGCGGCAGGAGGCCGAATCGACCGGCGATCGCGAGAGCGTAGCGAGGAGAAGATGACCCATCGGGGATGATGGAGCATCGAAAGAAGGTGGATCATCGGAGAAGATGACTCACCGGAGAAGCCTCAATACGAGGTCGACGAGTGTAAAAGAGAAGGGGAGGTATCAGAGGGAGAGGAGCCCGGGGAGTCGGAGGAGACGACGCAGGCGGTGACAACGGTGGAGAGGCCACAGGGGGAATATGTGGAGACTCAATGGGACAAGTGGACGAGGGCAAAGTAGATATAGGTGTATCAGGAAAGGTCAAGAAAGACAGAGACTCCGCAGAGGGAGTCGAAGGAGAGGCAGTACGTGGGTAGAATGGACGAGACTCATCGAAAGTCACATCCCGAGAAACCCGCATCCTTCGACCAACCGGATCCCAAAGACCGATAGCCCTTGTGCTCGGCGATCAGATCCCAAAAAGACACACTCAACAGATGAGCGGTTAGTTTGGTACGTTCGCGGGCGAGGAGAACGTAGCAAACGCACCAAACATATGAAGGGCGAGTAGTCGCGAGAAGACCACGAGGCGCTCAACAGGATCGCACTCAAGAGCGTAAGATGGCTGGATGTTGATGAGATAGGTGGCAGTGGAAACAGCCTCGGCCCAAAAGTGAGGTGGGGTAGAGGCGGCGATCATCAGAGTACGAGCCGTCTCAAGGAGGTGACGATGCTTGCGCTCAGCGACACCATTCTGAGCATGAGCACCAGGATAAGAGAATCGAAGAGAGTCCTGCGCAACAAGGAAACGCGCAGTAACGAGAAAGGTACTCGCCAGCAGAATCAGCCACGAAAAACACGAATAGGAGTGGAGAACTGTGTGTGGATCATAGTGGCAAATTGTTTATAGATAGACAAGACCTCACTACGAGAAGACATGAAATATATCCAAGTGTGGCGAGAGAAATCATCTATAAATATGATATAATAACGATGACCCCTTTCAAACGAAGGAGCGGACCCCAAACATCCGAATGAACAAGATCAAAAGGACGCTGGGACACGCACTCACTTTGAGGATAGGGAAGCTGAATTTGTTTACCTAACTTACACTACGACAATCTAAAGACACGTCTCTCGAGACGGACCCGAAGACCACGACGAACTAAGGATGACAAAGTAGATCCACACAGATGACCAAGACGGTGATGCCACCGCTGAAAAGAGCCGGTAGACGAAGTGGCGAAGCGGAGAGACCGGCGGCGATGGTGGCGATGGAAGGAAGGTGAAGCAGTCAAGCTCCCAGAGACGCCGTGAGTCACGGCGCGAGGCCGAACCAACCGAGCTCCGTGTGGCGGTCCCGAACACAACAAGAGTCGAGTCGAGAATGACACGATAGCCAAGGTCGATGTCATCCAGCAGAAATAAGTCAGATAGTGAGGCGAGGAATATGAGCAATGAAGGAACATGAAAGGATGAGTTGCTAAGATATCCTCGACTGAGACGAGAAGAGATGTACCATCGCAGTAAGAACACCGCGGGAGAATCAAGAGGTGTAATAGAAGACAGAGTAGAAGCATCGAGTCATGTGAAAAGATGCTCCAGAATCAAGAATCCACGGGAGGTACCGATCGTAGAGGGTGGTTTCTCGGTGCACGAAGAGTCGATGGCGAGAACTGCGGAACACATCGAGGAGAACACGAGCGGCAAGCAAGCGGCGAAGTCTGGCTATCTCCTGCTCGGTGAAAGAAGCTGCTGAAGAAGTCGATGCAGACGTCGTCGTAGAAGCACCGGTGCCAATAGAAGAACGGCGTGAAAGATGCCGCTTCTTCTTATAGCACTGGGACTCAATGTGGCCGGCCTTGTCGCAGTAGGAACAGTGAGGACGGCCACCTCCAGACGGATGACGGCCACCACCACCTGTGGCAGCCGCTGAAGAAGGCAGTGTAGCAGGTAGACGAGCGGCGAGCACAGAGGGGAGTGGCATCAGACCAGCACCACTCAGACGAGTCTCCTCTGCGCGTATCTCGGTGAGAGCCTCCAGGAGAGTGACACGAGGGTGGCGTGCAAGAAGCTGAGCACGCCGTTGCTCGAACTCGGGGCGGCGAGTAAGGAACTCGTGAGACCACCGAAACTCCAAGTCGGACGTATATCCAAGCAAAGACGGACAGAACGACGGCCGGCGAGCGGAGAGAGTCCAAGCGACGCCGATGCAGAGCTCGGCGTAAAGGCATCAACGATAGCATCACCTGCTGAAGAGAGTGCTCTTGGCGAACCACGGACAGTGCAGGGCATCACCGGAGGGCTCGTGAGCGCCGACGAAGATGAGTCCACATCTGGAAGCCGAAGAGTCCCACAACCTCGAAGAGAACCGAGGCCGAGATCGCGATGAAGACAAAGAGAGCTCGGCGCCGTCATCGCACCACCGAGTGTAGGTGGTCGACGGTCCTTGTAGAGATCCGAGCCTCTGGTAGGCGGGCGCTTCATCATCAACAATCGGCGGCCTCGTGAGCAATCTTGTCGGTGTCGGGGCAATGCAACAGCGTGGGCTCCGTCGGAGGAATAGGGCAAGGCGGGCGGTGACATCGCGAGAGGGCGCCCGAGACGTAGACCACGCATGTGAATGCGCATGTGGGACACGGTCGGTGTAATTAACACCATCAAAGACCACCGGCAATGAGGAGGGAACGGTGCCCATTGGTAGGCGGCGCCGACGACGCGGCGACCAATGCAACGGTCTAACAGCGGCGCCGAACGGCGCGGCGGTTAGATCGACGTTTTTTTTCCCTTTTTTTTCGGCGGAAAACCCTAACTAATGTGGGCCTTGGCCCGACATATTAAAACAAAGACACACGCACACACGCACACACGCGAGCGAGCAGGAGGCGGCGGGTGAGGCGGCGCGAGGTGACCGGCGGCGGAGGAGGCGGCGGCGGTACGCGGCGCGCGCGCGAGGCGGCGGCGGTACGGCGGCGCGCGCGCCGGCGCGCGAAGGCGAGGCGCCGGCGGCGCGCGCGGCCGCGCGCGGAGGCGAGGCGCCGGCGGCGCGCGCGGCCGGCGGCGGCGCGAAGCGCGCTGGCGGCGCGGAGGAGGAGCGGCGCGCGCGTGGAGGCGCGGAGCGCCGGTTGGAGTACCGGCGCGCGGAGGAGCCGGCGGCGCGTGGAGGCGCGGAGCGACGGTTGAGTACCGCGCGTGGAGGCGCGGAGCGCGGCGGCGGAGTACCGGCGGCGCGCGGGGCGCTCGCGCGTGAGGAGACGGCGCCGACGGGAGAGGCCGGCGAGCGCGCCGGCGACGCGTCGGAGGCACGGAGCGGGCGGCGAGCGAACCGAGGCAAACCCTAGGTAGGCTCGATACCATGTTATGAATATTGTGTGCATCTATTCATGAGGCCCAAGGGGCAATATATATACAGGTACAAGGGGATGTACAAAAGGAATACAACACAGCATAAAAGGAAGTAGCATATTAGGAAACAAATAAGAGTCCTAATCCTAGTCTATTCTATCCTTAACAGAAGTGATCAAGAGGAAGTTGCACCAAATTGAAGATCACATGATTGCTTTTGTTCGGCGGTTGGCTAACGAAGCTGCTCATAGAATAGCTAAGGCTAGCTGCAAGGATCATTTAATTGTTACTTGGTTTAGGTGTTCCTCCTTTTTTTTTTTCATTTCTAGCATTCTGAACTCAGATCGTACCGGTGGTGATCCGTTGTTTTAAATGCAGCTAAGTCTTATCTCAAAAATAAAAAAAGTTCAGCAAGATCATGTGGATGCATATAATGTCCCTATCATTTATTCATACAGCCTAATTGTCAAAATGGAATGTTATCTACATCGACTTCACCTGCTAGCCTATGACACCTTGGCCCATATGAAATTAGGCACATGATGACCCATGTGTGTGTACATATGAGGGTGTGGATTAGCCCCACTTTACTAGTTTAACATGAGAAGCACCAACATATAAACCCATAGACATCATTGGTAATAACATTTGGTTAACCGTTTTACGCGCAGCGAGAATGAAAGCACAAGCAGATTGTTATGTATGCATAGCTTATCCATAATGGGGTTAGGTCTAAGTCGATTTGAACCCTAGGACGTTACAAATGGTATCAGAGCTGACCCTCGTGGTTACACAGACGCGTGCGGGTCAGGGGTGTGGTCATATAACGCATAGCGCATGTGGGCCCAGAGTAGACACATGGCATGGTATATATACCAACACTGGACGCACGGATGTGTGCCAAGAGGGAGAGGTCTCAGTCATTTTCCCCAGTGTGGGTATGTTAGACCGATGAGGACGTCGGATTCTTTGAGAGGGTGTATGTGACACCTTGACCCATATGAAATTAGGTCCGTGTGTGTGTATGCACATGAGGATATGGATTAGTCCTACCTTACTAGTTTAGTATGAGAAGCACCAACATATAAACACATAGGCACCATTAGTAATAACCTTCAGTTAATCGTTTTGCGTGAAGCGAGGACGAAAGCGCAAGCAGATTGTTACGTGCGCATGGCTTATCCGTAATGGGGTTGTTACGTGCACCATGGGCTTGCTCTCTTTGTAGTAATATAGCTGTAAGGAAAGTATCTAGTAACTTTGTAACTAATCTAGATTATCTGTAGAAGACAACTAGAGTAGAACATGCTATTTCTAAACTATAAATGTGTTCTCTTATAGTTGTTAGACTATCTAGACTTCTTAATAGCTCTTATGGGGATAAGATTGTGAACATAATTCCTGAAAGCCCCTGTTCTTGAACAGAATTCTCTCCACCAAATACTATTAATGTGCACAACCCAATGTAAACCTTATAGGCTTCTCCATCAAGCAGAGAGTAGGGGTAACAACAGAACTTACTGGCATCAGACAGCAGGGGACATTAACAAAACTTACTGGCATCAGCAAGTAGTAGCAAGCAAGTAGAGAGCAAATCAGCAGGGGCAGTGTAAGGTAGCTACAAGCAGATGCAGCACAAGCCGCAAGGAAGAAGAAAGCAGAGCAAGAAGCAAAGGAAGAAGGAGACAGCCGAGCAAAAGGAGAAGAAAGGAGAGAGGAGGCTCACATGAGCTAAGATGATGGCAGAGAGGGGCGGGATTCGCAGCGGAGAGGGAAGGCAATCGTGGTGGAGAGGGGCGCCGGTGGCGGGAGCAGGCTAGAGAGCAGCATCGGCGGTGGGATGCTCGGGATCTCCCGTGAAACCCTAACCTTTCAAGGGGTGGCGACTAAAGTGAGTGAGGACTGCTAGTCTCAAGGCGAAACCTACCCTTTCAAGGGTCCCCCCAGGCGTTTGCCATAGTGTCACCCAACAAAAGCCCTCTCATCAACATCACTTTTTTTATGTAATTATGTCTGAAAAATTCTGGTCCAGAAAAATATCACAAAGAAGACAGAGCAATTTGCCTCTCGTGCACGCACCGGCGCTATCTTGGAGGCGGCAAGAAGGAAGATAACAAAAAAAAGCTTGTGATTTGTCAAAACCTTGTGCTGTCACCAGTTAAATTAACATTATCGCTGACCTTTAGCTGTTGATGACGAGCGGCCAAGCAGGTATTATGCTAATGCCATGGCATCACCACGAAAAAGAAAGCTCACTTTGTCAAACCGGTGTCGTACCAGAACTGTACTAATGTATGGTGAATACGATTACAGTATGTTTTCTCTCGGAAGCAAGATTGTGAAAAGTCTGACCACCATTTCTTGCAATTTTTTTTATAAAGTTGTTCATCCGATCTTCAGTGGATCTGTCCAACAACAACCATTTTGCATTGGGCATATGACCTATTGCACTGGTATATGCGGATTCCGTACAGTTCTGCACTTTCTTTCGGTCTGACCATGGCTTGAGAGTTCTTATCTTGAACTTGCAGGAATGGCGATATACAAGACACAGTTCCAAGCATTGCATTGGTGTTTGATGATGCGATAGCAGAGAAAAACACTGGTCATATGATCAAATCAAGCCGTTTCGAATTCCAATTCCGAAAGCACAGAGTAAATGGGCAAGTACACACACACGCCCCAAGCTGCTGAACAAGCTGTGAATGTGATAGAACTTAACATTACGCATGAAAAATATACGGAGCTAGCTCCACTAGTACTCCCACATCGACCCAACACTTCCACCATCATCATCGGCAAACGCACACACCCCACTGCTTTATTCTAAACTCACTCCACGTGAAAATCAGAAGTTGGGTCCAGCAGCAAGGATCTCATCAGTCAGGCTGCCGTCTCCCCCAATCTTGTAGTTGGCAAACACCTCAAAGTTCTTTTTGAACAGGCCAGCCAGCTTCAGGAGCGTCTCCTTGTACACGGCCTTGTCCGTCCACTGCATGCGCGACATTTCCGAGAAACGATTTGATCGGTATCTATTTTCCCAAGAAGAGAAGCTATATACATAGCAGCAATGGCTGATGGATTGGTGAATGGTAAAGAGCTTACGGTGTTGATCGGGTCGAGGATTTCCGATGGCACGCCCTCGATTTCAGTAGGGATCTCCAGGCCAAAGACCTCGGTCTTCTTGTAGTTGGCAGTGAGGAGCTCTCCGGAGTGTATGGCGTCGATGATCTTCCTAGTGTACGGCAGCTTGATCCTCTTGCCAACGCCATACCTGAACAACGACAAGTACATCCACAAATGCAAAGTTAGTTCGTATGCTTGGTAGTTGGAAGGAACTTACAATGCCATTGCAAGTTTGCTAGGAGATGGATGATACCTTCCGCCGGACCAGCCGGTGTTAACAAGCCACCCTGTGGCGCCATACTTCTGCATCTTATCAGCAAGCATGGCAGCGTACTTTGTTGGGTGAAGCATGATGAACGCTGCGCCGAAGCAAGCAGAGAACGTAGCCTGTGGCTCCTTGATGCCGTCTTCTGTACCGGCAACCTGTCAAAATGACAATATCAGAACCAATTATCAGATTGATATCCCTGAGAAATCAAGGTGGTAAATTGGTAACTGCTTTTGCATCTGAAAAACTTACCAAAGCAGTGTAGCCACTGATGAAGTGGTACATGGTCTGCGCAAGGTTCAGTTTGCTGACAGGCGGGAGGACACCGAACGCGTCGCATGCCAAGAGAATGACGTTCTTAGGGTGTGGCCCGACACACGGTATCTTTGCATTAGGAATGTACTCAATAGGATACGCAGCGCGAGTGTTCTCTGCAACAAGGTCCAGCATTGTGACATTTTCACTTTTGATAGAATTTTTGTGACTGAAATAAGATTAGGCTTTGGAGATATTTACCGGTGACGGATTTATCGGTGTGATCAACTTCACGAGTGTGCTCATCAAAGACGACATTCTCCAACACTGCAAGCCAAACATTTCAAACGAAAGTAAGCCAAGGAATTATGATGTGCAGGCAGAATTATTCAGCGAAGAACTGAAGGCCCAGGCAGCTACCAGTTCCGAACTTGATGGCGTTCCAGATGTCAGGTTCTTTCTCTTGCGAGAGGTCTATGCACTTGGCATAGCAACCACCCTCGATGTTGGAGACACCATTGTCACTCCAGCAGTGCTCATCGTCACCGATCAGGAGCCTGTTGTGATCAGTCGACAGCGTTGTCTTCCCAGTACCTGTTGTGTGAAAAACCGAAAGGCCAAAATCAGCAAACACGGCAATGGCATTAAGAACACACATTGGCCAGCGACAGTGCTGACATTTATCGCATAATAGCAAGTCTGAGATGGATGTATGTATGACAGAGAGAGGCCGTGCAAGGCGAACGTCAGATGCGATTGGGCAGGTGACGGCACCACAAATTTCTGTGGATCCATCTTACCTGACAGTCCAAAGAACAGGGCGACGTCACCCTCTTTGCCCATATTGCAGCCAGAATGCAAGGACAGGATATGCCTCTTGGGCATGAGATAGTGCATCACGCCGAACAGCCCCTTCTTCATCTCCCCGGCGTACTGCGTGCCGAGGATGACCATTTCCCTCCTAGCGAGATTAATGTCTACGCTCGTCGACGATGTCATGTAGTGCGTGTAACGGTTACAGGGGAACTGCCCAGCGTTGTATATGGTGAAGTCCGGCGTACCGAAATTCTCCAGTTCCTCAGGCGTGGGCCGTATACACCTGCCACCCCATCCAGTTACTACAGTTCTACTATAGTGAAAGCTTTGATTGATCCCCAATGTCTTGGAAGGCAATAGGATACACACACATAATATATAGTCATACTATATCATAAGGATAATGTCATGCTATGTATATATAGAGCGAGAGAGAGAGAGAGAGCAGGCCAACGTCAAGATGAACTTATCTGGGGCGTTGGCGACACGAGCAACCTAAAAAATACTGCAAAGACAGTATTAACTGCACCCGAATTGGTAGCGTTAACAAGTTCACTTACATGTTGTGCATGAAGAGCGAGTGGTACGCCCTGGCGGAGATGATACGGACTTTGATGCGGTTCTCCGGGTCCCAGTTCAGGAATTGGTCATTCACAAACACCTGCAAAATCAGATCCAGCCATGAGTAACAATTTGTTTGTGACAATAGCTGAAGTAAAATGACTGATGCGATCATATCATCAGAGAGTGACTGAGTACGTACCTTGTCAAGGGAGTTGAGGTAGTCCACGGCCCTCTCCCTGTTGGCGAGGAAAGTGTGCTCATCCATCTCGATGTTCGGTGAACCCCTGCAATCGGACGCACACACCACAGCAGGATGTTCAGGTCAGTAAGCTGAAAAACAAGAGGCAGAAGCCCCGGTTGACTAAGTGCTAGTAGGCTGGGTCGGTGATGGTTACTGGTACTCACTTTCCCCACCAGAGCTCCTGCGCTGCGGCCTCATCCTTGACGACGCGCTTGTCCCTGGGCGACCGGCCGGTCTTGGCGCCGGACAGAGTTGCCAGCGCTCCGGTGGACGTGATGAACGAGCCCTTCTCGTACTTGATAGCCTGCTCGTACAGCTCTGTTTGGCACAGTGCAAACATTACTTGCACCAGGTTCTTGTGTGCACACATGGCATGGCATATCTAAACAAACTAAGACGGGTGTGTCCATCGGTGACATTGCGTACCAGCAGGCGAAAGGTTGTAGAGGACATGGGTGAACTTGAGGGAGCTATCGCTGACGCTGATGGTGGGGGTGGGGGTGGTGTAGTGGTGCTGCGGCGGCGGCGGGTGCGGCGACGGCGCGCCCTTCGCGGCGGCCTCGCCCTTCCTGGCCGGATCGCCCCTGACGACCTTGGGCCCGGTCTCACGGGTCAGCGACGCCAACGACGCACTGCATCCATCATCGATCGTGCCAAAGATCGTTCCATCACATCGTCAGTTTGCAGGTCAAAAACCATCAAGAATTTTCAATGCTAGCTTGCTAGTAGTTACTTTTACTCCCAAGTAACACCAACTCGTGCAACACGACGACGGACTGGAGCAGACGTATGCAACCAGCTAGGCCAAAAGAATACTAGTGTTTTTTTAAAACGGCAAAAAGAATAGTGCTTGAGAGTTGTGAAAGGGATACGAGGTTTCTTGGGAATACAGGAGCAAGTTGCGCGACGGCGACAGCGATGTCGCGTCAAGCTAAGGTTCCTGGTATCCCACGGCGCAGGTTGCCATCCGCGTCGGCTGCGGCACAAATTTTTTTCGGTAGCACTCAGTTTGCCATGTTTATGGGTTTTTTTAAAATTATAAGTAGCTTATTATAGCTAAGTTGATTTATTTAATATAATTAAATTTAAAAATAAAAAATATGTTAGCATATCACAGATAATACAAAGAATATAAAAAAATCTAAAAAAACTAGATAAAAATAAAATTACTGAATAGTGAAAAAAACAGAAATCAAAAATAGAAACTGTCTTTAAATCAACTTAAGCATAACCTTCGTGCGGAGTAGCCCACGGTAAGCTCATCAGAACCGCACAGTTTTTTTACTTGGCATCGTGATTTCCCTTTTTGTTTCTTCAATTTATTCACCCCTTTCTCCAAAAAATAAATTTTTATTTCTCCTTTTTCCAGAAAACCTTATGGCCCACCCAGCAGAGTCCATGGGGGAGATGTTTAGGTGGGTGCGAGCAGTGAGATCCACGTGGCCGTCAAGAGCACAACTATCATCTGTTCCGTCCTTTGTTCTTTTTTTCCAAAATCCAGCGAAATACCAAATTATACTTTCTGTTTCTCTTCCTAAAAGATATTTTTTTTATCTTTGCCGTTCTCCCATGTTCACTGGACATTGTTGATTTGGACTAAGGGATATTTAAAATAGTATTGATTTATAGCTTTTTTTACTGTAGCTAGTTTATTTTTTACTGTAACTGAGTTAGTTTATTTGGTATAATTAAATGTAAAAAATTTTAAAAATAGAAAAAACATATTAACCCATCACGGACAATAATACAAAGGAATTCAAGACAAAAGAAAAGACAAAAATACCTAAAAAATCTAAAAAACCAAAAAAATACGAAGTTACTGAATAGTGAAAAAAATCAGAAGTAGAAACTAATTTTAAGCTAAAATGAGTGGAGCCTAAAAGCGCCGGCTAGAACCATCTATCAGTTTATTTAGAAGCAGAAGGGATTGAGAAGAATAGGAGGAAATTGATAAGGCGTGCTCATGTATATAAAGCCAAAACTGAATAATAAGAGTCTGTTCTTTTCGGTTTCTTAAAACGGTTTTTAGTTTTTACTATAGTATTTAATTTTCAAATGAAGTATTTTTTTAAGATAGAGTTTACAAGTTAATTATAGTACACGTTAAAAGCTCAACATCTGTACCATCCAAAATCGCAAGCGAGTATCTCTTTCTCCGTAATCTCTGTCGTAAACAGCTAAAATTCAAAAATTTCAGCCAAAAACCATAAGCCGCAACCAAAAAGATTATACCTTCATTATAAACAGCGATGATTTTAGACTTTCAAAAATTAAAAGTCAATTAAAACAAGTTAACCTTCTATTTTATTTTATTATATTATTTATAAAAATATAACGTAAATATATAAAGAAAGAACTAAGCGCAGCTAACCAAAAGACGAAAAAAAAAGCCACGGCATCTTGGAAAAGCCAAAAGGAGGTGAGGTGGGGTGAGCGTCACCGCGGGGCGTCACCTGATGGACTGGAGCTGCAGCTTTTGGCGCTCCTCCTCGAAGAGCGCGGCGGCGAAGGGGGAGGACGCGCCGTCCTTGATGGGCGTGGTGGGCGCCGAGCGCTTCCGCTGCAGCGAGTGCAGCTCGTCGATGGTCTGCGCCCGCACCGGCGTCGCGCTGTCGTCGTGGCAGATCCCGTTCTCGTGCTTCTTCTCCCCGTGCGTCTCGATCCTCGCCAACCCGTTCGGCGTCGCCATGCCGGTCCCACGCGATCTTTTCTTTCCGCCAAAAAAAAAAAATACAAGATCAAATTAGCAACCTAGCAATTCTACCATCAGTGCTTAACTCCAGCACCCAAAATTCCAAATGTTGCTACTTGCGACTTACGAATCAGAAGAGAGAGAGAGAGAGAGAGAGAGAGAGAGATGGCACGTACGAGAAGAGAACAACGTTCGTAGTGTGCTGTCAGGGGGGTGGCGGTGTACACGACGACACGAAGGGAACGAGTGGAGAGGTGTGGGGCGGATGGGTAGAGCCCGGGTGCGCTTTTAAAGGGCCCGGAGTTAACCGTGGTTAGGTTCTGACGCGACCATTAGTTCGGGTTGGGGTCAGGGTTAGTTGGCTTGGGGCTTCCGGACCGGAAGGGAGCTTTGTGTGGTTAACGCGCGAGCGGGAAATCACCACCAAAGTTCGTTGCACGTAGTAAATGAGTTCAGACGTGGTGAATTGAAATAGTGAATAACCCGCTGTGTTGGTAGCCACGGGGTGGGTTGTAATTTGTGAGGAGGGAAAATAAAAGGATTGGACTACAATTTTCATTTCCATTGGTAACATGCTTATCCGACTATCTAGATTACAGTGAAATAAAACTTACAAAAATTAAGGAGTTCCCAGGAGTTCATCCGCATGAATGTCACCCACCAAAAAATCATTATAAAATGTAAGAAAATTTAAAGATGTAACATATAACTATTGAGTGTTTGAAATTTGGCTCTTAATTAGTTGTTGTTGTGCGAGGGCTAAAAACTATCGATCGTAGCCATAAAACTATTAATCATAGTCGAAAAGAATTCGCCCAAAGCCTAAAGGTTAACGAGGTAGAGTCATCTTAGAAATAGGAAGACCATATCATATTTGCTAAGATAAGTTGTGGGGTTTATGCAAAATCATTGACTTTCTTCAACATAAAAAAGGGTTGCTTCCGTTTACTACAGCTGTTCACTTCCTAGGGATTATACTATACAAAACTTGATGTAATTATATACAAACATGCATGCAAAAACAAAGATTCATCCCAAGTAACAAACTAAGTCACCGCTCAAAACGGCTTAAAGCCAGTTTCTGCTTCTAGATTCTGTTTTTTTTACTATTCAGTAATTTCATCTTTTTTTGTTTTTTTATATTTTTTGGGTTTTTGCTTTTTTTCCTGCATTCATTTGCATTGTGCGTGATGAACTAAAATGTTTTTTATTTTTAATTTTTTCTAAATTTAATTATACCAAATAAGCCAATTCAGCTACAGTAAAAAAATTAAATTAATTACAGTAAAAAAAATCAGAAATCAATGCTAAACTGAGTGCTAACTAAGAAACGCAATGACGATTACCTGTTAACTCGTTGATAGAGGAGGTGTTGCATTATAGTAGGCAATTTACAAATGGGATTTCCCCACCTGCTTATCATCTACACGGCCAAGTGTCCAGTTAGATTATTAGTAGTATTTGATTGTCTAAGCCATTTGTGATCGGCATTATCATCGCTGATAATCTGACCATCCTGGGTCGGTGCAGGTCGGCCTGCAGCCTAGCTGTTCTCCAACCCTCAGGATAACCCAACAAACAGGGTATGAACCGCTGAGCAGCTCAACACGGCATGTAAAAATAAGACCTCAACGTTTGATCGAGTCCTAGCTAAGTTAGCGTCCGCGTGTAGCATTTGCAGATGTGTGCATGAGATGGATGGATAGGGACGACAACCCATTGCCCCTTCTCAAATTAAAGCACCCTTTCTCCATTTGTTTTCTGATTATTTTGCACTAGTGTAAATTAGTACTACTACCCCGAAGTTAGTCTAAAAGCAAGGAACTTGCTGTGCATACAAGTCAACCAACTCCGGTTCATTAACTAATTTGACAGGTGTGCATCGATTAGTATACTCTTCTTTTTCTTTTCTTCTCTTTATGTATCTATCGTTTTCATGGATCGATCGCGCAACTATTGGCCGCTAACTTTTCAGATAAGATTTATCTCAAGATCTTGACGAGTGAATAGTGATCAGGATACTGCCCGGAAGAAAGTGTAGAGCAATTAAGCCATTCGCTCGAGGAGGTAACCAAGTTGGTTCCGTGAATCCAATCTAATGCAGTGAATCAAATGCAATGTGATATTACGTTCCATTTGGGGCATGATATTTCTTATCTCCACTAGCAAAATTTTCTTGCAGAACCGAAATGGAAGTATGAAAGCTCGTATGACTTTTCAGATAAGCTTCTTCTCCCCTCCATCAGTGACTCTTCGCAAAGCTAGAAAGATCATTTCTCGTGTTTAATTATGCATCCTCTGTTATAGGAGGTGACATAAGGAGCAGAGGAGATGGATGCGTGCACTGCATCTCCCCGTAATACTAGTATTTTGACTTGAATTTTATGCTTAAGAGAGAGACGAATTATCGTTGGGTACCGTACTGCCGGGATGTATGCATGAGCTTGTCCATGCGCAGATATCTCTCTCTTATCAATTCATTTTTTTTTTAGATTGTATCCGACGCTAATCCTGGTCATACTCCGCTTCGGCATGGCACTGGACCGGGCCAATTTCTTAGCATTAATATCATCCTCAACAACCGGATGCCCACGACGAGGCGGCTTCCCGATGACTTCCAAGTAGCACGACGTGCCGTTGCCCCTTGGTATCAGGGCAGTAACGGGAGGAGAAGGATTCGCCGAAGTTATTGAGCCAACTAGGGAGTAGGGACTGGGCATGTTTTAGATCATCCATCCGTTCGGTCAAATAATCCACGGTTAAAATTAAGTACCCAATCGGTTCAAGAGTAAACATGCCTCATTTACTGTATAGGAGCTTGCAGTCTTACAGACAGGTAAATTTTCCATTCACGCTGAGAAAGTCTAGTCACTCTTGAGTCTTGACCGGAAATGGATCACGCTGACAAACAAAACAACCGAATTGACTAGCTCGTACATAGTCACACAAGTGTAGTTCAATAGAAAATTTATAAGATCGTTGATATATCTTTAGGATCTATATTTATAGAGATATGTTAAAAGGACACACTTGTTCACGTGTGTGATGTGTGTCTATCGTATAATCGCAAAAAGAAAAAGTGTTACAAAACCGATTAGGTTTTCAATGTGGGTAAATACTTGAACTACCCCTGGTAGTTTTCTACTATAAATATAGATGTATTGTACCATGTAAATCAATCTATTATCAATAAAGTCTACGTTCTGGTATTCTATCCTCCTGGTAACTTGTGTGATTATGTGATTGCCTCCGATGATTGTGTTCGTGGATTACGTTACCATTCATCTACTTTCCATTGATTTCACAACATGTTATCAGTACGAAGCTCTACAAGATACACGGTATGTAAATCGCGAATCAATCTATTATGCATTGCTATTCCAAATTTTTAATCTAGATTGATTTTGTATTCCCTAGCAATACTATATCTAAATCAATCTTGTGATATTTATTTTCAGCAGTAGATTGATCTGTAACTTATGTTTTAGATCAAATTTATGTTAATGTGGAACTCCATGATTGCGAATTACAGAGAGAGAAAGTGATTTAAGAATGTGAATTTTCTTTGATAAGTAATAAAGGCAATTGCTTAATGAAAACTAAACTTATATTTAGCTTAGTTAGTGCATAAACCATATAGTAAAGATCTTTCTTCGGAAAAAATATCATGACATTCAAATATTTTGGATATTTATCTCCCCCTAATATCGAGATATGATCTTTCTTAATAGCACATGCACTTCATAATCCTCTCAGTATGCTACGGTGGTGATATCATATGCGAAATGATTGGTTCTTATAATACACACTAACTCTTGATTGGGGTTCCTTTTTTTAATACAATGAGCTAGATATTTATTAATGCAGTGGCATGAAAAACTGTGCATATCTACTTCTAGTAGATTATCCCAAATATCTGATGGGTTATTAATCTGCGAAAGCAAAAATATTCTAGCTTCTTATATATTACCCAATATTATGATCCAATTACTTATACTCCTATCTTAAAATTTGGATTACACAAACTTCATGTTTTATCAACATGTTTGACCAGGTCAAGAGTATTATGTTTTGACAACATAAAATACATATTCGGGATGCTGGTAAATTTAAATATAATACTGTCACATAAAACATGACCATCGATTAATCTGCGTAGTATCCTCCTGGTATCTTGTGTGATTTTGTGATTGCCTCTGATGATTGTATTCGTGGATTGCATTATCGTTCATCTACTCTTCATCGATTTCACAACAAAAGGAACAGTTTGGGCAAGACCGTTCCCGGTTGGCTGAGTCAGGCTCGAGCAGCCCGTGCCAGAGTCCAAAACAATGCCAAGCTCGGGAAGTTCAAGCCTGAAACAAACGAGCACACGCGAAACGACATCAGACGATTTATACGACGGACGAACGGCAGAACAGGTGACGGGGCCTATGAGATGCACGCGTCGTTGGAGCCAGAACCGCGCGTGGTCGCTTTCCCGGGGCACCCACGAGGCCACGAAGCCATGCCAGGCCACCGGAGAGGCGTCCCGCCATGAATGATTTACATGGTCCCATACCGACACGTCATGGCCGCCCCAGCCGTCCCGATCGGGCAATTCCGAGGCTCCTAGCGAATGGTTCTGTGCTCGACGTCTCGTACGTAACCGGACTCGTTCACCAGTGCCGCACCATACAAATGGCCCTTTGGTCGTCACGTCGCCAATTAGGCCAGGGTCAAAGCCTCAAGTTGTCAGTAGATGTGACGAGGGCCAAGGCCAATTCCACTGCCACTGATGCCTTCCCCGACCTGGGACCAATTTCAACAGCCCGAGCTCTCGTGACCGTCTCTGCGTGCGTGTTCCTCGCAAATACTGGCATTGCCAGTTTCCGACGGCTGTGCGTGCGTCGTGGACTCTCTACAAGCGTTCGTCTTTCCAAGTCGCGCGGGGCGGCGGCACCTGGGGCAGGTTCGACTCGGGCAGCCGCGGCTTGCGCTGCATGTCTCACTTCAACGCGACGACGAACACTAGCTAGCCGGTACGTGTCGCTCGGTTGCTTTGCTGCAGGTACGTGTCGCGGGCCATGGAGCCTTTTGGGCGAACGCGTTCTTGTGGACTCGCCATTTCGTTGCCAAATGGAACGACAACGTGTCGTTGAAGCTTGGTTTTTACCAGAATTTAAAGGTGCTAGCACTACGTAGCTAGGCTCGTCTCTTGATTTTCCTCCACAAGGCTCGCTATCTTCAGACTTTGGTGCGGTGGCTTTGGAACGGTCGCGGTGGTTTCGTGGTTTGCGTGCTTCGCGCTGTTGTCGTCGGGCGCGAGTGGAGCATCGGCTGGTTGATTGCCCGTCGTCTCCGGAACCGGTGCCCCCGCCTCCGAACGAGCTCTCTGATCGTCAGATTTATTCTGCACCTAGAGGAGAAGGTAAAGTAATCCAGTTGCTAGCAGAATAAAACTCAGCCACTTGATTACAGTGCAAAAGGAGGCAACATATTTCCCTGTGTGAGTGCGTCTTGGCTCGGCTTTTGCAGGGGCACATCAGGTCGTCAAGTGGCTGCTCGAAGGAGATGTGACACTGCTTATGATTTCTGGTTCTAGTATAAGTATTTATGTGAATAAATCAAATGTTACAAAGCTGATAAACCACTTTGAAAAAAATTATTTCGATAAATCGCTATGAAACGACAGCAAAGAAACCGTTTCATTTATTTGTTCAAAGAAAATTATAAACTAAAAAAAGGGCCTACAACGTTTGTCTAAGCAAAAGCGTGTGCTTGAGCTAAACAAAATAAAATATCTACTTTGCGGGATCCAGTTGGTAATCTGTACACCAAACAAGAATATTTAGAGTATATTGCTATTAATTTTTACAAGGCCCTGTTTTCAGCTTAGGAGATGATGGGCCTCGAGGCTGTGCTCTGCCACGTGCAGCCAAGGGTTACAGCAGAGATGAATGAATCGCTTCGTAAACCCTATTCAACGGAGGAGGTTCACAAAGTGCTATTTATGACGGATGCGAACAAATCTCCTGGTCCGGATGGGTTAAAAGTTGGCTTCTTGGAGACAAATTGGCATCTCATTGGCCGAAACGTGTCGAGAGAATTCACGGATTTTCTTAATGGAGGTTCCATGCTGGAGGAATTAAACAAAACAGTTCTTGTTCTTATTCCAAATGTAAAGCACCCACAAGGACTTACGCAGTTTCGGTCCATCTCCTTGTGCAATATTCTTTACAAACTTTATTCTAAGGTGGTGGCTAAATGTCGACTGAGGCTGTACCTGGATGAGGTTATATCAGAGGAGTAGAGTGCATTTATGCTGAAAAGATTGATAACGGATAATGTTCTTACGGCTTACCAATGTACTCATTATTTGAAAAGGAAGAAAGGTAAACGAGGAGCATGTGCAATGAGGTTAGACATGCCCAAAGCCTATGATAGAGTTGAATGGAATTACTTGGAAGGGATCCTGTTGAGACTGGGTTTTGCGCATGAGCTGGTCACTCTGATCATCAAATGTGTAACCTCGGTTTCCTTCTCGGTTAGGGTGAATGGACATTTCTCGGATGTGTTCAAACCTGCAATAGGAATTCGCCAAGGCGATCCAATCTCGCTCTACCTGTTCTTGCCGCGTGCAGAGGGTCTTTCTAGCATGCTGAAGAACTACGTGCCGCAAAACCTATCTAAAGGGGTACGAGTATGCATTAACGCTCCTCGGATCTCTCATTTGCCTTTTGCGGATGACTGCGTTGTCTTCTCAGAGGCGTCGAGAAGTGGAGCTTATCGTCCCCAGATGATTTTGGGTACCTATAACCGTAGCTCGGGACAACTGGTTAATAAAGCAAAAACTGCCATTTTCTTCAGCAAAAACTGCACCTCGGAAAATGAAAGAGGAAGCTTTAGAGAGCCTAGACATACATACTAAGGCCCTGGTAGAGAAATATCTAGGGCTCCATACGGTGGTTGGCTGATCAACCAAAGAGGCTTCTGAGTACATGCCTACAAGAATTAAAGGTCTGGCAGGGGGTTGGAGTGAGAAGGAACTCAGTTATGCTGGGCAAGAGGTCCTGATCAATTCAAGTGGCTCAAGCAGCCCACTTATCTGATGAGCTGAAATATGCAAGAAAATTACCAATGCAATTTCCAACTATTGGTGGGGCAATTTGGCAGGTACCCATCATATGCGTTGGTAGAAATGGGAGCATCTTACAAGACCAAAAATCCATGGAGGTATGGGTTTTAGAGACCAAAAATTTATGGAGGTATGGGTTCGAGAGGTTTATGAGAATTCTCAAATTTTATATACAGAATCGATCTCGATCAGAGGGCAGCATCGTCGAAGGTTATGTAACCAAAGAGGTCATTGAGTTCTGTGTCGATTACATGGCTCAGATCGAACCGATAGATGTGCCTCGATCTCGCTATGAGGGGAGGCTCGATGATATCGGGACCATCGAAAGGAAAGCAATCACTCTAGATATAGATATGTATGCTCAAATCTATTTCACGGTCTTGCAACATATAACCGAAGTATCCCCGTATATCACCAGCACAAGGATGTGCTTCAGCAACAAAATCTAGAGTGGTTGGATGTTTGAATCACGAGACAACACAACAGTTGGTTCAATCAATGGTTGAAGGAACAACTCACTAGGAGCTCGTCAAGTGATATACTAACATGGTTGGCAAAAGAAGCAATATTTACAGTTATGATATGCAAGGATACAATATAAATAGGTACACATTCTATACACAGGCTCAGAATATAA
Organism: Melocanna baccifera; assembly: GCA_036346265.1. Lineage (NCBI taxonomy): Eukaryota > Viridiplantae > Streptophyta > Magnoliopsida > Poales > Poaceae > Melocanna > Melocanna baccifera. The sequence goes on from CM070682.1 coordinate 7,928,563, forward strand.
AAAACACTAACCAAAACAGCGGTGTCCGCATAGATACGTTCAGTACCGATGGGTTGAGGAACTCCCACTATGGGTTTTATAGAGGAGATTTTTGAGCTCAACTACGTGCTTTTCAAGATCCTCTGTTTCGGTGATATTAGGTCCATCTCCCATAGGTAAAGGTCAATAAGTACAGTGTCATGACTGTGGACCTCAAACATGTCGAATACAAAGATGAATCATTCATACTCGCTAACTAAATTGCTCAAGTTTTCTATGTAACTATTCATACACACTAACTAAGTTGCGATCATCATTACAACTGTGTCAGAATAGGCCAACATCTAAAAATTCGAAGACAATGTACGACTTTTTGATGTATCCGGTCATAAAAAAGATGAGGAGTTCCACAATGTAGAATGAATTGATTGTGATAAGATTGAATTTAATTATACATGTGTGTATTTGTTCATGAATATGGTTAATTTATTTTATTTGAGTTAATTGATTTGTGAAATGGATTTTCTTATTTCTGAAATAAATGTGAATTGGATGTATACATGTTATTGTTGTGTTTTTGCTTGTTTCAGAGCACATGGCTGTATTTCTTGAGCCTAGCGAACAAACAGAAATAGATTTAGGAATACAAAAGAATATCATAGATAGTTATTAACTAATAACCGTCTGTGATAGTTGACTATCACAGACGATTTGTAGTAAAAACCGTCTATGATATTTGATATATCACAGATAATTTCAATTATAAATTGTCTGTGATAGTTGAGACAGTTATGAGTTAATAATCGTCTGTGATGATCTTTTCTGCAATAGTGTAGGGATTAAACTTCCTCAGCTCCATCCTCTGACCTAGGCGAAGGATTTGCTTCACAATCAACAGAGCAAGAAGAAAGATGTCCCTGTTATTCTCTATGTGGATGTGGAGCTTGTGGACCACCCGAAATAAGAGTCCGCTCAGTTGGGCTAAAAATGATGGTTTATTGCTGAATTTGCATTGTAGTTAGCTTATTTTACACTGTAACTGATGGTGACTTATTTGGCACAATTAAATTTAAAAAATTAAAAATAGAAAAAATAATTTAGCCCATATAATATAAACGAATATGGAAAAAACAGATAAAAAGCTAAAAAAGGCAAAAACAATTAGGAAAAAATAAATTTTAGAACTAATAAAAAATAAACTAGAAACTCAAAACGGCATTGGGAAAGCGTGTTGAATCCCATCCAATCGATACAGTGGGCAAAGGACACTGCTTTTGATCTTTCTTGGGTGAAGAATGCATCCAGTACTACAGGTACAACGCCCTCGCTACCGCAATGGGTTCCTTGATATCCACGATTCTCAAGATAACTTCCTGAGTGTTGAAGCTCCTTGGTATCCTTGTGAGATGAATCCTTTGTTAATGGAGGCCAACACTTGTTGCGATGGAGTCAACCGGGCCATTCGGAAGGACTGTCACCGTCTAATGCTGGAGACTGATAATAAATTTTTTTAGGGTATGTACAATTCACAGATAATTATTGTCTTTATTATGCCAACACAGCAAAATCATCTGACGTGGACTGTAATTAAGGAAGAGACACAAGCCGTCCTCTCGCGAAGAGACGGCCTGCGCTCGTGCTCCTAGGCGAAGAGACGGCGTTGCGAGCGTTGTACGAGCAGTCTTTTTTACAAGCTGTCTTTTTTTGTTATCTTTTTTAATAAGGTTGTAGACAACTAAATATATAATTTATTATACAAGCTGTCTTTTTTGTTATCTATATATGATATGCATATATATATATACAGATAGTAGTCGTCTGAATTATTGTACGTGTCCTAATGGAGTTGTGGCAGAATCCGACTAGTTTCACATCGGAGGCTACAGCAGTCCTGGCGGACATCAGGAGCTGAGCAGTATTTTGTTGAGTCTTCGTTTTGTCAGCAGACGTTGTACAAGTTTCTCGTACTCTGGAGTGTTGCTGGTGGCTTCTCAAGGCGCCAAGCTTCGTACGAGAGATCTTGTCTGGGGGCTGTAATCCCTGCTCAAAACTAATAAAACGCTCTCTTAGCCTAAAAAAGTCATTAAAATTTGGAGACGCCACAGTACGGCAGCCGGGCAGGGCAGCTTTTTTTTCCCCCTAGCTGGCCTGGTGCGGTGGTGCCTCCCCAGGGCAGGACCGTACGCACTCGAGTTCTCACACCGAATCAATTCGTTCACATGGACGGAGTCCAACGAGCGCAACGTACTCTCCAACCAGGGGTCAGCCAGTGATCTCGACGAGAGCTACCTGTGCACGCGGACGCGGGAGGGCGTATCCAAGGGAGGAGGAGTAGCCGAACAGCCGAGCGCGCTCGCTCCCTGAGTCGCTGGTGGCCTCGTGGAAGAGGTTCACGGGAAGCAGTGGGCGCGGCCTGACCACGTAAAAAGCAAAGCGCGCGCACGAACGTGCTAGAGATTATTCCCGGGTTTTACCAAAACCGGGGCACCACCCGTTGTTCTCCGGATTTTGATCTTGCATGCCTTGCACGGTATGGTTCTCCGTAGAAATGTCAACTTCGGCCGAGAAGGCTTGTTCTACGATGCATCATCGTATAGGACTGCGTGAGTTGTGTAATAGGGCCATGGATAATGCTATGGAGCTGTGGTGGCAGTGGGCATCTTATCCCTGCGGCGAGGCCTGCAGTGTCAAGGTGGCAGGAGGAACCGGCCTCGCGCGAACGCACGCTTGTTGGTGTCCATAACATAATGCGGGCTGGAGAAGGCGTTGCCCGGGGGAGGCCCTCCGTCCAAATCTGGCTCACTTTTCTCCGACAGAACTTCACTGCTTCCACACGGCGTTCCGGTGTTCGGTGTCAGTCTCCAGAGCGAAGTGGTCGGCCGGTCAGCCTGGCCTCCAGGCCCGTACACGAGGCACGCGCAGCATGAGTTGCTGCACGGACTCCCCCCAAAAAAAATAGGGGCTTTATTTTTTTTTTGGGGTCCATTTTTGAGTGACTAATTTACTAGTCTATGCAGTAAACGTAAGAACAGATAAGCGTGCGGCTCTTTTGTTCATTCCTTACTGAAAACAACCACTGATTCACGTCCATTTTCCCTGCCTACTCAGCTCTTTGTTTTCTTTTGCTAAATTTTACTCTTAAAATTCATTCCTAAGAGAAATATCGTTCCTGTTGGTATTTTGAAGTTTATGACACGGCTAAATTAGTTCTGTAAGGTAATTGTTACATATAGAATTTTGTTGACTATTTCGTGATATATAAAAATGTGCTTGTATAAGTTGAAGTTTTTTTTGTTGACTATTTTCCCCAATCTTCTGTTGCACTAGTTTTTTTTTAAGTACCAGGATACACACGTACACTCACGTCTCACGCGCATATGTAGATGTGTTTATATCACACAACTAATCTAGATTCTAGAGTGAACCTTATAAAATACCGATACACATTTTTACCACTAAACATATCCACATATGTACAGACTTTTTCTGTCTGAAACTACAAACTAAAAAAAGTAAGCACCAGCGTGAACCCAGGATTCAACCACTAGTGCGCAGCTCGCGCAACGGAGCTTGCCAGGCAGCTTACCTCTTCTGTTGCGCTAGTAGAGCTAGACCTGTGACGGGCTCATGGTAGGAGGAATCCAGGCCTGGGTTCGAATTGCACACTATGTTAATAAAGTCTAAAATTAAGTATAGATTTAGGTTACCTATACCCTACCCAGTGGTAGCCCTACTCCTGTGCGCGTGGCATCGGCGGCGGCTCCCCCTAAAGTAGGGGTGCAAATGGAGGGGGATAATTTCTGTTCGACCAATTGATCGAAGGCTCGCGAAGCTAATACAAAAGGTTAAATGGATATCCGGTATTATATGTGTCCGACTCCGAGGAAAAAATATAGAATAGAATACGGAATGAGTGATATCCATTCGCATATATCAGTATATCAAGTAATATAAGGAAGTCTATTGTTACTTCACTTAAAAACAAGATAACATATAGACGGACTGACACATCTAAATAGACAGGGAATACTAAGTACTCTTCTTTCGACATCTTGACGATTAGTCTCTCTATGTTCATTCTAATTGCATCCTATTGTGTATAGGCGCAAAAAAAGTAGATAATTTCTGTCGATCAACCGTCCGAAGGCTTATGGAACGAATACAAAATATAGAAATAGGTATTTAGTATCATTCGTGTCGACTTTGACTCCAAAAAATATATATATAATACAAGATAAACATATCTACCTGTATCCACTTCATTGCATCCCTACCCTACAGGCTGCATGTAGAAGAAAAACTCCAGCGTCGGTGCCGCCTACACGAACGGAGTTTCCCTGTTCCCGTGTCGGTGTCCCCCTCCGTGTTCTCTCGATCTGGACCGCTCGCAGTCCAAATACAACGGTCCAGATCGAGAGAATATGGAAGGAGACACCGACACGGAAACAGAAAAACCGTTTTCCGCCTACACGGCCAGATTGGCAGCTTGGGCTGCCTCGGACTGCAAGTCAGTGGTCCGCCCCATCTGACGCGGCCACACCAAGCCGGCCACAACAGCCGTAGCTTCTTCGTTAGTACTTGAGGTATCAGGTAGTGGTGGTTGGTGAAATTGTTCGCTCTGATTTGCTCCTCAACTACGCAAGTCAATGTTAAAAGGGTATTTTGTCCTGTAATAAACATAATCTACGAATGGCTAACTGCAATGGAACTATGGGAGTCACATAATAAGCCAAACTAATTAGACCCTATTTAACTATGGGAGTCACATAATAAGCCAAACTAATTAGACCCTATTTAAAACTCGTGAATTTCACGTAACATAGCAAAATTGTCACACAGTCCTCTTAAATTCCCACGTTCCAAACGAGTACTAACTTTGCTCGGTCTTAGACCCGATGCAGATCGAACCTCGAAACCATATTAAATCCAAGAGCTGCTGGATCTTTCGATGTGAAAATCCCTAGATAGATATATTGAGCACGAATTATAGGGCACAATTTGCACTATAATAAATAAAATTCTTAACCCACATACATTACAACACATGAATGAGTAGATAGGATCAATTAATCTAACAGATAAAAATCGACACCACAACCTAATCCTACACATCTAAAGAAGAACCCTCGATAAACTCCTTAATAACACACTCATGATACAAAGATACCTCATAACAACCAAAGGGCAACACATAACACGCGGTTTAATTCGGAACTAAAACTCTCCTCTTACATGGCGCACTGCCTTCTTCTATAGCCCACACACACATTGGCCAAAGGCCAACTCAAACACAGACACACACACTGACTTAAAAAAAGAAAGACTAAATCGGATTGGTTTTTATGAGAAACCTCCGGTTTTACAAAGTATTCAAAGAAACCGACTAAGGACTAAAACGTGACCTACTCAAATAACTTTATTAACATAGTGTGCCATCTTGTAAGGCTGTAAAAAAGCTTCAGACTTACAGACTTACGCCACAGTACGGCAGCCGGGCAGGGCAGCTTTTCCCCCCCCTAGCTGGCCTGGTGCGGTGCAGCGGTGGTGCCTCCCCAGGGCAGGACCGTACGCACTCGAGTTTTCGCACCGAATCAATTCGTTCACATGGACGGAGTCCAACGAGCGCAACGTACTTTCCAACCAGGAGTCAGCCAGTGATCTCGACGAGAGCTACCTGTGCACGCGGACGCGGGAGGGCGTATCCAAGGGAGGAGGAACAGCCGAACAGCCGAGCGCGCTCGCTCGCTCCCTGAGTCGCTGGTGGCCTCGTGGAAGAGGTTCACGGGAAGCAGTGGGCGCGGCCTGACCACGTAAAAAGCAAAGCGCGCGCACGAACGTGCTAGAGATTATTCCCGGGTTTTACCAAAACCGGGGCACCACCCGTTGTTCTCCGGATTTTGATCTTGCATGCCTTGCACGGTATGGTTCTCCGTAGAAATGTCAACTTCGGCCGAGAAGGCTTGTTCTACGATGCATCATCATATAGGACTGCGTGAGTTGTGTAATAGGGCCATGGATAATGCTATGGAGCTGTGGTGGCAGTGGGCATCTTATCCCTGCGGCGAGGCCTGCAGTGTCAAGGTGGCAGGAGGAACCGGCCTCGCGCGAACGCACGCTTGTTGGTGTCCATAACATAATGCGGGCTGGAGAAGGCGTTGCCCGGGGGAGGCCCTCCGTCCAAATCTGGCTCACTTTTCTCCGACAGAACTTCACTGCTTCCACACGGCGTTCCGGTGTTCGGTGTCAGTCTCCAGAGCGAAGTGGTCGGCCGGTCAGCCTGGCCGGCCTCCAGGCCCGTACACGAGGCACGCGCAGCATGAGTTGCTGCACGGACTCCCAAAAAAAATAGGGGCTTTAGTTTTTTTTGGGTCCATTTTTGAGTGACTAATGTACTAGTCTATGCAGTAAACGTAAGAACAGATAAGCGAGCGGCTCTTTTATTCATTCCTTACTGAAAACAACCACTGATTCACGTCCATTGTCCCTGCCTACTCAGCTCTTTGTTTTCTTTTGCTAAATTTTACTCTAAAAATTCATTCCTAAGAAAAATATCTTTCCTGTTGGTATTTTGAAGTTTATGAAACGGCTAAATTAGTTCTGTAAGGTAATTGTTACATATAGAATTTTGTTGACTATTTCGTGATATATAAAAATGTGCTAGTATAAAATGAAGTTTTTTTTGTTGACTATTTTCCCCAATCTTCTGTTGCACTAGTTTTTTTAAGGGGTGATCGGTTTGGCTTTTTTTCGGCTTCAGCTTCTAGTTTCAGCTTTTTTTTCACTATTCACTACACTATCCACTAACTCAACAGTGTTTTTTCAGCCAACTACAGTGTTTTTTCAGTCAAAAGCCAAAAGCCATCGCTATTCTGATCACCCCCTTAAGTACCAGGATACATACGTACACTCACGTCTCACGCGCATATGTAGATGTGTTTATATCACACAACTAATCTAGATTCTAGAGTGAACCTTATAAAATACCGATACACATTTTTACCACTAAACATATCCACATATGTACAGACTTTTTCTGTCTGAAACTACAAACTAAAAAAAGTAAGCACCAGCGTGAACCCAGGATTCAACCACTAGTGCGCAGCTCGCGCAACGGAGCTTGCCAGGCAGCTTGCCTCTTCTGTTGCGCTAGTAGAGCTAGACCTGTGACGGGCTCATGGTAGGAGGAATCCAGGCCTGGGTTCGAATTGCACGATCGGTACGAATCAAAATTATTTTGAAGAGTATGTTAGTGCAAGCCCAAAGCTGTACTACGACGGATTCTCATAAACACTGGCCCCGCAAAACTTAGGCCCAATAATTTTACGATCTGATTTTTTTTAGATATTTTAAGGTTTTATATTTTTTTCCGTATTCCTCTGTATTATCTGTGATATGCTAACATATTTTTTTCTATTTTTATATTTTTAAAATTTTAATTATACCTAATAAGCCAACTCAGTTACAGTAAAAAAAGATAGCTACAGTAAAATTTTAGTTAGAAATTAGAAACTATCGCTATTCTGAACGCGTCTTAGCCTCTAGAGTGGGCAACCGATGAAATGGTTTGTGACTTGCGACAGTCCTGGAGTCGCAGATAAACCGGCACTGGACTCTCCGTGCTAGCTGACAGCGTCCGGGCCAATCCAGCACGGGAGCTCGTCTGGACACCACCCACATACGGACCAAGCCCGAGACGTCTCGAGACTCATCTGGGCACCACACACTATCATCAAAACCGGGCCATAAGCCCAGAATGGTGGAATCAGCCCGCGCGGTCATGCCATCCGCACCGACGCGCGGCCCGCGCGCACGGCGCCTTGTCCGTGCAGAAAACTGGCTCCCGTGTAGAGGGCTGTCACCGGGTACATATTATCCTCGTCGAAACCCATACCTAATTTAGATATGAGAAGATGATACCTACTTATATATCTTTATCTATACTCATTTAAACCTAGGGTTGAAAGTGTACTTAAACTATTCATGACTTGAATTACGCATACTCAATTATAACTTTCTATAAAAGGATATAGGGTCATCTGTGCACTTGTGCCCGTCAATTTGCATATAGTAACTCTATACACATAATCATTTTCAATAAATTTCAGTCGATTCCATAATACTTTTGTGGTGTGAACACGGGGTTGAAATTTTAAATACCAAAGTTTTACGAAAGCTACCTATAAAGAAAATGTGGAGCCACGTGTGTGTCTAGCCCTGCCAATTTACATAGAGTAGCTTCCCTACACGCTGAATTATCTCCAATAAATTTTAATTGATTTTGAAAAACTTTGTGATGTGAACGTAAGGTTGAAATTCTAAATACCGAAATTTTACGAAAACTTCATTCATAAGTCTCTTTGACTTAACCCATCATTTTTATTCTCCTTTACCCACTGGGTTACCCAAACCTATTGGATATCCTTTTCATTTAGGTATAGGTAATATCACTTCAAATAGGTATGGATAAAATTAGGTATAGATTTAGGTTACCTATACCCTACCCAGTGGTAGCCCTACTCCTGTGCGCGTGGCATCGGCGGCGGCTCCCCCTAAAGTAGGGGTGCAAATGGAGGGGGGTAATTTCTGTTCGACCAATTGATCGAAGGCTCGCGGAGCTAATACAAAAGGTTAAATGGATATCCGGTATTATATTTGTCCGACTCCGAGGAAAAAATACAGAATAGAATACGGAATGAGTAAAGATAGCAACGGGTAGATACCCGTCGGGTATAGCCAACCCATACCCATACCCGACAGACAATACCCGTACCCGTTACAATACCCGTACCCGCACCCGGGTATAAAAACTTACCTATACCCGCACCCGCGCGGGGATTTGTACCCGACGGGTAACCCATACCCGATACCAGAGGAGAGGAGGAAGCGAGGCCGCGGGGAGGAGGACTGACCGGAGGGCGGAGGAGGTGGAGCCGGAGGAGGAGGCGGAGCCGGCGGAGGCGAGGGCGGCGCCGGAGGCCGCGAGGAGGAGGCTAGGGCGGCGCCGAAGGCCGCGAGGAGGCAGAGCCGGAGGGCGGCGCGCCGGCGCCGGAGGCTGTGAGGAGACGGCGGAGCCGAAGGAGGCGAGGCGGGCAGCGGGGAGGGGCGATGGGGCGGCGGGGGAGGAGGCGCAGCGGCGGGAGAGGAGGGGCGGCGGGAGAGGGGCAGCGGGGTCGGGGAGGCGGCGGGGCGGGGGGGAGGCGGCGGGGAGAGAGGGGCGGGGAGGACGGGGTGGAGGCGGCGGGGAGGGGCGGGGGGGGGGGTGGCGGGACGGCGGGGGGAGGGGGCGTGGCGTGGGAGAGGCGCGGCGGCGGGGGAGGAGGCGCGGCGGCGGGGGAGAGGAGGGGCGGGGGGAGGACAGGGGTGGAGGGGCGGCGGGGGGTCGGGCGGCCTCAGCGGGATTTGGGCGCGGGGGTCGGGCCTCGGGCGGGATTTGGGCCCGGGGGATCGGGCCTCAGGCCGGATTTAGATGTGGTGGCCTGGTGGGTATATTTTACCCGCGGGTATGCGGGTATGGGTAGTATACACTCGTACCCGTACCCGCATACCCGATGGGTAGAGATTTTTGCCCATTAGCATACGTGCGGGTGAAGATATCTTTCCATACCCACCTTCTTATCGGGTAAAACTCATCGGGTACTTGGGTTTCGGGTACCCGTTGCCATCTTTAGGAATGAGTGATATCCATTCGCATATATCCGTATATCAAGTAATATAAGGAAGTCTATTGTTACTTCACTTAGAAACAAGATAACATATAGACGGACTAACACATCTAAATAGACAGGGAATACTAAGTGATCTTCTTTCGACATCTTGACGATTAGTCTTTCTATGTTCATTCTAATTGCACCCTATTGTGTATAGGCGCAAAAAAAGTAGATAATTTCTGTCGATCAACCGTCCGAAGGCTTATGGAACGAATACAAAATATAGAAATGGGTATCCAGTATCATTCGTGTCGACTTTGACTCCAAAAAAAAAATATAATACAAGATAAACATATCTACCTGTATCCACTTCATTGCATCCCTACCCTACAGGCTGCATGAAGAAGAAAAACTCCAGCGTCGGTGCCCCACAGGGCAACCGTAGGCCGCATGATGCCGCCTACACGAACGGAGTTTCCCTGTTCTCGTGTCGGTGTCCTCCTCCGTGTTCTCTCGATCTGGATTGCTCGCAGTCCAAATCCAACGGTTTAGATCGAGAGAACATAGAGGGAGACACCAACACGGAAACAGAGAAGCCGTTTTCCGCCTACACAGCCAGATTGGCAGCTTGGGCTGCCTCGGACTGCAAGTCAGTGGTCCGCCCCATCTGACGCGGCCACACCAAGCCGGCCACAACAGCCGTAGCTTCTTCGTTAGTACTTGAGGTATCAGGTAGTGGTGATTGGTGAAATTGTTCGCTCTGATTTGCTCCTCAACTACGCAAGTCAATGTTAAAAGGGTATTTTGTCCTGTAATAAACATAATCTACGAATGGCTAACTGCAATGGAACTATGGGAGTCACATAATAAGCCAAACTAATTAGACCCTATTTAACTATGGGAGTCACATAATAAGCCAAACTAATTAGACCCTATTTAAAACTCGTGAATTTCACGTAACATAGCAAAATTGTCACACAGTCCTCTTAAATTCCCACGCTCCAAACGAGTACTAACTTTGCTCGGTCTTAGACCCGATGCAGATCGAACCTCGAAACCATATTAAATCCAAGAGCTGCTGGACCTTTCGATGTGAAAATCCCTAGATAGATATATTGAGCACGAATTATAGGGCACAATTTGCACTATAATAAATAAATTTCTTAACCCACATACATTACAACACATGAATGAGTAGATAGGATCAATTAATCTAACAGATAAAAATCGACACCACAACCTAATCCTACACATCTAAAGAAGAACCCTCGATAAACTCCTTAATAACACACTCATGATACAAAGATACCTCATAACAACCAAAGGGCAACACATAACACGCGGTTTAATTCGGAACTAAAACTCTCCTCTTACATGGCGCACTGCCTTGGCTTCTATAGCCCACACACACATTGGCCAAAGGCCAACTCAAACACAGACATACACACTGACTTAAAAAAAGAAAGACTAAATCGGATTGGTTTTTATGAGAAACCTCCGGTTTTACAAAGTATTCAAAGAAACCGACTAAGGACTAAAACGTGACCTACTCAAATAACTTTATTAACATAGTGTGCCATCTTGTAAGGCTGTAAAAAAGCTTCAGGCTCACGAACTACTTGAGTTCAGCTCGTTCTAGACTCGATTTGAGTTTGGCTTAAATTTTAAACAAGTCGAATTCGAGTTTGATCTCGAGTCGCGAGCTTCACCGAGCCGAGCTCAAATAGTTTGTGAGCCTTGATTCGAACTTGAATAGTGATACATATTAACTCTTATCGAGTTTATCCGAATTGAACTTGAGTTTTTTTATTGTTGAAAATTAGTGTATATTTAAATTATTTTAACTGCTATCAAGCTTACTTGAGCCGAGCTTAAACTCAAACTTTTCTTATTGTTAAAAACTAATGCATAATAAATTATTTTAATTATTTTTGAGTTTTAATGAGCTGAATTCAAGTTTACTCGAGCTTAGACAGAGCCAAGCTTGATCTTAGATCCAGATTCAGACCTTAACTCAAACTTGACTTAATTTTCTACTAAGCTCAAGCTTAAAAAGACCGAACTCGCTCGAAATAGATTCGTTTACGACTCTATCATCTTATTTTGGTGTTGTGATCCCCTGTAGCTGCCCCCCATCCTACCACATGCAGAGAAAAACTTGAATGTAGGCTTGTCCTTGGACGTCCGCTGGAAGTGAAACAAAAAACCATGGTAGAAGTCCTGATTTCTTGGTCTGCGTGATCCGTCCTTTTATCTCCATAATAAATCTGATTCCTTTCCTGCAAAAGCAAAGTAATAAACTCGTTTTCTTGTACTCGCGTGGAAAAGCTCTCATGTTCCACCTTGAGAATCTTTATCTCCTTGATTTCTTCCTAATCACAGGGGTTGGTTTCCTTTTCTACCTCTTCCTTTCCTGGCTGAATAGCAAACCCAGCACACGTCCAGGTTTGCACATAACCCATGCAGAAGTACATTCGTTGACCCACTCCTAGGCATGTAAGTCTCTAGCCCCTGCGCTCCAACACACACACATACACTCACACACAATCTTTTATGCATAACTCCACGCACGTGATCAACTGAGTTAGCATGGTATAACTGGGCCACATCATATAGATCTGTTTGGTTTAGGGGTATTCAGAATAGTGATGGTTTATAATTTTTTTACTGTAGTTGGTTTATTTTTTACTGTAGTTGAATGACTTATTTGGTATAATTAAATTTGAAAAAATTAAAAATAAAAAACATGTTAACCCAATACGGACAATGCAAAGAAATACAACAAAAAAAATAAAAAATAGAAAAAACAAAAAAGCAAACACAATCGCCGAACGCAGAAGCGTAAGCGCTCAGAGCGTTGCCTTAGAGTTAAGAGGTGGGTTAAGAATTTAACCCACTAAATACTACTGGATTAAGGAGGATTAACTTAATCCAATCAGAAACGTTTTAACCCTTCTAATTCAAGTTTAAATTAACCAATCAAATTATTGGAATAAGTTAACTCAGAGCAACTAACCCTCCTAAAGTTTATTTTTCCGGTGCTAACTAACTGTTGCAAATAATACACAGAAAAATAGAGAAACGAGATATATAAATTTTTATATGAAAAACTCTTGCTAGAAAAACCATGAACACTTGAAGGCAAATCACTATAATGAAGAGATTATAATGGAGCACTTCATCCTTTCTATGAACTAATGTGGTACATATAAAGAGCGAGGGAAACGAGTCCTACATGGAGAGAAAATCGAATCAGAGTCGATTGCTACATATTGACACTACGTTTGATACAACCTACCCATGTACCAGATACTTATCATGCCACGTCTGGTATGAGGCGATGCAGTGTCCTACACGGACATGGTACGAATTCAGATCAACTTCAATAATCTCCACTTCGAGCTGAATTTCCTTTAGTAGTAAAAAATAAGATAAACTCCTCCTATAAAATCAGTATGAACAACTTGCGTGTTGAAAGTCTAAAGGACTAATCTTCAATAAAAAAGACTAGAATAGTCTTGTCCAAACGCTTCTTGCGAAGTAAAATTGAGCAAGCCATCGGCAGGTCTAAACATATAGTTATTAATAAAGCAGATGGACAATTTTGGGTTTTCAATAATTCATAACCCCAGCAAAAGTCTGAGTCTGTGCAACTGATCTCCTAAAACAAATGCTCAGTCATTGAATGATATAAACCAAAACAGTACCTGTGACGCTGAATAGATAACGAAAAACTCATATCATGAAATCTGATATGCTCCACGTAGAATACAAAACTCGGCAAACAACGCTCATTGAAAGAGTAACTCTTCAACAAGAAAGGCTGAAATAGTCTTATTGCATGTGTAACCATCACGTACATCAAACTGTCTACTTCAAAAGTAATTGAATTCTATGACATGGTTAAAACTGCTCCTATAAAACTGTTCTGATAAAAGGAACTCTTGTGCCGTCAATGGAGTATAAACTTTAACAAACCCCTCATATCGAGCTATGACAACTGAAAAATGTTGTAGTATCTACGCAAAAATAAAAACTCCTTACACTTAAATCTTTCATCTCAAATTGAAATTAAAGTATACCTTTATTTTCAAATAGTAAAACTCCAAAGAGTATTATACCAGCTACGATCAAGGTGTTATCAAATTTCTGAGAATTGAATATTGCCAAAGCTTCATAATGATCGTGTAAGCGATCCAAATTGTAAAATATCCAAATGGTGAATAAAACACCAAATTTAGTTGTCTTCGCAATTGACATTAATTTTTTTCAAAGTCTTCTCAACCAAGTGTAATCCAAATTAACTCAATGCGTTGAAAACTTGCAACTCCACTTTAGACTTGTCATCTGCGGATCTTGCCACAGTAACCCATAGAAGACGATGAATCGTCAGTGAAATCGCTAATGATTAATCCCGTATAGATGCCACCAATAATAGACACAATAATTTGAATTGCAATAAATTCCACGTCAAAAAAACATATAGAGCTGATGACACAGCTTCTTCAAAGAAGATGATGATCGAATAAGGCAAAAGATCATCAATAGAGATTGTGCAGTGTGACACCATAACATGGCGTTAGGTGGTGCATGCAATGATGTTGGAGAACCTGGCACTAGAATAGTCACCAAGGTAGAGCACAAGTTGATACTCAATACAGAGTCAAAGGCAAGTCGTTGAACAAAGTTGGGGCAAGTTAAAATCATGGATCGATGCTGCTAAAATCTTCTAGTACACTTCTCGGTGCATGTAGCAATTTTCAGTGAAAAGAAACACCCAAAAAAATTCAGCTGAAGCACCTTTTTCTCTCGTGCTACTCTCTGATATAAATCAGCTGCACTTTTCTTTTCTCGAGCTTCATGCCTTTTCTTCAATCTCTTGGTGCTTGCTTTTCTCTGGCGCTGTGCTCTCTGTTACTGGCACTTGTCCCTGTGTCTTCACGTCGCTTGTCCTTCTTGCTGAAAAACAAAGCGATAGAGTTGGTCTCTCCTCATGTTTCGTCGCTGCGATCATGGGATCGAAAAAACTTTTTCGCTGCTAATGATGGTGGCCTTCAGATCGGTGCATCATCGAGGGAACCGAAGGATTGAAGTGCCTCGCCTCAGGACGCTTGCATTGGACCGCAGAACTTTGTGTTGCCCCTGCTACTTGTGCTGCTCTCTGCTTTTGTCTATGGGATTCAAAGCTGGCTCAAAGATGAACACTGAGAATGGGTCAAAGGCGACGAAACGAAAGCTACCTTACGAGCTATGCGTGCCGCGTTGGGATGGCTGCCCCGGAAGTCAAGATTGCTCCTCTCAGGGCAGCGGCTTAGGTTTTGAAAATCTAAAGTTCTGATACCATTTGTTGTAAATAATGTACAGAAAAATAGAGAGACGATTGATACAAATTTTTACGTGTAAAACCTTTACGGAAAAAATAATAGCGCTTAAAGGCAAATCACTATAATGAAAAGAGATTGCAATGGAGCGCTTCATCCTTCTTATGGACTACCAGAGTACATATATAAGGCGAGAAAAACGAGTCCTATACAGAGAGAAAACCGAATTAGAGTCGATTACTACAGATTGACACCATGTCTGATATAACCTGCGCATGGCACAGATACCTGTCATACCACGTCTAGTATAATGCGATACAGTGTCCTACACGTATACGGTATGAATTCAGATCAACTTCAACACCAGCTAACTCACCTAATTTAGCCAAACAGTAATTTAGAATAACAAAATTTGTTGTCAAACACAAAATTTCGATTAAATTAACTTAGATTAAAATTAGCTAACACGTTTATTTTAACCCAAAACAAACGCAGCCTTAGAGTCACTGGCACAGAGAAAATATGAAGGACAAATCGGCATGTAGATCAACCAAGAACAGGAACAAGGAGAGACTAGTCTGGCTCAATTCTCGCGGTCGCAGCAGAAGAAACGGATGATGCGCGCCCGGTGCGCTGGCCGGAAGCTGATCATGAGCCACAGGAAGGCGACGACGCCCGCCCAGACGAGGATGTCCAGTGACAGGTGCGTCCTGGACTGCGACACGATGAAGGTAAGCACCAGGCTGGAGTAGGCCACCGCGAAGGACCACCGGACGTGGCGCGACTCCACCGGCATCTGCACCAGCAGGCTCAGCGTCATCAGCATCGACCCCACGAACCCCATCCAGCTCGCCGCCGTGAACACCCAGTACCTACATGCTTGGCCGTGTCAAGGCACACATCACCGACTTTAGAAATCAGCCTGTGCCTGTACTCTGTACCTGGGCCGGTGCAGGTCGCGCATGATGGGGTCGCCGGCGAGGTGCAGCACCCGCGTGCCGTCGGCCGACAGCTGTGTGTCCTGCCAATACCCGCCGGGGATGTTGCTCCCGAGCTGGTACGTGAGCGTCGTGATCAGCGTGGCCACCACCAGCAGCGTGTTGGCGTCGTTGCCCACCCAGTTGTTCGGCGGGTCCTGGTTCACGGCCACCTGCCCGTGCGGCTGCGGCGGCATCATGTGCTGCGGCATCATCGGCGGCGGCGGGTACATTGGGCCGCCCATCATCCCACCGTCGTTGCCCAGCATGGTGGCGAGTGACAAGAGGGCGAATTGGACGTGAACTGCGAAGAGGCTTGTGATTTGATCGATCCTGACGGGACGGTGTTGTTTTGTGAGAGGATGGGCGGACGCATGACCGGTGCAGTGTGCTTGTGGATGCAACAGGTCACGGTCAAACGTATTTCTTTAAGCGCGGGAGCGGCCGTCTCGAGCGCAGTTGCTACCTGGGTGTATCTCCAACTGGGCGAGGTGGCATTTAGTGCAGTCTGTTGCCGAGATATGCTCTCACTTAGTGCTGCTTGGAATTCTAATTCAGACAGATTTGGAATGCTCTAATGTAATATGTTTCTGGCATTCTCTGATTTAATTTAATGCTGCTTATGAATTCACACACACACATATATATACATGTTTCAGTTTTCGTCCTCGTTGAAATTGACATGTAGGAGAACGGGACAAAGGGGCAGTTGCATCTGGATAAAGAAAAGAAAGAAAAGCTCAACCAACCAGTCGCTCACTCCGTTTAAGCGTACACTTCGAAGCCGCAATGCGACGCCTACGCTGAGCTCCAACCAGCAAGTCTGAGCAACACTCTTCCCTTCTTACTTGTTTTTTCCTTCTTTACTCGGACATGCTTTTCGTTTCATTCTTTGACAGAACATTCAACAATTGACAGGCTTCATTTGGAACGAACAAAACTTCCTCTGTCCCAACTTCCAAACGGTGCCTTATCATGCATCCAGCCTCTCTTGTGCCATTTGAGGCGTGTATACCCAACAAACTGAAGGACAGACAATAGAACAAATCGATTGATTCAGACCTTTGGAGAGCAATGGAATCTTATTCAACAATTTATGTATGTTTACTAGGCTCGGTTGGTAGCCTCTTTCTTGAACTCCTCAGTCCTTTACTGCGCTGTAGCAATGATTGAGGAAAACAACTATTCCACTCTCCCTCCCTTTCTGTCTCCCTCCTTTTCTTGCTTTGAAATTTATTTAGCTCACCTTTTGGAAAGTTTCTGTAGCACCCAAAAAAAACCCTTAATGAGCCATCCTAAGCTAGAGTTAGGGGCTAATAAGAAGGGGGCCTTCTTTTCCTTTCCCGTGCGCAGCAGCCTTCCTCCAAACAGGTCTCCTTCCCATCTAATTCAATTTACACACACACACACACACACACACACACACACATATATATATGTATATAATAGATTGACAGGCGGTGCGGGAGGCGGCGTCGCTGGTCGCAGCCGGCGCTGGCGACGCCATGGGTGGTCGGCGGAGCAGGCGGCCGGCGGCGGAGGTGCTCGGGGCGGCGGCGGTGGCGTGCGGTGGCAGAGGCATAGCGCAACGCAGCGCATGGTGGTGGCGCAACGGTGGCGGCGGCGGCGTCTGAATGCTGTTCGCACAACCGAACTCAGTTTCACACGGCCGAATTCGGCTTCACGCAGCCAAACTTGGGTTCACGCGGCCAAATGCCGTTCACACAACCGAACTCGGTTTCGCACGGTCGAACTCGGGTTTTCACGGCCAAACGTTGTTTCGCGCAGTCGAACAGTGTTTCACGTGGCCGAATAGCGTTTCGCACGGATTCTCTTCAATCAAGCATATCGTTCGTCGTTTTTATCAATTCTTACTGAGCTGGACTTAATGCACCTCCGTTCCATCATGTAGGTTCACACGTAGTTGTTGAAGAAGTGACTGGGCAGTTGCGCATTCCAGATCCTTCGTGTAGCGTGTACATCGAGTGTGCTCAAGACAAGTAACTCGCATCCGTAATCTTTCTATTTCTTACATTATCTGTTTCATGTTTAACTGTCGCCTCTATCTTTGTTCTCAATTATTTCATCATAATGGTTGTCTGGTCGTATGATGTTAATATACTGTTTATATCAATAGGTGCTAGGGTAGTTGGTGTCATATGTTTCTAGGTTATTAGAATGCTCAATTGTAATGTTCTAGGATTTAGGTTTTAATTAGTGTTTAGATTTGATACTTAAATTCTTGATGGAATAGTGTATAAGCATGTTCAAATTTAGGGTTAACCACTAGTAATCTTTTAACATTGAGCTACTTTATGCATGTACCACGTTTCCATGATTTTTATTTGTACATTATTGCTTGCGAGCCACAACTGATTCATTTATGATATAGTTAACCTGACTAGTAATCACTTATCATGTAATAAAATCTGGATGGTTAACAAACCTTGTGTGAGCTACATTTAACTGCCTATTTAGAATAACTCCTAGATCTCTATCACCATGGTATTATATCTCATCGTTCCGCATTGGAAATTGCATCCCTTCCTTTGCCTTAGCAACCCCTTTCACTCATCGTAATTTTACCTGGATATATCCTTAGTTACTCTAATCTCTTATCATCCTAGCCGTTAATAATATAATTGTTACCTGGTCTAGGGTTATCCACATATAGGGCACAAGAAGGTTTTTTGGGAGATTTGCCGCTTCTTCTCAGAGGTGAATTTGGATGAGCACAAGAAGGCTTGTCGTTTTATTGGGGGCCTTCGAGAGGAGATTCGCCATGTCCTATCTACTATGGACATTCGTACCTACCGAGACGCAGTGGATCGAGCCCGGTAGATGGAGGTCCAGCTTCACCAGACCACGGCCCAAAAAGCCACCAGCTTCGACAAGAAGAGGTTCAAATGCCATTTAATTCAATCTCCAACTCTGTTTCTATTTTCCCTTATACTTTCAGGTCCTTTTCATCTCTGTTGCTTCTGTTAGGCCATTTCTGTCGGAGGACCGGTGTGAGTCTAGCGCTTGGGGCTCTAAGAAAGCTCATCATTCCAGGAAGCGTCAGCAATCTCCTTCTCCTTCCCGCTGTTCCAAGAGTGGGAACCACTTAGCGACTCGGGGGGACTTCCGGGAAGAAGCTAGTGTGCTATCGCTATGGTGGGGATCACAAGGGCAGTGATTGTGGCTATACTGGCAAGTGCCGCACTTGCAAAATTTAAGGGCACAAGTCCATTGTTTGCTCGCAGAACCCTGATTCCATCCTCCCGCCTGGGCTACTCAAGAAGCGCAGGCAGTCAAGGCTGGCGTGGGTGGCGGCACAGGTGGCCGACGAAGCAGACGGTCGTCGACGGAGGCGCCTGGGGTGGTGGCGGAGGCATAGTGTGGCGCAGCGTGTGGTGGTGGCGGCAGCGTCTGAACGTCGTTCGCACAGCCGAACTCAGTTTCGTGCGGCCGAATTCGATTTCTCGCGGCCAAATGCTGTTCGCATAGCTGAACTCGGTTTCGCGCGGTCGAACTCAGGTTCGTGCGACCGAACGTTGTTTACGCAGTCGAATAGTGTTTTGCGTGGCCGAATAGCATTTCGCACGAATTCTCTTCAATCAAGCATTTCGTTCGTAGTTTTTATCAATTCTTACTGAGCCGGACTTACTGCACATCTGTTCCATCGTGTAGGTTCGTACACAGCTGTTGAAGGAGTGGTTGGGCGGTTGCGCATTCCAGATCATTCCACATCGAAAATTGCATCCCTTCCTTTGCCTTAGCAACCCCTTCACTCATCGTAATCTTACCCAGATTTATCCTTAGTTACTCCAATCTTTTATCACCCTAGCCGTTAATAATATAACTGTTACCCGATCTGTGGTTATCTACATATAGGAGAGATTACCACCCACCTGGTAACATACAGGGGATCATACATTTTCATTACATAGGACATTGCACCCCGCCTACGGTTATACAGTCGAGGATGGAGTCGTGCTTGACTATTCTCGTATAATCGGGTATGTGGGGGGAGTGATCGCCAGTGCTATTGCCATAACTTGCTAAAAAATAATTACCTCAGTTCTACATTCCTGTTATCTCTATCCTTGATTGATATCAGTGTTTTTGGTAATGTAATTTCTTGTATTTAGCCTATGTCAAGTACTTGTTTGCTTATCCTTTACACACCTTGTTGCATTGTTGTGTACTTGCTGAGATTTTAAATCTTACGTATGCTTTTTTCATTCTCAAGTAAAAGGACAGTGGAGTGATTGTGTCACGTATGGGTGGGAGCACTCGAGTTTTAAGCACCGTAGCTTGTCACTATTTATGTTATTTCCTTTTTGGTTAGAAGTGGACCGGTCCTATGTTTCAAGTGTTTATTTTAACTTCAGTTAGTCTGTTAATAAAATACTCTTAAAATTTTAATTCTTTTGAAAATTTCTAATGTTGCATTTATTTATTTGATGATGATGTTCCATTGTAGTATAGTAGGGTATTACAGTTTCTTAGACGCCCAAGCACCTCGTGCGCGACTTCGGGCGCGCGTGTGCTCTATTAGCTCAGTTCAATAAATTTGAGCCAAATCCAAACCGGAAGTTCTGGTATTTTCTTCCTTGAACGAGAATCATAAGTTAATCACTGAACATGTTGGTCACTCCTCTCGTGGTTATAATTTGACTTGAAACATGCAGATTGCACCAAGTACTTCAGCTTTGGTCATAAGTTAATCACTGAACATGTTGGTCATCCCTTAGTTTCGGTTTTTTTTCAGTTTCAGCTTTTAACTTCTATTTTTTTTCACTATTCAGTATTTCGTCTTTTTCTAAATTCTTTTAGATATTATAGGCTTTTTTGTATTTTTTTCCCGTGGTCCTTTGTATTGTCTCTAATGGGTTAACATGTTTTTTTTTCTATTTTTATGTTTTTTTAAATTAATTATGCCCAAAAAATCAAATCAACTACAGTAAAAAAAGTCAGCTACAGTAAAAAAAATCAGCTACAGTAAAATTTCAACCAAAAGACAGAAATTATCGTTAAAACGAGCGTCCCTTAGCTAAGAAAAGACAACAAGAACAACCTCATAACTGATGAGAAGAGTACCACACTAAGTGAAACTATTTAAGTGAGGGAGTTTGATGTGACTGATCCGTACGTCAGTTGTGGTGGCTGCAGCATAGCGCTTGGACGACGCGCGTGCGGTGCTCCGGCCGAAGGCTGATGGTGAGCCACAGGAAGGCGAGGACGGCGGCCCAGACGAGGATGTCGAGCGACAGGTGCGTCCTGGGCTGCGACACGATGAAGGTGAGCACCAGGCTGGAGTATGCCACCGCGAACGACCACCGCACGTGCCGCGAGTCCACCGCCATCCGCACCAGTAGGCTCAGCGTCATCACCATCGAGCTCCCGAACCCCACCCAGCTCGCCGCCATGAACACCCAGTACCTACATGCTTACAAGTGTCAAGGTACACATCACCGAGTTTAGAAATCAGCCTGTGCCTGTACTCTGTACCTGGGCCGGTGCAGGTCGCGCATGATGGGGTCGCCGGCGAGGTGCAGCACTCGCTTGCCGTCGGTCGACAGTTGCGTGTCCTGCCAATACCCGCCGGGGATGTTGGTGCCCAGCTGGTACGTGAGCGTGGTGATCAGCGTGGCCACCACGAGCAGCGTGTTGGCGTCGTTGCCCACCCAGTTGTTCGGCCCGTGCCCGCCGAGCTGCTGCTGGTTGACGGCCTGGCCGTGCGCCGTCGGCAGCGGCGGGTACATGTCTGGGGCGGGGTGGCCCATCTCCACGTTCGCCGCCGGTGCCGCGTTTGGGTGCACGCGCTGATGATCCATGCGCACTACGCCAGGAATCGGCAAGTGATTGGCAGATGGGTTTGAACTGAATCAGAGCAAGGTCGGTGACACTGCCTCGGCGTTGGACGTGAGAGGATCAGTTTAGTAGTGGATTTGTGGCCATGGAGGGGAGTGAAGAGGAGATCGAAGGCATGCCTATATCGATCCTCCTTCTGGGTGCTCCGGGTCAAGTCAAGAATGCCATGTCTTTTTCGTTTCTGTATCTCCGAGTGGTCGATGGAAGTCACACTGCAATGCGGCGTGTTGAAACTTCAATGCCGCGTCAACATTGCCGCGTTCCAACGACTGCTGGCGCTCATGCATCTGGCATCACTGACTGAGTGTACAATCTTCAGGTTTGAGAGTAGAACTGGAACGCTCATCTCTGGTAATAATTGTGTCCTGCTAGCACAATTACAATTGGTTGTTTAACAAGACGAGACTTATCGCAGTTGCTTTCATGTGTACTCATTTACACATCTAGTACTACATTTAGTTGGATGGTGTAGAGCTGATACAGATTATAGGTAGGCCAATTGAGGCCCTCTGCAACGTGGAAATTTTTTTTCTGTTTATGCGGAAGATGCATTAATTCCTGTAAAATTTTCGTGTTCCAAATATGTAATGAGTGTAGGGAGTTGCAAAAACTATGATCATTCGGTATTACAAACTTCTTATTATGTGAAGCATTTTTCGTGTGAGCCAATCGTATGGGTAGGCCAATCGATTGCAGTGCTACAGCGGGGGACTGGGGGTGTTCCTCTACTTTGACAGTTTGTTTGAGTTGACTTAAAAACTAGGTGATTAAGAGTCTTTACAAAAAGCTAGGTGATTGGTGTATGGCCCTGATATTTTGGATTACGGCTAATGCCTTTTGGTTATTACCGATTATTTTTTGCTGTGTTTTATGAGATGACGGCGGATGACGGAAACGCTGATATATATGATGCACGCATGGGCGGGTTTAGGTAGTGCTTATTTGAGTCTATAAACCTAAATTTCTGATTTTTTTTTACACTGTAGCGGTTGAAAAGGCACTATACCTACTGTTAACCTTTTCAGCGTAATTAAATTTTAAAAAGAAAAAAAGTTATATCATTACGAATAATACAAACAAAAAAAGAAAAAAAACTTAAAACACTAAAAAGATAAAATTAAAAAATTAAAAGCTAAAAGGCATAAATAAAAACTCGTTGAAGCAGAATTTTAGAAAACGGTTCGAAGAAATAGGCACGAGAACGAAGCCAAAAATCATAGAGAAGACGTATGCTAAGGTAATCACTCTCCCTCCCTCCCGTCGTACACGTTTTCCTTTGTCTTTTAGCAGCACGGGAGAAAGACGCGGCTCCTCGTATTTCCTGACGTCCACCGTTCTCTTGGATAAATCGAAGTTAAAGCATCACAACATGCATGCAGGTGCCGCCAGAGTATTTTTATACCTAGCCAGCTCTAATGGCCGAATAAAGTCCACAGTAATTGACCCGAACACGACTTGTTCGATCGAGCATGTATAAAAAACTAGTGGCCCGCGCACCCTACCCGGGTTTTATTTTTAAAGTATATTTAATTGATTTATCAATATATATATATATATATATATATATATATATGATGGATAATAAAGTAAATCTATGCAAAAAATAAAGGGTTGTGATCATATGAAATAATTCAAATATTAGAATTTTAAAATGTTATCAATTCGATTTAGTTTTTATGTTTGTAAAATTAGTTTCATTTATGATATCAATGTATAGTACTATATATTATAACAAATAATATAGATTATATCTTTAGGAGGAAATGCTCATTCTTTATAATTTTTAATTGGTATATCTAATAATAGAGACAATAGTTGTATCCATATTAATACAATTAAAAGAATACAAATTAATCATGTTTGTGCGTGGATTGCTTGAATTTAATTCTATCTCTAGGTTCTCACGTTTTAATTTTATACAAGAGTTTCCCAATTATATGTGTGTATATATGTATATATCCTTAAATTTTAGTTAATTTGGATTGTAATTGACATGAATATTTCAATTTGGTAATATTTATGTAATTATTATTTCAAATTTTAGTTATGTATGGAGGTTAGTTTAGATGTATGGAAATCAAATGGATAATTTTATTTATTTTTATTCCAAATTTTAGTTAATTTAGATTATACTTACATATGATTCTTTCTTCTAATCTGAGCTATTCTAACTTGGGTCCACGAGATAGATGGCTAGATCTTTCTTGTCAATACAGAAGTTTCCTCGTAGTGCCTAATTATTATAAGTTTACATATTTTTAGTAGTTTTTGTATTATAGGCTTTAAATTCATTTACAAAACAAATATATAATCATCCTTTAATTTTTATTCCAAATTTGCTAGTTTTTTGATCATACTTGCCATGAATATTTTTAGTTTTAGGTTAGAATTTGTATAAAAAACTAATTTATATATTTATTTTAGTTATTATCCCAAATTTAGTTTTTAGGGGTTTACTTTGAGATTCATATGAAAATCAAATTGCTAATTTAATTTATTTTTTGTTTTGAATTTTAGTTAGTTTGGATTGTACTTGACATAAACTCTTTCTTTTAGTTTGCTAATTTTTGTTTAATTATTATTGTAAAATTTAGTTATTTATGGATATTACTTTCGAAGTCGTATGAAAAATCAAATTATTATTATTTTCTTTATTTTAAATTCTGAATTCCTCTTAATTGGGATTGCAGTTGACATCGACTCTTTCTTTTAATTTGCTAATTAGCATTGACTCTTTCTTTTAATCTTTTAATTTCCATTTAATTATTATTGCGAATGTTAGTTGTTTATGGATATTACTTTGGAAGTCGTATGGAAATCAAATTGCCATTTTTTATTTTTAGTTTCAAATTTCTCTTAATTTGGATTGTAGTTATATTGACTCTATCTTTTAATCTGAGCCATTATAATTCAGGTCTACCAGATTGATGGCTAGATGTTTCTCTAAGTGTGTATATATTCT
Organism: Melocanna baccifera; assembly: GCA_036346265.1. Lineage (NCBI taxonomy): Eukaryota > Viridiplantae > Streptophyta > Magnoliopsida > Poales > Poaceae > Melocanna > Melocanna baccifera. Next base: position 7,953,308 of record CM070682.1, read on the forward strand.
TATATTTCTAAGTCAACAATAAAATCTAATCATTTAAAATTAGGACACACCAAATTAATGGTTAGATATCTTGCTTTTTTAAGAATTTCTAGCATATTTCATTTGTTTTCTTAACAACTCTAGAAAGCCTTACGACGTCCTGGTTAATTCAGAGCACGGATGATGCCTTGTCAAATCACACATGCAAGACCAACGACACAGACTATGCACTTATGCAGTACACTCGCTGGACGCTGGCAATCGAATAAACAGCTAGACGGGCAGCGCGTGCATAAACTTGCTAGAACAGGATCAACAACAATGCCGCCAACGTCACTGCACACGCACAACGCGGTGGACGGGGACGGCGAAGTCAGTCGCCGCGGCATCGGCCGTGGACGACTGGACGCGTGAACGCAGCTAGCACGGCAGCAGCAACGCGATCCCTGCCGGCCCCGCTCGCGGGCGGCCTCGGATGCTTAGCTACGAGGACGCGGCACGGCCCCGCTCCTGGAAGGCTGGAACGAGTCGATGCGTGCAGTCAAGCGCATTCTAACCTCGACCAACGAGACCCGGATGATTTTCTAGTAATTATCTAGATTGGCCATACCAAGACCAGGCGAGTAGACTCGTACTGCGTCGCCACGTGCAGTTACAAATTTAGTACACTTTCCGAATAAACTGGAAAGGAAAGAACTCATTGACTCATTCCGAATCCGTGGCCTATGCACTGCCACAAGTGCTCCCGAGACACATAATAAACCACTGTTACAACATCTGACCAGAGTCTTCAGTAAACCAAGGGATTTCCATGTTACGTTACGCTGGTCCATGCCCAAATTACTGCATTCTGACCTCCACACCGGAATTTACCAGATGCTCCACTGATTGAATGGGAACCTGTAATAAAACGAAAGTTAGCACGGCAAACCCCAAGAACAAACGCTAATTTTACTCAATCGAGAATGTATACACCAAGTTGATAGATAGAGTAACAACTCCGACTACAAGCAAAGCATTACCGTTGGGAGAAATCAGCCATTAAATTAAAGATGGATAAGGATTTTTAACATGCTGTGGATGGGGATTACTAAGCATCCGTGCCCTTTGTTGATCATATAGAGCTGAACTAATGAATAATCATGAAAACTAATGGGGGAAAAAAGGCCAGCGGTTGTGGAAAACAATTCAAATTTTCCCAGCAAAAAGGCTGGCACAGCATTCCGATAGAAAAAATGACAAAGTGGGGTAATCATTAATACCTCTTTCCGATGGAAAAAGCCAGCAGCAAGGGCAGCAGAAGCATTTGTTTTCTCAAATACTTCAGAAAAATGTTCCATGTCACCAGCACCACTGCTTGCAATGACAGGGATTGTCACAGCATCTGACACCATTTTGATCAAATCTATGTCAAATCCACGGCCCTGGCCTGTAAGACAAAATGACATAATGCATTCATCATGGTATTATAATAAACTCCTATAAGACAAGTAACAAATTCACATGAAAATACAAAGTTTCAAATCAACAGGCAAAAACCACCCTGACAACAAATTTAAAACACAAGATACCATAAAATTTAAGAAAACAAAACACTAAGAGTATGATTCATTTCACTCTATATCTACATAGTCAAACTGTAATCCAATGCTAGCAGTGCACTTTTGCTTAACTTAGTTAAACACTGTTGATGTCTTAATGAAGATAAAGTCGACTAATACAATTGTACACTTCAGATTATATGTGAAGGTGGAATATGGTGAAATAATAATTCTAGGTTGGAAAAGCATAATGTGTCCTGGAAATATATGTCATTTGTTTGAAATGGCTTACTGAAGTACCTTAAGTGCCCAATCACGAAACCACTAAAACAAACAACCAAAAATGCAGGTGTCACGTGCCAAATACTATTCACATGCACTGTTCACATGTGTGAACAGTATCCGAGCACTGTAGCAATGCGTGGGTACTGTAGTAGACACGTATGTTGAGGTCAGATTAGTAAGGATGGAGATAAGAACAGCTAAGCACTGTAGCAGACACGCATGTTGAGGTCAGATTAGTAAGGATGGAGATGAGAACAATTAGTTTTCGTATTAGAAGGGTTTACTATCTTATATATATATTCTATTTATTAGAAATAGATATTATTTCTTGGAGGTCAAGTCGAGTTATTCCTATAAAAGAGCTAATATGTATCTATTATTAATCAAGTAATAAAGATAAATTAATCTAGTTTCTCTTAAGGTTCTTCTCCCTTATCTATAATCTAATCCCTCATCCAATCAAGTCGACGCCGTCCGGCTGTCGTCCTAACGGTGTTTACCCCGATAAACTGAGGTTTATCACAGTTGGTATCAAAGCAGTTAATCTCTTCCCATGACTTCTGCTACCATGATTCCTGCTGCCGAGTCATTGGCTATGATAAAAGCTAACGCTAACAAGATGGCCAACATCGACAAGAAGATGGCAGATATCTTCCTCAGCAAGCAAACTATCTTGGAGAAGATCGTGAATCAGAAGAAGGCACAACAAGAGGCGGCAGCGGCGCTGTCCCCAGCAATTGCCACGACGCTGCCAGAACATGTCGTGGTAGCTGTGGTTCTACCGACGCCTGCCGCAACCGTGCCACCCTACCGCGATAGCCATGTTGCTACCAAAGCTTGCCATGATAATCATGTCACTGTCGCGACCTGCTGTGGTACTACCGACGCTCGCCGCGATAGTGTCATGTCCTATTATGGTACCGCCGTGGCTCTGTCGAAGCCTGTCGCGGCAACCGCATTGTGGAAGCCTACTACAACGTTGTCATGGTTGCCACCTCGTCTACCATGGCGATTGCAGATGTCATCAATGTTGTTGCACCTGTACGTGGAGGCCATAGTCTTCAAAGTCACCAGTAAATGTCGCAGTATCTCGTCAACTTGAGGTCTCCTAGGGTAGCAGCCATACTACCACTATAGCACGACGACGAGCTGTCACCGAAGGGAAGAAAAGTTGTCACGTGCCAAATATTGTTCACGTGCACTATTCACACGTGTGAATAGTATCAGAGCAATGTAGCAACATGTGGGTACTGTTGGTGGGTTCGTTTCAATTCGAAGCTTATGGTTTATGTACGGATAAACAGTAACACGCCGTTAAATGGTGTATTTTTTAAAGATGAGGTCTACAGATAAATTGTTGTACAAATTGTACGAAGTTTAGCTGTACTGACCAAAATAACATGCGACTATTTCTTTCTGCATAGTGCCTCTCACAAATAGGCTAGAATTCAAGAGAAGCTAATCCAACATCGCTTGAGATGGTTTGGACATCTCCAACGGAGACATCCTGAGGCATCGGTACGTAGTGAAATTTTAAGATGTACTGAAAACGTAAGAAGAGGTAGAGGTCGACCAAGACTAACGTGAGAAGAGACAGTTAAAAGAGACTTGATGGATTGAAATGTATATAAAAAATTAGATTTAGATAGGAGCGCATGAAACTTAGCGATCTACGTACCGGAACCATAAGAAAGTTTAGATGTGGTGTTTTAGGCTCTCGATTCAGTTGGCAGGTTGTATAACTTAGGATTTTAGCATTGTAAGTCTTCACGACTTTCATTTTTTTGACTTTGAGAAGGTTTTATTTCTAGTCTACCTTAATTTATTTGGAGCAAAAGATTTTGTTATTGTTATAGTAAATTTACGCTTAGAAAATATAAACATTATATATACTTTGTACTCTTCACAGACCTTGCTGATTCAGGCAAGGCAAGCTATCAGAAAGTAACAAGATAATATCAATATTATTAACATACATTGTACATATTTATCTGTGAAATATCCTATACATTCACTATTAAACTAAATATTTACATCCGCTCTTTTCTGGATGAAACTGAACTGCCTGAATGTTGCCCATTGAGATAGATGATCTGAAGCTCTCACCATAGTTGCATAACGACGAAATCAAGTCTCTGTTAGCATCTGACTGAGCATGTAGAACGAAAGAAACAACTCAAGTTGGCTGTTGGCCATCGATCGGCTTGTGCTGTTGAAATACTGTAGCGCGCACTGTACGTGCTACAGAAAATTTTTTTTATTTTTTTTTTCTGTATTCCTTTGTTTCGTCCGCTTTAGATTAACGTACCGTTTTTATTTTTATATTTTTTTAAATTTAATTATACTCAATAAACGAACTCAGCTACAATAAAAAATAAACTAACTACAATGTTTTTTCAGTAAAAACAAAGAGCCATCGCTATTTCGAACGTGCCCTCAAATCTCATGACTCATCGAAAGAACAAGCATCTAATATAGTTGCTCCTTAAAGCGTGATAAGAGTGAACAAAGTACACATGGTGGCCATCAGCTCCCTGCAGCTGCTGTGTATCTTTGGTGATCTTGAGAGCGTTCCAGCAAATGTGAGGCACTACGAGACCCTTGGAAGAGTCGAATCGCCTGACTAAGCCGGGTATCACATCAAGCCCGCTTACTGCAATGGCGAATGCTACTATCAACTGCTGTTCATTCACAGGTTAGCAAGCAAGTAGCAGACGAAGAGCGGAGTATCTAAGGAGCGACTGGGGCCGTTCTCCTCACTGGAGTCGAAGAGCAGCCGCAGGCCGAGGAAGATGCCGAAGAAGGGGCGGTCCCTGTGGATGTACTCGCGGAGCGCGTCGGCCATGCCGGTGCGTGTGGGGACGTTCATGGCGGAGCCGAAGGCGCCTATCCCGGAGAAGACGAGGCGGCCGGCGGTGAGGATGTCCTCCGGGCTCCGCACGTCGCGGATGCCGAAGCCGAGGTGGCGGATGGCATTGCGCAAGCTGCGCACGTTTCCCGCGCAGTAGTCCAGCAGCATCACCGCTGCGGCGACCGACCGACGATGCAAGTCAAACGCAGCCGTGAAGCCATGGATGAAGCGGTTCGAATTTTGGAAGGGAAAGGGGGTGGGGGTGGTTCGAGTGGTGCTTACTGTTGGCGTCGCTAGACGCGCGCACGGAGAGGGAGGCGGGGCCGCGCCGATGGTTCCTCCGCTCCGGGCGACTGGCAGAGTAGGGGACGGCATGGATGGCGGCGCCGGTGGTCATTGCTCCCTGCGGCAGCATTCGCCTTTTGGCAGGTGCCAGGTGGTGTCTCAGTCTCTCCGCTCAGGGAGCCACACGGGCAAAGGCAAATTGCAATCAAATGAGCCCACGGTCCCAAATAGAGCCCACAGCAATCTAATTTCGTCGAATAACAAATAAACGGTCCAGATGGTACGAAAGAAGATAATTTACGGTCCGGATCCCTCCGTTAGAAATAAGGCTTGTTTGACCGAGCTTGGCCTTTTCATTTTAGGCTTCTAGAGAAACTAGAAAATTTCAGTTTTAAATTGCGTAGATCATTTTGGATTTGACTTTAAATTTGTAGTTCATTTTTGGACTTCGAAGTCCGCACATTTGATTGAAAAAAATGGCTTCAAAGCCCAAAATCTGAAGCCAAAGCCCGACCAAACGGGTCTAAGAATGCTGCTTTTTTATGGGTGATTTCTGATTTTTTTATGTGGACATGTAAAAAACCGTTGAAAAAAATGTTAAGAGCACCTTCAATATATCGCCGCATTAGGGCTATACACACAGGGTGGATCTAAGCTATGCGATGAAGCCAGCGATAATGACGGGCGATAGCTTTTTTTACTGTGCACTTTTTGTCATTTTCTGTTTTTTTGGTTTTTTTTTGTGTTTTGTTTTTTTCGTATTTCTTTGTATTGTCTGTGATAGGCTAACATGTCGCGTTTATTTTTAAATTTTATTAAATTTAATTATACCCAATAAGTCAACTCAGGTACAGTAAAAAATCAGCTAACCATAGTAAAATTTTAACTAAAATCTATAAACTATCGCTATTTCGAACGCTACTTAACTGATTTTCGTCAGCCCATTTGAACCGGGTTTGTACACCCCAACTGTGGATGGTAGCTCTACTACGTAAGAGAGATGCCAAATTAACGAGAACGATGGCTTCAAAAGATCTGTTAGCAGCTTCAACTAAATCGTGCGAGCACAACCCAGGGCAATCCCCTTTCCAACGGCGTTGAAGAGAGGCATCGAAGCTTCTCATTAACTAGTAGAGTGTGCGCGGCGCTACGCCGTGCAGCTGTTGAGGCTAATAGCATGGGATTGTAACATATCATGCGAACCGGATCTTATCATTTTGTGAAGCGAAGTCACGGCGCTATAGTACAGTGACTTTGCTTTCTACTCATTAGATTAGAAAACAAAGGATGAGATCCATCCGGATACTGCAACAAAAGCGATTAGCCCTGATAGCCTAACGATTGGACGACTAGGTGCTATATCCCTCGTGCTCTCGATCGGCTATATTGCTACAACGAGTACTACTAGTTCATAATTACACCGAAGTGGTTGGCAATGCAAAACTTTTAGTTCATTATTACAAACTCAGTCGGCTCGAGCCAGCGATGAAACTCTTACTCGTACTAGTAAAGATTGAGTAGCGAGTAAATGCATCGCAGAGTGGCCAGCTTGTTCTTATTCACTCGTCGCCGATGGTCTACTCCCACAACGGTTAGACGATTTGTCTACGTGTCATTTAACTGTTGGATAATTACTCTAAGTCGTTCAACCGTTGAGTGATAGATTGTTAATTTTATAAAATAAAAAAATATAGATATATTATCGTAATTCTAAATTAAAAATAGATTATTTAAAAAAATTAAGGGAAGGGCGGCTGGCTTCACGGAAGCTAAAAAAGAAGCCCATGGGCTTACCGGTGGTCCACGCTCTTCGTAGCCCTTTTGTTAGAAACGATGTGACCAGAAGGCAAATCAGTTTTCTTAACATGGCCTTAATCTCGGGGGGAGCCGGCTTCTGCAAGGCAGCGCGGTGTCTGGTGCGGCCGAAGAGGATGGCTGCAGCAACGAAGACGAACACACGAGAACCCAACGCAAGAGGGAAAAAGCCTACCGCCGACGGTGTTGTCCAGAGCAGACAGGCCGCACGCGTGAGCAGAAAAGGCCTCGCCCACAAGAGAGCTACTATGCATTGGAGATGGTCTAGCTTTAGTTGATGTGGCACTCAGTCCCTCCTAAACTTACCACTATAAGCTACTATGCATTGGAGATGGTCTAAACATGTCGTGATAAAACAGCCTATAGTTCAGTCATGGTACTGCAGAACAATTGAACATCAACAAAACAGATTGGAGTTCAAAGTTCAACCAGACATATTGGTCAGTGGTCACTATTTTTGGCATGGTAAATACCATCCGACAAAATTACGGTACTCTAAAACTAGGCTGTTTGTGCAATCAACGATTTTGGTAAACACTAGCAGCGATCCTCCTTTTCCAATGACAACACATGATCATGCATCTCGAACTGGGTCCAACTCTAGTAAAAAATTACGACACACATCCCCATCTTGAAGAAGTAGCTCCTGTGGCGTCGTCACATGTTCATTGCTTCACGTTCTGATACAAGATTCTGTAGCTTAAAGATGATGCAGTATCAAATTCCCTATTCTCATCTGGAGTCTCTTTTTGGAGATGGAGCTGTAGGCCCCGGTGGGCGAGCCAAATCTAAGTTTTGCATCTCACTTGCAAGCAGAGCCCTTCTTTCTTTCAAAAAGTTGAGCCGGCTTGTCAGCTTAGCTAATGCAGATGGTGGTGCAGCCCCAGATTCCTGAAACAATAACGGGCACATATAGTTGCATAACTTCAATCCAATAAAGTGGCAGTAACGACTTCATTCCAATCATAGTGGCAGTAGCAAACGCCAACTTACTTAAAGAAAGGCAAACAAAAAGGGGGTTCATGGTGACCAAAATGAACGCAATCTCTGTCCGTTAAGGCATACATTGAGATTACCTCTGTTTTAGTACTTGAATAGGCATTAGATCCTTGTAGCCTGCTTAGCAGTGGGCTATTTGAGTATTGTCTCTGTGCAAAGTTCCACCTCGATGCAAGTGATCCTTCTTGGCTATCCTTCGTAATCTCACCCTTAGAAGACAACATTCTTTGAGCCCTTTGGCTGATGTTGCCTGGCTGCTCATTATATGTGACGCCTAGGCAAAACCAAAGATTTTGAACTACTAAGATCGTTGTTACCAACTTTTGCTTCCTTGGATACTGTAATTCTAATGAATATCAAGAAGTATATTTGTCAATATTACCACCTGAACTCGTACTGTGTTGATAGTTAGTACTCAGTTGCAGCTTCTGTTGAGCTGGCTTGTCTGTTGAATGTGAATGCTGTGTGGTTTGCTTCCTTGATTGCTCAATATCTGCCTGAAATGAACCATTTTTTTATTGAATAATGGAACTGAGCAAACGAAGAACATAAAGCACACCCAGAACTCGTTACTCATCGTTAACTTCATTGAGCTGGATTCTTTGCTACTTAATCTATTAGTATTTTTCTTTGGTTGTCTACAGCATCGAAATATGTGAGATAATAAGGATATTTAGTTCTTTTTGGTGTCCTTGTTACTGCACACCTCAGACAATATCTGGACATATCTAACTCATGCAATTAACTTGCTTATACAGTTTCATCAGCATATGTTATGTTTTCCATTTCCAGAGATTAGGGTGGGTTCTTTTCAGCTGCGGCTTATGGCTCTAGTATGAGCACTTGTGTGAACGAACCGAATGCTGATAAGCTAATAAGCCGCTTTAAAAAGACTGTCCTGATAAGCCGCTTCGAAATGGCGGCAGAGAAACCATCTTATTTGTTTGTTTGTTTGTTTAAGAGAAGATGTAAGCCATAAGTCGAAAAGAATGTAAGGAATAACATAGAGCATTGAGAGAAAGGCAATAGCAGTCCTAGGCAGGCCTTTTCTGGCAAAGCAGAACTGCAGAAGGAAGAGTATTTTACGGTCTTACCATGTCTGTAGCGGCTAGCATGTCAGATACAGAATTGGGCCCAACAGTTGATGATGCTTCGACTGAAGAGCTAATCTTCGGAGAAAGGGCGGCATTTTGTTCATCTCTGGAGAAAGGGAGCCCACTTTAGTATAACTCTATCTTTAATATGCTCCTTGCCGTAACTTAGAATTCTAACTAGACAGCAAAGTACTACAAGCAGTGAGAAAATACTAAAGAATTCTCTGGCAAGAAAACCTTACTCGACAAGCTTGTCTGCATTTAGAATTCGTTTGTTGCATGATTCACATAACGAGGTGGAGCTCAGCTGGACCTGGTTGTTGAGTTGTCCACAAAGATCAGAAACCTTTTGCTTCGAGTTCAAAATATCAGCTTCAGCAGTAGCAACTTCCTCAAGATCAGCCTTAGTCTTTTATTAACAGAACAAAATTTTCAAATGGTAAAAGACACTCGAGCTTTAACTAAATAAACAGAGCTTATGAAGAGTACCTTGCTGTCTATTGTTGATGGGAAGGACACCTGCCCTCTTCGCAAATTCAGCAGTCCAGACTCCAATGAGGCCCTCAAATTTCTCTCCTTCTGCAGCTGATCTCGCAAATTTTCCACCTGTTGAATGCACAAACTATTCTTGTTGAACAGAGAAAATGCACAACTTACTCTGACAAGCACACTGGAAAACTTCCAGAAGCATGGAAGTACTATGTAGTTCTGAGTTATAATTTCCTGTGTCAAATAAACGTCTAACAGGGAAGGGCTGGGACATCGCACGGCAACTGAGAAACGTAAAAGGATGGAAGGAGAGGATTCAGCTGTACGTTCCGGTAGTGTCATTGTCCCCAACATATAACAAATTATACGATCCAATGCGTGATGGCTAAATGGCTATGACAAAGTGCCATTTAAAGGTTTTAGTAGAATTATCCAATTTGGGCCACCATGGTCAGTAGAGTCCAGGCCATAGTATATCATAGTAACAAGAAAGATAACTACCCAGTACTACCATGATTGCAAGAAACAGTGACTTTATTTCAAAGGAGGAAAGAAGTGGAAAGCATGTGCATTGTCACTCCAATAGATGCTTCATTGTGACCTCATGGATCAAATCATATTCTGAGTTGACTAAGACAAATATATGGAGCTGTCTGTCAGCATGTGCTGTTAGCTTGTAGCAAGTTACTAAAAATACATCTTTACATATATGCGGTCAAATCAAGTTCACAAAAATCAATACAGCAAAGAACGGTGTGTTTTGAATTTTGATAAAATTTTAGGGAAAAAATTGGATGTAGAATGAAGTTTGACCACCAAATAGAGCCAGAACTTGGTAGCTTAGTTCTGTTTGCTATGATCTAGGTGAGTGTCCTAAAACTACAAAACATGACTGTAAGGGAGAAGTATGAGCAGCAAGAGGATGTTTTTTTTTCTATAAAAGGTAATCAAGTTTTAAAAAGGAAAAATAGAAGGAACAATGAGTTTGATGTAATACTGCATGTCAGAATGCCCCAGCATTATGAGCCAATGGCTCATCTGAAGGAATGACATGACCGAACCTTGACTAAATTGCGGGGAGTCCATTTTTGACTCTAAAATGTAAAGACTCATTTCTCAAACTTATTTGGGCTTCTTCATTTTGTGTCATATTGCTTGAGTTCAGATGTTTGGATAGTACTTGGGCCTATAACAGCCAGCAGAACAATCTTCTCCTTCTCCACATTGCATAGTTTCTTATGTTTTTCTATAGTATTGCAAGTTTTCTTTCTTCTTGATGGTATAGCGATCTCTTATGGAGATAAAGTGATTCAACAGTAAAAGCCACCTAGATGTTCTCTTTCTAGAATGAAAAAAAAATTATATCGACCTTCGGTTTGAGCTCTTACTTCTTTTTCAAGTGCTAAACGGCGCTCATGTAATGCTTCTTTTCGCCTTTGTAGACTTGCCTGGAGGGTTGCATTTTCTTTGACCTGAAAAAGACATAACTTCATCTCAAATGGAAGAATTTAATGTTACATTACTTTGTGTGATCCTAGGGGAAAAGGCTGTACCTCCTTTGAAATTTTATATTGGAGATCAGTCTTGTTGTTCTCAAGCTTCTCAATAAGAGCCCTAGTTCAGAAGCCAAATTAGAAAATAACTCAAAAATATTAAGAGTGTAAATTGTAAAAGTTGTCCTATATTTTTAAGAGTTTTGAGTTTCCAATTTTTTTATATTTTTAAATAGGTTAGTGGAAAATGACAGGCAAACCCCAAATGGTATGGTAAGTTCAAAGAAGGTACAAACTTTGCAGAAGCAAATGGAAAATTCACCTAATAATTTATTATGCAATGGAAGAAACCAAATTTTCCAGGAGTGAACATGTAAAATGTGTTATTCTTATTTGTAATCCTGAGCAATGTTTGTTTTTCATTCAGTTTGGTCCAGTATGTGGCTGCATACCGGCCATGTATGAGTCTTAATCCGTGTCGCGCGGCATGCTCCAGACGTGTGGGATGGCGCACGTTAGGCGGATCATGGCGCGCATATAGGAAGGCCACAATGGCCACGTTCTTTGTTGGTGTTTTCCTTTAAATAGCAGATCAATTCATCAGGAAAAGCTGCCCAGTTTAGCAGCGCAAAATTACTTGTGTTCTTGCTTTGTTTTTTCCATAAGTCGCGAGTGTTCTTGTGAATACACAGGAGTGTTGATCGGCCAGAGCTCCTAACATTTGGTGTCAGAGCACGAGAAAGCTGATACACGATGCTACCAAGAGAATCATCGTCGCTCGGCGCTTCCTGTCTTCATCGCCACGTCCCAGAGCTCACGCTGACAGCAGCAACAACGCTCTGGTGGTACACAGGGTGGTGAAGGAGGTTGGGGGATCGGCGGCGTATCCGACACTCACGAAGACGAACTATGCTGACTGGGCCTTGATGATGAAGGTGATGCTCCAAGCCCGGGGCCTCTGGGAAGCCATCGACGTAGGCGGGGCTGATCTCCAGGAGGACCAGATGGCATTGGAGGCCATCCTCCGTACCGTGTCGCCAGAGATGATCTCCACGCTTGCCGTCAAACCGAGCGCGAAGGAGGCGTGGGACGCCATGAAGATAATGCGTGTTGGAGTCGACCGCGTCCGCAAGGCCAATGTGCAGCAGCTGCGGAAGGAGTTCGAAGGTGTGACGTTCCGATATGGTGAGTCCATCAAAGACTTCGCCATGTGCCTCACCAGACTCGTTAACAACCTGAACGTGCTCGGCAAGGCAATCGAGGAACCGAAGGTAGTAGAAAAGTTCTTGCGTGTTGTGCTGCCTAAGTTCTCGCAGAACGCCCTCTCCATCGAGACATTGCTCGATCTTTCAACGCTCTCGGTGGAGGTGACAGGGAGATTGAAGGTGGCGGAGGACCGGCTCGACTAATAATAGACAATAGCTGAGAGCGATGCCTCATGAAACAGATCCATGTATAATGAGAATAATCACCAATGAAAATGACATAGTAACGATGACTACCCTTAGAAGCAAAAGGAGCTGGTCCCCAGACATCAGAATGAATAAGATCAAAAGGGCAATTCAACCTAGATGTACTAGAAGTATAGGGGAGTTGTACCTACTTGCCAAGCTTACAACTCGTACAATGCATATTAGTGTCTACAGAGTTCCTACCAAGTACACCCTGACTTACTAAAGTAGATAAACATGAGACACGGAGATGACCCAAATGATGGTGCCACTAATAGAAGGTAGTAGACGCAGATCCGGTAGCAGATCCAACTGGAAGAATGAAAGAGGATGGTGAAGGAAGACTCAGATAATCCAACACATAGAGACCCCAAGCTCCTCTATGGTGATGGTTAGTACTAATGAGAGCCCTGGTCTAACAATCCTGTACAAAACATGAAGAATCATCAAAACCAACAAAGCAGTTCATATTGGTAAGCTGACCAACATACATGAGATTCATAGATAACCGAGGAACAAGAGAGACATTAGGAACAATAAACTGAGGAATAGAGAGTGCCCTAATGAGTAACTAAACAGGAGGTGCCATCAGCTGTTTGAACACAAACACCCTCTGTGACAGGCTTACATGCCGCTAGCTATGTACCATCAGATGTCATATGGAAAAGGCACTTGAATCCAATACCTAACTATGATGCAGCAGGCACACCAGGAGATCCCAACAAGGACTGAGCTAAAACTGATCTTGAAGTACTAGTAGTAGAGATAACCGCAGCAGTAGTCGTGTGAGCACTAGTAGAAGGACCAAAGATATGGTGAGCTCTCCCAGTAGCATGCTTAGCTCGATAGTCGGCCAGTAACTCAGGATAAAGTCTGAAATAGTGATCAGTACTGTGTCCAGTCCTCAAGCAGTGGGGGCAGACGATCTCACCAGATGAAGCTGTAGTTGGAGGTGGAGTAACCAATGGACCATGCTGATGAGGAACTGCCAAGACACTGTGGGTGAGACTCGTAGAAGTAGACAGTGAGTGAAGTCAAGTCTCCTCATCAAGCGGTGCAGCAAACGCCTCCGTCATGGTGGGAAAAGGTGTCCATCCAAGTAGCAAAGAACGAGCAGACTCAAACTCAGACCAAAGACGCATCACAAAAGCAAACATGAGATGTTGTTGCTCATAACGCTCCCTAGCAGAACACTCTCCACACCCAACACAAGGCCTGGGAGTCATAGATGCCAAGTTGCCAACTGACTAGATATGCTGGTGAATGCACTATAGTACTCCTTGGTGGACATGTCCAGCTACGGTAGGTCAGTGAGATGTTGTTCGAGCAAGAAACGAAGTGCCTCACTAATCTGCTGATATCGCTGCTGCAAGTACTCCCACATCTCCTTGGTAGAGGACATATTGATGAATGATGCTCAAATCGGGACCTCTGCACCATGCATAGTACACCCATCACACGATCATCTGCAACCTGCCAAGCACGAGCTCCTACAGGATCAATCTCATGAAGTGGCGAGCGATCATCGATGAGATGTCAAGCAAGTCTAATCGATCTGGGCAACATTTGAACTGAGGAGGCCCAGTCTCTATAGCTCTGGCCATTAATCTTGATATCGGAGGCCAAGACAACACCACCACCAAGGAATGGGTCAAAACTCGCCATGAGTGAAGCAGAGCAGCAATGGATCCGGCCGGGAGCAGTTGTGGTGATCTCTGTTTAAAAGGCCCAAAGCAGCAGGCAAAGCAGAGCGAGCCGAAGCAAAGCAACCAAGTAGCTGGGCGATGAAGCAGAGTAGAGCGAGTCAGAGCAGAGCGGCCGCAGGGCGACATTCTAGCAAGCTCAGAGCTAGCCAGGCGACGACGACGGCGGATCCAAGGTGGATCCGGGCGGTCGACGTAGAAGCAGAGCTAGAGGCACCAGATCCAGAGTCGGAGGCGATGATAGCGACTGTTAGGAATAATCTCACATTGGTTGTGGGAGAGGAGAAAGCATAGCTTATAAGTGTGAGGGAGCCCCCACTCATTAGACTAGTCTTTTAGGGGGAGAAGGCCCAATACCACTTATAAGGTTGTTGCTCCGTCTCCGTGGGCTTAGTTGTGTTCAGCCCATTTGGACCTGTGACCCGGGGAGTAAATCCGGTTCCAACATTTAGTATCAGAGCCTAGGCGTCTAACATCTCCTTAGACCTCAGGGTTGCTCTGATACCAAATGTTAGCCCAGGAAAATAACTCACATGCAAACAAACAGATGGGAGGAAGAACACTGAAGAAACGCTAAAGGTTTTCCTGCGCAAACAGCACAGCGTTTTCTGGTGTTTCTTTTATTCTCTCCTCGCTGAATACAAGCAGCGATTACAAATAAATAGTCAGGCAGCAAACTCCCGTCCGGGTCTCAAGCCATGCACTCCTAAAACCACGGCCATGTTAAACTGACACAACCAGGCCACAATGCATACGTGCATCCACACGCTTCCTTGCTTAAGAAGCGGATCAAGCAACTAACAAACCTCTTCATGTACCAACTAACTCTCTAACTGCATGCACATGCATGCGACTGGACTCAACTTAACCAAGAGATAATTAGGAAACTTAAACAACTCAAATCAAAATACTAAGTCAAGATTATTTGCTAACAATCTCCCCCCTAATCTTGACTTGCTTACACCAGTGCCGGTTCATCGTCGGTATCCACCTCGACGAGATATGCCTGCGCTTTCTCCCTCTTGTTTGGCTTCTGGCAATCTGAAGCAAAGCGTCCATAATCATTACAATTAAAACACCTTACTTTTGCCTTGTCAACTCGTCGGTATCGATGTCCACCGCTGCCAATAGAACCACCTGAGAAGCCTTCACCTTCATGCTTCGATGATCGGGCCTCCCACTCTGCGCGCATCAGGAGCAAGTGCTCCTCGTCTTCGTCGTTGTTGCCATAGCGACGTTCTCCCTCTTCCTGCGTCTTCAAGCGGCCGATTAACTCTTCGATCGACATATTCTTTATGTCACCGAATTGCTCAATCGTGGTGACGACGCGAGAGAACTTCTTAGGCACTGCACGAAGAAACTTCCGCACGATGTAGGCCTCTTCCATCTTTTCGCCTAGACCTCGTATCATGCTGACGATTGTCGTCAACCTCATCGCGAAGTCATCGATCTGTTCGGTGTCCCTCATGCGCAAGTTTTCAAACTCACTTTTGAGGTTTTGTACACGCGCCTCCTTGACCCGATCGGCACCGAGATGCATTACCTTCAGGGTGTTCTAGGCCTCCTTTGTGGTCTCCTTCTCAGCTAGAAGCAACAGCACGTCTTCCGGCACCGCGAGGAAGATTGCCGCGAGCGCCATTTGATCTTGCCGCTCGTTCATAACTTCATCTACGATTGCATTCCACACGCCCTGAGCGCGCATGAACACCTTCATCTTCACAGCCCACATCGTATAGTTGCTCCTCGTGAGCATGGGATACGGGAGGGAGATGCTGCCCTCACACGCCGATGCCTTCGGCACGCTCCCATCGCCGGTCTTCTGAACGCCCCCATCGGTGGTGACGTTTCTCGACGAGCTCGACGACGACATGGATGAAGATGTACAAACACAAGCTCTGATACCAAATGTTAGGAATAATCCCACATTGGTTGTGGGAGAGGAGAAAGCACAGCTTATAAGTGTGAGGGAACCTCCACTCATTGGACTAGTCTTTTGGGGGGAGAAGGCCCAATACCACTTATAAGGTTGTTGCTCCGTCTCCGTGGGCTTAGTTGTGTTCATCCCATTTGGACCTGTGGCCCGGGGAGTAAACCCGGTTCCAACAGCGACAACGGGAGGACGGATCCGGGCGCTAGGCGATGAAGCAGAGCCAGAGGCGGCAGCCAGGCAACGGCGATGACGACGGATCAGGACGCTCAGCGACGAAGCATAGCCGAAGGCGGCAGCCAGGCGACGACGACGACAAATCAGAGGGAGGGAAAGTGAACCAGGGGAGAGGGAAAGGAAGAGAGGTAGCACGTCGGTGACGGCTCGACCAGGTCAGTCCCTAACTCTAATCCTAAGCTCTGATACTATATTATGAAATAAAATCCTCAACCTTCTCTACTGATCATGAGAAGTTATATACACACTCATACATAGGCTATATGAACCATATAGGCATATGTACCGTATACAATGGACCACTCTAACTTTATATTGCAAATATATAATTTAACACATTACAGGAACATATAGCAGGCTACTTACTCATCATCACTGCAATAGTCAATCTCCTCGGTTGACAGGTCTTTTCTTGCCTGTAAATCGAGTATACCAGCCAAACTATAAGATTATTCTAGTAGCATTGACATGCAGAACTATGCATATAATAATTGCACTTACTGAAGTACGGCCCCATAAGGTCCTTTTGCTCTTGTTTGCTGAGCTAGTTGGTTTCTCCATAAATTTTGCTCTTGAAGATGATGAACAAGAATTTGATTT
This sequence comes from Melocanna baccifera, assembly GCA_036346265.1. Lineage (NCBI taxonomy): Eukaryota > Viridiplantae > Streptophyta > Magnoliopsida > Poales > Poaceae > Melocanna > Melocanna baccifera. The sequence goes on from CM070682.1 coordinate 7,970,057, forward strand.
TGCAATATGATCTGTGGATGCATTTGATTCACATGATTCTAGTTTTGTATGGGGTGAATTATCACTCTCCATTTGAGAGGTATTCTCCACTTGTGGAACAAAAGAAATTTGATCAATGTCTTCCCTTGATGCTCCATGTTCTATTCTTGCCGCTTTCATAGGAGGTTGAACAGCCTGATCGTTGTCATTAGATGCAGTGCCCGAGATATTGCTTTTAGCCTATGGAGCGAGACAAATTGTAAGGGCGACAAACAAGTTGCAAGAGCATTAAATCCGAGACATAAAGCTATAATTGTGGACAATCTATATGTTTGAAGCACATGATTTAGTTATTCGAGACATCATGCAACGTTATAGAGCAGTCCAAGACCATTGAGCTACTGCGACCAAGGTTTTTCTCATGTAAGAAAAAAACTACAATCTTAAATAAGACATTTGGAATATATAGTAATAAGTAGTCCCTGTGAAAGATTAGCACCTCAAGTTTAAGCTAGCTTGAAAGCACTGAATCAACTGCTGGCATGCTTTATCAGAGTGCACCTCATGAGTTCATGGGCTACCAGTTGAATATGAAAAAACTTTAGTGGTTGTTTAAGTTGTACATCGAGAAGATACTAGCTGATGAATGAACATGCCCAGTGCATGATTTAGCTGCTCATATTTTAAATTGTGTGTTAGTGGAAGCATAGTAGCGAAGTGCAGCTATAGCAAATAGCGGTGATATAGCAGGCGCAGCATGGTCAGGTATATTTGCAAAAGTAGTGAGATGATCCATCAATTTTGAAGTAAAATAACTTATTTTTGTATTAAGATTACTTGTTATTGTGCATATGACAGTCTTAGAGTAAGGATTCAAAGTGGAAAATGACTAGAATATGCAACAAAATTAACTCATGAAAACATGAAATGCATCAGTACTTAAGCACCACTACACAGTGTACGCTGTAGCAGACCACTGCGACACAGCAATTGTACAAAGAGCTACAGCAGCCGCTACCCCCTGTCCTTAGAGCAATTATTGCATGTTTTAAAAATTTAATTACCATGTTCTCTCGTCGATATTATATATATATATATATATATCAACTAATCAGAGGTCCCCACTGTTCTGTTAAGGATAGTAGTGTAATGTGTTAAGAGTAGAAGTGTAATAGTCATGTAGGTGCTAGAGGTAGTTAAGGAATTGTAGTCTAGTCTAAGGTTTCTCAAATGTACACTATATATTAGCCCCTTAGCTCTTGCAATACAACTAACTATTCGGCCCTAGCTCCTCTATTCTTCACTAAATCTAACATGTATCTAAGCGTCGAGTTCTTTGGGCCGCCACCTACTCGTCTTCCACCGTTGCTGCCCCCCAGGAAGGAGCAATCTCATGCTCCCGGGGGCAGCCTCCTTCTAGTTGTAGCACTTCTGTTCGGTAGCAGCAACAACAACTGCCTACAGGCGGTCACCTTGTCTCCTGCCAAAATCCAGCGTCTGCAGGCCATCTCCTAGCCAAATCCGGTGTCACATGGGTGGGGGAGCCGTCTTCCTCACCTCAAGCCATCGCCCATCCTCTCCAGCAACGGAACCAGAAGCCTCGCCGCTGGGAGCCATCCCGAGTTAGATCCAGTCCTCAAGCTTGAACCCAACACCGACCGCCCGAGCTCCTACATTGCCCTACGCTGATCCGCGTCGCCTCATGTCCCACTGGCTGCAATTCGGCTGGATTTGGTCGCCGCTGTCTTCCCTTGTCATTGCCGACCTTGATCATCATCCTTGTCGCTAGATCCAGCGATACTCATCGTCTCCTTCCTCAATCCGGGGCGGATCAATTCATCTTTATAGCCGACGGTCATTGATTTGTTGTCTTCGAGCTTGATCCGCACCAGATTCGTGAACCCTACCTCTCGAAGCCGTTATCTCTACCAGATTCGTCCTTCATCGTGGGTAGACTTTATCGTCGTCGCTGACCGCTGTCCTTACCGGATCTGGTGCTCCTTGCCATCAGCGGTTGGGTCTTGGAGTTGGCCGTGCTTGCCCTCGCCATCACTGATCTGGATCTCGTCATCGTTGGCATCCATCACCATCTCCGACCTCTGTCGACGCTGGTCTTGATCCGTGTTGGCCATCATCGTCCTCGTCTACACGTTGCCGCCACCGGTCGGTGGCCCTTGAGCTCATCCGTTGGTGGCCATCTTGTTCTCTTCATTGGTGATGCCATCTACCTCATCGTCGGTCATCTTCTCGTGTTACCAGCCTTGGATTGAGCTCAAGGAGCCCCGATCTGATGTCGCAGGCTCGGGATCTGAGCCCCCTCATCACCGGCCTCGCACCTTGCCAGCTTGCAACGGTCGTCCTCAAGACATCTTCACCAATCTAGTGGAGAAACTCGTTCGTGGCCACCATCATCTTCCCCAGCCGTTGTGGGTGCTATGGTGCTTGTGGATTGCTGCTTGCCAATGAGAGATGTTTTGTTGCTATCTTGGTCTAGTTGTTGCTGGCTTGCAGCTGCTAGAATCTTTAGCCCTTTTTTCCCTTTGTTATCCATCGAGTCCACCTAAGTTTGTTGCATCTCTCTTCCAGTTTGTCAAAGCCGTGCATGCTAGTCCATCAATTCCTTTGCTGACCAACCGATTGCTCTTTCTTTTTCGGGTTGCCATGGTCTATCCAATTGGATCAATTGCGGCCGCCCCCATCATTGCTGTTGTTAATGTGACCTTTGCCCTCTTGGTCCTCTCTCATAGCCATCTTGCTACATATCTTCGCATTCATTGTGACTCCTAACCAATGGCCTTCTTTGTCGTCGTCATCACGCATCTTTCTTCACCTAGCCTTCTTAGGGCGTGATTTGATCTATCTCTGTCTTCATTGGCTTGATTCAACACATCGCTATTCCTGTTGGTTTGAACATCTCTTCTCCAAGACTCGATGTGCAGTGAATCATTTGAGCATGTGAAAAACTGAACAACTTATGAAGGCTTGAGGTACCTCCTTGTGGATGGCTGTCATCGGTGTGTGAAGAGCCAAAGAACAGTTTGCGAAGGCTTCGAGGTACCACTTCATCAAGGAGGTGATTGTTTGCTACCACATAGATTTTTGTTCAAGAGTTGCACGCTTCAACGATATCTTCAAGTTCACTTCCGATCCATCTCAATTTTTTAGTGTTATCCCTTTCAAACTCAATTCTATTGCATACGCATTGAGTTTGAGGGGGGAGGGGTGTTTAAGGATAGTAGTGTAATGTGTCAAGGGTAGAAGTGTAATAGTCATGTGGGTGCTAGGGGTAGTTATGGAATTGTAGTCGAGTCTAGGGTTTCTCATGTACATTATATATTAGCCCCTTGGGCTCTTGCAATACAACTAACTATTCGGCGCTAGCTCCTCTCTTCTTCACTAAATCTAACACCCCCATTATTGCAATCTAGATGTAGAGGTAAGGGCGGAAGTTTCTTGCAAGTTTTTTTCCTTGTGAAAGGAGTTTGTTTGGGAAGGGGTTCTTTTTGTGTTTCTTTTAGCAGTTTCTTGTGGGAGGTGAGAGAGGTGGGGTACAATAGGGTTAGCTCTTAGAGCGGTTCTTTTCTAGTTCTTTCTTTACAGTTTTGTGTGGGAGGTGGTAGGGGTAGATAAACAAACGGAACATACTCTATTTAATAGTACACATATCAATGTGTGTTGTACTGAGCTAAACACTAAATGGTGAAGTAGTCATTCTGTCTTGTAACATATGTCCTTGATTTTTCAGGGTCTCCAACATATAACCTTGATCACTGAATTTATCACAATATGTTAGTGAAAACAATGAAAGTAATTTTGATAGGAAATCTACTATCATCATTTTTCAATTGGCCAATTACAGACGGTTATTTTTAAAAAATGTCTATATTGTGACTGATCACAGACGGTTTGGGAGCTGTCTGTGATAACTATCTGTTATCATTGACGCAAAATTAGATGGTTCAAAAACCGTCTCTGATAAGGGTTACGAACTGTCTATGATAACTCCATGTGTGGTAGTGAATCTAAGTCTCTTTTATAAATATCATTGGTCAAAATTGGAAAAGTTTAACTATACTCATAAGCACTTATATTTAGGAATGGAGCAAGTATAAGAAGCTAATCTATGTATCCCTAAAGGAAGACAAGAAGGATGGATAACTTATAAAATTATAATGCAAATTCAGTAGGTAACAACTGAAATCAACAAATAATAGCACGATAAAACAAGGGGCAGATCATAAAAGGCTACAAAAAGGAAACACACTCATGTACCAGACTCTCTTGCTTTCAATGTAAGCAGGGCTATCCTTCATTTAAAAAGAAAAGAAACATGCTCCTTGCAGGACCTTTTGACACCAGCATGGAGCTTATCTATAATGTTTGGAATCAATACAGTGATTTGTTGAAGTACCTTGTCATGTGTGGCATCAATCCTTATATTGCTGTCACATTCACTGCCGCCAGAAGAGTGATCAGTATTATCATCCAAGTCTTCTTCAATGTCATCTTCACCAGAATCATAAGAACCATCCTCTTCATGGATGTCATTATCTGTAGAATATTCTTTGTCAACATCTCCGTCATCATACTCAGTATATGCGTCAGAAGAACAGGAACTTTCTTCCAAGTCCTATACAGGTAACTGTTCAATTAGAATTCATGAACAATTCAATGCAGTATAACTTCAACGAAACTTGATTACAGAAAAAGGAACATGGCAAGGAAAAAAGAGGGTACATCAAATATCTGATCATATTCCTCAAGCATAATAATTACAATAGCTTGAGCATGGTTGGCAGCGGCGGCAGCTTGAAGCAGCTGGAATGAACCATCCCCAGCCATACTAAAGTCACTATCAAATTCACATTCACCAAGAAGAAGGGGTCGAAGAAGGAGTGGTGCCATGCAAGCAGCCAAAGCAGATTGAGACATCCTATTCACAGCTTTGTGCGATCCAACAATCTGCATCATCTTAAGAATCCTAAAAGAAAACCGATGAGTTTGGTGTCCATTGATGAAATTTGATATTTTTATTGTTGTAAAAGCTAAAGCTAATGCATAATCATTATCATTATAAGAATGTAAAGGCGTGAGGATAGATTACAATCCCAGCCACGACACCATGAGCATTTTCAGTATACAGTATGGGGTGACAAGAAATTTGAAACAAAAGCATCTGTGGTAGATACCTCTGCAATAATTGTCGATTTGGTTCTGGGAAAACTTCAGATACCACTCTATTCATAGCATCAAGTCTTCTTGTCTTGTCAGTTCCTGTACAATCACTTGTATTTATCAGTTTATAATTCTAAACATATCAAAATGTTGTCGATAAGTGCATATTTTGTTCTGGTCTTTTTGGTAGATACTTCACGAAAGATAGCAATTGGGATTACACATCAGTTTACTTAGGCTCAGAAATGCAAGACTGCACTGGCTTTTGAATAAATAAACAAAGTTTCGATTCAGTCTTACGATAAGCTCCAACCAGGGCGGTGCAACATGGTGCAGGAACTGGAGACGATGGCATCTCTCGAAGAACATACTGTGGCAAATGAAAACAAAACAAATGTTAGTGAAAAGAATATCATCACAGTCTATTCCTCTTGTGACAGCATAGTCAGCGCTTGCCAAATAAATACCTTAATACAGTCACCAATAACATGTGCATCCTCTTCTGGGGAGAACTCATTCTTTCCTACAAAATCGCATTAAAGATGCTGTTTCAAACATTACACATATGCCAAAGCAGGTGAACACGCCAGACAAATACAACTCTTGCAGGTTACCTAAAAAATACAACCCTCAGAAAATATCTTCGTGAAAATGTAACACAAAAGAAAACAGTAAGCATTTTATCAATTCGACTAGAATTACACCCAATAGGGTCTTAGTAAAGCCCATGTGGCCATGTGACACTGTCAAGTGCCAAACATAGTTGTCTTAAATAAGAAAGGAAAAGCGTTAGACCAAAATAAATCACCCTTTTCATAATCCCGAACTCTGCGTTTGACTTCTTCAACATCAGCAGACTGGCGGAGGATTCCTTCTACCTTGACACCTACAAACAGAGTAATTTTCCGCTCGTTACTGAACTGCAAGATTTGTAAATACCACGCTTCTACTTGGTTGTTATTCAATGTGAGTATGAACCAATATTAAATGCTAAACGCAAAATCAGTCAAGATTATGTACTGATTATTTACAGTAAGGAAAAAAGAACACTTACCATAAGCTTCAATGAACCTCAAGGCCTTCTCCAGGAAAGATGGACTGCCATCAGCCTCTACAAGTGCAAACTCTGCAGGTCTCCCAATAACAGATTTATCCTCCGCTACAATTGAAACAATAAGATTTGCTTATTCCAGTGCAGCATAAGGATTACATCCCTCACCCCAAACAAAACAAGGGTGAAAATAAATTAGAAATATACATTTGACTCAAGGAAATGAAACGTAATGTTGTACAGAATATCAACTCAAGGATGAGTTGTCTCTGATGTTAAAATGTAATCAAACATATATTATGGTATCTGTCACAGGCACACAAAATAAACCCACTCAGATCCCCAGAATGCAGCTTTTCTGAGACAACAGATTTAATGCAGCTATATTAATGGACAATAGAAGAACCTCCAAGTACATTCACTAAGTGATTGCCCATGTCCCCATCGAGTGCATGTGTATACGCTTATGTTAGTGTCTTATAAAAACTTTAATTCCTCAGTACATTTAGAAGAAAAGGCATGGAGTTGCATCAAACTTGAATTTGTCCTACAAAAGTCATTTTTTCAGTGCTCCACAGAATCTCTACATCATCAACACATTTAGGACGTGAACTTTGAAGTTAGTTGAACATCAAACTGGAAGTCTGGAACAGACTTTTGCCACATTTTGCTAGATATTCGAACTGAAAATGGCAAACTGGTGCAGTCTCATTGAACAATAAGTGTGAACAAATTGAAGTAAAGAATTTGATACATGCAGCAAAATTGTGACTTGTCTATTGTTTATAATGAAAGCTGTGTTTCCTTTGGTCTAGACTCTAGAAAACTATGACAAGTCAGTAAATACAAGAGCTCCATACTTGCAACTTCTGCTGTAAGCATCTGGAAATAATGTAGCATCTCAACTGGTGAGCAACTGACGAAACTTAGATTGTCTCCACCTATGGTTGCTGCTTTATCTAGCTGGATTGTTTAGGGGGTTTTCTCCTTTCTTCTCTTTCTGTATCACTACCTCTGTATTCCTATTATTAATTATTAATTAACATATTTTCAGTAGGGCCCTCCCCTACTGTTTCTCATAAAAAAAAACTGACAAAAGTTTACATAGCTTACACTGTTCAACTGAAGCTTCAGCAGGTTCTGTTACGTCAGAGCTGAATATTGGATTTTGCCCCACCGTATTTGTCACACTAGGTGCTTGTGCCAAAGCATTCTCTAATGCACTTCTCCACTCATTGAGCTCTTCTGTAGTTTCTGCCTGGTTGGTGAAAAATCATACCATTAAATTCCTAAAAAATACCACACATGTATGACAGTTGTATTAAGTATTAATGGAACGAACGCCCCTCCCCAACCACAGCCAGCGTTGCCGCCGTCCGATCCCACCGCCGCACTGTTGGCCCACTATTCACTTCTCGCGGCAAGCAGTACAATCACTACACACTGCCAACTCTCCCATTGGAAACACAAAGAGCAGTATCCCAGAAATTGTAGAAGGTGCACAACGAACCTTCAGAGTAAAAGTACGTCCGTCACGACCATCAGGAAAGAACAATGTTAAAAGTTTCTTGTCTTCTTTGACTACAACACTGAAATATTGCCCAAGATTATAAGCTTATCAGATAATATTGAAGGAACTTTCGCCTTTCAGTAAAATTTCAACTCTCAATGCATACCTTCCGGAGTTATTCAAGTTGATTCCACCAAGTGTAACAACTGGTTCACTTCCTCTCGCGGGCACATTCTGAAAGTAAAGCAGAAAATGGGAGCAATTATCATGTTTGTAGATAGCCTAATCTGTTTATTTTGCACAAATTACCAAGTCAATTTTCATAAAATTTCACCAACAATCATAAAAGAACAATGCTTCAGTAGTTGTACTTGTAGCTTTAGTCATGTTACCCTCTTGAAAATGGTTGCACTGACAGTAAAAAGTAGCCTTACTATTTGCTTTCTGTCACTTCGATATCCAACTAATGGTATGAAAAAAATAACTACTCCACTTCACATTCAGGCTCACTCGTTAAATTGTGTAGGTATCGATACTTGTATTATGAGTCATGACCTAGACCAAAGCACAAGACGCTAATTTGTTGGGTTATCTGAGCAATAAGATGCCATTAGCTGATATAACTTGCCTTTCATGCTTTTACATGGTGCCAGCTCAGGTGCTCTTATGAGTATTTTAATTATGCTCCATTTTGTTAAGTACTTAAAGTTACACGGAAAGTTTCTGTTGGATTCTAGCATCCCATGATCGAGTGGATGGTATTCCTGATCAGATGGAACAGATAGCAAGTTGTCAAATTCTCATTGAAAGGTGCATCTCATCCAGTGTCCTCTTTCTGAATAAGTTACAAGTATATTTGGATATCTACAAATGGAGTTTTATAAAATAGAAAAGAGTTAGTAAGTTTGGCACACTCCTTTTTTACTATCTTATTCTGCATAGCAATCAGTGAACATTTTTATAAGAGTTTTTTTTAATAAAAAAAAGGAAAACACTCAATGTCTGTAGGAACCAGGCAAAGGGCACATCTGTCATGATCCCGGGTAAACACCACCAAGAAGGCCGGATGGCGTCGGTGTAGAGGAAGAGGGAGAGACTAAATGAGGGAGACTATAATATTTCTCTTCATTGATTGATTCCTCAATAGCATGCGGTAGCCTCCTTATATAGATGGTTCCTCCTAACAGATAGATTCTAATCCCAATTATATCTCTAACAAATATAGCAACTCATATCATATCTCTAATTATATCTCTAACAGAAGGACTCTAATCTCTAATTTAAATAGAAACCAATCTCTAATTATAATCTGACTGGGCCTTGGGCCCAAGGCCCATACCCCTAACAACATCCATACCCAGAAGACCCAAAATACAGAACCAGGAAAGCTGGCAGACACACTACCTCCAGCCATCACAAGGCAATGACTAGTAAGGTCAGAAAACTATTGACTTACAGAAACACGCTGTCTAAGCAGTAGCTCAGGTGTGATATTGCTATGGTGATTTGGGGGTGTATCTGCTAGAAGAATTAGATATCCTGATAAGCAGTCGATAGCAGTTTAGCATTGTTAAAGCTTCTTTAATTTAGAATATAAAAGTGTGCATACCTTAGAGTGCTCTTTATTACAATAACATTTGTTTAGCTCGAACATCAAAGTCATTCACAGAAGTTTTACGAGTGACTAGATGATGCAAAGAAACAAAGCAAAGTACAGCTATCCTACAATACAGTATAATTAAAGAAAAAAAAGGAACAGACGTAGAAGGAACTACTGCAATATATCTTACAGGATCACTTCGGAAGAACACTAATGATGTCCTTGTAAGAATAAACCAGCGTTTTTTCCATGTTGTCCAACCGATTCCTGCTACTTACCACATTTAATGAAACAGGAAGAATAGTGTAGCTATAAATATGTAGAATTTCACATCAAATGTTAAAGTGATCACATGTAAAAAATGACGGAGTAGGGTAACCAAGCTTCTACAAAATTTCCATGTACAAAAAGATGGAGTTAAAGGTAGAAACATTCTGATCCACTTAATTAAACTGCAAACAGAAGTTCATAGCAAAATTTAGTAAAAATCATCAAGCACATTTGCTGGCTTGACTCTGTTCTACATTGGGCTCACAGTTATAATGTTTGTAAAGCAGATAGAGTATAGACTTGGCATGTTGCAAAACATGTTTGTGTTTTGTGTTACTCTATGCCCAAACTTTTAAGAATATGGTTTTATAGGGAAGCAAGCCAATCCCTCCAAGTTACCAGAGAAATAAACAGATATGGTTGTAGAAGTATATGTATATACTTGTATTAGTTCATTGTATGGGGTGTTTTTTGCTATTTGCTCATACCTTATACATGACTATATTCCTGTCTTTGGCCTATGGTGTAGACAAGAGTTCATTCCAACATGGTATTAGAGCACATGGCTCTCTACCCTCTAAACCCTAATCCTAGCCACTGTTCGCCACCGCTGCCGCCAGAGCGTCATTGGCTCCCTCTCCTCTAGCCACTGCCACCGTAGCCCTCGGAGCGCCCCTGCTCGAGTCTACCATGCACTGCCCTTGGTTTCAAGTGTATTTTGATGCGATCTGAGCTAGTGATCCTTTTTATCGTCGGTCTCTTTCTGCAATTTGTATATTCCTTGGTTCTTCCTTGATTACCTAGAAGACTTAAGCCCTGCTCATTTGAACTTCTGCTTCTGGCTTCTTAATTTCACCTTTTTTGGTTTTTTTGGCTATTTTTTGGGTTTTTTGCCTTTTTTTCCCTTATTCCTTTGTATTGTCTGTGATGATATAACTTTTTTCATTTTTTAAAATGTAATTACGCTAAAAAGCTGCCAATAACTATAGTACATTTTTAGCCGCTACAGTGCCAAAAAAAGCCACAAGCCTAAGCTTTTAAGCCTAAAGTTGCACTAAGAAATATATTGCAATTTCTTGTTCGATTGCTGAGGTTGAGTTGAAGGCTCTTGTGTTTGTGATAGTTAAGGTCACCTGGCTACGGTGGCTTTTTGAGGACTTTTGTGTTTTAATGCTTGCACCTACTATATTACTGTTTGACAGCACTAGTGCAATCAGCATTACTCGAGATTCGGTGAAGTATGAGCTCACACTAAGCACATTGGGATCGATACTTCCTACATAAGGTCATAGGTGAAGCTGCAAGTATGTGCCTTCATAGTTTCAACTAGCTAATTTCTTCACAAAGGCGCGGACTAGGGCTCAGCATATCTTCTATCTCTCCAAACTCAGTGTGGTTGATCCACATTAGTTCGAAGAGGGTGTTAGAAGTATATGTATATGTTTGTATTGGTTCATTGTATAGGGTGTCTTCTGCTATTTGCTTATACCTTATACATGACCATATTCTTTGCCTTTGGCCCATGGTATAGACAAGAGTTCATTCCAACAATGGTATGTTGATGGCTTTTTAGTATTCAGTAGAAGAGTGACTAAAATGAACCACGGTATGTTCCAACTTAATGTGCCACTCAAAATGATTATCTATTTTTTAAAATATAATTAACTAACCTGGTTAATATCCTATCTACTGAATTATGATATAATAATAGAAGTTACGGTATAATTTATCATGTTAGCAAAATCTCCATGACAAATGGTATGATTGACATAAGACATTGTCATAATTATTGTGACTCGGGATAACATGTTTTGCTGTTCTTCTGTGCTTGAAGCTCAACGAATAATTTACAGAGGAGGTTATGTTGGTTCTATTTAGTTCATTGGAAGGACAACATTCCAATTGCATTGATATACGAAATGGAGGTTTTCTGACCTTACCACAAGCATATGTTTTAGATGTAACAACTAACAGGTAAAGGAGAGGGAGAAAAATAAATCTAGATTCTAGCCATGCTAAAACAGAATTTACTCTCCTTTCACACATGTTATCAGGAAAACATACCTTTAGATGAAAGCAGTAAATGTCCACTCTTAAGAATCTGCACTAGAATAATATTTAAAATTGGTCATGAAAACTTCACTCTCCATAATGAAGGACAAAAGCAACCAGGTATATTTTTCTTTTGGCGCCGAACATAATTCTGAATTAAGACTTAAGAGTGTGATTTTGCAATAGCAATTTAACAACCCCCATTTTGATCATATGCTCATTGAAGCACAGCTGAGACTTCAGAATAGTAAATCTGAAGTTGCGATTATGCAAAGTGGCAAGTATGCATAGCAGTGACACAGCTTATGCAAACATCTACAGACAGGAAGTCTGCTAATTAAGCTAAGAAATGGGCGATGTGTCAAGCATAATATCACATGCTCTAGGAAATAATAGGACAATAATAGGGTCATTTGGTGAACTGCATGACATGACCTTCAAGTGCAAGAAGATCCCACAAACCTGGCAATTAGGACAAGTAGTTGGTGGATTGTCACCAGTTTCAGATGTGTTTGTGATCTGGAAGTTTGGGTCTCCCTCCCCACATTGGCAGACCCTGAACTGACCTGCATTCTCAGCAGGCTGCGAAGATGATACCTATTAAAAGTATGAAACAAAGTGGACTGAATACTTAATTACTTAGCATAATGCAAAAGTGAAGTGATGTAATGGGCCTGGTGGAACTTGAATTTAGCTAAAAGGTAAAGCAAAAGAGCAAACCTTTACATAAGCAAATTTGTATACACAGTGTTAAAATCCAATAACTCAAATGTTAGTTTCATGCTATTGAGAAAGGTGCTATGGAAGCAACTATATATTCACATCTATTGATGATTATCATTCCTCAATAAAATTTAGAAATATCCCTTATTCTTTTCTTGTCTTTATTGCCTCCTCTTGTAGTACATACCACACACGTCAACTTACAGACACATATGGAAGCTTTTTCTCGAAAACACGGGAGGTTTGCGTTTCATTCATTAAGGTGGAAGTACAAATATGGCCTAGAGGCCAGGGGGAACAGCTTAGGTCGGTATTACAAGAGCTAGACGACTAAAAGATTGAAAAAAATAGAACTACAAGACATTGAGCTGTGCATTGGGCGACCTAGGGAGGAGCTCGCATAGCTTGGATTTCAAAGAGGAGAACCAATCAGCGAGCTCTTGCTTGATGCAGTTTGAACACTCGGCAAAGCTAAAGGTTACTTGATTATGCCGCAACAAGTTCCTCTCCTTCCAGATCATTCAAGCCACCAAGATTACTAGGCAGTCTACTCCTTTTTTCTTTGGAGGTATGCACCAAATTTCGGTTGGCTGTCCAGTGGTCATGCAGCGATTGATTGGTGAGGGAAATGGGAAGCGACATCCAGGAGAAGGTGAAATGCCATAGTTGCTTCGCCACTGGGCACATGATGAGAAGATGGTCAACAGTCTCGGGTTCTTGATCACAGAAGAGGCATCTTGCCGGTGCAGGTACGTTATGGTTTCGTAACCTGACAAAGGTCCAAACTCTATGTTTGATTGCCAGCCAGACGAACATCTTCGCTTTCAATGAAACATCACTCTTCCATAATTCATTCGCGTAGGGGAAGAGAGTAGAGCCTTGAAACAAGGCAGTGTACACCGTTTTGGGGGAATACTTGCCATCGGTTGACCAATACCAAATGAATTCATCCGAGACCTCTTCCTTTAGTTGCACTTGGCTTAGAGTTGAGTACAGCCGGAGGAATTTAGAGGTGTCTTGCCAGGTGAAGGGTCCTTGTAGGTGTTTGATCCAGTTTTGGTTGTGAAGCGCTTCCTTGACCGTGATCCTCTTTCTGTGAACACTCTTCACCTTTGCCTAGACTGTCGGAGCTGTTAAGGATATAAGGATATTTATGTCTTTTCCTATTTTAGGGTTTGGTCTTATCTCTTAAGTCTTGTACTATATATATTACCCTTTAGGCTGTGCAATACATGTGTGTTTCATCTATTCATCCATAGATCTAACATGATACGTCTTCTGCCGCAGCCACCCTCGGAGGATCAATCTCTACTCCCGGGGGAATGGCCACTTATTCGATGACTCCTCTGGTGGATCTTGGCCGGACGCCAGATCTCGTCGCCCATGCGGCTCCACCTCGCGCTTTTTGGGCCGACGCCGCCGATTCTTCGCGCCAACCACCGGCACCTCGCTCCAGAGTCGACTTGTCTTCGCCTGGAACTAGGCTCTTCGCCGCCGCCTCGGGTCCTCGTCGACGGCCGTCTTCCGCTGGTCATCGTCACTGCAGGAGGCTCCTTGGCCATCACCGATGCCGCTGGCTCTACCTGATCCGACCAGATCCAGCCCGCCTCCGCTGCTGGCCTCTCTCAGATCTGCCGGCTTGTCACCGTTGGCTCATGCTCATCCGCAGCCCGAGCTCTATCCTCGGCTCTCTCGGATCCCGCCTGGATCCTGTTCAGGGCTGGCCGGATCTTCTCATCGCATCAGATCTGGTCGCCGTCAGCCGTCACGTCCGTTCTCCCACCAGGCGCTCTTCGCTGCCGTTCCACCGCCTCTTGGCCGACGGCGAGGTGTCTGGCTCCCGCCATTCTACTCCTGAACTCGATTCACTTCTGCGTTGGTTCCTTGAGGGTGGAGGTAATGTGAAGTGGAGAGAGATAGCAAAGGGGATCAAAGTGGAGTGAGTGGAGTTTTTATCTTGGGACTGATGGAGAATTTATGTGGTTTTTTGCTACTGTGATCTCAACACTGTGGCTGCACCATACTACTGAAGGATGTTGCTGCTATTAGGATCTGCAGCTTTAGTTTTTTGGTGTTTTGTGTTTTGCTGTCAGTATTTGCAGCTTTGCATTTTTTTCTTTTAAGTTTTCTGTTGTGTCCATTTAAATCCGTAATTATCTATCTTTTAGTTTGTCCAAGCCGTGCGAGTGCACAAATTTTTGTGTCAGTTAGTCGATTGCTTTATTAGCCTCAATCCATCCTCTAGAATTCAGTGTGACCTTTTGCATGACAGCAAACACCGCTTTTCTCTCTGAGCCGCGTGCAGATTGTAGAAGTCGTTATGATGCCGCCGCTTCTTTTTAAGCCGCCACCTTGAATTTTTTTATAAGGCTGCTACACTTCTTCTGCATTGCATATCTGTTGTGCACTACGCCGCCGCCATCTCGGGTTTCGATATGCTTTATGAGCTGTCATCATACTTTATGAGTTACCGTACGACCTCAGATGTAGGTCTTCTGACTTCGACAAAATTTTCAAGAACCGCACGCTACGACGACGTCTTCAAGGCTTTGGATTTTTCTTATTTTAGTGTCAACTCTTTCAAATGCAATGCTATTGCATACGCCTTGCATTTGAGGGGGGTGTTAATGATATAAGGGTATTTGTGTCTTTTCCTATTTTAGGGATTGATCTTATGTCCCTTGAGTCTTGTACTATATATATTACCCTTTGGACTGTGCAATACATGTACATCTCATCTATTCATCCATAGATCTAACAGGAGCTAGCTCATGTACTCCTTGGCCCTGCAGCCAACAGCCAATCCAGAAGATGGCTGAGGTGCCATTTCCTATTTGACAAAGAGTAGACGCATAGAAGAAATTCGCCGTTGCACTGTCTTTGGTCACCCGGAGGCCTTGCCATAGACGAGCTTGATCCGCGCACGCCAACCACTCCCAGCGAGTGCGAAAAGCAATGCTGGCGGTCTTGAGATCCAAGATGCCAAGTCCTCTGTTTGTGAAAGGGCGACAAGTTTGTTGCCAATTCACTAGGCATTTTCCAGCTATGGAAAGACTATCTCCGGCCCAAAGGAAACTTCTACGCTTCTTATCAATTGCTTTGATTGCCCAAGCAGGGAATGTCAGAGTGATCAACGGGAAGATGACCATAGATGTCATAACTGCTTTGACCATGACGAGTCTCCCTGCCCTTGAGAGCGGTTTGGCCTTCCAATAGGGTAAAGTAGCTTGAAGTTTGTAAGTTTGTCAACATAAGGTTGGAGATCACTTCGCCTTAACCGCATGGGTGTCAAAGGCATTCCTAAGTATTTGATTGGGAAGGATTTTGAGTTACAGCCAAAGAATTCTTTTGCCATCAAGAGCTCATCCTACGCGCACCAAATTGGTGTGAGGGATGACTTGAGCAAGTTTGGTTTGAGGCCGGAGGCAGACCCAGCCAGCTATTATAATGTCCAGTGACCTAAAGGTATAATAGGATTCAACTTGTTTTGTGGAACCTATGCAACTTTTTTATGCTCCTAAAAAGTCTGATGACTCAAACAACAGAAGTACAGTGAGAATAAACCTTTAAAATTTATCCATTAGAAACACAGCAACAAAGAACCCAAAAGAAACAGATCACAAAACAGTAAACTGGAAGCTAAAAGAGGCACAGTGAAGCCATAGTAACTCCTTAAGAGTCTAAAATACCCGTTCAAATGCATTCGAAAATACCGTGAGTTTGCTTTTTTTTTTATAATTCGCATCTCAAAGCTTCATGAGCCATGATTTATTTCGTTCAGCATGCCTTTAGAGTGAATGCTTGTTATCTCTATTTTGTGCTACAATGAAACTCACTCTTCATGCCTGAAGAAGTTGCTGTTACAATATTGTCTGAAACTGGCATTCAATATAACTGCAATCAAACTCAGAGAAGTTGTATTCAATTACTCCAGTAAACTACTTGAAAAAACATAAAAGGCATTTCACCTATTGATCAACCAAAGTACAAACTGAGACTCAAAATCAACTGAACTTCTCTAAAGTGGCTAAACGGTGTGGTCCAATGAATACTTCACTGAAGTGTTAACAGGATATGGACTGAAGGGAAGATATTGAAAAAGAAAAGGTTGTGAGTGAAGCATATGAATCTCTTACTTGCTGGTAAGGAATCCTGAATTCCGAAGCTGACATTGTCTTCTTAAATGGCTGACTTATGAACACCTCAGGATGATTTCTGTCCCGCCAATGAGTTGATGTTCTCTAGTGACTGATGCAGTGTACAATGCTACTAAATTAAAAATGAAATGAAATGAAACAAGATATTACCAAACTTCAATAGGAAATCACTAATTTGTGGAGTTTTCAGATAAAAACTTCACTCGATTCAGAGCTACATCAAAAATCAGTATGTATTTCAGTTAAATGAGTTTTGATTTTACTCAGTAACTGAAAATATGTGCATGAACCATTAGCCCATTCTCTTCAATACATACTAGTCTAATTTATGCATAAGATCATGATCCTATAATCCATCAGCTAAGCCAAGGGCAAAGGTCATAGGAATCCAAAACGTGGTGCGTGCCCGAGAACCTGAAGGTAGTGCTTCACAGGAATAGGGATGTACAGAAGAAACTGAAGCATGAAAACTTAGTCTCTCATGGAATAGCTTCAAATTGTTGAGTTGGCTTCAGCATCCACCCTAAGTATCAGCTCAATCTTCTAAAGCCATTAGTTGGACCTGGGGTATTATACAGCACAAGCAAAATTACAAAAGAGAAGTAAAATTCAACAGAGAGACTCTTGTTATATATACAAAGTTACAAACTATACTAAATATGACAGACTATTAGCACGAAGCTGGAGTTCCAATTCCATGATACCGCAAATAATTGGAACTTTGTTTGGTAGTAGTATCATGAAATTGTGAGCACAACTTTAAATTTCTAAGTTGTGCCTATCTACATGAAAATATCTGCATAAACGCTAAAATTGCACCTTAGGACTCAAGCAACATTTCGCTCATATACATAGACACACCTCCTTTTCCTCGTTAGGCTAACCGAACAATTTAATGCCAGCTGAAAATGTTTTGCTTCTGACCAGAGAGCTCAAGTTGTACACAGATCAAAAGTACCCCTCCAATCAGAATCCATCGACGTTCGTCTCCACTCGAACAAATCAGGAAACAAATTCCTCTAAGAAAATTTGCCCCAAAATACAGATCAACTAAGCAAACTTACAGTATGCATCACGCAATCCCAAAATTATCACACAATCTTATGAACCAACCATCAAGGCAATGTTCAAGGCGATGACAAAGGTTCATATTGGAGACGGCAGCTGAACTGAATTTTGGCTGGACAACTGGATTGATGGGCAATTGGCGGAGGACACAACCCCCATCCATTTGCAAACTAGTCAGTACAAATATCAAGCGTACCACCACAGTTGCACAAGGCCTTCTCCTCAATTCTTGGATCAAGGAATCCAGGGAGCCATGACGGTTCAAGCTATCACCGAATTCTTGGCCCTCTGGCACAAAGTCGCCTCGGTCTCTACCAGCCTCATACTGAAGATCAGACCATTTGGAAACTCAACCCTTTGCAAGGGTACTCCATCAAGTCTGCGTATAATGGCCCTTTTTTCGGCGGGATCCGTTTTGCAGCCCACAAGATAATTTGGAAGTGTAAGGCTCCACTAAAATGCAAGTTTTTCACTTGGTTTGCTATACAAGACCGTTGCTGGACAGCAGATTGGCTAGCGAGACGCGGGCTGTCATCGCACACTGTCTGCCCTCTTTGTGAGCAGAATCCAGAATCAATCGACCATCTCCTCGTTTTATGCCCTTGGACTCGCCAAGTTTGGGCATTGTTCTCATGGCTCTTCGGTAGACCTCGCCCACCCTCATTAAGACAGATCAATTTGCTGGACTGGTGGACCTCTCTGTGCAAACAAGTATCCAAGGCTCAAAGAAAAACCTTTGACTCATTGGTCATCATCTTCCCCTGGACCATCTGGCGTGAATGCAACAGCCAAGTCTTTGATCAAACCAAGATGACCATTGAAGCACTCCTGGACAAACTAAAGCAAGAGATACTGTGATGGCGTTGGGCAGGTGTGGACTTACTACCGGTGCTCACTTGACAAGCAGCTCCTCCTCCTTCAACTCTTCCCCTTAATCGCGTCTGCTGTTTTTTCTTCATCCTGTCTTACCTCCTTGTACTCTCCTTCATCTCTACTGTTAGGTTTCTCTGCGTTCTCCTCTATGTACCTGGAACCTCGTACCTTTTTCCCCTCTTAATGAAATGACATACAATTCTTTTGCATGGTTCCCCAAAAAAATACCCCTCCTGTTCTTATTTCCACAACTAAGGAAACATCTCACGGATCAACTCTCCAGCTATACCCACAACGATCAGCATGCAGATTGCTCGACGGCACGTAAGTCGAATACATCGCATCAAGCAGGCAATGCGCCACTCCCTCGACCTCTCTCCGGTTAATGTTCCTCTAAACACAAACCTAAGAAGGCACAAAGAAATGTGTGCCATTGTCGAAAACTAAGCCCAAACCAAATGCAGCACGCATGTCGAATCCAGATGAAAACGCAGCACAATTGTCTCTCATCAACCATTACCACTTCGATCTCCCAATCTAAAAAGGAAAAATGCATATCACCGAACAAAATGCACCGATGAACAGAAGCGGAGGCGGCTCACCTGCGACCACAGCGCGATCAGAAAATCTCAGAGCAGCGCGCACGACGCCGTCGATCCCACCTCCACCACCTCCTCCTCGTCGTCGTTTTCTGATCCTTCTCTTCCGCTCGTCTCTCTCGATCCCCTGTTCCTCTCTCTCTCTCCCGTTCTATTGTTCTTCTTCTGTTCCCTCCTCGCCCGCACTTTGTCCGGGAACTTTTGGCACGGGCGAGCCCAACGAAAATAGATGACGATTTATCTCACTGCAACGTGGGCCCTTGGCTCCCGGGGCCCGACGTGTCAGACCAACGTTCTTAATTCCCTTTGCTCTTTCTGCCGCTCCTTCCCAAGAGCGAGAAGCGGGCGTGCGGACGGGGTCAAGCGATCTGGGCCGTGGGTTGGGGCTGTCGACGCGTGGCAACAGATCAGGAATTCTCCGGGGAACCTTGTGTGCGGCGCGGGCTTAGTGGGAAGCATGCCGTGAACGGAAGGACAGTTTTTTTTTAATACGCGCGCAATCACTCTTACGCATACTTCACACGTACATACGTGGATGCGTTTCTAGCATAAGATTAATCTAAAGTGAAGATCAAAACTTCACGAGGCACGAACACGTGTTTTAATCATTAAACACATCCACATATATACCATCGTCGTGCGAGCGAGCTCCTCACGGAAGGACAGTTTCTGTCGCGGGGCCCATGACCAGTGTCTAGCTAGGCTCTATTGCTTTGGATTTTTTGTGTTTTTGTTTCTTTTGTTCTTGGGCAATGGGCATGCATGGACCCCAAATGTCACACTTTACCTGTCCTCATGTGTTTTCCTTGGGTAATGATCAATCTAGGATTCTCGAATGATTTCAGAGCAAAGTGTCCAACTTTCAGATGTCAAGTTTTATCGGAGCAGCATGATTGATAGAAAAACAAAATGTGTTGCTGCAGCCTCCAGCCAACCAACTTTGGTTTCGTGTTATTGCTCCATCACCGTCCGATCGGAAACCAATGCTGTGGAATGTGGATGGGCTTGGTACTGTAGCACTTACTATGTAGCACATATGGAGTATCTGTTAATCCAATGCCAGGGCACTACGCGCTTTGCCACCACACTAGTCCCCGATGTCCCATCCATACAAGCCATGTGCGAGCCAGATGACCCGGGATCCCCTTCACGGTCGCAACAGAATTGAAGATCCATGTACCCGTAAACAGACAAGCAATGCAGGATGTCCGTACAAGCGTGACAAATAGTACCGGCAGGGACAACGATTGCACTTCTTATGGCCTTCAAAACCACCCAACAACCAAACCGAGGTGTACAGATCCCTCAGCGTTGTCAGATGCAGCAACAGCAACACAGATTATTTATGTTAACGGCTTGAAATATCTTTACCCACAACCACATCATTTCAAGTACATAAATTTAACAGACTGCTGAGGCAATGGTCTAATCTTTGGATTCACTGTTAACGTTTGATGGTAAACAACACAGTCTTGCTTTGTCAGAGACTCCGAAAGTGACACAAGGTGGGAGAACACCGGTCAATGTTTAACACACCCTGACAAAATGCTTGTGCTCTCAGTTGTCTCCTCTTGGTTCATCGTCCTCTTCAAGGTTAAAGCCAGAGATAGTCATTCTTCCTATATTTACTGCAGTGCAAGGTAGAAAGACTGAATCGATAGGATAGACATCAAGAGTCTGCACACAGTTATAGGACACCCTAGCTGTCATGTGAAAAAATTGTGCCCGTGGGGTGGGGAGGTGCACGGTGTACCCCTTGATGCAGAGTAAGTAAATATCCAAGCTTAATAATGCTGTCCCTTCGAAATAGATTCCGCACATATATGTCCCCTATATGTGGAATAACTGGTTTTTCGTGTTCAAGGATTCTCGTTATTTATGCAGAGATTTTAGTATTTCATGCTTACCAACTGCATCCATTCCACAAAGATTTGGCATATACTTGCTAATATGCTCTTCCGCAGCTTTGTCAGCCTTAAGCGTCTCACATTCAAAAGAGACCAAGACTTTTCGATTCCCATGTTTCTTTTCAACCAAACCAACAACATCATCTTCCCATCTGCACAGAATATTATTTGCATTAGCAAACATGAAATCAAACTAGGAATTCGCATAACGGCATAAAAACAAATTTCTGTATACTAATGAAAACTCCCAGCACAAGGAGCACTAGCCTTCACCCAGTAGTGAAACTCATGTTGTATTAAGCAACGCAATAAATACTAAGAAGAACAGCATCAAATGCCAACCATATGCTTGAGAATTGAACATAAAATCAATAACACAACAGAAACATCATAGCTAACAGCCTAACATTGTATTTTTCATAAAACCACTGACATGAACCTGTTTGAAGGAGCTTAGCTTGTCCTAAGCCTCATATGTTGGCCTTCCCAAAAAAGAAAAGTTACGGGGCTTGAGCTTATCTATATTAAAGTACTAACTCAAGAAAGGCCTTAAGCGTTTGTCCACTAATGCAGCTAAAGCTCGCTTTATTGCTTCTTAGTAGCATTATGTAGAAGTAAACTTGTTGCCTAGCTCTGATCATGAGTCATGATACATCTGAAGATACCACACCATCTAGATTCAGCATTTATAGATTATTATGCCAAAGTGATACTTACTCCAGTAATCTGCAACTACGTACCAGTAAGACTCAAAACTAATCTTCACCATTGGAATAGCTCTTTGTCTGCCTTCAATAACATGCTAGTAAGAAATAGCTCAAAAAACCCTAAATTGATACACTCCACAAAACTCGATAAGGATAAATTAATTTGCCATTTTAATAGAAAACTTATTTACTTGAGAATAGAGCTACACAAAAATAGTATGTGAGCCCTGACACGAGAACCCATTTATCCTGTTTCGTAGGGTTATTCACATTCTTGAAATAATTAATAGAAGCACGTCTTGAAAACATAGTCAGCTACAACTTTTGTTGTTATGATGTTTTCCGGAAGGCAGTTATGTTCCTATAGAGCCTGAAAATGGATAATGTGGAAGTGCTAGAAGAACAAGAAAAGGGAAGATGGGGGAACAGTGCAACTATATTCAGAACTCATATACATCAACAGCATTTTCATATGAAATCCTTGGGTATGAGCATCGGAACATCACACCACATTGTTTCACAAGTAGTAAATTCAACAACATCAAATTTAGTTCAAATGAAATCCATCAATGAGAGGAAGATTTACCCATGCAAATGGTCAATGTTTTGTAATCGAGCAGCATCATGGCCCCTGCATTCCACCACAACCACCTTTTCTGTTTTGCTCTGTCACATGAACATCATGGTTTCATGAGAAGTTAAGCTCTATCACAATTCACAAACATCAAAGTTTTACGAGAAAAAGTTAACCTCTATCACACAAACATCATAGTTTCATGACAGAAGTGAACCTCTACCAGACTACCACACAAACTTCGTAGTTTCATGATAAAAGATAACTGGGTTTTCACATATTTGTATTTCAAGTCTCGTATATCCAAGATATGCCAAGATAGTTTTATTTTGAAAGGGAAGGTAAGCTAAGATACAAAGATAGTTGATTAGTAGAAGATATGCTTCATAGAGAGGTACATGACACATGCCTCACCTTAAAATCAATGATGGAGAGCTTTATAAGGCGGTAATCCTCTCCTCGGCTACATTCCCTCTCGCAAGATATTGCTACCAAAGTAGAAATGAAGAAGAACATGACGATGTAAGCTAAGTTTATCTTCTCTTCCATGTAGTAAAGAGTAAAGACACATATGGTGCACAAGTGCAAAAAGCAACAAGCTCCAAGTCCAACCACAGAAATTCACTAGTACAATTAAGAACATACTGTATCACAATGCATCCTCAGAGATACCATGACATATCTACAAGAAGGCATCAACTTGATTAATCTTACACTTGCGGACAGCACAAGCAAAAATCCCCGAGTTCCTAATGCAAAATGTTACGCCGTTTTATTCGCAACACTTCATCTTTACAATGATGTGACGAAATATATACAAACAACAATAACAACAACAAAGCCTTTTGTCTCAAACAAGTTGGGGTAGGCTAGGAATGTGACGAAATATATATTTGACCATAATGCTGTTAAGCTGGCATTGCTCAGAACAATGCTTCAAACATTCCAAGATAGATTTCAAGAACAGATAAAGCCTAGTTATACATCTGTATGACAGTATCACTTGTGATGACAAAAAAAAGAGTTTTTGTGAGAACACGAACGATCCAAGAGAGAGGCGGTTGGAGCCAACGATACAATGCTCATGTGTGTGTAGAAACTAGGGATGAATGTGTAACAATTGCAAGAGGGGAATAAACAGAGATAGATACGGGTGCCGTGGAGGCCGTAGCAGATGGAGTCCGGGAGGCGGATGAAGTGACCGGAGATGGCGCCGGAAGGCAGCAACCCGATAGACGCGACGCCCTCCATCGTCTCGCCGGTCTCGCCCTCCTCGACCGGCGCCCCAGCGTCCTCGGCCTCCGCCGGCGGCGCAGGGGCGGAATTAGCGTGGTACATGGGGGTTCAATCCGGGCGTAGGACGACGGCGGCTCGTGGGGTTGGCGCTCAACCGGCGGAAAACGCCGGATGGGGGAGAGAACAAGGAGAGGACGAGGGAGTGGGGAAAGAAAGGCCCAATCAATCTCAGCCGCCGAATCTCAAATCCAACGGGCCAATCCGGATGGTACAGTAACTGCACTGGCTGCTAGGCCTTCGGGCTTACGGCTTTCCCTTGCCCCACGGCCCAGCGCTCGGAAACATGTAGATTGCTCCTCTAGAACCCTCCGGCACACGAAACGAATCCATGGCGGCGGCCCCGACGAGAGCGGAGGTGCTATCCCTCTTTCGGTCCCTCCTCCGCACGGCCAGGCAGTTCTCAGACTACAACATCCGCGAGTACACGCGCCGCCGCGCCGCGGACGCCTTCCGCGAGAACCGCGCCCTCGCCGACGCGCCGGCCGCCGCCGCGGCGTTCGCGGACGGGAAGAAGCAGCTGGAGGTGGCGAAGCGGCAGGCGGTGGTGTACTCGCTGTACGCATCCAAGGCCAAGAGCATCATGGAGATGAAGCTGCAGTGATCGACGAGAGGGGTTTCGCGCCCGTGCTCTCCTCCTCTTCCTTTTCGGATTTGCGCTCTGTTATGTGGTAGGGTTACGGCGATTTGATGCAACTAGAAATGATCTGATATTATGTTTGCTGGATAATTGCCATGACATGGTTGCTTTGTGTTTGATAAATTAGTGAATTTTATGATCATGATCTCTTATATTTCACACCATTACCTGCAAGGCTGCAAAGCAATCTGCTTGCGGCATCGCGATTATTCCACTACTTCCGTGCGGTACTCTGCAGCCGGCCGTGGCTTTGTCTGCGACTTCTCGCTTGCACGTTGCACGCTATTGATGCTGACCACAGTGCCAAATTGATAATGTTGAATTGGAGTTCATTGCAGCACTAACCAATTGTTCGATGAAATGCTTCAGTGACATATCCTCAATTACAAAACCAAAAACAGACTAAATTGCTTATGGTTTGAGCTGTTTGCTTTTGTGTGAGAAGTAGAATAGATTATGTACCGACTGCCGGATTTCAGACCAGAACCGGGGGCTTAGGTAACATGGCGGGCTGAAGCAATGTCTCCTGAGATAATTGTTTCGGTGTTAGTACGGCAAGTAGATGCCACCAGGGAGCTGCAGAATCATGCTTCCTTGCTGCAGCAACAGCAACTAGGAGTCTAGGATAGCGGGTAGCCATTGATGTAGAGATGCCATGTTATTCTTGTAGCACCATATCTCTGTATCTCGGTCTTGGCCTTCCTGCCTTTACTTCAAAGCGCGCAGCAGGACACTGTGCCTTAATGTGGCTAGCACAGAGAGCATGCCATTGCCGCCTGCCCTCCCTGTTAGCTAGTGCTATTCACATGGGGTTGGCGCTATTCCTTGTTTTTACTTCCATGTCTTGCTCATCCGAGTGTGTGTTTGTCAGATCATGTTTGAACATCTTTGATTTTGTTAGTATCTCATCAGATAAGTGTATCGTGTTGCAAGTGACCATACTTTCTTGGTGTTTCTGTCAGTCAAGTAAGAGATCTTCTGAACTTTCGTCTTGATAACATTTGCCAATCAGTCCATTGATTACATCACATGAGATTGGGATTTACAAACATACATACACAATATATTTAGAAGAGCAAATGCCCACATAACATTAAAGATGTTTCACATAATCATGGCCAACCATTAGTCCAGAGGTTGGATAATGCAGCAGTAAGTCGGTGTTGGACAGTTAGAGCAGTGTAGAGAAACATGGTTAAGGTGGTGAAGGGTGGTGATGCAGCACTGAACTGGTGACCATTTGTGCGTGAAGCAATATGGTTTGATTGGAACTATAGGAGGTAATGCACCTATGTGCAGCTGTGTGATCCAAATAGTCAAGCAGAGAATTAGTGTGTTTGAGGAGACCAAATGGCAGTGTGCTGTAGTGTTGCTAGTAACTAGCGGTTGGTCATGGGAGATATATGAAATTATATAGTCGACTTTTTTTTTTGAGACGATACAGTTGAATCAACCAATTGGACATCGTTTGTTAGTTTGTACTTCACACATTTATTCGCCCTGTGTGAGGGAGGATGGCCATCGTCTGACTCTGAACTGTCACCCATGCCGTCCTGGCACGACGTTCCCTGGTCGGGCTCCTGACGGTGTGGAACGTTGCCGTTGCCCTTGCCTTCCACGATCGCTTCTGGGAGCTCGGAGAAGTCCACTAGGATATTGTTCTCAGCGGCGATCTCTTTGGTCACCTTCTTCTTCAGCTCCATGTTTGTTGCGTCGCCGGACAACTTCCACACCAGCTGCAACGGCAACACAAACCAACCTGTAAACTCCAGCTATCCCTATTGGACTCTGCCAGAAATGAATAAGGCCCGGTTCTAATTACCATGGGATCGACGATGCCGGTGCCTTAGCCGCGGCGGTAAAGTCGCTTCCGAACTTGTCTGCGAGGATGGTGCGTGCGAACAGCAGCTCCGGCAGGTCGCCGCACCACCCGGCGGCAAACATGAGCCCGGCTGCCGCCTCCCTTATCTCGTCGTCGCATTCCCTGCACACTAATCAGAATAGTCATGCAGCCGTAAAGGGGACGAGAAACATTGAGCCAAAGACGAGAACAAGATCAGGTCAGGTGTGAAGAAGAGATATACTAGGGTTTATCTAATTGCGCAGCCTGCTCGATGAGGCGCTTGCAGGAGAGCTCAATGATGTCGAACGCCTCCAGCATGTTGTCTTCCTGAATGACCTACCTGTTCTGCCTGCGCGGATAAAGACGCTATCATTAGCATGCCCGCATTGAAGAATGTGACGTCTCATCCCATGTGTGCTTAGAGATCATAGGCACGGACGCGGTGGAGGGCACGGTCGAGGTGGCCGAGGGCGAGGAGCTGGCCGACATCGCCGGAGGCAATGGACTTGCGGGCAACACGTGGCCGGCGAGCGACGGTGAGGTGCGAGACGGCGAGCCCGAGCAGGGACTTTAGCTTGGCGATCTTCTTCGACGTCTTCCTGTGGATGAATCCCATGGTTGATCTTAGCTTGAGCAGGGACCCGAGTTCGGACAGTGTTCCTGGGCGTTGGCTCGGTTGTTCGGTTATGTGAACGCCGATCTTAGCTGTATTGCCGGTCCTTCGCGTGGAGCAGAGGAAGGACAAGGAGAAGGTGAGTTGCTTGTGTACTAATCGAGAAGTCTGCGTTGGAGGGACAAAGATTTTGCAGGGCCACCATGCTCTGTTTTGGGTAGCCCAATTTTAGTGTGTCTGCGGTAGTTCGGTTTAAAACGTGCGGAAGCTGTGCGTGACGCTTACATGTAGAATGTGCACAATGTTAAGCACGAACGCAAGCAAAACGTGCAAAAGAGTTACCAGAGATAAAAGCAAATGAAACACGCGATAGGGTATACCGAGCCATTGCAACTTAGAAAGGTTTTGACTTTTGGACTGATCGGTATACCGGCCGGTCAAACCGGCAAGGGGGGCTGTCAGATCGGCTCTCCCTAGCGGTCAAATTGACGGTCGATACCGGTCTGACCCGACCCTGTCAGCAGTCTGACCGATATGAGGGTCATGTCAACTAGCTGACTTGTGCAGTCTCAGCTGAGTTTTGACTTTTGGGAGTTTGAGTCTTGCAATGATTTTTGTCAACCTAAGTCAGTGTTTATATATTGTATGAGATATATTACAGCTAACATAGGTCAAGTTATGAAGAACTTATGCCCAAAGATGATTGGAGTCAACCATGATCAATAGGGAGGATCAGAGCTATGCTTATGGAAGAGCCGAGGCTCAAAATGATTAAGATTTTCGGGTGAAATGATGAGCTCAAGCATGGTACAAGGAAGACATGAAATGTTGAAAGGAAGTTCGAGTGATAAGTTGCACCATACGGCTTGGGCGGTTCAAGTAAGACGTGGTCTGGTGGAATCAAAATGAGATAGACTTATCGACGCATGGTAAATTAGTGGTGCACCTATACATAGCAAGCATGATGATTACTTGCAATAGAGGATGAAGACCGAGTCAAAAAAGAGTATTTTTGTAAGTTGATCAAAATATCAAAAATTATTTTGGATCAAAACCGCAACGATTAGGAAAGAAATTTAGGTCAAAAAGAAGCTAAGAAGATTAATTTGGATCAATGCTAAGGATTTAGCATATTTAGATTTATGTACCTTGAAAAATATGCATAAATATAGTATGTGAGTAAACCCATGTTGTGTGGATTATCGGGCCCAATTTGTATCCAGTAGAGTTAGATAGATGTTGGTTGCTCTATGCATTTAATGAGTTAGGATGGAGATTTGCTAGTTAACTATCTAACCATCCTCTCTTACCATTGAAGCTAGGTATTCTCGGATTAGAGTTTGAAAGAAGTTGAGTACTATGGTATGCTCTCTTGCTCTCTAGGTGAAGTGACTATAAAATCTTCATTCTCAAGTAGCAATACATCAATCTTTATTTATCACCTATGGCTTCATCTTGTGTTGATTGATTTGCTCTTAATTTAATTAATTTTGCTATTCTCTATTCCCTTCTTGATCTTGTTGTTCTAAGGACGTATAAGTGATAAAGATTACTCTTGGAGATCAATCCTCATCTATCTAATCATCAGTTTGCAAGTTTATGAGGTTGCCCGATTTTTATTGTATTTGGCCTTTCGAGTTATTTCATGATCTAAGTGTTTTTGTTTTGATTTCTTTAGTGTTATTATTTGTTATGATATGTGAGAATACATCTAAAGCGATCTTGGTTATCTTCTACCTACAGCAAGTCATATTCACTATTTTTTATTTTAACCCAGTTTTAGAGCAATCTTACTTAATCTTGAAAAAGGTCTAAACTTTGATTTAGATTTTTATGATCCTTGGTTGGAATAGATTTTTGAGACATAGTCTCTCATAATACTACATCATTTTCATTAGCTTTTTAGTGAACGGCAATCGCAAGAATATGATGCACAAGTACAGGAGATGTTGGATAGTATATTTCAGATAAAGCAACATTAGATTGATAAAAGAGTTCTAGAAATGCTAGTAACTTCTCAACAAAATATCAGTACTACTCAGTTAGTGGTGTGTTGCCAGTATGGCTATGATAGTGCGTGTGGATAAAATAGAAAATAGGGCTTATAGGGTAAAAAACTTTTGTAGCATGAGATAAGTTGAAGTTCACCTTACTGGCATATTCACATTGAACTTTTATGGACGTACATCCATCATAATACAATAGTTCTTATATCTTGTAATTTGTTGTTTAGAATTATTTACAAAAGAAATTGCATCACGAAACGCTTGAAGATTTGAATCTAATCTCTTTAAACCATATTTAACTATACGATTAATAATATGGCAGGTGCATCATCGATATGGTAAGAAGGATTTGGCATATGTACTAAATAGCAGAGTGGGAATATCCAGTGCCATGAAGTTTGCTGCAACATTGTCCAGAGTAATTGCAAAACTTTTGTTTGTAAGACTAAAATATTCCACAACTTTGATAATACATTCTGATATATTCTCACCCATGTGTGCTACATTAATTAGTTTAAAACCTATTATTCTATTTTCTAATACCTAGCCATTATTGACATAATGAACAACTACACTAAGATAATCCTCTCTGGAACGACCACTTCTTATGTCCGAAGTAGTGGCCACCGAATATGTATAAGTTTCAAAAAGTTCTTTTATTTTAGAACGGCCATTATTATAGTATTTAACTAAATATCTAGTCGTTGTTTGTCTAAAAATATGGTAAAATGTAGAACTATGAGCAATTCTAATGTACTTTTCGAACACTTCTGACTCACCAAAATTAAAGAAAGATCATGTGCGGTATTAAATGGACTAAAGATTCTCGAACTACGTCGGGAATATAATTCTAGTTACATACCGTACCGTCAGGGTTACACTGCAATTGTGTTTGCCTCACGGCTATGCCTTGTTTTTCTTTACATCTTTAGGCATTTCCGTGCAAGTGCTCGGTTCCACATGTAGACTTTGCAAATAATTCATTATGACATATTTTGCAAATAACATATCTTACATAAGATCTGACCTCGTCTCACTTCATTATCTTATCAAAATCTTACCATACCTCTGATGTACTAGATCTAGACCTCTTTGCTCCGGTGCTTATAGACGCAGCGATACTCATAGAGCCCAACAATGGTATAGCCAAGGTTTGCTCTCCCATTTGAGGTGGAGGAGACATTTTATTCTTGAAGGATGAAAGATTTTCCGAATCAATTCTATAGTCACTCGCAGGGAAATTATCAAAATTTTCCATGAAGAAATGTGAAAACTACAAAATAAAAATAGAAAATTACACTATTACCTATTTTACATCACAACAAAAAAAGTAAGAACAACATAAGTATATGAAAATTAGTATTGTTACTTCATTTCTTGAATGTAGCTGGATTTTAATTTTTGGATTTTTGGCAAAATTATTTTGAATTTTGCTAATTTATCACAAAGCGTATCAAAATTTTCACAAGAGAATTAAGAAATGAGATTGCAGTTTGAGTATGGCTGAAGGGGGGTATGCTGCCTATTTATAGAAAAATTTAAAATTTTTTACTTTTTTGTATTTTTAAATTCCCAAACTGATATGTGGTCGCCCGATTTTCTCGACGTAGATCAAGATACTCACGTGCCCTCTCTTGAATCGTAATGATCCTTCGTTGCCAATGCAAGAATAAACATTCTTTAATTCGCAAGAACACATGCGCTAGACTTCACGACCACCAAGCGAAGCCCTATTATTTTTCCAATTTTTTACAGAAAGATTGAACGATCTCAATCAACAAGAACTCTCAAATTTCCCCGTTGATGACATCGGTCATCAAGAAGATCAAAGCAATCTCAAATCAATCTATTAATTTGCATAAAGGTGGTATGTGTTACAATAGGATGGCGGCTGCTACTTATGGCGCCCTCAAATGTGCGCGCACACAAAAGAATTCGGGCTGGCTAGATTTATCAGCCTAGGGGCCTGTTTGTTTTAGCTTCTGGCAGCTGCAGCTACTCTCAGAATCTGCAGCTCCCCCAAACAGTCCAGATTTTCATCCAGATTCTAAGTAGCGAGCTACGAATCCAAAAATGAACTAGTAGCCGAGTCAAGTTATCCAGCTTCTCCAGATTCTGACTAGCTAGATACTCACCAGCTGCTTCTCAGAATCTACAGCTGAAACAAACAGACCCTAGGAGCCAAGCCCAATACAAATTCGGTCCGGACTCAACGGAAATAGCAGGGCTCAACTAATTGCATGGCCGTGAACGTGAGCAAGCCTCATGTTCAGAACGTGAACAGACCACTTCCTCCCTTGCACTTCGCTTCGTCTCTGCATAGACTTTTTCTCTCCAGCTTTTGGCCGCATGAAGTTGATCAGTCTGGTGCCCCTCCATGGCTTTGACCTCATCCTTCTCTTTCTTGATTCCAAAGTCATCAATATGTTTAAACCTGAGAATACATAAAGAACTTATATGAGGTAGAGTAGTATTCTTATCAATACAAGAAATTCATTAATAAACTAATTCACCTATTTATTTAAAAGATTGGCTCTCGCTGTAATCATTGAACCTTTTGGTGCGGGTGTTTCATGAACACTTGAAGAGGTAGACGACGTGGTAGTAGTAGAGATATCCTCATCACAAACGGTGATAAAGCAAATAAAAATTTTAAAAATCCGACCATTAATCAGGCTAAACGGGCCACGTTTGTGCCACAGGTCGTGCCCACTGTGTCAAGTCAAGCCAACTATGCCTAATGGTTGGATTTTCGTGTCTAATGAGTAGTGCCCAATGGGCTACTTGTGTCGACTGGGCTAACCATGCCCATAGGGCCACCGTGCCTATTGGGTCGTGTCGTGCCCTACCACGCTCGTGCTAGCATGCTGAGCCGGGGCGGCGGCCCAGGCATGGCCCATAACCTACTGTGCTTGGGTTGTACCTATAGTAGCGGGCTGTGAGCCGGCCCAGTAGGCATGGCCCATTTGGCCACCTCTAAAGTACACAAAGGACCTTCTTCGGTGCTTCGACATAAGAAACAGTAAGCCAATGTTTACTCCAATTGTCAATTCTATCTTGTTGAATGCTGATGAGGATGGAGAGCTCGTGGACCAGAAGGAGTACTGCAGTTTGATCGACTCCCTCCTCTACCTCACCACATAAAAGAAGCAGATAGCAGATCTTTTTGCCAAGGCTCCTTATTCTTCTTATTTTTGCTTCTTTACAGGGAGAGTTAGGGATTAGTAGTTCTTTTGGCCTATTTTCAAAGGGAATATGATTTTTTTGCGTCCATTGTATCATATTGTATTTTTAATTTTAGCAACTTACATTGTAACATAATTACATAGAGTTTTGACTATTATTCTTGTGCGACATGATATCTTACTTTACATTATAGTATGTCTTGTACTAGTTTGCTATATTTATCATATCTTTCTATGTGTAGCTTAGTTTTTAGTATACTAGCTCTTTTCAATGTGAGAAATTTGAACTAAATCATGTCTTATTGGCTCTTGTGACTAGTTTATTCTAGTGATCCTCTTATATTCATGCCATGTCAAATATGTTAAGTTAACTTTTGAATCTAAATTGAGCATTAGATTGAGTTATGTTAGTTCTTCATTAAAGCACGAGTTAAGATTAGCTTCTTATTCTCGAACTAAGTTAAGTAAATAAAAAATAATATCTTCTATGTGAAAAAAATTAATCTCACTAATTCTTTTCTGATGAGATGAATTGCTATTGCACTAGGCATAACTCAAGTGGGAGTTGTGGATGACTTAAATCACTCACTTAAGCTTCTTGCTTTGGATAATCGTAGTAGAACTTGGCTTTAGTTTTGCTATATAAGGTTTGCTAGGATCTAGAATAGCTACTTCATTTAATATGGTATAGTGCAATACATATGGAGTCACTTTAGATAATTTTCATGCCTCCTTATGCCAAAAATGAATAAACATATAACCACATTATTTCATCCATTCTCTATTTTCTTTCATACATCTTGATGAATCCATTGTCAAAGGGGAGAAAGATTGATAAAAATGTATAGCTAGAGCATGATTTGAAGCTTTTATATAAAATCTTGCTAAATTGTAGCATTAATATTTTGCTACGATTCTCTTGATCTTTCGATCTCTTTTCGCCATGACCAAGGTCAAATATAATAATTATTCTTTCATATGGACCTAGAGTGGGATTTTCTAATTCACTTGATAGATTTAAAGCCTTTTATGGAAAATTCGTCATTTTCAATAGCTTCAATTCATTTCTGCCTTACATAGCCATTTTCAATCATTGCATTCCTTTTGTGGTCATTTTGAGCTCTAGTTGTAAAATTTCCTCTCTAAATTCTAAAACTACCTTCTATTTGCATTTTTGAGTAATTTTCAATAGGTTCATTAGGGGGAGATTGAAGGACCATATGAGAAGATCCAGAATTATGTTATGATAAACCATTACAATTTAGAAATATTAGAAATTAGAATTGCAAATTTTTCAGACTTTTGGACTGATCAGTAGACCAGTTGATCAGACCAGCAAAGGGGGCAGTTAGGGTGGCTCCCCTAAGTGATCAAATCGGCAACCAATACCAGTCAGACCAGCCCCTGTAGCAGTCTAATCGGTATAGGGGTTCGATCAGACTGACTGGCTTGTACAATCTTGGTTGAGTTTTGATTTTTGAGAGTTTGAGTCTCGCAATAATTTTTGTTGACCTAGGTCGGTGTTTATATATTATATCAGACATGTTACATCTAATGTTGATCAAATTGTGAAGAACTTGCATCTGAAAATGAGTTCTTTGTCTTTAGATGTTCAGGGTCGTTTGGAGTCAACCATAATCAATAGCGAGGATTGAGGCTATGCTCATGGAGGAGTTGATGGCTAGAATGATTAAGAATACCTGGTGAGATAGTGAACTCAAGCATAACATAGAGAGGAAATATTGAAGGAAAATTCAAGCGACCGGTCGCATCATGTAACTTGGCGAATCCGAATGAGGCGTGATCCAATGGAACTGGAACGGGAGAGACTTATTAACGCCTAACAAGCCAATGATACACTTACACATGGTAAGCATGACTATTGTTTGCAATGAAAGATGAAGACTGGATCAAAAAAGGATATTTTAGTAAATTAACTAAGATATCGAAAACTATCTTAGATCAAAATTGCGGTGCTTGAGAGAGCGATTTTTTTCAAGGCGAAGCTGAGATGATCAATTTGGATCAAGTCTAAAGACTTTGTGGATTTGGGTTTATGTGTTTTTAAAAGCGTGTATAAGTTTAATGTATCAGTAAAACCAGTGTTGTGTGAGTTATTAGGTCACTTGGATTAGATAGGTGCATATTGCTCTATCTATTTAACGGGTTGGAATAGATAGGGAACGGTGATCTGCTTATAAAGGAAAAAAGATCTCCGAATTGATTGTGTAAATATTTTTTGAAAACTTATAAATCTATTTATCTGAAAACTTATAAATTGGTTTATCTGGAGAATAGTGTAGAGTAGCTAGGCGGCGAGCCGCACGCGTGTGGATCCAAGCGCGCACGACAGCTCGGGGCGACGAACCCCACACGGGCATCGGCTCGGGTGACAGCCGCCGCTCGGGAGGCAACCGGGCGTAGCGTGCATGAAGTGGGCACTGAAGCCGACGCAGAGCTCAGGTCCACACACGCAAGTTGGCACAGAAGGTGGAAAAGGTCCCGGCGGTGGGTCCCCGCGGAAGCAGGTGACGCGCATACAAATGGGGGCAGCAGACCCCATGCGCAAGCATGCAGCTGGGGCACGCCGCAATGCCTCGGGAAGAGTCCCTGGCGCACATACAGGTGTGGTTAACGCAGAAGTCAAGGCGGTGGACCTGCAGTGCAAAAATGTACAAGCTCTAAAAAAAGATTTAGAACTGGTTTTGTAGTTTTGTAGAAGACGCAGCAGACGCTGGTTTGTACGTGGTTTAAGATAGAGCAAACGCATACAGTAGGCCGGTGTTAGCCACAAAGCGACGATACACAACAATGCAAGTAAAAAAGAGAGAAGTAGAAGATTTAGAAGTTTAAATAAGATAAAAAAACGGCGGAATCGAGATAGAGAAATAAGATTAGAGGGATAATTATTAGAGTTAATCATGTTTTAGTAGTTTATGGTTTTCTAGTAGGAGTCTAGGTTTAGGCAATGAACAAGATCCGTAGTTTCAACAGCAGCCATAGGTGCCAAGCCGAGCGGCAGCGGCTGTACCTGTGATGGTTCCAGGGTCAGTCCTGGGATTCTAGGGACCCGAGGCGAAACTAGAAATATGGACTCTAGTATAAATATCTAAATATAAATCTACATACACACACATATATATCTAATTTTACCAATAAACACTTAAAATGCGTTATGTATTAAAAAAATTCATATCAAAGAGTAAACTAAAAGGCATCTCAGTAAACTAAAAGGCAGAAGCACTATATACAGTAGCCAACATGGAATCTTTCCTATCTGACTAAAGTAAGAACACAGCAAGATGAAGCAAACATCAATTCACTAAGTGCTGCTTTCTTTGCAGCATTTGTGCAAACACTGAGTTAGCATTTGACGGGATAGTTCAAGAAAGACAATAACATGCGCTAGTAGTTGCAAATTTGCAACAACCTGTGAAATGGTCATGGGGTTTGCCATATCTGAATCATTGCAAGGTCACAGGAGTAACAAAAACACAGTAAGACGCAAGATAAGGCAAGCACAAACCCGAACTCACTAATTCTTTTTTTCTTTGAAGCATTTGCGTAAACACAAAAAAGGCATTTGACCAGATAGTGCAAGAAAGGCAAGAAGTTGCGCTAATGATTGCTATAAATTGTGGAACGGCATGGGATTCGTACCTGGAAGCTTCTGAATTCCTGTCTCGTCGGTCCATGTGAGAAGAGAGCGGAACAGACGAGGCTTGGTCGGATTGCTTGCTTAGGAAAAGCAAGGGCTTGATCGCTGAAACGAGATTGCAGAAACGGATTGGAGCACACTCGAATAAGAAGCAAACGATTCAAGAACACCCATCAAATCACTCGAATTCCCAAACCAGAATCACCATCCCAAAAAAAAAATCAGGACGAACCCTGAGAATTTTCCCCACCAACAACACCGATCAAGAACCGAATCATGAACGCAACCGCACGATCAGACCAAGAACCCCATAATCGCGATCGAAAACCCACCTCAAGCCTCCTCCCCAACTTCAGCAGGCGAAATCCGGTGGGATACTGGATTGCGGCGAGGAACCGCGCGGCCTCCCCTGACCCCTCTCTTGCCGCTTCTTCTTCTTTGCTTTATCTCGCTACCCCTTTCGGTGGGTGTGCAGCTGCAGGCGCGTATCCGCGCGCGTGCGTGGGGGGAGCGTGTGTACTTATAGGTGGCTGCGGCCTATGAATGCGGACTCTACCCTGTACCAGGTTCA
The DNA here is from genome assembly GCA_036346265.1 of Melocanna baccifera. NCBI lineage: Eukaryota > Viridiplantae > Streptophyta > Magnoliopsida > Poales > Poaceae > Melocanna > Melocanna baccifera. The sequence goes on from CM070682.1 coordinate 8,006,111, forward strand.
TCCTGTCTCGCGTTTAGTCGCCGGCTTGCCGCGCTTAATTAGCAAGGAAGCCCACCGAAGCACAGAAACGTCAGCCTTTTGTTTTACCCAAGCGTCACGTACACATGCATGCAAGTCGTTCCTTTTACCCAAGTGTCACCAGCTCACGTGGCCCGAGGCCCTTGAATTTTGGGGGCCGGGGCGGCCGCCCCGCTCGCCCCCCCCTGGGGCGGCCCTGGATGGTTCTCGCGGCAGGAAGAACATGCAGAGTGGTCCAGTTCACCATGGGACAGGGATCGCCATGGGCAGCTTGGACCGGTAGTACGAGTGGCCTGTACTAGGGGGACGCGAAGCCATGTGCGGTGTCACGTGATGGCATGCGCACGTAGCATGTTGCACGGCCTGCAAGGCTGCAACGACGAGTGCATTTTGAGCTCTGGAGTCTGGACAAGTGCGTTCGTGATGAACAACCAGTCGAGTTGCTGTGCATTGGAAGAGAAGCAAATTTGCACCCTCTCCTGGAGCACCCGCGCGTTGGTGCCGATCCTACCTGTAACATCCGTGTTTTCGTGGACGGTACTACTGTTCATCTCATAACTACTCAGAACTGTTCAGCTGCAAGTCACTGTGGTCGAGTGTACATCATAGCCAACACATGCTTTAGATAAAAGCCAAACTTCATTACAATATAGTGGCTTAACAACTAAGTCTTATAGCGGGACAGCGGCTCTTACAATACACATAACAAAAGGACACCATATGCAAATCTGAGTGTAGAACAGTTCTTAAAACCAAACGTCTACTTTGTCGAACGCGCCTTCATCTTCAATCTCGTAAACCTCTTCATAATCTTGAGACGTGCTTTCTGTTTATGTTATTTGCAAGTATGAGTACAACCACCACACTCAACAAATCACGTGGGTAAATGCTGAATAATTACATGCAAGAAATTTCAATGGACTGGATATAACGGTTCTATTATTTTATGTAGAAGCAGTTTTATTTCACAAACACTTTGAGTTCAAACTAAGAAAATCAAAAGTTTCTTAATAAATGTGGTTTCAAACTTTATTAACCAATCTTAAGGCCCCGCTCGTTTCAGTTTTTTTCAGTTTCAGCTTTTTTTCACTATTCAGTAATTCGTTTTTTTTCTGTTTTTTAGATTTTTTGAGTTTTTTTGTATTTTCTTTTTTTCCGTATTCTTTTGCACTGTCTGTGATGGGCTAACATCTTTTTTCTATTTTTACATTTTTTTTTAATTTAATTATACCTAATAAGCTAACTTATCTACAATAAAAAAATCAGCTACAGTGAAATTTCAGCCAGAAGTCATCGCTAAAACGAACGCCCCCTTACTATTACCAAAATCCTTTCCAAATCTACTTATACTTCATTTATGGGATCACCCAAATAAACACAACTTCATTTACCAAAAGCACGGCGTATCCGAATACCATTTGTATTTGGCTCTGCAGAGCTGCTCAGCTTTACCTGCAAGATTTCTTAATCCTCATTACTAAATTAAGAAAATAAGGCTTTTCACTACTCAGTTTTTTATATAGCCTCTATCCGATAGACAGTTGATCAACACAACTTCGAACATTTGACTGGCCAACGTCGAATGAATGGATTCGATTTGTGAGAATCTACCGTTGTAGTAAGATTGTACTACTTTCATCATTTCTCTTTCTCTTGTAGAGGTTCAATTGAACTGGGTATCTACTAATCTAGGTTTGATGAATCAACGCTTGTAGTTGAATGTTCATTATGCTTTTTACTTGGCATAAGGTCTAATCCTTACATTCTTGCCAAGGCATTTCCAACAATAACACATATACTAGTACCCTCTGATAATAGGCCAGCACGAACCGTACTGCCTCCATTTACATTTCATGCCTCCTTCTACGATAATGTCTGGGGACCCAGCCAACTCGTGGCTTCCCGTGATAACTCCTTCATCCTCTAATCATTATTTTTTATAAATCCTACCGACAAGCGTTAGATCACTTAATAGTATAAAACATGTGAGTTTTCTATACTGCCATAAAATATTCTTAATACTATATTTTATGTTACTTAGTTTTGTCAAGATGAATGTGGCCATCAAATTAAGATTGGGCTTTTATTGGGTGATAGGACATAACTAATATCAGGTCATCCTAAAAGATTATTGTACATAAAATAACAGTGTAAAAGTAACATAATAAAAATTATTGAATAATAAATAATTAAAAGAACGTAGGTTCAATATGATTAAAAACATGCGACTTGCCTGCGGATCAGTGATTTCAATTAATTCGTATTCCTCAGAGTCTTGGATCTGGGTCTGGGCTTCTCCTTCCTGAGTTTGTGGATTTGCGGCGTCGAGGGCTAACTTAAAATAAAATGAACAAATTAAGTCCACATTCGAAGGATTGAATTTGGACCGAAAGAAAGAAAATGAAACTCAAACAAAAATTTAAATAAATGGGTTTTAGGCTTTTAGGGCTTGGTACGGGGAAATGGACCTTGAAAATGGGTTCACATACTCGAAACGGTCAAAATGGGTATATATATGTTTTAATGGGTTTAGTGAACAGTAACAGGTCTAGGGTTTACTGTGCATTGCGGGTCAGCTACTATTCACAACCGAACCTGCGATCTACAGTGTCGTCGACTCAGCGCGCACGCGAAAACAGAGAAAGAGGCGATGGTTATTGGCGGGGCTAGGGAGTTTTGCGACAGGTTATAAGGCCATGAACGGGTAGCTAGGACCAAGGGGGTTCCATTTTTGAGGTTGGCACCTTCGGTAACTTCGATGATCGCCGGCGGTGGCGCCGTTACTCCGCATGGTTTTTGAACAGCACTAGGGTGATTAGCGGGCTATCGGGAGAGTAGCATTAGATTTTAACCATCTCTAGGGACAGAGGGATCTCGGATAGGTGGCGGTTTGGTCAGGGGATGACGGAGTTGGGCTGCCCACGGCAGTCCTCCATGGCCGGGTGGAGGTGCTCGTGGGCAGAGCAAAAGGGAGCTCGAGAGCTATGGGGGAGGCTCGGGATGGGTTTCTAGGGTACTAAGGGAGCTTCAGGTGAATGCAATTGGATTCTAATCAAATGAATCACTGGATTGAAGATTTGAACTCACATCGGGTGTTCTGGTGGGTTCTAGCAGTAGGGTGATCTACAGAGCGATTGGGTGTGTGGTGAGGTTGTTGTGTTGCTGTGCTTCGTCATGGAGGGGGTGTCAAGGCTTAAATAGGGGCGAACGACGAGATTGGCCGTGCCCTGATACTGACGGCGGAGAGGCATTCGATGGGCTTCGGGATTTCATGGGAGAGTGCGGCTCAACTAGCAGGGGAGTGTACTGGCGGTCTCAGATATTGAGTTGCAGCGGTCAAGGACAGCTACGGTTAGTCAAGTCGGCCGAGAAGGGAAAACGGTCGACCGGGGAGAAAATTAGAGCGGCGGCTGCCTGTTTTGGTCTCGGCGGCGGAACGCGCGGTGGGGAGAGGTTGGGAGCTGTCTGGGGCACCGCAGACGAGGTGTACAGCTTCTTGACAGAGGTGTGCAGGGCGGAAATCAGCGGTGGCATTGTGTTTTCGGATTGTGAACAGTGAACGCACGAAAATCCAGCAGTGAGAGCAGGTCGGCAGTGGTTTTGGGTTGGCCTGGGCTGGGCTGGGTGCGGGATTGTGTTGGGTTGGGTTAGGGATTGGCAAGGATCGAAGAAATCAAGAATTTTAACAAAAATCGGTTTTGTTTCTCTGCGAACCTCCTCGTGCCGCGTGATGTGCTGGTTGCTGCGCTCTAGCGCGGACACGATCCTCACGTACGGCGGGTGGACGTAGGCCGAGCTCTCGTGCGCGCCGCCGTCCTGGTGGCGCGGCCGCCTGCCGTCGAGCTCCTTCTCACGCCGCACCGTGTCGCCGTTGCTGTCTGCTTTGGCCGTGGGGTTCCTCCTGTAGGGCGGGTTCTTGTATTGGCTGCGCTGGTCCAGGTCCTCGTGAAGTGCATGTGCATCGCCGGCGAGTTCCGAGGCGTACCTCCTGTGTGGTGGACGCGCGTGGTTCGAGTTGTCGGGCACGACATCCTGGAAGGGCTGTCGTGGGTTGGCACCTACCTTGCCGGCCACCTCGTGCCACGTGCCGCCGCCGCCGATGCCCATCGTGGAGGCCGTCCTCCTGTAGGGAGGCCCGCGCAGCCGCGAAGTCCAGATGACGTCCTGCACCACCTCGTCCTCTTCCTCGTCACTCTGGTCGAACACAATGCCCTTCCCCTTCTGCGCCGCTTCCGACCCTACCGAGGACACCGTGCCCCTATCGCTCCACGACGGCGACGGAGACGACGACTTCAGGGGCTTCCATGACGGCTTTGTCTTCTGCACGGGATGCACCTCATCGTAGCCACCACCTCTCGACCCCTTCCCCTGGAACTCCGACCGAGACAGCTTCACGGCCTCCCGAGCGGCCATGGCGGCAAACGACGGAGAGACCCTCGCGGCGAACGACGCCGACTCGAAGGCCGCCTCCGCCGCCATCCTGGCGTCGAGGTACTTCTTTGATTCCCTCGTCACCTTCTCCTCCACGCTTAGCTGACCAAGGCTGGAGGGTTTCAGGTTATCATCGACATGCCTCTGTTTCCCCTGCGCCTGTTAGACATTGCCATTTGCACGGTACAGCCATAGCATGATTCTACTGACTCGTCAGGGAAACCAATGAAAATCTCAGACAAGGATGACGTTGCAACCAACCTGCAGATGAGTCTCTCTTGGGTTCTCGGGGAAGTCCAGCAAGATGTCGTTCTCCGCGGCGATCTTCTTCGCCAACGTCCTCTTCTGCTCCGTGCTCGCCCTCTCGCCGGTCAACTTCCGTACCAACTGCAACGGCAGCGCAACCAACCCTCTTAAATTCCAACCCCCGTCCATGGATCACAGTTGGCGAGAGTGGACGGCATGTGAAGCAGTAGGCAGAATCCAACCTACCATGGGTTCAACGACGCCGTGGGAGCCGTCTTTGGCCGCCCTGGAGAAGTCGGGGCCGAACTTGTCCGCCAGGATGGCGCGCGCGTCCAGCAGCTCCGGCAGCTCGCCGCACCGGGCCGAGGCGAAAATGAGCCCCGCCGCCGCCTTCTTGAGCTCCTCGCTGCACTCTCTGGATGTCATCAAAGGATCAAATTTTAATCTATCCTTGTTACACGGGGGGAAAACGAAGAAACATTGAATCAATCGAGAAGCCAAGAACACAAACACAAAGATACTTTGTGTATACATACTTGGGCTTTTCTAGCTGCGCAGCCTGCTCAATGAGGATTTTGCAGTAGAGTTCTATGGTCTTGAGCACCTCCAGCATGTTGTCCTCGTCTATGACCTGCTCTGCCTGCGCAAAAACACATGTTACCACACGTCACTACGCTGGCATGGAAGGAAACGGTGTGTTTCTGCGTGGTGGTTGGTCGGGCATGCACATACGCAGAGGAGAGCGCGGTCGAGGTGGCCAATGGAGAGGAGCTTCCCTACATCGCCGTGGGCAAAGGACCGGCGGCCGAGGCGGGGCCGGCGGACGACGTCGAGGCGCTTGACGGCGTGCTTCATCAGGGACTTGAGCTTGGAGGTCTGCGTCGAGCTGTTCTTGCCGAAGAAGCCCATGGCTCGCTGCCGTCCTGCGACGGTGGTGCTGGATTGGTGACGCTGGTGGATGGAGGTGAGGCAATGATGGCTCGTCTCTTTCTTTCCCCTCTCTTTATACTGCTCTCTGGAATCCGGATTGGTACTCTGTGGCGAGGAGGAGAGGAGAGTGAGCTTCACCCGTACTTATCTTGCCCGTTTACATATGATATAGACTGATGCCCAGCTAACACCCTAGTCTCATAAGATTCCCTGCTGCCACCAATAGGTCCAACACTGAAGAAGTGCCGAAGCCCCCTCCCCCAAACCTATAGATCCATCCGCCTCATCCTCCTCTCCTTAGTCGTCCAGTCCTCCTCCACCCGGTTGCCTCCCACTTCCTCCTCCTGGCCGGCTGTCGCCCCCTCCCCCCCCACCAGGCTGCCCCCCGCCCTACCGCCACTCCTCATACCCACCATTGTCCCTCACTCCCTCCTTACCTCTAGATCTAGATCCGCTCTCGTGACCCCATCCCTCATGGCCGACCGTTGCCTCGTCCTCCTCCTAGCCGCCGCTGTCCTCACGGCCTCCTGCTCGGTAGCATCCTCCCGCCCAGCCTCCTCCTCAACGTTAGCCCAAGCCCAACCCCTCCTCCTGCCTGGCCTCGTCCTCAACGCCAGCCTGACCCCCTCCTCCCGCCCAGTCTCCTCCTCAACACCGGCCCGACTCCCTCCTCTCGGTTGTTGCCCCTCCTCATGCGGTCACACCTGGTCGCCTCCACCCGCCCAGCTCAACATCGTCCCATGAGTTATCTCTTGCTTATGATCCAACTTCCTTGACGAAGCTTGAGCATCCTTTAGTTCTTCAGGAATTTGTTAACCATGGTACTTTGTTTGAGTTTTGCCTGGTATTTCATTTCAATATATCCCAATTCTAGATTTACCTTTTGTTTTGGTTTTGGCATTTATAGGTGGTGTCTTGTTTAAGGTCTACATTGTTGGGGATGCAATAAGGGTTGTGAGGAGATTTTCACTGCCTAATGTTGATGAAGGTGATCTATCAAATAATGCCAGAGTATTTCGGTTTCCAAGGGTCTCTTGTGATGTAGCTAACGCAGATGATGCAAATCTTGACCCTCATGTTGCTGGTAAACTTCCATGTCTTGATTTCTCTAGCCTTGCAATAATTAATGTTATGCACTATTTGTTTTAGAGAACAGTATTGTCATCTGATGCTCTTACATACTCCGTCAGAAGTCAAAACATCCTCCAAGACCATTACTCGAGATATTGGCAAGAGAGTTGCGTAGACGATTGGTACCAGTGATTCCTGCACTTGGTTGTTATTCATGAATTAGTGCCACAGTGATTAATATCACAATTTTACCTTATTTATAGGGTCTTAGATTGTTCAACATTTTTGTGATCAGAGAGCAGGGGACAAGAGATCAGTTTTATGTCATAGACATGAACTATTTTCCTGGTATGTGATCTAAATTGTTTTGAGTATCCTTCTAAAAAAACCTTGTTTCGAGTATGTCTATTTTATATTTTTGTTAATTTAAGAAAACTTCTGCTTATAGATTTTAAATAATAGTTCCTGGAAAACTATCTAAATTGTCAAAATCTTGTTTTTGGTAGCTTGTTGTGGCACTTGTGAATGTGAATATGTGATGCATTATTCGCGGGTACATAGGCATGCTCACGGGTGACAGGTACTCGCGGACAACATGCATGGGCGAGGTTTTTTGCCCGTCGTCCTTCGCGGGCATACCCGTGGGGGTAAATCAGGGTCGCGGGCATGGGTATGGATGCGCACTACCCGTGCCCGCTGCCCCCGATTGCCATTCCTACCTACGAAATTACTGCAACTTATTATTGTTCCAAGCACGGTGAGTCACGCACCTAACTTAGCCTGGCCGATATTTTTTAAAACTAAGGATAAGAGTCCCACCAGTAATTTTAAGGAGAAGAGAAAAATACCAAGAGAATACAACAAAGACACCGACACCGACCTCAAGAGCGGGGAATTCAACACCAGGAAGGAGTCCCAAACCTGTAACTCCTACCAAAACACCAACAACACCCACAAGACAAGCACTTTATGTTGTAAGTAATGCAATATAAGCATATATCTAGATTTAATTCTAGCATAATTAAAAGCACATTTTCAGCAGTATATAAATGACAGAAATTGCATATAAACATATCATTTACCATAGCATTTATATAAGAGCATAAACGTAAAGCATAAAACATGATGAATGCTAAAATGGAGCATATTATTCAGTTTCATGGCAAAGGAATCAATTATAACAACCTAAAGCTCAGTTTTAATTGATATTATGCTCTCAGAAACAAAGTTGCTGACTTAAAACTTGGCCTTCTCAATAGCTATTATATTATTTTTGTAGCACATAAAAAGTCATAAGTCCCGACTTGTAAGTCTGAGGCTGCGCTCAGGACCGCTGCGCGTTCGACGGCAGCGGTCGGCGTCAGCGTTTGTGGCACTGTTCATTTTTTGTCTGTTTGCTTTTTTTTGGAATTTTTGTATTTTATTTTTTTTTCTGTATTCCTTTGCATTGTCCATGATAGGTTAGCATGCCGTTTTTATTTTTGTATTTTTTAAAAATTTTAATTATGCCCAATAAACCAACTCAGCTACAGTAAAATAAATCATTTCCAGTGAAATTTCAGCCAGAAACCATTACTGTTCCGAACGCCCTTGATCCCGTTTGTTGGTGCTGCGTTTTTGTCGGGAATGCTTGTTCTCTTCAACTATATCTCATGTCACATGTCATGTCAGTGCTTGTCTTTGGACATGCAAAACCAAAAGCTACGCGTTGTTTGAGAGGGTCTATTCTTTTTAGTTGCGGTTTTTGGGTGAAATTTTTGAATTTTAGCTGTTTGTGACAGATATTACGGAGAGAAAGATACTTACTTACGATTTTGGATGGTACAGGTGTTGGATTTTTAACGTATACTGTAATTAACTTGTAGACTTCATCTTAAAAAAATACTCCGTTTGAAAGTTAGGTACTGTAGCAAAAGCCAAAAGCCGTTTTGAGAAGCTGAAAAGAATAGGCCTTGAAATCAGAAGAGTCGTTCTACTCTTTTCTTCCGTGCGGAAGTGCGATAGGATGAATATGCATGGCATTCATCCGACGCAGCTCCAACCAGCTTAAGAGGGCGCTCATTTAGACTAAAAAAAATAGTAGTTTATAGTTGAGTTTGTATTGTAGCTGGTTTATTTTACATTGTAACTGATGGTGATTTATTTGGCATAATTAAATTTAAAAATCTAAAAAAGAAAAAATATTTTATTCTATCACATATAATACAAATAAGTACAAGGAAAAATCTGGAAAAAAAACTCAAAAAACCAAAAAAAATTAAAAATAGTAAAAAATAAGATAGAAGCTAAAAGTTCATTCTAAAATGAGCTAGGCCTATAAGCCTTAAGTTAAACCATTATTTTGGTACGAGTATATTACAGCTTTATATGTGCCTCTCAGAAAAAGATGGTTGGGCCCTGCCCTTTACAGCTAGAACCGTAGTGAGGAGTGACAAGGCAGCTGTATCCTGTGTAGTACAGTATGAGCATATAAAATCTGAAGTGTTTTTCGCTGGCTGAGGAATTCTGATGGGTGGCAAAGCAAAGCCTCACGACCCATGACTCCAGTAGTCCACCTAGTTTAGTAATTGACGCTGCTCTCGCCTTAGCTTTTCGTAAGCTCGGCTCGATCTTCTACCACGTAAGATTTGGTTGCTGTTGACGCGTTGCGCTGTGGTCACGGAGTGTTCGGCAGCATGGTCGCGAGTGTGAGAAAACTAGTACAACTAGTACCCTAAGGGGTGTTTAGAATAACCATGATTTATATTTTTTTTATAGCTAACTTATTTTTTACTATAGATGAGTTAACTTATTTAGTATAATTAAATTAAAAAATAAAAAATACATATTAACCTATCACGAATAATACAAAGAAATACAGAAAAATATAAAAAAAATAAATAGTGCAAAAAAAAAGAACCAAACGCTAGTGTTCAACATAGATCGCCGAACGCTAGGCACGGCCTAAAACATTATTGGTCTTTGTTCTTCTCCGTCCTCCATTGCTAATAAACGCTTTCAAATCGGACAAGAAAACACTATGGGGGTGATCGGAATAGCGATGGCTTTTAACTTTTCTTTGAAAAACATCGTAGTTGGGCCAAAAACATCAGAATGAGTTGACTTATTGGGCATAATTAAATCTAAAAAATGTAAAAATAAAAGCGGCACACTAATCTAGAGCGGACGATATTAAGGAATACGAGAAAAAAACAAAACACAAAAATACTAAAAAAATGCAAAAAAAAATTTGAATAAGGACAAAATTACTACAGTACCGTCCCTCATTGCTACAGTGAATTGGACGTCCAATGCTGGGAAAAAAGTCAGAATGATCGCTGCCTAAATGTCAAATAAACCGGCCGTGTATCATCAGGCTGCTCCACAAAGAAGCAACACGCGTTCGTATTCAATAAAGTTTTATATATATATATATATATATATATATATATATATATATATATGTATATATATATGTATATATATATGTATATATATATATATGTATATATATATGTATGTATATATATATATGTATATATATATGTATATATATGTATATATATATATATATATATATATATATATATATATATGACTAATTAGTTAGATAAGTTTTTTAATTCAATGTTATTTCGTGTGTTTAGGTGAAGTAAATAAATTAGAACGATTAAACATAACTGTATGGGTATAAAATGTTTTTAATATCTTCATACTACATAAGTTACGAGAATATCTGAATTCGATCAAATTGAGTAGATATTCTATTCGAATTCGTATTCGTTATAATATTTGATTCGTATTTGTATTCGAGAATATTCGAATTTATATTTATTTATAAAATACAAATATAATAATAACATTATTCAATTCGTTGCAAGGGGCAATTTTAAGCCCCCAGAACAAAAGCGTGGCCTTACAGTTATAAGCAGAATTGAAAGGCATGGGTATGATAAGGGAAAAACTTATCACCAAAAATTTGTTGAAGACTGTCGGTTATCGGTATTGTTGGTGAGGTTCGATAAAAATTCAAACCAGACAAAAATTTTTAGATTTATCTATTTTTATTAAATATAAAGGAAACTTGCATTTTTTCCAACTTTTTTTAATCTGAAAAATTCAAATCTCATTTAAAAAATTTCGTCTGAAAAATCCAGTAACCGGTTCTGTTGCTACCATTTGAAAAATTTGCAAACCGATAACGTTTTCCCTGTGTAGGATTAGCAAGGGAGTTTCGCTTTTGATGGCGAGGAGAGACGCTGGCGAGTGTTCTCCAAAGCAAAGCAGGCGGTGACCAATAGCCAGGCGATACCTGCCGCTTGAGTTCGTCGACTGGCAGCACAAAACCAAGAAAAAAAAAAGGCGTAGGCCGTGGGTGTTCCGTATTCTCCTGATTTCTGAAGGTTCTTTATTCCTTGTGTAAAGAAAGCGACGTGCCGAGCCCGCCGGCGCCCTCGTCCGCTACCGTCCCCTGACGCGGACCCCCCGTCGTTCCCTCCCGTCCTGATCCATTCTGCCTGGTGGTGATTAGGACAGAAGTTTCTCCTCCTTATCCCGTCTGCAATAACCATCTGAAGCTCTGGACGTCTGCTCACTACACCCCGATCGAGCATCGATGGATTTTGGCCTGTTTTTGGCCAGGTTTCGACTGCCCTTCAAGGCTGCAATTCCCATTGTGGGTAGACCGCTCGAAAAACAGCCCGAAACAAGTAACCCAATGCTTAATGCTCCACTGTTTTAGGTTTAGCTTCTGACTTCTAGCTCACTATTCCTCAATCTCATATTTTTCAGATTTTTAGGGTTTTTTGCTTTTTTGTATTTCTGTACATTATCTGTAATAAAATAACCTATTTTTATTTTTTAAAATTTAATTACGTTAAAAAAACTATCATATACAATATAAAATAAGCCACTCCTAAGAGCTGATGCAACCACGTTCGCGTGCCTTTCTACAAACTCACTGTGATGTGACTGATGTCTCCCTGATGAACACGTGTTGAAGGCTTCAAAGCACGACCCAATTTTGTGAGTTTGACAGTGGTTTATATTTTTTTATTATAACTAATTTATTTTTTATTATAACTGAATTGATTTATTTGATATAATTAAAATTTAAAAAATTTAAAAAATATATATATTAATCTATTATAGATAATGCAAAGAAATACAATAAAAAAAAGAAAAACACAAAAACCAAAAAAAGAAAAAAAAGTATACGCAGTCGCCAAACACCGAAGCCAACGCGCTTCTGAGCGCTGCCAAAGCTCACGCACATCAATTTCACCTGTATGTGTAGCTCACAGATGGTTGCACTTAGGCTCCATCTTTTTAACCATGGCTTCTAATTTTTAATTTTTTTAATTTTTTTTGGTATTTCTTTGTATTATTGGTGATGTGCTAGTCTGTTTTGTAATTTTTATTTTTTTTAAATTTAATTACATCAAATAAGTCATCAGTTATAATAAAAACTATGTCAGCTTAACCCAGATAAAGGTCATAAATCTAAATGCTGGGTCAAATAATCATGCATCAATAAACACTTTTTGCACCTAACAAATGGGTCTTCTGTTCGTTCGTGATGCCATTCGGCATTTCACTAGGAAGGGGTTGGTGCCAAAAGTGGCGAGCTTTCGCAGCATGCGCTCGCCAATTAGACGTACATACCTACTGGATTTTGACCTGGTGTGGTCGTTGTTGGTGAGCGAATAGGAATTATCCCTCTCCATGGGTTGTAAGGATCCATCGAATAGACCAGGAGTCTCGTGAGATCGTGTGAAGCTGCAAATAACTCTAATCATCAATGGTCCCCGTACGAAGTACCACGAAAATGGTACGATACCAGGAGACCTTCCTTCCAACTCGAGACGCGGAAACATGATACAATGACTCATTTTTTTTTTGGCTATAGTTAATTATTTTTAGCTATATTTAATAAATTTGATAAATAATACGATAGATAGAAATTAAAATCGAGAGGTAACTGAAAGTCAAAAAAATTTCATTAATACATAAAACTACCCTAAAGAGTTGAAAGCCTTGACTTTTAACTTTTTGGCTTGCTTTTGACTCCACGTTCTCCCCTAACCTCGAAAGACGAGGAAACACGCTGCAGTTCGAACAGAATAAGGTGGTGATTGTTTCGGCTTCAGTTTCTAGCTTCAGCTTTTTTTCACTATTCACTACACTATCCACTAACTCAGTTACAGTAAAAAAAGCCAAAAGCTATCGCTAAAACGATCACCACCTAAGTTGTAGCTTTTAGGCCCATGCGTGACGCTATATATATGACGCATGTTCTACTCTAGAAGGAGAGACCACCTTTATGTTAAATAATAGATTGAATTGAGATTGCTTTGTTCTTCTTGATGGCCGATGTCGTCAATGGAGAAAATTAAGAGATCTTGCTAATCGAGATTGTTCAATCTTTCCACTGGGAGTTGGGAGCGTGATAGGGTCATGAAGCCCAGCGCGCATGTTCTTGCGAATCAAAGTGTTCGTTCTTGTATTGGCAACAGAGAATCACTGTGATTCAAGGGAGGATACGTGAATATCTTGATCCTACATAAGAAGATCGGGTGATCCTGTATCACCGTGACCATGCCATCAAGGGAGAGGTTTGCGTCGACGAAGCCATTAAAGGCAAACTTTGTATCTTCGTTCATGGCGGCTATGAGGTGATTGAGAGGCATGACTTGGGTGGGTGGAAATGGATCGATATTTTTCGACTGATTCGAACAATTTTTGAATATGAATTCTATCTCTCAGATATTTGTCAGATAATATCGGATCGGAAATGAATGCAGGTTTTTATATCGGATACAAATATAGATTCGGTAGCTTACTACCCGTCGAATACAAATATGGATCCAAATTATCCAGATATTCAGAGGCCAGATATCCACAACATATATCCTCTATTTCAGTCCAGCCCATTTACATGATACTTTATAAGCCCATTATACATTAACACATACATCAATACATGGAGTTTAGGAAAGAATATTAGCTTATATGAAGAATTCATTAATGTTCTTCATGAATATTTTGATCCAATAAACTATTTATGTTTTACTGTCCATTTTATGTGTGCACTTTAAAGGATTTTTATGTTTCGAGAAATATTTATAACCGTATTCAATTGGTTAGTATTCATTTTGCATTTGTATTCAACATTATTCATATTCGTATCCAGAGTGTCTGTATTCGTATCCATATCTGAGGAAAAAATATAAAAATAAATATAATAGAACTATTATTTGTCTGTATTCAATCCATTTTCACCCCTAGATCAAAGGGCACTTCGCTTCAAGAAAGATTGTAATGCAATGGAGATTTCAGATTTCAGAAGGAGCTTGTTTTTGCTAGTAGTCTATTTGTGCAGTTTTCTACGTCTCACCAGACAAAAGATGGACGGCGTCTGTATGCGTGTCGTCTACAGTTTGCTTGTACATTCCACTAATATATTTCTTCAGTGCTCAGCCACCAACTCTTCAAATGATTCTTGTTCATGGTGGGCGATTTCTTTTCTGTAATGGGTACTGATGTTCTTTGACTAGAGCCCGCTATTTTGTAGTGCAAGTGGCACTGATCCCATGGGTGACTATAGATTTCACGCTCTGGCTGGACACAAAATTATTTGCGGATGCGACATGAAATTGCATTCGTGGGCTTGATGTGGTTTTTGGAAAGGAAGTTTCAGTCACCGATGTTGGTCCAATTATTTTCTCTTGCCCTGGCGGATCAGATCCGTTTATGCAGACATTGGAATGAAGTGGGCCTGTTTATATAGGCTTTTCTGTTTGACTTTTGGTTTTAGTTTACAAATAGGCAAGATTGTAGAGAGACACTCTCATACGATTTTGATCAGTATAAATAAAGTTATTGTAGTATATACTACAATCGACTAGTACACTCTGCTTAAAAATACAATCTGTTAAAAAACTAGATACTACAAAAATATTATTTACCGTAAAAAACAGTCTTTAGAAGCCAACCTGAGTCAACTGAAAAGGCTACCCCAGTCTAAATTTCATCAGGCGGAGCTGAGAGGAAAGCCTAAAAATTCACAAGTAGTCACTTCTGCCATCTGCACGAACCAGACTACAGAATACAGTGGCTAATCTTAGATGGGCCTGAAAATACTTGTCACTGGCGAGGTGGCTCGATAAGTGTTCGTGAAGCCGAAGAAGTCCGGCCCAGGTCACACACAACATGTTTTCGTTTAGTCTTTACCCTTTTTTTTTCCCCTCGCCACGAAAAGAAAACACAAGCGTTCGACCTGACAAGTGACAGGATTCGCTGAAACCTCCAAACTCCGTGCATTGCTCTGACTTTTCCTCTCTGTAGTGCAGCTAAGGTGGTCCTTTTGGAGTCGGTGGATATTTTTTTTATTTGAGTTGAGTGGTCTCCTTACTCCTTAGGCCGCCCCTCCTATGACCCCTAATGCTTCTACCACTCTGCTCGCTGGGGCAAGAAAAAACATCACAACAGCGACCCTCGTGGCCGTGGGCCTTTTTGACCTCCACGTTCACGCTGCCGAACGAGCGACTGCCAGATCTAACACCGCCGTTCGCCTTGCCGCAGATTAAAAGGACGGCTTCTGTTTCAGTACGTCACATGGACCCTGCAGCGAGACGCCAGGCTGGGCTGTCAGCCGGCCCGCCGCCTTTCGGGCCCATATAAGACGTACGGAGCAACTGTGGAATGCGGAAGCGCCCCACCTTTTACAGCCGATACGACGGTCGCCAACCGAACAGGCCCTAGGTCCGGCGGGGGCGACCGCTCGCCGGACGGCACGGCTGCAATCGAGCCCAGTACCTAGCCGCTGCTGCTTCAGCTTGCCAGTGGTGAGGGGTGAGGTGACTCCCAGAGGCAGAAGCATCCCGTGGACAGCATTAATGCCGCCAATGGTTTTCGCCAGTTGTGACTTTGTTGCCAGTGGAAGGCCGATTCAGGATCGGGTTGCCTAGCTAGCTTTGTTGAGTAGTGTCCCTAGCTTAGTTTGTGCCGTGCCTTTTACCACTAGTAGCATGCTATAAAGGTTTAGCACAGCCCGTACAAAAAAAAAGGGTTCATCACACTTAGTTTGTCGACTTATTTGTAGCGCCTCCCTCGGTGAGAGGCGGCAAATCTTTTTGTAGTAACAACAGACAGGTCGATGGCACTGCATGAGTACTGTTTCAAGGGAAAACTTTTTTAAATTGCGACCAGTCAGTTTGGCACTTACAGTGTAGCGGTCCACTTCCTTCTGACATTTTCTTTGGTTGCACCCTACAAATTCAGAAAGGTGTGACGTGGGCACAGAAAGCAGAGGTGGGTTCTTTTGAACTGTGACTTATAACTTTTGGTTTATGACTTTTAAATTCTGACTATTCGTGAGAGAGATTACGAAGAAGGAGACAGTCGTATGCGATTTTGGTCAGTATAGCAAAAGTTGGTAGAGTGCACTACAATCAACTTGTAGACCCCACTTTAAAAAGATGCACCATTTGAAAACGAGTTAATGTAATAAAGAACAAAAGTCAATAAACCTAAGCCGAACTGAACCCAGCCCAGATAACCATGATGGTGAGGCCACGAGGGCCTAGCAGCACGACTCAGGCCACTGTGAAAGCTCAAGGACGAGTGTGAGGCAGATCTAAAATCCACTTAATACCTAGTCTATTGTAAGGTGGATATGCACACACATAACTTTCTACTTATAAGCCTTTGTTTCATATAGATAGTTAATTTGAAGATGTTATATTTGGATCCAACAAATATTTTATACTACTATAACTCATTTTAGATAAGTAATATGAGTTTAATACCATCAACACTTTAATAGGTTATATAGACCACTACACTGTTGGAATCGGGTTTACTCCCCGGACCACAGATCCAAATGGGCTGAACACAACTAAGCCCACGGAGACGAAGCAACCTTATAAGTGATATTAGGGCTTCTCCTTCCAAAAAACTAGTCCAATGGATAAGGGCTCCCTCACACTTATAAGTTGTGTTTTCTCCTCTCCCACAACCAATGTGAAATTATTCCTAACAATCTTCCCCTCACACATTGGTTGAACACATCTGCAATCCTGAGGTCCAAGAAGATGTTAGGCGTCTGGGCTCTGATACCAAATGTTGGAACCGGGTTTACTCCCCGAACCACAGATCCAAATAAGCTGAACACAACTAAATCCACGGAGACGGAGCAACCTTATAAGTGATATTGGGGTTTCTCCTCCTAAAAGACTAGTCCAATGAATAAAGGTTCCCTCTCACTTATAAACTGTATTTTCTTCTCTTCTATAATCAATATGGAATTATTCCTAACATACACTAACGAACCGAGACGGGGTAGTTGGTGCCATCCACGTACGTAGCCTTTTTGTGTCATGTGTGTTGCGTGCCTTTTTGTGTCCACGACACGGAGCTAAAGATGGGCGCGCGGGAGCTGGCAACGGCGAAAAGAAAGCGAGATCGTGTATGGCGCGCGCGCGTGTGGGAACGGGAACTCGAGGCGTCGCCGTCGATGTGCCGACGCGCGCGCTGCAATGATCATCGATCCCGTGTGCGCCTGCCCAAAGGATTATGAACTTCTGGTGTTGAGGAGCTGGAGGAGGAGGGAGGCTTGACTTGGACTTTGGAGGAGCGTCCACTCAAAGTTAGGCCGGTTCCTACTCCCTTAAGAACAGTCACCTAAGAGAATTAAAATACATGTGCTGAGATCAATGGCTATCTTAACTTAATTTTATCACAGGGTAGGAGGACTGTCATTAAGCTACCATACATAACTCGTGGTCTGTTTGGGTGGGTCGTGCAAGAGAACTAAAAAAACACAGTATTTGTCATGCATGGTGCCGCTGTCCACCAAGGGAGCTCCGTATTTTCCTTCGCAGCATACAAATAAGACTACGTACCTACGTTGCTATGTTTGTAGATTTCCTTCCACCCAGTTCCAGGTTCCACAAACAGAACGTGTACCACGCGATCCCGCATTGCACGAGCTAGCAGCACAGATCGGTTGCACTTTGGAAAAGCTGCTGCGTTGTTGACCAACTAGACAGGCAATTTTTGCTCTGTTTTGATGGTTTTACAGCGCGGCCCCGTGTACCACGCGAGCAAAAAAAAAAAAAAAGGTGATTTCCTTCCACTTGGTTTGCAAGGAAGGCAGCCGATTGGAAAGCCAAAAAGGCACCCACTCGACCACAGCCCCCTACCCCCACTTACCCTTATCGGCAGATGACCGAGTGCTGGATCCTCTACAACCACCGTCCAAAGCCCTATTAATCTCTACAACTCACTCGAGTCAACGGCAATGTCAAAGCTCCCTTGTTGCGGCTCTACACAATCTGAGATATTTGTTTACCTGGTATGAACTTCATTTTAGTTGATTTATCACTTACTGAAGTTACATGAATTTTGCAATTTTTATGCTCAGATTTCTCGAAATAAAAGTTGCATAGGACCCAATGGTTTGACTCTTACATTTCTCTCAACGTGGTGTGATTAACCAAACATTTTAACCTTAATGTACTTAATCTATATAATTGTAAACCAAACATTATACTTCTCTGGTTCTAAACACATGCATGCACTATATCGAAGGTGATTCTATGCTATCTCAAATAGTGAATTGCACAAATATTAAAGTATATTTAAAGATGAATTGATACTATTTACCTCTTAATTATGCTTTAAAATTTTTACATATATATAAAAGTGAAAAACATAAAATCACTTCTCTTACTCTATTAGCCCGCAGTGTGCTAAAAAAACTCTCGGCAACAGCGCGACCGGAAAGACCTAGGGACGACCACAGGGTTCCAGGTGTCCACCAAATCCAACGCGGTGGACTTTGGCGGGGGCGGGGGTCTCGCGTGAATGGACCTTACGCCTCACCATACGCGCGAATCACCCGCCTCCACTTGGCGAGCCCAGCGGCCAACGCCACCCCAACACCTGTCCCACCGCCCCCTTCCCCGCTATAAAAGCCGGCGCCGGCCGAGCGCCTCCGGCTGCATAATTGTGTCCGGCGCCGGTTCCCGGGACACGACAGTACGACACAGCGCACAGCCAAACCGTGGTACTTCCTGCCGTGCAGCTCGAGAAAAGTCGGCGCGGGCTTTGCATAAGGGGGCGGAGGATGGGGGCACTGCACGTCGGCGAGTCGAGGGTCAGCTTCCAGCAGGTCGGAAAGAACGGCCAGTCCGGCGGGGGCGGGCATGGTGGTCATGGCGCCGTGGTCGAGGAGATCCACGGGCTCATCAGGGTGTACAAGGATGGGCACGTGGAGCGCCTCCCGGCGATCCCTGACGTCCCGTGCACGTGGGGCACGACGGCCGTGCCGGGCGTCGTCGCGCGCGACGTGGTGATCGACCGTGCCACGGGGGTGTGGGCGCGGCTGTACGCGCCGGCCGCCGCGGGGGGGAGGGTCCCCGTGGTGGTGTACTTCCACGGCGGCGGGTTCTGTGTTGGCTCCGCCTCGTGGAGCTGCTACCACGAGTTCCTCGCCCAGCTCGCCGCGCGGGCGGGCTGCGCCGTGATGTCCGTGGACTACCACCTCGCGCCGGAGAACCGCCTCCCGGCTGCGTTCGACGACGGGCTCGCGGCGGTGCAGTGGCTGCGGCAGCAGGCGAGCTGCACCACCTCCGACGAGCTCTCCTGGTGGCGCAGCCGCTGCAGCTTCGACCGCGCGTTCCTCATGGGCGACAGCGCGGGCGCCGCCATCGCCTTCCACGTCGCCGCGCGGCTCGGTGTGCTCGGCGCGCTGGCTCCCCTCTCCATCAAGGGAGCCATCCTGATCCAGCCCTTCTTCGGCGGGGAAGCCCGCACCGCGTCCGAGAAGACCGTGCCGCAGCCGCCGCGATCAGCGCTGACGCTCTCGACCTCGGACTGCTACTGGCGCATGGCGCTCCCCGCCGGCGCCAGCCGCGATCACCCCTGGTGCAACCCGCTGTCCCGGGGCGCGCCGCGGCTGGTGACCCTGCCGCTTCCCCCCGTCCTCATGTGCATCTCGGAGGCGGACATCCTGCGCGACCGGAACCTGGAGCTCTGCAAGGCCATGCGCATGGCCGGCAAGAGCGTGGAGCAGGCCATGTACGGCGGCGTCGGGCACGCGTTCCAGGTGCTCCACAACTACCACCTGTCCCAGCCGCGGACGCAGGAGATGCTCGCCCACATCAAGGCCTTCGTCAGCACTAGGTAGCTACTGGCTAGCTAGCTTAACACTCACCGTGTTATCTTAATTAATCCATTCTAATCCAACCAGCTAGCTGCCGAGTAGATGTCGTGTAAGCTGTAGTAACTTGTGGTACGTGCTCAAGAAAAAAAAACGTCCAATGCCCAACTTGGATCGTTGTAGCGGTGTAGGAAAGCAAAAGTGTAGCAGAAAAATACTACTATTACTACTACTACGATGTATCATTGCTGTTTATTACTACTTAACAAAGCCGGATACTGTTTTTAACTCGCTTGCCGTCCTCTGGCCACGTCACTGATGGTGTTGCATCAAGGAAACCGGAAAAGGGTCCATGAGCAAATCATTGTCTGCTTGTCCGGTACTCTGCACTTTGCAGGCATCATGCAGCGAACAAAATAGCTCTTCTTTTTTGTTTTCCTCTCCGCTTTGGGAAGGTTCAGGCTAAATGGAGCCCGGCTTTGGCCGGCGATTCTCTAAGCACAATCATCAATTAGAAGCTAGATTAGATCATTAGATTATCCTCTCGTAAGAGCAGAATATAATCTTTGGCCTCTTCCCGATGCTCCTCCCATGATGGAGAGATGCCTTGCGCCCTGAGGCCATCACATGATTCCCAATGCAACAGGGAGCTGCAGGGCGAAAGCAGCGCTACCGCTAAAATAGCATCAGACAAACTGGTCGATCGCTGGATGCATCATTCTCGCTCATTGCGCTCGTGCTCAAGGATACCTCGAGTACATATTCTCTGCAGCTTGTAAATTGGAGCGCACGCAGCGCTACTATCATTGCTTCACCAACCCCATCATGGCAGCAACTGATTGCGTGCAAGCAGGCCAACATCATGTGTATGGTAGACACAGCGACTCTGGGAAGTAGTACGGCCACAACGCATATTTTAACGAAGTAGTTCGTCGCTTCGTCGGTCGTCCTGTTGTTTTAAGTTGCGGGGGATTACTCTTGATTACTGTTGATGGCTATTATCTATATTTTTTAAAACGGTAGTAGACGGTGAAGATATTGATAAGGACCGTGCACATGATTTTGGATTTGAAAATTTGTTTGAAAAATCTAATTCAAGAAACTGCCCTTTCTATTTTGACTTTTGAAGAAGCTATAAGCCTAAAAGAATAGAACCTAAATGAGGTCATAATTTGAGCACTGTTTCACATTTTAATGCCTTATCAGACGCATACTGAATGTTAATATATGTATCATGTAGGGGCATGTATGTGTCATTGGGTATCTTCTTATTAGTTTTCTAAAAGCTATTTTTTTGCATTTTTTATAATAACTAACTTTTAAATAGAGTATCTTTTTAAGATGAATTCTACAAACTAACTGTAGTACATACTATAGTCGATTTTATTTATATCGGTTAAAATCGTATGTAAGTTTTTATTACTTTGTACTATCTCTCTTACGAACAGTCTAAAAGTCACGGTTGAAAACTATAAATCGAAGCAAAAAAAAAAAAAAAGACCAAATGCAAAGTCTATTTATTCGCTTCAAAGTGGATATGTCCGAAACTTCAGACATGGTGGTTGTCTGTTACTGACAAGAGCACTACTCAAACTGAAAGTGTGAAATTTCTCTTGTTTGACAACAAAAAATTGAGTTTCAAAGTGGATATGTCCGAAACTTTAGACATGGTGGTTGTCTGTTACTGACAAGAGCACTACTCAAACTGAAAGTGTGAAATTTCTCTTGTTTGACAACAAAAAATTGATCAATCAGTGGGTTGAAATACGTATCTATTTAACCTTTTTTTTTCCTTCTGAAGTGGCCTTAAAGCTTTCAGAATTTCGGTTAGAATCTGCCGCGAAAGCTGGCCCGGCCCTTCAGCATTGCAACTTTCAGCAGATCAAAATCAGCTTGGTACCGATTTGATCATGATCCGATAAGATAGATATTAAAAATCGACATGTATCCCAGCTGAGAATCTCAATCTATCCCGGCGGATTTCTTGAGAATCCTGGCTTCATCCTCTTTTGCCATCTTCAACACATACAGGGTACAGCCGGTCAGAGAACCGTTTCATCGCCACTTGTTTCTCGCCAAACATCACGATCAGACCACGAGGATAAGCTTTATTCCTGAACAGTGATATTCTCATATCTTTAGCTGATGTTACTGCACAGCCTCGCAATCCGCATGTATTGACCGCAGGCCCGCGTGCGTTCGATTCGAGCACTGTTTTTACCCAATCTGTCAAACCGACCGGGCGGCCATGTCAAACCGAGATGCTGCAATGCAGCCCGTCCATGGTCATAAAAAAAGCAACCATGGTATCTGATAAGTATTGGCCGATCTTATCTTCATTGATACATGCGTGCATGACTTAGCGGAAAGCATATAAAGACTTGCTTTGGTACCTCGAATTGCGCGTGTGTTTGAAGATGCATGTACCTGACACAAGCAACTGATGCTGAATTGCAAAGTGCAGCCTTGAGGCATATCCTTCTCCTTTTTGTGCCAAGTATATAGTCGTTATTGTCCTCCTGATTTTAGCAAACAAAATGATCACACAATGAACACATTAACCCTGCCGACCTGACGTAACATGACTCCACTACCTCAGAATCTGGCGGTAGGATTGAGCACGAATATCTCTGAAACATATACATACTGGAAAGAAACAATCACGTCATGCAGTATGGAAACCCTTCATAAGAAAATGGGTGGTTTAACGAGCACATCAGGCAATTAAAAAGGATGATTACGTTATCATAACCACACGAGGATTAATGGATTAAGAAGAACAACGTGTTGGTTAGAAGAAACAATGATGCTACTCGAAAGACGACGACGACAAGACGGCATGCACGACGAATTCGTTCCAATGGTACAGATGCATTATCACTAGTAAAGCAAGAGGCACGGGCAAAAGCGACCGAGAAGAATCTCTCGTTTGCCGGATGCTAACTTGACAGGGAAGCATTTTGTGACTACTTAGAGATCACCTCATAAGTCATAATGTATGGTAAGTATTTGACTTTGTTATATAAATGTTCTCAAAATTTGAGTTTAGTTTTAGAAGTTTGCAATGCTCAGAGTTACTGTCAGGTTTTAGACGGTGGTCTAGTATGGTGGTCAGACCGGCCTTAACATGCTCATTAGGTTTTGTAGATGGCAGTCTGACTGGCCGGTGGTCAGCAGTCTGACCACCATGAGGTGAGCAGTCAGACAGGTCAATGGGGAGGGGGGGTTATGACCACCATAAGACAAGCAGTCAGATCGGTGCTGGGCAGTTTGACCGACCATGACATGTCTGTAACGCTTTAGGGTCCAAACCGGTTTAGGCCTAACCCTATTATGGATAAGCCACACACACATAATAACCTGTTTACGCTTTCGTCCTCGCTTCGCACAAAACGGTTAACCGGAGATTATTACCAATTGTGCCTATGAGTTTATATGTTGGTGCTTCTCATGCTAAACTAGCAATATGGGACTAATTCACATCCTCATACACACACACACATGGGCCATCATAGACCTAATTTCAAATGGACCGAGGTGTCACATACACCCCTCTCAAAGAACCCGACATCCTCGTCGGTCCAACATACCCACATTAGGGCAAATGACCAGGATCTTCCCCTCTTGGCACACGTTCGTGCGTCCAGTGCTGGTACATATACCATGCCGTGTATCCACTCCGGGCCCACACGTGCCATGCGTCATATGCCACGCCCCTGACCCGTACGCGTCCGTGTAACCACGAGGGTCGGCTCTGATACCATTTGTAACGTTCTAGAGTTTAAATCGGTTTAGGCCTAACCCCATTATGGATAAGCCACGCACATGTAACAATCTGCTTGCGCTTTTGTCCTCGCTTCGCGCAAAACAGTTAACCGGAGGTTATTACTAACGGTGCATATGAGTTTATATGTTGGTGCTTCTCATACTAAACTAGTAATATAGGACTAATCCACATTCTTATGTGCACACACACATAGGCCATCATAGGCCTAATTTCAAATGGGCCGAGGTGTCACAATGTCGATCAGACCAGCTTATCAAAGACATGTTTGGGATATACTCTAGACAAATCGAGGGTGACTAGAGAGGTTCTGAGGAGGCTAGACATGTAGAGTACCCAAGACATGTCTAGAGTGTTGATGAAAATAGATATGAGCATGGTTATGAATTAGGTTGCCAAGAGGGTTGTGCCGATAAGCTATGAGGTGTATGTGTAGGCTATGTGTGACATGGTTAGGTGATATCAATGGTAAGATGGATTGAGACTACTCTCAGAGAGGACCTGATGTCCAGAATGGTCAGAGAAACCGAGTGCCATTATGGTATATGAAGAGGCATGTGGCGCGCTAAATGACTTGGACCCGTTTGCAAGTGAGGATAGCTCGGTGGGATTTGGATGCGTGAAAGACTTAGCGGAAAGTTATTAGGGTATACAGAGTCGAAGGTGAAGCATGGAGTTACTGCAAGGCGAAGGAACCGCAAAGCTTTGTGGAAAGTGGTTTGGGAGCAAAACGGTTTTTTTGCCCTAAACCAAAAGGTTGAGACTTGATCAAACCACGATGCGAGGAGGCATAATAGATGTGGTTTAGATCAAGAATATACTAAAAATGCTAAGTAGATAAAGTGTTGATTCACTAGTGAGTTAATGGTTGTGTGTGCTTTGGGAAGCGTATATGTGTGAGTGTAAAATCTAATATGATGTTAGGTTAATGGGTTAACACATATAAGTGGATAAAACCTAACTAACGGTGTTAGTTAGGGTATTATTGTGAGCCTTTATATATAAGGAAGGAATGTGTTGTCTTAGGGCTAAGTTTTGACAAGCTTACGTCATGCAAAGTAGAGGAGATTAGGATTCTTAGAGAGAACTCTTAAGAGATAAGTTGTGGCTCTTATGCTTGATCTTTTTGTTATCCTTAAGCTTTATGAGTGGTTAGGTAATAGCTATAAATATTCATATCTAAATATTAATAGATATCTAAAATGTATCCAAGTCTTTTTTCTCTTTGCTTAAATGTTGAAATCTGAATTTGGCCTATTTTTTTAGTATTTCCTTCTCCTCTCTTAATTTTGTTGTGATCCATGATGAGTAAGAAGTAGAAGATGAGTTTAGTTGATCAATCTTCGCCTATCTAAATTACTCATATAGCAAGATTTGAGATCAAATTTGATTTTACTTGTCTTGGACTTAAATTTGGGTTTTCGTGGTCAAGATAGTTTCATACCAAATCTGTCTAGATTAGTTTACTACGATATATAGGAGTAGATGTAGATCATCATCTTGATTAGAAACTCCTCAAGCAAGCTTTTAGTGTTTTGGGTGTTTTTGGGACCTAGATTTAATTTTCTTCAAATTAGTGAATATAAGCCCAAGACCTTGTAATTCTTGATTAGTTTAGGTTTTTAATGCTTTGAACAAGTCTTATGCAAATTTTAGGGATATTCGGATGAGATTTGAATAAGTTCATGATATTTGAGTTTTGACCTGAGAGATTTTTAAGTCTGAAAACAACGGACCGATCAAATCGGCTCTAGACCTGCAGTTAGACCGGTGTACCGGTCATACTGGTGTTAGACCAGCGATCAGACCGAACTTAAGCCAATAGTCAGACCGGCCCAGTGATGAGCTGAATCGTTTTTGTTGAAACCTGATCTTTATGAATATCGCATAATCCGCTAGTCTTCGCTAGAGCACCTAGAGGGGAGGGGATCGTGACTTACGGTCGCCGATGAACGCCATGAGCGAAGACCCGTGCCTGCGTGATGCAGGCGTGAGGAAGAGTTGGTGGAGATCGTCCAGAGGGTCGCCGGCGGCGTCCTGTAGCAGCGGCGACGGTCTTCCCGTTGCTCAACAGCGCACAATAGATCGGTTCACCTTTTGGGTTTGTACGAGATTCTTGTCTCTCACGGGAACGAGAGGTCGTAACCCCTTCTTTATATTGCGCTGTTGCAACGGGGGACCGTAACCAAAATATGGAAAGCTCCCCCGATCAGGGCGCTGAATAATCTCTTTCTCGTTTTGACCGTTTGGCCTGAGATCACATTCCTAACATTCTCCCCCTTGATCGTAAGGGTAAACATCATGAGCCCTCTCTCAATAAAAATTCACACCAAAGTAGTGCATCACAACGATCAATTAAGTATCGTTGGACATCAGTACTTATAGTGCTCCATTCTATCTCGATCGGATAACATAATACTTCATGGGAGTTGGTTACTTTATTTGGTCCACTTATTCCAGGATCACAGGCTCTCCAATAAACCCATGCCGGCAACATGATCACGAAAATTATTGGGTGGTAAGCTTTTGTGAGCGGATCCATGAGCATAAATTTAGTTCCAATATGCTCAACCTTAATTGTTTGATCTGGACTCTATCTTTCACAACATGATACTTTATGTCAATGTGCTTGGCAGCCGCACTTGACTTGTTGTTACTCGAATAGAAAACTGCGGGTTCATTATCGCAGTACAAAGTGAGTGGTCTAGAAATGCTGTCTACCACTCTTAATCCCGGGATAAAGTTCTTTAGCCATACAGCCTGCCCGGTAGCCTCATAACATGCCACAAATTCAGCCTGCATTGTCGACGATGCAGTAAGTGTTTGCTTTACACTTTTCCATGATATTGCTGCTCCTGCGAGGGTGAAAATATAACCTGATGTGGACTTCTTAGTGTCTTTACACCCCGCAAAATCAGCATCAGAATAACCGACAATCTCAAGGTTGTCGCATTTTCTATATGTGACCTTTAGTGCCTTGCATATAGCGTAGGACTTTCTTAACGGCTTTCCAGTGGTCCGGTCCTGGATTTGATTGATATCTGCCAAGCATCCCGGTAACAAAAGCTAAATCAGGGCGTGTACATACTTGAGCATACATAATACTTCCGGCAAGAGCGTAAGGTATAGCCTTCATCGATCGATTCATAGTCATTCTTTGGGCATTGAAATTTCCCAAACTTATCGCCCTTAACAATAGGAGCAGGCGAGGCAGAGCATTTATGCATATTGTATCTCTTTAGTACTCTGTCAATGTATGCCTTTTGTGATAAACCTAATGTTCCTTTGGACCTATCTCGGTGAATTTCAATACCAAGAACATAAGATGCTTCACCGAGATCCTTCATATCAAAATTGGACGAGAGGAATCTTTTAGTTTCCCGCAGCATGTCCACACTGCTGCTGGCCAATAATATATCGTCCACATAAAGGATTAAGAAGGTGTAATTACTCCCCCTGAACTTAACATATGTACAATTGTCAACATTATTCTCCTTAAATCCAAAATTTCTTATGACTTCATCGAACTTAAGATATCATTGCCTAGAAGCTTGTTTCAGGCCATATATGGATTTCTTTAACTTACATCCTAAATGTTCCTTGCCTTTCACAACAAAACCTTCCGGTTGTGTCATGTAAACGTTCTCATACAAGTCTCCATTTAGGAATGCAGTCTTAACATCCATTTGGTGCAACTCTAAATCAAAATGTGCTGTGAGCGCCATTATAATTCTAAAAGAATCTTTAGTCGAGACAGGAGAAAAGGTTTCATTATAGTCAATGCCTTCTCTTTGTGTAAACCCTTTTGCTACAAGTCTCGCCTTAAACCTTTCGATATTCCCTTTGGAGTCCCGTTTGGTTTTGTAGACCCATTTGCACCCTCTTTGTTTTGGCTCCATTAGGAATTTCTACTAAGTCCCATACATCATTATCGCTCATAGACTTAATTTCATCTTTCATGGCATCTAACCACTCGATTTAATCCTTACTCTTCATAGCTTCTTTATAAGAGTTAGGATCATCCATCTTCCCAAGATCATCTTCATTTAAGTAAACCTCATAATCACTTGGGATAGCAGATCTCCTCACTCGCTCGATCTCCCGACAGTACAATAGTAGGCTCATTAGGTCTGTTCATTAATTGTCACAGAGGGTGTGAAAGCTCATCATTAGGTACAGCACTAGCATTTTCATAGCCCTCAACAGGAGGAGTGGCCACAGGATTAATTGGAGATGCAACAGAGTTGCAACAACAGGGTCAACTGTGGGCACAACCACTTGGGGTACAACCGCTTGGGGTACAACCATTTGGGGCATAGAAAAATCGATCTGTCGGATTAGCGGTGAAGGGACATAAATCCGCTTCTCCTCAAGATCAATTTTCCTAGGCTCCAAGTCCCCACCGATCCCATCATTTTCCAAGAACACTGCGTGTCTTGTTTCTACAAATTTTGTGGTACGATCTGGGCAGAGAATCGGTACCCTTTAGACTGTCGGGGTAGCCAATAAAATGGCAACTCACGCCTTGGGATCTAATTTCCCAATCTGTGGGTTAAATAATTTAGCTTCAATGCACAACCCCACACATGTAGGTAGTTCAAACTTGGTTTTCTCCTACCCATAATTCATAGGGTGTTTTAGGCATCGATTTCTGGGAACCCGATTGAGTATGTGTGCAGCGGTCTTTAATGCTTCCATCCATAACTTTATCGGCAAGGTGGAGTAGCTCAACATACTTGAACCATGTCCATAAGTGTGCGGTTTCTTCTTTCCGCTACTCCATTTTGTGGGATCACGGGCATTGAGTCTTGGGCGACTATACCATTTTCTTGTAGGAACTCGCAAAGGACCAGAACTGTCCATAAGTTGCGTGTCGTCCATAATACTCTCCCGCGATCCGAACGCACTACTTTAATCTTTAGATTGTGCTGATTTTCAACTTCACCTTAAATATCTTAAATTTATCTAGTGCTTCCGATCTCTCTTTAATGGGATAGATGTAGCCATAACGTGAGTAATCATCGATGAATGTAATGAAAGAATTATAACCATCCACCGATGTCATAGGGAAAGGACCACATATGTCAGTATGGATTAATTCCAAAATCCTCGTGCTTGAGTAGCACCTTTCTTTATTTGCTTTACATACTTGCCTTTGATACAATCAAGACAATAATCATCCGAATCATTAAAATCTAAAGGGTGGAGAATTTCATCTTTAATGAGACGTTCAATTCTCCCCCTCGAAATGTGGCCCAAACGACAGTGCCACAATTTCGACGAAGTCTCATCAATTCGCTTGCGCTTTTTATTCACATCACATACATGCATGGATATAGGAGAATCTTGCAGGGATAACATATAAAGCTTGTCGTGTCGGATGGCACGACCAACATTATTATTATTGAAGTAAACAAGACACTGTCCGTGTCCAAAATTACATGAATATCCATCATTATCTAATAATGAGACAGAAATTAAGTTTCTTCTCATCGAGGGAACATAAAGAACATCATTAAGGTCTACTACAAAACCTTTATTCAAAACTAAAGAAACTGATCCAATGGCTTTAATTTCAGCTTCCATTCCATTAGCCACTCTTAGGCTTCTTTCCCCTCTGAGATTTCTCAACATATGGAATCCCTGCAAGGAATTCGTAACGTGCACAGTGGCACCAGAATCAATCCACCAAGAATTTACAGGAAAATCAGCATAAAATGCTTCATCAACGAAAGTAATTTCATAAGTACCTTTCTTGGCGAGCCATTTTAGCCATCCAGGACAGTTATCTTTGAAATGGTCCTTGGACTGACAAAAATGACACTCATCATTTTTCTTTTGACCATTTGAGCTCCTAGGACCTGAAGCATGTTTAGGCGCTTGAGGACGCTGTGGATGCTGTGGCCTTTTATAAGGGGAGTATGTTTGCTCCTTCTTGCCCTTTCCTTTATAGCCTCCTCTATTTCTAGAGGAGCCAGCTCTGTTTGAGGAGTTGATGTGATTCACAACATCATCACCCCCTTCAGCCTTGAGCCTCTCTTCCTCTTGAGAAACATTGGCGATTAACTCGCTCATTGTCCACTTGTCTTTAATGGTGTTGTAATTCACCTTGAAAGCTTCAAATTGTTTAGGAAGAGACATCATAATATAATGGACAACAAAACCGTCAGAAATTGCCATGTCCATTGTCTTAAGTCTGGCAGCAATATTGATTATGGTCATGATGTGCTCACGGACATTTCCAATACCATTGTACTTTGTGTTCATGAGCACTGCATCAGTGTGGTAGCATAAACCTTAGAGGATCCTTTAAAATGATCCTCGATGGAGGACAAGTAATCCTTCACCCTTTCCTTTTCAGGGATTGCTCCCCTAATAGCCTCACTGATGGAGTTTTTCATGACAGCAAGTGAAACGCGGTTAGACCGCTCCCATTTTTCAACATTAAGTTTGTATTCCTTCATTTTATCATCAAAATTGTCATCTCCTTCATTAGGAGCGACAGGCTCATCGAACCTAAACGCATAGTCTAGGTCCAAGAGTTGGAAAGTCGTCATAAGGGTGAACTTCCATTTCTGGAAGTTGCTGCCATTAAGTGGCTCAATTGCATTAACCTGAGCCGAAATAGAACCAGCTGAAAAAATTTAAAAATTTTACATTAGGAAAATACATAATTGATTTGCATGAAAAATTAATCTTACGTTGGTATGATTAACAACATGCTCATAATAATTTTTCGTATCACCGTTGGGCAGATGACGAAAAATTTAACATAATTTAGGGCATGCTATTACAATTGACGTTGGTCAAAGAGTAATAGCATGACCAAAACAAAACATATCAAGAATAAATATAATCGATAACATGCTATTACAATTAACGTTGGTCCAAAAGTAATAGCATGTAAAAATTTATACCCCTCTAATTGAATTTCTCGTTGGTTCCATTCAATTAGGGGAGGACATCATGCAGCGGAAACTACAGCATAAAATTTCAGCAGCTAAAGGACATTATTCAATAACATATTGCATGAGAGACATCAAAAATTAATTAAGGAACATGTGGCATATCATAATACATGAAACATATGTATACTGAAATAAAACTTAACAGCATAAAAAAAAATATATCATAATTCAATTTCATGTATATATATATTCGAAAAAATATGCATAAGCATACATATATATATATACACTATGTGTATATATATACCTAAAAAATATGCATGACATATATGGGTCTATTTGGAAAAAATCCCACCCAAACATTATCCTCCCACCGGATCAACCTCCACCACACAAAAAAAAAATTACCTCGTGCGCGCTACTGGCCGAGCCCACCGGCCTGCCTGCGGCTGCGCACGCCTGGCCCATGGCCGGCCGATTCCTCTGCGCCCGCGCGCTCCCTTCTTCTTGCTTGCCTCCGCCATTGTCTGCGCTGCTTGGCGCGCGCTGCAATGCGCGCGCCGCGCGGCTCGGTCCCGCCCGCCTTGGCGCCTCCTGCAGCCCGGCCCGCCACGCCGCTTCTTTGCTCGCCGCGCGCGCGCCGCGCCCGGCCGGCGCCTATCGCCCGCGCCTGCGCGCTAGCTGGCCGCCGCTCTCTTGCCGGCCGCTGTGCACTTGGCCGGGCCTCTGGCCGCCTCGCGCGCGCCCTGCGCCGCCGGCCGGCCGCCGCTTTTCCGCGCTGCACGAGCATGCGCTGGCCGGGACCGCTGCCGGACCAGCGCGCGCTGCTGGCGCTCCAGCAGCGTGTCTGCAGCCACCCGGCCGTCGGCCTCCGCGCACCTGGCGGCTCGCTGGCGCAGCTTCGCCGGCCGCCTCGCCGGCCGAGAGCCAGCTGCGGCCCGCCAGCCGCCCGGCCTCTGCGCGCATCTTTGGCGCCCTGCGCTCTAGGCCGCCGGCCGCCGTGGCCGCCGCCCCCCTGCGCCCATGCTCCATGCAGGCCGGCCGAGCCCTTGCGCCCCCTCTCCCCTCTGTCAGATCCCAAAAGGCCAAACAGTCAAAACGAGAAAGAGATTATTCAGCGCCCTGATCGGGGGAGCTTTCCATATTTTGGTTACGGTCCCCCGTTGCAACAGCGCAATATAAAGAAGGGGTTACGACCTCTCGTTCCCGTGAGAGACAAGAATCTCGTACAAACCCAAAAGGTGAACCGATCTATTGTGCGCTGTTGAGCAACGGGAAGACCGTCGCCGCTGCTACAGGACGCCGCCGGCGACCCTCTGGACGATCTCCACCAACTCTTCCTCACGCCTGCATCACGCAGGCACAGGTCTTCGCTCATGGCGTTCATCGGCGACCGTAAGTCACGATCCCCTCCCCTCTAGGTGCTCTAGCGAAGACTAGCGGATTATGCAATATTCATAAAGATCAGGTTTCAACAGTTTTGTCCTTCGGTTTTTCTCTTGGCTATTTGGTTTCCGTTTGATAGTTGTTTTCATTGTGCATATGATCTTCTTATCTCTTTATAGCTATTGAAGCGAAGAAACTTTTGTATTAGAAAGGAGTTGATTTTGTCAAAAATTATTCGCCCTCTGATCTCCACCGTGGGTCCTTCATGCATCAACATGACCGCAACGCTCCTTCCTTTTAGCTTGGAGGGCTCCTGACCAAACCAGATATCTGCCTTTGACCAGGGCATGTCCTCCTCTATTACGAATGGATTGGTTGCATTATGGCGCGCAAATAGCTGCTAGTTAGGGAGCTTCGCTTTTGGAGGTCACTGATTGAGAGAAGAATCCTTATTCCAAAGAATTTGGCATGCCTTGCGTATTCGCTTTCCATCGTTCTTGTTAAAAAAATATAGCAATGCATACTTGTGATGAGGCTTCAAGAAAATCGTATTGCATTATTCGAGAAATGTAGAGCTGCTGATTGTAATCTGGTTGTCAGAAATGTTTTGGAGTCTTCTAGCTTTTCTTGCCATATAAGCCAAGGAAATAAACTCTAGATAATTCATGAGCTTTGCATAGCCGACATGAAGCAAAAATCTGCAGTCAACTTGTATGGATGCATGTCAGCAAAGAGTTAGCAGGTTTCTACTAGAAGTTTGTTTAACTTTAGCTATCCTTGTAGTTAGAAGAATTAACTAGAAGTGTGCAAGACACAAGAAAGATAATGCACAGCTCTGCAGCTAGTTGTGTGTATGTGTCGTGACCGACTAGTATTTGTACTAGCTACTAGCTGTGTTGGACATGTTTTTATCCATGTCGGTTCAAGGAGTATTAGTCGGTTCCTTGCCCTATAAAATGGGCTTGTAACCCCATTGTAATATGTATGTGAGTAGTAGAAACTCCTGATGGATGTATGGGTGTTGTATGAGCTAACAGAGTAATATATGAGAGCCATGTGTGTCTACTACTTCCTTGTCCTCTTGCTTTCCACCATGTGATTTCCAATATATAGCTTCTTCAGAGACTGTACCTTATGCACTGAAATATCAGGTGTTTTTCTTGCACTGCGTCGACATGGACGGAGCAAGCATTTGACTCCCAGTTTTCACTATCCTGCCACGAAAGAAAGCTATTCTGAGTGGCCTTATGGAGTCTCTTTGTGGAGGTGGTGTGAAAAGTTCCAGTAAGTTATGAATGGAAGTAAACCACTTTCAGGCGAGCAACATGTGGACACTCTGATCACACTTCAAAAGCATCAGAAGACTTTAGAGTCCCATTTTCTTCGGTGCGATATATGCTGCATGCACTGTCAAACTTTAGCAAGGAAACCGGTCTCTGAATTGGCACAGCACTACCTCCTTGTGACAACGTAGCATTTCTAGCAGAAAAACATTTGGGAATGAATGGGTCGCGACATAGTGTTAACGTGTCTTCATGAGCACACATAAAATCAATAATCTGCATTTTGGGAAATTTCTGCTTCAAGTCAAAGAAACATTATGGATTTAAGCATTGATAAGGTTCAAAATGAGACTTAAGCTACGATGAACTAGATCACTTGCGAACAAAGCACTCCCTCTGCAGCGCGGTCTGAAGACTGAAGTTCTAGTGTTTTCTGTTCTTTTTGACAGTTGACAATAATCCTTTGCTCCTTCAACGTACTGTGCGTGTAGATAAATGAACCATCTATTTTCATGGGTCATCGTGGAATTTGCAAAAAAAAAAAAAAAAAAGAGAAAGGGATATGTCCGTTTCAACTGGAGTTCTGCGGAACCGTCCAAGTGGTAAAAGGCACTTTTCGTGGTCAGAATGGGAAAAATCTACTTTCCAACATAAAGATAAGTTGAAGTAACAACTGAGGAAGACAAAATTATGTTCGCAGCACAACATCCTGATTCTATTCTGTGGGGAACTGGGGATTGATGAGGTAATACTCCAAGCCTAAATGAAACAGAAGCTATTGGTTAAGGCCAAATGTACTAGTATAGTTTCTTTTACGGTGTTAGCATATCGGCCATGCAAATGCATAAAAGGATCGAAACTATTCTGCACGGTTTGATTAACGATAGATATTAGTTAATGTGCTTATACTTAGAGGAAGTTATATTTACTAAATGCGGTTGTTTTGCAAGGCATGCATCCAACCGGCCCCAGTCTGCAAGGTTTCCAACACATGGCATTTTCATGCTTTGCAGCAGAAGAATTCCATGCTAACATTTGTCAAACCCAGACCGAGTATTGGAGTAAAGTTGGCCCAACATCCATTGGACTTTTGGGCCATGTATTGCCTGGTCTAGGGAATCCATCCAAGTTGGATATTTTCTTTCTGCGTAAAATTCGGGGTCTCTGAAGCAGATCTGAACTGCTGTATTCACTGAACATCCAAATGTGACCAGAATTATGTCTTTCCTTAGCTTAACTACATCTACTTATTATAACGCTGCAGCATAATTTGATCGCTTGAAAACTAGCATATGTTTTTCCCAAGAGCTCGTTGTCGACGTTGTCCACCCCAGAGCCATGGCCGCCACCTCCTTTCTCTCTATATCTTTCCATGTGGGCCCCTCCTATACTCTCTTGTCTCTATGATAGCCAGGCCCCACACATCAGCCACACCACAAAAACCTCGATCCAATCCTCTCTCCCTTACATGTTGATTAAGGGGGGTGCCCAATCTTTATGACGTAGAGTCTCTTTTGAAGAGTAAATATGTAGCTAACCTGAAATCCCGTGAATTATAATGAATGGAAACACACGATTATTTGTCTCGATTATAGACTCCTATATACCAGAATTCAACTAGCAACACGCTCTAGATCTCCATCTTCTCACTACACTAAGATAGACAACGTTGTTGGTTCATAAGGAACAACAAAAAAACTGATAACCGGTAATTTGGTGAAACATTAACTAGTCGGCCTCCCAACTCTTATGGTAGTGCACAACATAAACCAAAGAGTAAGAAATTGCTTTGAGGATTATAGAGGACGGTGGTCAAGGCTTTATACTCTTGTGCTAGCTTGGCCAGACTCATAAGAGGAAAACAATTCGAATCCGATTCTAATTCTATCTTCTTAATTTAGATAACTCTTACCTAATTTAAACCGACAGCAATAAGAAGTGATTGTCTTGGTCTATGTGCCCATGAGGTGGGCCCCATGTGGTGGCTGGCCCATGAGGGTGGCACAAACTCCCTTGATAATAGCCCAACTTCTCTTACGACTCAAGTATTCGTTTTCAGCTCGTTTGAAACTTCGGCATTGCCATCACCTCAAAACTGAACTAACATAAATACTAAAATTCAAAAAAAAAATCCTTAATGTCTTATTATAGATACAAATGGACCAAAAACTCAAACGAACTTAGAATTGAAGACTGGACACAATCGAGCTTCGAAGCATAGTCTTTTCCAATTTTTAATTCAGAGCTTGAAAACTTGATTCCAACATCTTGATGGCTTTTTCCACTAATATAAGTGAAGTATCATCGTCTCCTCTTTTTGAACCTTCTCTTGGTGCGTCGGCCTCCCTCGTCTTCTGCTTGGTAACACTAAGTTCTTACTCACCGAATAACCTGAGAATAAAGTAAAAGCATTAGGTAGCAAGCTGTCCTTAGCAGTGAAATTAAAGGAACTTAGGATCAGATTCATCTATTTAATGAGTTCTCTTGCTCTAGCTCGAGTAATTGGTCTCTTGTACAATTATTGTAAAGCCTCAGCCGCAGGACCATCATTAGTCTTGTCATTGCTATTGTTGCTTGAATATGATGATGAAGGTGATGATGATGTAGATGAAGTCTGCTTGCTAGTGATGTCCTTGTCACATGTAGGTCCCACTTATAAGCCTCACTGTTCTGTAAACTTAGTTCTTCGTGGACCGTAGCCTTCCTATGGATTTGGTCCACCGTGGACTAGTGGATCAATGACGGTTGCGCCTGTAGGGTTGCAAAAACAAGGGGATGGTGTAGCTATTTATGCGCGGAGGCCGAGGCGGTCACATCATGCATGGCACAGACGTCGAGGTCGGGTTGGAGGCAGACGGCGACAGCGAGAGCCCATGGTGGACTCGAAGAACAATGCTCAGCAACACAGATGGTCGACACGTGTTCTGGTAAGGATCGGACGGTGATGGCAAAAAACACTGATAAATAGTGCTTGATAGCTTGGATGTTTGACAATGTCACTAGAAAATCTGACGGCTGGGGTTGGATGGGCTGGTTGAACAGTAAAGGGCTCGACCCATTACCGTGCATAGGATTTTGGGGTTTTTATATTTTTATGAATTCAGATAAAATCAAAGAGCTCTAGAAAATAGCAAATAAATCCAGAAAAAATACAAAAAAAATCTCTGCATCACAAGGAACCCAAATAAATTAGTTTTAGCAAATATTAATATTGATATTAGTCATATTGAATCCTTTTAATTATTAAAAATTTAATTTAAGTTGTATTAAATCTAGAAAAATCCAAATGATGAAATTTATTTTGAAAGCTTCAAATGAACTCTGAAAATCAGGATGTTACACTGAAGGAAAAGGAAAACAAATACTAAAGAATAGAGACGTTGCTTAGTAAGGCAAGTTGTGCTACCTTGATCATGCTTGTCGGATCCTGGAGGAACAACTCTTGGATCCTTTGTGTAAATCGTATTAGTCCAGAAGTAGCTAGTACACACAGTAGATAACAAAAATAGATGTCAACCACAATGATATTTATTCATTAACTAAATATGGGTATGATTGCCAAAGTTTACATCTACGACCCATAGGTCAAATTTAAATTTAAACAGCGGAAAAAAAACACTAAATTAGAATAATCTCACTGACCCTACCCACAGGCAAATGATATTAAGACGCGGTTTACTCATCTTGGTATTTACCGTAGTTAAAGTCATCCTCCTCTAAGATGTGAAAGCAATGGTGAGTACCAACTTGTACTCTGGAAGTCACACGAAAAAATATAATATAATGTTAAAGGCAACAAAGAAGGTATACAGGGTTAGTTTGAGTATAAAACAATAATTGATGAAATACAGTACATAGATTAAAATTGCTGAATTTAATACCATAAGTAAAGACAGTATTTATAACTAAAATTAATATTATTAGTGCAGGTCTATCCTCTACGCTAACCTAATCATGGGCATCCATCTGAACCATACTTTCCAAAAGATCTCATATGGATTCCATCCATCCATATGTTTTTTAATCTCCTATGGATTCCATTCATCCATAAACCTTTTCAGAAAAATATTTTTGGAAACCAAAGTCTAATCCATAAAAAACTTTACTCAGCTTATTCATGACCGTGGGTATGGCTATTTAGGATAGTTTATACACTCTGAAGTCAAGAATACATTTAAAAATCTTATCATTTTATGTGAAAAAGTTATCCTAAAATAAAATTATGTTTAAGCAGGTTTAAACATTTGATACAAAATTCTCTAATTTATACTAGTGTATTAATCAGAGTTTTATTTTAGGGTGACAAAGTACTCAGGAATCTAAATCAAATGTGGTAATAACAAATAGGCATTAAAATTAAAACTGGAATTGAAATACATTGAATAAAAAATACATGTAGAATAATTTAAAATAAAATAATTTTATTTCACAATCTGGGATCAACATGATCAAGAAGTATGACTTGCCTTACTCCGCGAATTGATGTGAATCATCGTTGAAGAATTCGATACAATATCTTTTGAACTATCATATGGGCTAGTTCGAATCCGGCCAGTTTTAGCCCATTTTAGACATGGCCTTATATGAAAGATTTTATTTTAATTTTTAAGATGGTATGGAAGAATTCGACATATACTGTTGCAATATTATAATTTCTTAGTTTTGTTACTTTACATTGCAGACCTAAGAGAATAGGTTACCGGTAGGCCTGTGTTTTTTAGGTTGCGGCTTATAGTTATAGTTTATGTTCTTTGATTCTAGTACAAGTGCTCGTGGAAAGCCAATAAGCCGTTTCTAAAATATTATCCTGATAAGTTGTTTTGAAAACAACAGAGAAGTTATTCTATTTATTTATTTAAAAAATATAAATTATAAGCTAAAATAAATTAAAAAGAAGATCGACTATGTTCATTTTGGCTTAAAGCCAGGTTCTACTTCTGACTTCTTTTTTTATTATTTAGTAATTTTGTTTTTTTATGTTTTTTATATTTTTCTAGCTTTTTTGTATTTTGTTTTTTCTCATATTCCTTTGCATTGTCTGTAAGGGGCTAACATATTTTTTTTCTATTTTTTAAAATTTAATTATACTAAATAAGTCAATTTAGATACAGTAAAAAATAAATCAATTATAGAAAAAAATAATAAGTTAACGTCAAACTGAACGCTACCGGTAATAAGTCCATGAGTCAATAAACCGACTGAACACCTTTATTTTATTGAGGCTCTGGGTCTGGTGATGTCGTCACAGCGACATGATTGATGACGTTCACAGCAGCCAGGAGTACGATTGGTGAGATCACCATGTATATGTAGGACTGAACGTATGTTTGTAGCCAGTGGCGGGCTTGAGCCGGGAGTGGCAATCTATTGGACCAAGCAATGAACATGCTTAAAATGATACCATTTCCTCTTACGAAATCTGTAAATGCTGAGGTGGCCATGGCCCACATTGGCCCGCAGCCCTGCACTATCCTCCGTCTGTAGCCGTGTTGTTCGTTCGAAGAGAACCAAAGATGTATCAACTCTAGCCGAAGGACAATATGACTGGGTTCGGCGGGACTTCATTTTTATTTTTTATTTTTTACTGTAGTAACTTATTTTTAATGATATATTTTATTAATATGAGGTCTATAAATTAATTATAGTTAATACTGTACCGAATATAACTATACTATTTAAATTTACATACAACTGTTTTTTTCTCTGTACTGTCTCTTGTGAGCAAGTAGAATTCAAAAATCATATGTTTTAAACCAAAAGCTATAAACCAACTCTGGCCCCGCTCATTTCGGCTTTTTTGGCTTCAGCTTCTAGCTTCTGCTTTTTTTTCACTATTCACTACACTATCCACTAACTTAGCTACAGTGTTTTTTCAGCCAAAAGCCAAAAGCCATCGCTATTCCGATCACCCCCTCTATCTCCTTGTCGTACTTGCATTTCCATGGCCCAGCGGCATCTATTCCCAGTTTCCCACTCTAAAAGTGAACGGAGGATTGAATTCCAGCTCGGTACCATGCCCTCCGATCCGTAGCCTGCCTCGCTACCCCACCGTTTGGTGAGCACCATATATCCACTGTTCGTCACGTTCCGCCGTCTGTTGCAATCTCCTTTTCCTTCCAGCTGCGCCTACGCCGATCGAGCTCCCCATGA
Organism: Melocanna baccifera; assembly: GCA_036346265.1. Classification (NCBI taxonomy): domain Eukaryota; kingdom Viridiplantae; phylum Streptophyta; class Magnoliopsida; order Poales; family Poaceae; genus Melocanna; species Melocanna baccifera. The sequence goes on from CM070682.1 coordinate 8,045,462, forward strand.
GCCCTGAGACCGCCACGCTCCGACCCGGCGGACATTTTTTCCGCTGCATGTGGCCACATGGTGGGGGCGCGCCCCGGCACGGCGAGGCAAGCGACGACACGAGCCGCCGCGCAGATCCTCCAATCCGCACCGGCACGTAGGACGGTAGGAGTCTCCTCTTGCCCTACTCCTATCATCATCTTTGTCTTCTCTTCGGCGCTTTCCTCGTCTCGCGCAAGTCGCAACGCAAGGATTGTCCGGGACTGCACGGTTCTCTCTCCAGATCCACGATTTTTTTTTGGCGTTGCGCGCGGGCCAGCAACATGGATAAGGCAGTTGCCATTACGTACGCAGCTGTCGAATCAGTAGGGAAGTTCTCCAATCGGCCTGCCAACCATCGAAGAAGGAGCGTCCCTATCATTCTATCAACATACTAGTACTACATTGTCATTGTTCACGCACCTCATCAGGACTTCAGGATCAACTTGTATAGCAATGTTTATGAAAAATTACAAAATGTACTTACCCTACAAGTAGGGTTTGGCATTTGTGCCAGAACATTGCGAAAACGAAGAAAATGAGCAAGACAAAAGACAACAAAAATATTATTAGGAGATCATAGTGTGTCTGAATGCAGCCTTATGACTGTCAGAAATAGTTTCATGAATCGGTTCAAGTGAGTCTAACCGTTTAGACTGCATTCTTCCATACCTATTCAGACACTCCGATCCATCAGCCAAGCTTGCTAAGGGGGAATTTATGGATGTCTAAATAAATTGCTATTCACGTATACAAGGCATTACAGGCAATGAAAATAGCTACTTGCGTTCAAAATGCTAAGGAGTGACATTTCTGAAACTCTGCGATCTTGCTTTAGATTTGTCCTTATATCCAGACCTGACACTGATATAGAACTATGGCTCCTTGCATTTATTTTCTTTCGTTGGGCTGTACCCTGTCCCTGCGATCAGCGGCTTCTCATGTGTCAATGGGAAAGAGGAGATGCACTAGCTGGATTCACGTCCTGTAACGAGATACTCCGTTGTTGAACATTGTGAACTGCAACGTTGTGGCCTTGGAAGACATCACTCATCAGGTGCTATGCAAAGCTGGCAAATCTGACAATAGAACTGTACTGAAATAAGGATGCATGGGTAACAAGGCAGTCGTTCTACCAATATTCTTGTAAAAAAAGATGTTATCTTGCCAAGTAGTAGTGGCGTGTGGCACCTATGTTGACATGTCGTGTGATTAAGACCACAGTTCGAATCTACATGTCAGATGAGTTTACTGCATTTTTTTCAGGATTTTATCTCGTGACATCTCAGTTTCACAACCATGTTAACCAACTACACGTCTTCTTCGAAAGGAAGAAGAAGTTCTCCAATACAGTAACGCAGTCACAGATACTCCAGATTTCAATCCATCCTACATTCCTACTACAAGGTCCGCATCACTTCTCCCGGGTCTATCTGTTCAAGAAAACAGGGTTACACGGAGAAACTGAGCAAGCCAATTACCGGGCGCTGGTCAAAGCATGAAAAGATGGTGATAACTGCGTCGTTATGCCGAACATAAAAACCTTGACCGCAAAACCAAAACGTCATAAAGAACAAGTTAAATACAGGATCGAACTACCAAATCAAAATCAAATCAGAACCAACCTGGCCAAAATAATGACTACCATCCCGTCTCCTCGCTGAACCAAACTCTGAAAGTCAAAGAGGTCTTCACCTAAAAACAAGGGGAAAATGGTTAATCCCGCTGCATATATACAGGCTTTCTGCTCACGAGCTAAACACTCACATACAGCCAGTGCTTAGCGAGGATCCCTTGGTAAGAACCTGTACATTGTCACAAATCACGAGCCTCCCTTGGTAACCATGAAGCCTACATTACGTCGCAACTGTATCTACCACCTCGTTCTTCTCCTGCTCCTCGCCTGCGCCGGCATTGCACCGGCGAGCGGCGCTGGAGGGAGGTGGGACCTCCTGCAGCGCAGCATTGGCGTTTCGGCGATGCACATGCAGCTCCTGCACAACGACCGCGTGATCATCTTCGACCGCACCGACTTCGGCCAGTCCAACCTCTCCCTCCCTGACGGCCGCTGCCGCCGCAACCCCCGGGACCGCGTGCTCACCGTGGACTGCACAGCGCACTCGGCGGAGTACGACGTCGCGTCCAACACGTTCCGCCCGCTCTTCGTCTTCACCGACACCTGGTGCTCGTCGGGCACCGTCGCGCCCGACGGCACCCTCGTCCAGACCGGCGGGTGGAACGACGGGTACCGCAACGTGCGCACCATGCCGGCGTGCGATGGCAACGACGACGATAGCTGCGACTGGAACGAGACGCAGGACGCGCTCGCCGCGAACCGGTGGTACGCCACCAACCAGATCCTCCCCGACGGCCGGGCCTTCATCGTGGGGGGCCGGAGGCAGTTCAACTACGAGTTCTACCCAAAGACAGACCCTTCCGATACCTCAGTCATCACATTGCCATTTTTGGTTCAAACTAAGGATCCCGAGGAGAACAATTTGTATCCCTTCGTCCATCTTAACATCGATGGCAACCTTTTCATCTTCGCCAAGAACCGCGCCATTCTCCTCGACCACAAGAAGAACAAGATCGTCCGGACATACCCTGAGCTTGCCGGCGGCGACCCGAGGAACTACCCCAGCTCGGGCTCGTCGGTGCTGCTGCCCCTGAAGCCATCCCCCACCGAGGCCGAGGTGTTGGTTTGCGGCGGCGCGCCCGCCGGCTCCTACAACTCCACGAAGGACAAGATCTTTCTTCCGGCGCTAGTGACTTGCGGGCGGATCAAGATCACCGACTCGGCGCCGTCGTGGGTCATCGAGACAATGCCGTCGCCGCGGGTAATGGGGGACATGATCTTGTTGCCAAACGGCGCGGAGGTGGTGATTGTTAACGGCGCCATGGACGGCACCGCCGGGTGGGAGTCCGCCAATACCCCGGCTTACGCACCAATCATTTACCGGCCCGACCATTCGCCAGGGGACCGGTTCGAGGAGCAGAGCTCGACTGACATCGCGCGGCTGTACCACTCGTCGGCGGTTCTCCTCCGCGACGGCCGCCTGCTCGTCGGCGGGAGCAACCCGCACGTCTACTACAACTTCAGCAACGTGCAGTACCCCACCGAGCTCAGCCTCGAGGCCTTCTCGCCGGAGTACCTCGACCCTTCCAACGACATGCTCCGTCCGAAGATCGTCGACCCGTCGCCCACCGACACACCGGTAAGCGTGACCTACGGGGCGGCGCTGACGCTGCAGTTCGCGGTTCCGTCATCGAAGAGAGGGCGCGCCGGCATTGGCCTCGTGTCAGTCACAATGGTCGCGCCGTCGTTCACGACGCACTCGTTCGCGATGAATCAGAGGCTGCTGTTCCTCGACGTGGCGAAGACAGCGGCGTTGCCGCGTGCCGGCGCCTACGAGGCGTCGGTGGTGATGCCGGCGACGGCGGTCTTGGCGCCACCGGGCTACTACATGGTGTTCGTGGTAAATGGACACATTCCGAGCGAGGGGATCTGGGTCCACATACAGTGACAGGGGCGTACAGCATGACTGTTCTATTTTTTTTTTTTTTGTCGCCACACAGGTGATACAGTGATTGTTACACTACGGTTCTTCGTGACATCAGATAGGAAAGAAAGGTTCACGTGAACCGGGAACACGTGATGTTCCTTAGCCGCATCTGCTCGTGGCTGTCTTACGTGCCTACCAGTCTTTGTGCTACAGCGAAAGCTTCGGTTTTTTCTTGCCATACGTGCATTTCGTACTGATAGATCTTATAATAGACGAACAAGTAGGAGAGCGGAGTAGTACAAGTGTAGCATAGCTGCTCAGGCGATCCACTCGGTTGCATTGCTTTTCTTGGAAAAACCTGTCAATTCGAGCTGTGAATGCCATTCGCGTGCGCGCGCCGGTGGGCTCGTGTGCCTGCGGATGACGCGAATGGTAGGGGAGGGCGGCCGTCACGGAGGCTGGCGAATCGCCGCGGAAATACGCAGGTCCTAGTAGCAAGTATGTACCCATTGTGGTCTGCGGCAACGTCGGTTGGGTGTCGAGGGGAAAAAGACTTTTGCGTGTATCGATAGTGTAGACTTGCCCATCCAATATCAGACTTCTTTAAAATTTCCACACTCAGTTCCGTGCATTCCAACGAGAATCAAGTCTACTTTTCTTCAATTCCTTGGCCTACGTTGATGCGTCCAGAGTAGTAGGCCTTGCTACACTGTCGTTCTTTTTGTCTCTGGTTCTGTAACTGTTGGATGGTTATTTCATTTGGAATCAGCCATAAATGAGGTGCAATTGCAATGAATATGTGTCCCTGGCTGTTTCTCAATTATGCGTGCGATGTTCTTTGAAGACGCTATATGGTCCTGATACCACTCTCTAAAAAATGGCAGCAACAAATTGGCCCAAGGCCCAAACTGTCATGTGCAAACAACAATTGAAGGACGATTCTGATCCTGGCAAAAAAACCAGCTAGCTAGTTGTATTTGTTAAGGTATCTGTCTGTCCACCTCTCGCGTAGCGTATAAGGTCACGGAGCCGCCGTCGCCGCCAGTAACCCTGACCGGCTGCAACTCTGTCAGTTCGTGGTTGGCTTCTCTTTTCTCTTCTTTGATGTTCTCACCAGAAGTCAAGTGGGTGAGCAACCTATTGATTTTCAGAAGTAATTTTAATGCTTTCTTAATTTTTTCCTGTTTTTGTTACTAGTTCAATTTGCTAGTTTTGTCTTCTTCGACGAATTCTTGACTGGATTTTACCATACCAACTCACCTTGACGACGATGGTGATGTCTACGCTGGAGATCGATACTGGGCCGAGTTAGGTGCAAATAAATCACCTCTGATTTTCTTCCAACGAACAACATAGCTAGCAAGGCCTATGTCCTACACATCAATATAGATTTTTTTATAATCTACTTTCTGCTTACCATGATCGTCAGTAATTATGACACTATTGCAAGATTCAGAGTTTATCGTGAGAAAAATAAAGAAGTTCAGCATGTTTATAGACTCAAGGATTTAATGGTAGACGCTGTTCATCTCGAAACTTCTCAAGTACTTTTATCATTGAGTTATTAATATAAATAAGAGGGTTTTCTAAGCAAAATAATACATGAACTGGATTGAATTGATGCTTTGTATGGTGGTTGAAGTAGGTGTCAAGACTGAGGACAGCTGCAACCAAAGTGTTGTTGGATCTCCTGCAGTGATCTACATCTACCATTCTTTATATGCACAGTTGCAGTAGTCAGTTGACCACTTGCATTTTCTTGCTTATGCTTCCTGCCTTCCTGGTGCTGTATGTGTCGGCATTCTTTTTGTGTGCTTTGAAGTAGACGTACCAACTACCGGCCCGGTAAGGAATGAAGTTATTAGGTGCTTATATTCAGTGGTATGAAGGCTGATAGGGACATTACGTGAAGCCCTTTGGATCACGTGAAGCCATTGGGAATTAGGGACAGTGTGTGTGGTGTGGAAGTGTAGCCATGTTCACCAGCTACGAATGGCTTGAGTGCAACACGGCAAGTCTGCAACTTGCCAAAGACCGCGAGAGTCGGGAGAATGTTTGCCCGTGACGGTATGCAATATTGGACTCCACGCCATGGCCCAAGCCGGTCAGAAGCGAGCGTTGCAGTGGCACACAGATCGTGAAAAAAAAATCAAGACACAAAGAAATCGTGAACATAAAATACACGTTGGGCAGAATTGGTGTCCAGACCCAATACAATTGAAATGACCCCAAAATTTCAAAACTAGTTTGAATTTTGATTTCAACTGAAACTTTAGCCAATTCAATATCTATTTCAATCCTTGGCAGCCCCTCTCACCGATCCTACTGCTTCCTTTCGCCACCCATTCACAACCGAGCTAAACGGCACTATTCACCATCTGGCAAAACGGTGCTGTCCCGATTTTTACCACCACGCCTTCCCGGTTCTTCCACGTTGCTGCCATGCCGCTGCAGCTAGGTTAGAGCCTGTCCACCTTGCTCTTCCTGCCTCTAACACCCCCTTAATTTCCTATGACCGTGCGTCGGATTAACCAAGACGTAATTGGGCGCCGTCGCCAGGAAGCACCGCAAATCACCTCGCTCGCCTTGCTAGCTGCTACCAAGCCAGGGTACGGCCTCCTCAACACCTAACGTCCTTATTTATGGTCGCAATCCCCCCACTTGAGCAAACCAGCATGGCTATTTCACCACTGCCGTCTCATTGCCCTCTCTGCTCTCTCAGATCACTCACAGTCGACCAAACACACCCTGTAACCTTTTGACCGTTGCAATGTCAAGCCAGAGGAAGCACAAATATCACCCCAGCTAGCCGCACTACGGCCTCCCGAGCCTTTCCGACCCCTGCCACGCTCCGCCGCCACCATGACCCAAGCCCTGTGCCAAACCGCCTTTCTCATGCTATTTAAACCCCAAACCCCTTCCATGAGACACACCGGTGCCCAATAAACCCCGCCACACTCCCAGTTGCCCCAATGACCCCCACACCGTCGGTGATCACTGAAAAACCTCAAAGTAAGCCGATTTCCAATTCCTGTTATCTAGTTGATTACTTTTCAATTGCTTTCACTCGTAGCACCCTTATGCTTCCAGGAACACCACCAAATCATTGCTATAGCTTCTCGAGTCCCTTCTTCTCTATCATAATACTGAGTATATACCTCCTATATATTGCTGTAAAACCTAAATGTGTTAGTATTTCTTTTATGAACTTATTCCAAGCTAAATTCTATTCAAAGTTAACAAACATAACCTAAATTAACCTAACAATGATTCTTCTTTCTCTAATTTAAATCATTTCAGATAGAACAAAGTTTATCATATTGATTCAATGCTCAAGGGTAAAGGAATTTCAGAATCAAACTCTTCATATGAGTACATGATCAATAAATCATTCGTAACACACATTCCACGTTTGATGCAATTTCAACCTAATTTCTGCAGAAGATATTACTTTTGTATGGCATAAGAAAGTATTACCTTCTTCGTATTCATGTAAAATGTCTTTCCTGACGTTCTTTAATATCAGGTGCTTTTTCAATCAGAACAATTGAAAATGGAGATGTAAACAAAGATATGTAGACAGCATCGTGCATAAATGATGCAAAGTTGACGCAAGTGTTTGTCTTGAACTTTATTCATCTAATTCTTTTAGGGGTTTGGTTTGGACTGTACATCTTTTTTTAAAAGTTTTTTTGTTAAGTTTTGTGGGAACAAGGTATTAATACGTGAAGATTTGAATGCCATAACTGCAAAAAAAAATTAGTCGAGTCTACATATCAGAAATAGGGATCCGGCCTCATGATTTATATGCGATTCATGATGAAAGACGCTTAGAGGATAATAAACAATTTTTCGTATTATCTAATTACAAAGATTCAACAGTTCATATTAGGCCTAGGTTAAGGGCTGGATGGTACGTAAAAATAAACTCGAAATGTTCTTCAATTCAGTACTTTATTACATTTTGATACAACATTATATTTGCAAGGGTGAATTTGAACTTCAAATATTTGATGAAAAGAGCAGCAGCCATAAGGATAATCTTTTTCATATAGTCAATTTATCTTATCTATCAATAAACAGTCAAACTAAAGAAAACTCGGTTACCTTCTTATCACCCTTCTCGCAGTATATTATTCACGAAATATTATTTTTCATTTGTGGAACACATCGTGAAGGGTTGAGTTTCAATAAAGTTTTTGAAAGCATCGATATCCTGTTTTGTATTAGGAATGAGAGGGTTGTATTTAGTCCAAACATTCGAGAGGTTAACTTTAATGAAGACACATGCAGCAATGATTATGTAAAAGTTATGGAGATTTTTCAAAGGACTTTCTATGATACTGCACTTAAAAGATTTCTCCGATATTTTTAGCAGTTTCTTAATTATTCGTTTGAGTGCTCCGCTGGAGTTAATTCAAGGAGTGAGCCTCTTATCACATTCTTGACCAATCATCCTGCCTTAACATCTTATATGGATAGAATAAAGCAATGCCTCTTATTGGAGAGTATAATTTATGTATTTGACAACTTATCTTATACAGAATTTACAAAAACTATTGGAGAATTTCTTTAGTATAGGCATCCCACCATAAGACAACTTGTCAAGTATATAGATCATATGCTCCATATAAGATGCCTCAAGTAGTACAGAATTTCTTAAATAGTTTTTTCAAAATCTATATAAAACAAGTTGTCAAGTACATATATCATATTCTCCAATAAGAGGTATTGGTTTATTCTATCCATATAAGATATTAAGACAGAATAATTAGTCAAGAATGTGATGAAAGACTCACTATTTGAATTAACTCCAGGAGGGCACTCAAATAGATAATCAAGGAACTGCTGAAAATATCGGAAAAATCTTTTATGTGCAGTATCATAGAAAGACCTCTGAAAAATCTCCATAACTTTTACATAAATATTGCTGCATGTGTCTTCATTAAAGTTAACCTCTCAAATGTTTGGACCAAATACAACCCTCTAATTCCCAACACAAAACAGGATATCGATTTTTTCAAAAGCTCTATTGAAACTCAGCACCTCACGATGTTATCCACATATGAAAACTAATATTTTGTAAATAATATATTACGAGAAGAGTGATAAGAAGGTAACTGAGTTTTCTTTAGTTCGACTGTTTATTGATAGATAAGATAAATTGAATACATGAAAAAGATCAGCTTTATGAATACTGGTCTTTACATCAAATGTTTAAAGCTCAAATTCAACCTTCCTGCAAATAAAACGCTATATCAAAATCTAATAAAATACTAAATTGAAGAACATTTGGAGTTTATTTGTACGTACCATCCAGCCCTTAACCTAGGCTTAATATGAACTATTGAATCTTTGTAAATTAGATAATATGAAAGATGTTATCATCTTTTAAGCGTTATTCACCATAAATCGCATATAAATCATGAGGCCGAATTACTATCTTCTGACATGTAGATTTAACCAATTTTTTTTCCAGTTATAGCATTCAAATCTTAACGCATTGATACGTCGTTCCCAAAACCTTAACAAAAAATTTTTTTAAAAAAATGTACAACCTCATAAACCTTAACAAAAAATTGTAAAAAAATGTACAGTTCAAACCAAACATCCAAAAAAATTAGATTAATAAAGTTCAAGATAAACATCTGCGTCAACTTTGCATCATTTATGCACGGCGCTGTCTACACATCTTTATTTACATCTCCACTTCCAGCTGTTCTGATAGAAAAAACACATGACATCAAAGAAATCATCAAGACACTTTACATGAACACGAAGAAGGTAATACTTTCCCATGCCATACAAAAGTAATATCTTGTGCAAAAATTAGGTTAAATTGCATCAAACATGAAATTTGTACCACGAATGATCTATTGATCATGTACTCACATGAAGAGTTTGATCCTGAAATTTCTTTACTCTTGAGCATCGAATCAGCATGTAAATTTTGTTCTGTCTGAAATAATTTAAACCAGAGAAAAAAATCATTATAAGGTTAATTTAGGTTATCTTTGTTATTTTTGAATAGAATTTAGTTTGAAACAAAGTCACCAAAAGAATATTAACACATTTAGGTTTTGCAACACCATATAGGAAATATATACTGAATACCATTTAGGCAGTCAAAACAATATACTACAGAAAAAATATGATACTGACACAACTAATACAATACAACAATGTACATTTCTTTCCGACATAAATATATACCACCAAAATACATGGATAAATTAATAAATTTATTTCAAAACTTCAATAATGTGATAAATCGATACTTACAACAGCTCATTGGGATTATCAACATGTAAGAGAGTTACAAACAATGAATTACATGTCACAAAATGCTTCAAATTCTTTAGAAATTACAGATTATTTTGACACTTTCATAAAATTGTCGAAAGTTTCAGCACAAAAAGAAAAAATAAGACAATTAGATAAAGTAATATTTCAACAAGTGTTTCCCTTCATAAGTGCAACCCATAATGATCAACTAGGTTGTCCAGATACCCGATACAGATACGGATACGTGATACGATAATTCGCCATTTTCCCAAAAACACTGATACGATGTGATGCAATGTAACCTCATGAACAAATTCACCACAACTGATGGGTATTGTGTTCAAATAAAATAATTATCCAGTAACAGATTGACCTCATATTTGTGTTGTAACAATAAGAAAAAACAAGGCATGTCAATGTAAAGGAGTTCGTTACTTCGTTCTAACTGCAGAACAAGTGTTGTAATGGCAGTTAGGAGTTGAAGGTTTAAAATCAATGCACAACTAATTTGCACACAACGCTTGTGCAATATAATATCGTCAAGCACTTGGACCTGTGAGAATTGCGCTGAAACCTAGGAAATTTCACAGCATCGAGCTCATTTTACAACGCATTAGTATTATACAAGCATAGGAAGTTGGGAACAAAATTGGAATACAAACAAACAAATGGGTTGTTCCGACAACTCACCTCTATAACGTCGACCCGGTCGCCGAAGGAGCGACGCAGTGGCGAGCACATCTTGGGGGATCCAAGGAGGACCTTCACGGTGGACAGCCTCGGGCACAGCACAGGAGGCAGAGGCAAGCAGGAGGCCTCGTCGGCGATGAGGAGGGGAAGGAGCAGCGCCACCCACCTCAGCTGCTGCGTCGCCATGGCTCCGCAGGCAAGGTCCACGAAACCCTAGATCTGAGCCCGCCCGACGTGTCGACGCACAACACGCGCGCCCCGGGAAGGCGTGGTGGCGACAACGACGGGGAGGAAAGGAGATCGGGCGTGGAGACGATGGGGTCTTGACTCTTGGAGGCATAGAGATGGCGGACCTAGGCTAGGGTAGGAAGGGGAGCGAGCGACCGGATGGAGGAGGGAGCAGGCGACCAGATGGAGGAGGGAGTGGCGGCGGTGCCGAGGATGTGTTTCCACTAGCAACTCAGATGCGAGCGTGGGGTGGGTGGCCGACTAGATCTGGGATGTACGGGGAAGGGTTGAGTTTATTTAACTATAACGTATCAACGATATCAGAGACTAATCAGGATTTATTTTATTTTTTTAATAATTATAAATTCATAATACAGGTAACATACGTATTGGAGCGTATTAGAGCAGTATCATATCTTGTACAGTATCCGATACCAGGATGTGACTTTTGTGATGTATCCGCGTAAGGTAGATGATCAATTGCAGATTTGATGCAAGAACAAACAAATAAAACCTATCCTCATAATCTTCTCTTTTTTTTAGAAAATAGAGGCACAAATTACATGAGCAAAGAGGGATGTACCCACACTCAGGAGCTTGCTTGAACTGGGAACAAGTCATATTTCTTAGATACCTTCCACTATCCTGCCATAGTATAAGAAAATCAATCGAAAGATGTTTCAGTTACAGGATAGGGTGTATGTATGCCAAAATACAACAGAAAATAATGATCTCATATAGAAACAATATTATACACAGAAGAACATTGCAGGAAGAGCATTCAAAACCATGAATCTTATTTCAAAAGGTAACAGTGGAACTACATCCAATTTCAATTGTTATGTATATGACATCACCTCCTTGTTCATACCCTTCTTTTATCCCCCTTACAAGAACGCTTGGAAAAATGATGGGAAACTTCCTACCAGACAAACTGAAGGCCAAAAGTAGAAAATATTCCCTTCAAAACATTACATAAAGAATGTGTATATTGTTCACTAAAAAAAGTTTGCAGACCTTCATCGGTAACAGAAGTAGCAAGAAAAAGGCAATCAATTCTGCAAGATACCCAGAGCATAAAACAATCAATTTTTTTAAGAGTGCCAAATAGTAAAACAAGAATGCAAGAGTCTGGACACATAAAAAAATTGTTGTTCTAAAAAAAACTCTTCTTGGCCATGTGGAACAACATCAACTAGCAAGCCTATCCTCTGCATACTTGTGCAACATCATCTATAGGAAATTCACTCAAAGTTGTAGGGCTGACCTCAGTGAACTTTTGAGTAGAAGGCCAAATATTCGTGAAGTAAACCTCTTCCCTATCTTTAGTGATGCCTACTAGTTCATTCTCAAAACCAGTACTAACCTGGAGCAAATTTTCAATAGTATAGCAAATCAAAAGGAAAATCACAAAAGAAATATGCAGAAGTTCGAATCTTAGTTGACTTAGTAATTAATTGGCTATCTTCATGATGACGAATAACATTAATGCACCAAAAGTAGTGGCTGCATATAACCAATCACATTCTTGTTTGCTTCTTGAGTGTATGGCTACTATTTAGTATTCTCCAGTATTATAAAGAGCGTTCAGCCTTGAGTGAACTCTCTTGCCTGCCCTCCCCTTCCACACAAAACAGCTAAAGAAAACAGGTAAAATGAGAACCCTTACCCAAACAAACTCACGTGCTTAAGTCTATCAATTGCAAGCTTTCCGAATGAATATGTCGCTACATTATGCGAGCGGGTACGCAAAGAAACACACAGTATGCAGCTGCAGAAAACCCCCCGTTTTCCTGGAATCAAGAACATATCTCCGACCTAGCACCCACCAAAAAGGATGAGATTGAAACATCCATTGGGTCACTCCACTTCACCAACCTCAAAAAACAAAACAAATTCCAAATAAAATATCAATACCTATGTTACCCGAATACCCCGATACGGATATGGATACGCGATACCGCGATTCACCATTTTTCCAAAAATGCCGATACGGCGATACGTTTATATATATACACACACATACATATATATATATATATGTAATAATTAAAAAAATAATAAATAACAAATTAATGAATTCTTATAAGGAATTGAGAAATTGAAAATACCTTAATATTGATGTAGCAAATTGCTAGATTCTCCAGTGCTTTCTCCTATCCTGGCTATTAGACTAATATAATGAACCATCTGCGAAGAATAAGAGAAAAGATAAGTACTTGTGTACACAAATAATGAAATAAGTAAAAATCACAAGTCATGATAACTAGGTAATAAGCATTCGACAGACCACCAAGTAAATAAACTTAGTACATAATCTGATAAGTGCAACAGACAACAATGAGTCCAAATGTTCAAATTCAACAAACCACAAGTCCATAAGAGCATAATTATTACATAATATGAGAATAAGATAGCTAGATAGAAGACATGACAGAACACATATGTAGGGCACATTCTTTGCAATTTGCGGTGATGGCTTTTAATCATGGGTGATGGCTTTTGGTTGTTTGTGACAGAGATTGCGGAAAGAGATACTCGCTTGCGATTTTGATGATCTGAGATATTAGTTTTTAACGTATACTACAATTAACTTGTAGACCCCATCTTAAAAAAATACTCCGTTTAAAAGTTAGTTACTGTAGCAAAAGTCAAAAGCCGCTTCTAGAAGCCGCAAAGAACAGGCCCGTATAGTCTAATTGTTGCTTTCCATCCTGCGGAGTTGTCTCTGATGGAGACAAGTTGGTTCGCTCAAAACCTCTCTTTTTTTTATGCTCCCAGTTTTGATGGTGAATCTAATGTTACTAGTTGGGGACCGTTAACGTTCGCTGCAGGGATTCAGATCAGGTCCCCTGCAAAAGTTGGTGTGTAGCAATGGCAACCATGTGCGATATATTCAGGCCTTCTGAACCCCGACGGGTAGATCATGCTTCAGGCAGCGCCACCGTTGAGACCAGCGGGAAAGAAGTTGAGAACATCTACGCTAGGAGGCCAGACGCAGATGACGATGATGATGTTGACAACCATAGTAAGACATGTAGTATATCATTATATACACACAACTCAAAAGTTGGTCAATTTAATTGCTTACCTCAGATACTTTCCACTGGAGGGGAGGCGGCGGCGTGAAGGGCAGGCAACGGCGTGGAGACGGATCCGAGGCGGATCCGATCTGGGGAGGGGGCCGGAGGCGGCGTGGAGGCGGATCCGAGGCGGCGGCGTGGAGGCGGATCCGAGCTGGGGAGGAGGCCGGAGGCGGCAGCGTGCGGGGAGGAGCTGCGGCGGTGTGGAGACGGATCCGAGGCGGCGGCGTGGATCCGAGTTGGGGAGGAGGCCGAAGGCGGCGGCGTGCGGGGAGGAGCTGCGGCGGCGTGGAGGCGTGAATAACGGGCGGCGGCGTGAGGACAGAGAGTGTGAGGACTGAGAGTGAGGCGTGAGGAAGTGAGGCAGTGGGTGGGAGCCTGGGAGGGGGTAGAAATTAGGTTAGAAGTATCGGGTATCTACAAGTATAGATGATAGGATAAATATCAAAATATCGGGTATCAAAATATCTACAAGTATCGGGTATCTACAAGTATAAATATCAAAATTATTTTTTTTGAAAATTTAAAAAAGTTTAGATGATAGGATAAATATCACAGCGTATCAAAGAAATATCTGTACCTGATACGGTATCCAATACTGATCCATAAGTTTTAAGAAGTATCCGTACAACATAATCAGAACACATCGAACGTTGCTTTGCATACTAAAGCAAACATCAAACACCAAAAGAAAATTGCATACAACTCAAACAAGGTCAACTGGTACCAGCAAAAGAAACATATGACAAGGCCCACAGGTACATGTTTAGGAACCATGGATACAATAGACATGACCATGAACAATACCGCAAGTTGCAGTTATACCTTTCGATAACATGCTACATTCTAATAGCAGACTTTATAAATATTTTGGATAGAAATATTACCTTCAAATCCTTGCCTGGCAAAGTTTGTGCAGTGTCATGTATGTTCAGGAACTCATCTACAAATTGAACCGCCAATCACAAGCTTATACAAGGAACTCATAAATATATCTAAGTACAACAAGCAAAATCAAAACTATACTTGTTATTGAAACTTTTCACATAAATAAAAGGCAACGATGTACCGAAAATTTAAAATATGCTAAAGAGGGAGTACCTATATTGAGTGAAAGCCCCATCTGTGCAGGTTGTCCCTCACCCTTCCGCTCATCAACCAGTTCAACCAGAAATACAACAGATTTGAAATGTAGTGCACCAGTAGAGTAATAATGGCTCTTCCGTCCATCATGTGCAGGAAATTTGCCTCCAAGAGGTGTCTTCTCATGCAACCTGACGAACTTCTGAAATACCTTTCTATTGGTTGCTCTAGATTTTGGCTTGAGGTTGATAACGATGACAACCTAAGATGCAGAGTAAAAATACCATTTAATGTGAAAGCAACTAAACCACAGCCCAGCATCACTTTATATTCAAACAGAAGTCATGCCTATCCTACATGCAGTTTCAGTAAACATCATAGGGATAGCCAATCCATAGAATTGTCCAATTACTGGGAGCGTTGTTTGCACCTCTTTGTTCAAAAGAAAGGTTAGTGAGATTGAAATAAAGGCATTAGGCATGTTTGGCTCTCCTAGCAAACTTTGCCCGGTCTAGCTTCCGGAAGGAAGGATTTCCTTGCCCAACCAAGTAAGATTCTTTGGCAAAGTCCTGGATCCGCACAGATAGCTTGGTGGCAAGGCGAGATTTGCTGCTCAGGCTTCCAAGGGCTTAAACATGGCATATGAACATCGAATCAATACAAGAGGAAATCAAATCCACCAAATCAGAAATTCAAGACGACCGGAATAAACGAAACTATAGTTATTAGAATTTAGAACCGCAAGCCCCTCAAAAGAATTTGAAACCGCAGGAGAAATCAAGCGAATAATTGACAGAACCTGAATGGACTGCATTTGGTTTTCTCCATTTGGTTAAAGCGCAAAGTGGATTCAAGCTTTGCTTGCAATGCAAAGATCCGACCAAGCACCTAGAGGGATGGGATCAGAAGCTCGCAACTCTGCTTCGAAGAACAAACAAAACTAAGAGGGGTTTGCTAGCCATCAGCGGTTTGATCTCTCTCCAATAACTGATCGCTTTTGACCATTAGATTATACCTACAGATTCGTGGTCCCATTAGGTCTTCGGGATTGACCTTCGCCTGGCTTCGGGTGGGAGCCTGCGGCGAGGCGGAGGGGGCGCGCCGGTCTCGGGCGTGGTTGCCGGTGGTCGGGAACGGTGGGGCTCGACGATGGTGATGGCACGGACGGCGGTTGGTGCCGCGGGCGGCAGATGAGGAGGCAGGCGGCGCCGGCGCTGGGAGGGGTGTTGGTGGCTGAGGTGGGGTAGTGGAAGTGGTGTGGGAGGGATGGATAACCTACGGTTTGGGGGAAGAATCTCGGCGATGCAAGGTTACGAGCTTTCCTGTCGCTAGTCGCTACATCGGGCGGGTACGCGAAGAAACACACTGCATGCAGCTGCAGCAAACGCACCGATTTCTTGGAATCAAGAAGAGATCTCCGACCTAGCACCCACCAAAAAGGATGAGATCGGAAAATCCATGTGGGCACTCCACTCCGCCAACCTCAACAAACAACACAAATTCCAGAGAAACCATAACACATCGAACGCTGCTTTGCATACTGAAGCAAACAACGAAGAACCAAAAGAAAACTGCATGCAACTCTAGAACCCTTCCATTTTGATGCTGCTCAGTGAAATCGAAAGCACCCACAGGCTCAAAACGAACAAGTCCAACCTAAAATGAAGCAAAAGAAATGGAGAACTGCAACACCCGAGGATGAGGTCGGCTAAAACATGCAGTTGGCCAGCACTAGAAATTTGGAAGAAGATATTAAGATACAAGAAAAGAGCAAGAAAACAACGTAAAAAACATTAGACTAACGGCTGCAAGCCCGCAAGCAAAGGATCACGTTTGTGAATGACAAAATCGGGACTGTTAAAAATGGTAATACATACTTGAAGCTTAAAAGAGTTATCAAGTTCTTGCCGTATAAGCCAAGAAAATGAACTCTAGATAATTCATGAGCTTTGCATAACAGACGTGTAGCAGAAAAATCTGCACAGCCAACTTGTATGGATGCATGTCGGCAGGAGAGAACAGCTAGCTAGCCTTCAGCAAATAATCATGGCTGCATGGTGTTTTGTCTTTTTTGTGATGGCTGTAGTAGTATGATATTTGTTGAGCCTTCCTGAGTCGGTTGCTTAGTTGGTTAAAACTGGTAGAGAAAAGAAGGTAGAAGTTGAATACCAGTGAGTTGTAGATGCATCTAGTGTGTGGTAGTAATATCTAGTATGCAGTGTATACAACCTTCTTTATCTTGCCTAAGTCGGTTTGTTGGGTTATAAAAGGAGCACTCCCTCCAGTAACGTATATGTGCAAAGAGTGCTGGAGATGAGCTAGTAGTGGTGGTGTGCTTGAGAAAAATAGAGTAGTAGTACTCAGTGTGTGTATGTGTATGTAAGCTATAGGTCTTGTTCTTTACGGTTTCTAAAAGTTATTTTTGGTTTTTGCTATAGTAACTAACTTTTAAACGGAGTATTTTTTTTAAGATAGGATCTACAAGTTAATTATAGTACACGTTAAAAAACTAATATCTGTATCATCAAAAATCGTAAGCGAGTATCTCTCTTTCCGCAATCTCTATCGCAAACAGCTAAAAAGCCATCAGCCGTAGCTAAAAAGAACAGACTCATAGCTTCTTGAGTGCTAATAGGGGCGCTCGTTTTAGCGATGGTTTCTGGTTTTTGACTGAAATTTCACTGTAGCTGGCTTTTTTTACTATAGTTGATTTGGTTTTTTGGGCATAATTAATTTTTTTTAAAAAATGTAAAAATAGAAAAAAATATGTTAACCCATTAGAGACAATACAAAGGAACACGGGAAAAAAAGAAAATACAAAAAACCTAAAATATCTAAAAAAATTAGAAAAAGATAAAATACTGAATAGTGGAAAAAAACAGAAGGTAGAAGCTGAAGCCGAAACGAGCGGGCCAGAAACTTGTAGCTTGTAGTGTGTATGTGTGTGTATGCCACATAAAAATTGAGTGTCTTGCCACCTTGTGATTCCCAATAGGGACTATAATATGATTATGTAGAAGAGAGGAAATCGTTTGCTGGGATCATCACCTTTTCTTTGGCCAGTCCATACCCACACAGTACAGGGTGGACGAACCTGTTCTTGGAGACTGCCACCACCGCAGCGGGCCCCTCCTGTGAGCCAGCCGCCGCTGCTGGTGCCGGCAGTGCGTGGTCGCTCAGGAGCGGCTTCTGCTCGAGCTCCTTCACCAGCGCCGTCGACGTTTCCCACATGGGAGGTAGTGAGGCGACCAGCGTTGGCCCCATGAAGTCAGAACAGTGGCTGCTCAACATGGCGCGTTCGTCCCCAGGTCCGTCAAAGCCTGGGCCGTCGTCGTCACCTTGGTCCCCGCTGTCATTGCGGCTTGCACAGCCGCACCCTAGTCGGATCATTGGTGTACCCACTGCAACTTTTGCAGTTTGTCTTGTAGCTCATGCTTCCTTTTTTTTCTTTTTCCTCATAGAGAGAGATAGGGCGAGAGCGAGATAAAGAGCTACTAGCCCACCATTAATTTGATGCATAACATTTTCTTAAAAAAACTGATGTCCGATTACTCCATGCGATCAGGTAGTAAGTTCTGTTGTTCAATTAATACTATGACGTCCTCACAAAAAAAATGTTCCATTTAATTACAATTAGCACACATTTGATGTTAGATAAGTATTTCAGAAGATGATTATACAGCACATGACCATACGCATGAAATAGATATTCCCATTAATGGCACAAAGTTCAAACAAAAAAACATACTTCATTATATTCAATGTAAATTAATGTAGGGGCCTTTTTTGCGATCAATGTAGGTTTTTTTTATGTTAAAAGCTATATATTATGAAACCAAAACGAAACGACGGATGCTATTTTGATGTAGAGGAGCATAGCTTGTTCACTAGGATATACATGCAATTAAACAAATCTAGTTTTCACCATCAACACACAAGGAAGTGAGAATTCGTACTCTTAGAAATATGTAATCATATATATATATATATATATATATATATATATATATATATATATATATATATATATATATATATATATATATATATACTACTTTAAAAGAAGGAGTTGGTGGTTGATGAGTCCTCTCTCATTTTTCTTTAGCCATTCGATCTAATTATGAGATAGAATCTGAACCGTTCTCCCCACCGCCCTCTCCTCCCCTCCGCCCGATCCACTCCCTCGCTCTCCCCTGCTGCCCCGATCCGCTCTCCTCCTGCCGCCCGATCCGCTCCCCCTCGCTTTTTTATTTCAGTTGTTTTCGAAATTTTCTTATTTGAATTTAGATCAAGAGAATTGTATGAATTGCTTTTGGGCTCCTCCAATGCATGGTGTATCTTTACTACTTTAAAAGAAGGAGTTGGTGGTTGATGAGTCCTCCCTCATTTTTCTTTAGCCATTCGATCTGATTATGAGATAGAATCTGAACCGTTCTCCCCACCGCCCTCTCCTCCCCCTCCGCACCCGCCGCCCCGATCCACTCCCCTCGCTCTCCCCCTGCTGCCCCGATCCGCTCTCCTCCCGCCGCCCCGATCCGCTCCCCCTCGCTCTCCCCCTCGCTTTTTTATTTCAGTTGTTTTCGAAATTTTCTTATTTGAATTTAGATCAAGAGAATTGTATGAATTGCTTTTGGGCTCCTCCAATGCATGGTGTAAGATTATGAAATTATAGGGTATGCTATTTAAGATGTCATGTGTGGTGGAAAGAGAATCGAATTGGCACTTTCAAATAATATGGTTCTAACATCTCCATTACAACCTTTAGAACTCATGTAGTTGAAATCAATGGTATCAATTTTGGTTTGATAAACTCCTTTTAATTCTATTTATTTATTAATATCATTACTACTATAAAAGAATGAGTTAGTGGTCGTCCGTTCTCCTCCAACCGTCCTATTCTTTTAACTTCTCACCACTCTTCACTTCCTAATTGATTAGAGTAACTCTTTTTAATATTATTATTCTCTATACATTCAATGAATTTCGTTGCAACGCACGGATATATGACTAGTATATATATATATATAGTAGTTTTTTTTGTGTGATTCACATTGAGGTATCTTATAATTAGTATACGAGTATACCTAAAGTGATAAAGGAGTATTTCAAGTTTGTTTAGATGGTATATTAGAGGTGGATGTAATTACACCTAAGAGTAAAATGTATTTTTTTCTACATACATATATTGACTACATGAATTTTCACGCAACTAAATTCATTATGAAATATCTTTCATAATATATGTTATTCGTAATGATAATAATTGCACTACTATAGAAATTAGTGATAAGTAGTATTTTTGGAGATTGTATCAATGTTAAAAACATCTATACAAATTGAAGAAGGGAGTATTTTCAATCATAATGTTAGATGTGCATTTTATCTCGTAGGTGTATCGATGGCTTGTGTAGGGAGCAAAATCTCATGTAGTCCCGCCATTTTTTTTGTTCGTGCGGCGTAAGCCTCGTTGCGTGGTCATTATTTGTGAAAACTGTGAGCGGAAAGCTAGCCTAGCACGTCACGCATCCACGACACCGAAAGGCGGTGCGATCGAGGCCGTGCCATTTCTTCTCTCGTATGAAATCGTATCGTTACCCTGTGACCTCGCTTGCCCAAATGCACAAAAATTTGCCTGCCTCTTGCATCCTCTGACTTTTACGATGTGAAGAGACTATTTTTTTTTCTGAGATGTGGTGAGTTGTTTCGTTATAGTGCAGCTGGGCAGTGGCATACCTGGTATATGGCTCACTCCATTAGCCTCAGCCCTCGTGGGTCTGGACTCCTGTGCAGCTTTTGGGCAGGCCGGGTTTGTTCAGCATTAGGGCATAGTAGTGTATAAGATCTTAATGGGTTTTAAGGTGGATCCCACCTAATTCTTAAGGTCTCCTCTATTATATTTAAGATCACCATTGGGCTCTAAGTAAGGGTCCCACTTAGGAGAGAGAAGGACAGAATACACAAGAAAAATTGTATTTTAATGCTTATGACCAGGTCTTTAGCTTGAGGGCTGGTCATAAGCCTTTTTTGCTTATGGTCTTTTTAAGGCCAACCTTGTAATATATAAGGTTGACTTTAAGGTGGTTTAAGACCCCCTTTTTCATACATTATGGATACCCTTAGACCAGTTGCATTCGGCTTCACAGGAATGGAAGTACCTCTCTCTCCCTCCCCTACTCGGGTCTGTCCCCACTCCCCAACACTCCGGCTCCCTCCCTCTAGTTGTACAGACGTGTGCTAGCTCCTACACAGTTTGGTGTGGTTCTTGCCCTTCTTTTTGACTAGATCATGCCAAAATCTCTGTTGGATGCCTAGACTCAAGAGGGGTGAGCCAAAGCCTGTTGTAACTGAATTTTTTTACTGTTCTAGCCTCCTTTTTCGTAGGTATAACCTCTTGCATGATTATTTTGCGTTTCTAGCCTCATCCAGAGTGCGGATTCTTCGGCGGCCAATGCGTAGTCATTTCAGCAGCTGTAGAGTGTGGAACGCTTGCGTGGGCGCTGAGTCTGCAGGAGGTCCTTAGGGCATCTCCAATGGTGCTGAGTCAGCTAGCTATTTGCATGTACACATCAGCATATATCCTATGTGGAGGAAAGAGAGTATGCAAAATACAAACAGCTAGCTACTATTTCATCTCTAGTCTATAACGCAAAACGAAGCAGTCTCTATAAATAACTGTGTGTGAATGTAAGTATCAAATAGCTATCCTTATAGATAGTCATTTAGAATACTAGCTTTTAGTGTGTACTATATGAATGATGTGGAAGTCTTCTAGTTAGTTGCTAGTTAGGATCATTGGAGATGCCCTTACACTACTCTTACAAGTAAGCTCCTTGACCACGGCACTTCAACCATGACGCCTTGATCACTATTTCGAGTACTCAACATACGAGTTTTTGATACATAACTACACAGTATTCGAACACACGAATACTCGACACACCACTATACAGCCTCGGCGCTCGCGCAAGTGTTCTGTGCTTCACGGTCGCTGAAATGGCCACGCGCCAGCCACCGAAGAATCCGTGTTCCCGAGGGATCTAGAAATGCAAAATAAAAGCGGACCTGAAAAAGAAGCGCCATAAGAGGCCAGAACAGTAAGAACTTCATTGTAACTTGCATTTTGTTGCTGTTGCATTAGATATATTTACCCTTCGTCGCGGAGGGCCGCGAGGGGTAGGAACATCGATCTGTCGTAGTAAATAACACAAAGCACAGCAGTCCAGCAGTACTCACCCCATGTTACTTACGGGGACCAAAATATAAAGGGATTACAAGGCAGAAAGTCTCGCGCGGAGCCCCCGCCATGACAAAATTGAAGTACTATGGAACACCTGCTGGGTGGCCTAAATGGGTCCCGCACCGGAAGAACTCCGAAGGACCACCTCCCCAAGCCATGTCCCCAAGTTCGTAGCCGCCCCAAGGGAATGCCGTAGCCACGGAGCACCGATCACAAAATTGGTGGCCTTCTGTGACTTCAAACTACAGCCGATCGATCATTCTCCACCTCGAGTGCGGCTACCTGTTGCAGGAAGTTCTCCCTCTCCTCCGTGGCGCGGGCGTTCGTGTTAGCCACCGTAGCCTTCACAGCAGCCAACGCTAGCTTTTGCTCCCTTACCCTCAAGGACATCTATATTCGTTTGTGCTTGGTAAGTGCAGTGCGCTAGCTAGCAGATGAAGCTTGAGTAAGGGAAATTGAGGGTTGGAATGGGTGTGCACCTTAAGAGTCCGCCGATGGCATCGGTTCTAAATTTTTTCCCCCTGTGGACCGACGAGATAGGGCCAGGCCTTTGTAGGAAGAGCATTGTGCTATGAGAGAAGCGCAGAGGTCAACCCGCTTTGGAGATATTTCTCCGTCAGTGATCTAGGAGCATTTTTCTTGCCCATGCTTCCTTGTACTGTATGTATCGGCACTCTTTTTTGTGCGTGTTAAAGTAGATGTGCCAATGTATTACTACTTTATCCTCCAAACTGTTACTCTATCAAGGTCTGATAGCTGTTTGGATCATGTGAAGCCTTGGAGACGGTATGTGGTGTAGACGTGTATTATTCATGTTCACCGCTCACCAGCTACGAAGGCCTTGAATGCAACGCTGCAGCTTGCTAAACAATTAGTTGGGAGTCGAGATATTTTTCCAGAGGAGTCGAGAGATTTGTTGTAGGGTAGCAATTTCGCTGTTGCATGTTACTGTATGTAACAGTGGACTCCATGCCATGGCCGAGGTATGGGCTTCGGCCTGTATGGTCGCAGCGCACGTTACAATATTTGCACACTGATAGTGAAAATCGAAATAGAACATGTTGGGCTGGATTGGTGTACAGGCCCAGTCTTACGTGCTATTCCTTCCTTCACCTCTTGCCGATCTCAATCTTACGTGCTATTGTCCATCTTGATATAGACAATTTCTTCCGCCGCTCTACCCAAATTCCTCCGCCGGTTGCCATCTCTTGATCTATAAAATTCCTTCCTCCTCTCTGCCCACCCAATCCTACCCGCCATGGGCCCTGCCTGGGTCTTGCTCGACCGCTACGGGGACTTCCTCGAGGAAGAGGCAGCAGTGGTCGGTGGCGCGAGCAAAGATGGAGGAGAATTAATCAGCCGCGCGAGCAAAGAAGCGGCGCCGGCAGCAGTAACAACCCCGATCGGCGGTGCGAGCAAACGACCAGTGTCAATGGTCCAAGTATTAAGAGAGGCAGTCTACGCCATCCTACCGACTATGAAGCCCGATCCAGGCGTCGCCGATCCCCCGGAAATAACCACCTTCTCCTTGGTGCGGCACATACCCGCCGCACAAATGCAAGGAGTGACCTCCGTCGTCGCGAGCACCGACAAGAGCCTGGTCGTCTTCTATGCCGGCAACTACCGCCCCGGCTCCTATGGGGCCGGATGCTACCTGATCTACGACGCCATGAATAACTCTCTCTCTACGGTACCGCCGCTCCCCCTTACTTGGTCGGTCACCTGCATTGGGTGCGGACCTGCTGTCCTGGCCCGTGGCGGCGGGGAGGGCGCCTACGTTCTCGCCGAGCTCGTCGCCACGCCTGACCGCGATCTTCCCGATGCTACGCTCTACCTTTGGTGGTCGTCCAGCCGGACTCCCAGCCAATACCCCCCCGTCCAATGGGTCAAGAAGGCCATTCGCCTCCCCATTGGGGTGCGCTCGCCGACATACGACTTCCGCTTCGACGCGACGTTCTCGTTTGGGGGCTCGTGCCTGTGCTGGGTCGATCTACTCGTCGGCATCGTGGTCTGCGATCTGCTCACGGCGCAAGAGCCTCAGTTCAGTTTCATTCCATTGCCTGAGGGGTGTTCGTTAGGTTTCCCAATCTACAACCGGCCACGCCTGGAGGATTGCCGCTACGTGGGTTTAGTCGGCGGCAACATCAAGTTCGTCACCATGGATGGCTACCTCGAAGATTGGCCCGGTAACAAAATAACTCTGACCACCTGGACCCTGTCTCCTGACCTCAATGAGTGGAAGAAAGGCGCTGCATTCTGTGTTGGAGACCTTTGGGCAAGCGACGAATTCCAATCCAGGAGTTTGCCGCAGCTTACGCCGATGTGCCCTGTCCTGAGCATGTGTGAAGTTGATGTCGTCTACGTCGTGATCAGTCATGTCGAGTTTGTGGAGGAATTCAACAGGTTCGGCTGTCCTTATAGGCAAGTGAATATCAAAGGCCAGTATGTTCTTGGCCTCGACATGCAGTGTAACAAGATACTCTCCGTCAACAAGGGTTATCCGAAAAGTATGGTACAGGTTAAGCCCAGTCTCATTGCTAGTGAGTTCAGTGCATATCTGCACCGCTCAAAGGACAGACAGGTACTACTACCACCCAGCATACTTAGTTTCATCAAAAAGTGTACTGTTCTTATAATTGGTTTAACACAATCACAGAATTAAAATGGCAATGCTTGTTTATCATATCACTTACGAGTAATAATTGACATATTAGGCCAATTCTCCATATTGAACACTAGATAGCAGATATGTGTGCTCATCAGAAATAATGATTTTGGGATAGATGTCAATCGACTCAGCTCCCTTCTAGTATTAGAGCTCAACCTATGCCACATCAGGAACAAGAATATTTGCATATTTTAGGGTATGTTCGTTCGGTGGAGAATTTTGTCATAGTTTCCCTTCTCAATTTTAAGCTTGGCTTGCCCAGTAAATGAAAATATAAATGTACATGTTGAACTTCAACAATTTAATTCTTAATCCAGAATTGGTACGAGCCAAAGTTTATTCAAAGATGTAGCTTGTGAAAGTATAAGTGTGAACTAAAACTGAACACCAACAAGGGTCTGAAGTGAAAGCTGTGAAAAGTACAAGCATTACCCTTAACACATGCACCTATTTGAGTTAGCTATTTTAATTCAACGCCTCTTCAAATTGACCTTGGCAGCATGTCATTATGTTAATGTTGCTTATTAATTAATTTGGAAACTACAATCGAGCTGGGCGATGATAAATTTTGGCGGAAAACAACAGCATCAAACCAAGCATACTCATAGTTCTTGTTGCAGCTGTGCACTGCCTCTCTTTTTCCTCTCTAAAACCGTCTTAACTTTTATTCTTGAAAGAGAGATTGTTCAAACCTGACCTATCATTACTTTGCACCACACTTTACATTGTGAGGGAACCCTAGAAGTAGATAAAGAGCCATTTAGGTCTTAAAATTATTTATGTTTGACAGACAACTCTATTTGTTTCTGCTAGAGAGAGGTTGAAGCAAGCGAGGTACAGGCAAGTGGAAAGAGGATGAAAAGCTTTGAATGATCTCTGCAACATATCATGTGAGGATGAAGCGTTGAATGATCTCTGCAACATATCTGTTGGATTATTAACATCGTCGCTCGGTTTTGCTTATCCCCCATGGAGTGTTTGGCCGCTAATCTAGTTGTGTACGTATCGGTATACATCTCGTATACGGAACCCTCGCGCCGGTCGGTGAGAAGCCGTTTCTAGTGCATACTTGAAGCCGTTTCATATGCAGTCGTGTGTACTATATAATGTAGGCAAAGCATTGTCTTGTAAATCAAGCATCAAGCAGCGCTTAAAGTTTTACATTGATCAAAGGCAGCGCCTGATCAAGAACAAAGCAGCGCGACAACCAAAGTTTCTCTCGTGTGTTTTTGTGTTCCTCTTAAGCATCTTGCTCGCCGTGTTCTAGAGGTGATCGCCGTGATCCGAGCCGAGTTCGAGATCGGCTCCAACAAGTGGTATCAGGCGTCGAGCTAAGGCGGTCTCCAACGGCGGATGGCGGCGGCAGAGTCCACCGTCACCACCTCGACCTCCTAAGAAGCCGCGCCGACACCGCAAGAAGCCAACCGACGGGAGCAATGACACCAAGTCGAGCTACATCGGCCGCGGCGAATGGCGAAGGAGGCGGCGCGTCGGTGGTGTACCCGATGTTGGCGAGGACAAACTACACGAGTGGGCCTGTTGATGCAAATCAACATGGAGGCGATGGGACTCGGGAGGCGTCGAGCCGGCAAGGTGGAGCGGCGCGAGGACCGTCTCGCTGCCGCATTGATTCGGGCGTATCGTCCGACATGTACTCCATCTTGGGCTCCAAGAAGAGCGCCAAGGAGGCATGGGAAGCGGTGAAGACGATGCGCCTTGGGGTAGAGCGCGTCAAGGAGGTCAATGCACAGAAGCTGCTCAAGGATTTCGAAAACATTGCGTTCAAGGATGGTGAGGTGTCGGCGATTTCGTAATGCGAATTTCCACCTCGCCAAGAATCTTGGCGCTCGGTGAGTCCATCGACGACACACGTGTCGTCAAGAAAATTCTTCGCGTGGTCCCTTCGCAGTACAACCAGGTTGCGGTCTCGATCGAGATGTTCTGCGACATCAAGACACTCTCGATCGAAGAACTCGCTGGAAGGCTGCGCGCGGCGGAAGACCGTTTCGAGACCAGCGTCGAGCAGATCGTGGACAGAACCGGGCGGCTCATGCTCACTGAGGAGGATTGGCTGGCGAAACACAGGCACCGGCTGATGTCAGAATCCTCGTCCTCGTCGAGCAAGGAAGGAGGCAATGCGAACTCCCATTGGAGGAGCAAGGGTGGAGCACGGCCGGAGGGCCGCGACACCACTGTCAGATTGACCTCAGAGGGCACTCCTCGCCGGAAGGGTAAATGCCGCAACTGTGGCATCTACGGACACTGGGCTCAGGAGTGCAAGAGGCCCAAGAAGTGGCGTCGTGAGGAGGCACACATGGCGAAGGCCGACGTCAAGGAACCGGCACTACTGATGGCTTCAGTAAGTGGCACGGCTCAGACAGCGTCGCAAGTCGTCCACCTAAACGAGCGGCGAGTGATCCCGGCCGATTGCGATGATGACACATGGTACCTGGACTCCGGAGCTAGTAACCACATGACGGGCAGACGATCAGTGCTGGCACATCTTGACGAGACCGTGAGCGGCACCGTTCGCTTTGGTGACGGATCGCATGTGGATATCTGCGGGCTTGGATCGGTGATCATGGAAGGGCGTCATCATGAGCACAAGGTACTACATGAGGTGTATTTTATACCTAAGTTGAGAAGTAACATTGTGAGCCTAGGGCAACTGGAGGAGGCAGGATGCAAGATCGTGCTAGAGGATGGCGAGCTCGTGTGTTCGACCATGAGCGCACTTTGCTTATCGGTGCTCGCGCCGCAACAGCGAGCTATACGCGTTAAGCTGTTGGTGGCCCCACCGGTGTGCCTGATGGCGAAGGCCGACGACAAGGCATGGTTGTGGCACTCCCGCTATGGACATCTCAACTTCAGGGCGCTCCGCGACCTCGGGACGAAGAGCATGGTGGAGGGCATCCCAGTGATAAACCGGGTCGAACAAGTCTGCGACGGCTGCACCCTCGGCAAACAACATCGCGCTCCGTTCCCGCAGGCGACGTCGTTCCGTGCGCAGCGTGGACTGGAGTTGTTCCACGTAGATCTCTGCGGCCAGATAACGCCGCCGACACCTGGAGGCAGGCTTTTCTTCTTACTTGTCGTTGATGACTTCAGTCGTTTCATGTGGGTAGAGCTGTTGAGTACCAAAGATCAAGCACTCCACTACATCAAGAAGATCAAGGCTGGCGCAGAGATTGAACATGGCGGGCGACTAAAGGGACTGAGGACGGATCGCGGAGGCGAGTTCAACTCAATGCCTTCGTCATGTTACGCAACGAGTCGGCATCAAGCACTACACCACCACGCCATATACTCCGCGCGCGAGAATGGTGTGGTGGAGCGTCGAAACCAGATGGTGGTGGAGATGGCTCGGTGCATGCTTAAGAGCAAGGGCGTTCCAGCGCGCTTCTGGGGGGAGGCTGTGGCGACCGCCGTCTACGTACTGAACCGCGCGCCAACGAAGAGCCTCGATGGAGTCACCCCATATGAAGCATGGTACGGCAAGAAGCCCCGTATTCATCACCTACGCACTTTTGGGTGTGTAGTCCATGTGAAGAACATCGGTCCAGGCGTGAGCAAGCTGACGGATAGATCTAAGAAGATGGTATTTCTCGGTTATGAACCAGGGACAAAAGGATACCGAGTCTTTGATCCAGTGGCGAAGAAGTTGCACATCAGCCGTGACGTGGTGTTCGAAGAGGATCGATCGTGGGGCCGGAGCGGCCAGAGAGGCGGCGGGACATGGTGGAGACGTTACGTATCAAGATCCTGCGCTGCGATGGCCGACAACGATCGGGGCGGCGTCTTCGAGAGATGGAGACAGCGAAGTTCAGCCAGATCACGGCTACACCTCAGCAGACCCCACGACATTGGCACCACCGGCGTCACGGGCATCAATGGCGACCCGCGATCGATGGAGCGATGATTCGGACAACGTGCCTCTCGGTATCGCCGCGGCGCCGAATATTTACAAGACCACCGACGAAATCCACGATTTCGAGTCTGGCGCTTGTGTTTGCCGAGCGCGGATGAACCAAGCAACGTCGGCGGCGCTAGCGTAACCGTCTTGGCGGAAGGCAATGGAGGCCGGTGAGTCGATCCGCGAGAACAAGACATGGACACCGTCGGAACTTCCAAGTGGCCATCGTGCCATTGGGCTAAAATGGGTGTTCAAAGTGAAGAGAGATCCAACCGGCAACATCGTGAAGCACAAAGCTCGACTGGTTGCTAAAGGGTATGCTCGGCGCGGTGGACTTGACGAGGTGTTGCGCGGTGGTACGGATGGAGATCATGCGGTTGCTCTTGGCGCTCGCGCGCGCGGTGGCTGGGAGGTACACCATATGGGCGTTAAAACCGCTTTCTTGAATGGTGATCTTCTCGGCGGTCTACGTCCAACGGCGCGGGTTTCACCGACGACAAACAAGGCGGCAAGGTGTTGAAGTTAAAGAAGGCACTCTATGGATCGCGTCGGGCCCGCGTCGTGGAGCGCACGATCGACCAGAGTGGCTAAACTCGGCTTCAAGCGGAGCACGCTTGAGCACGCCGTATACAAGAAAGGAGACGGTGACTCTCTCCTTCTGGTGGGTGTGTACGTCGACGACTTGATCATCTGCGGGCCAAACAATGACGACATCGCCGTCTTCAAGCAACAGATGATGAAGCGTTTCGAGATGAGCGATCTTGGTCT
The DNA here is from genome assembly GCA_036346265.1 of Melocanna baccifera. Lineage (NCBI taxonomy): Eukaryota > Viridiplantae > Streptophyta > Magnoliopsida > Poales > Poaceae > Melocanna > Melocanna baccifera. The sequence continues at coordinate 8,074,938 of CM070682.1, forward strand.
CTTGAGTTACTACTTGGGGATCGAGGTGAAGCAGAAGAATGGGGAGATCACGCTGTGCCAAGGTGCATACACGGCGAAGATCCTTGAGCAAGCGGGACTAGCAGGATGCAACACCTGCGACACGCCCATGGAGAACCGAGTACGGCTCAGCAAGCGAGGCGGTGCCACCGCCGTGAGAGCGCAACCAAGTTCGGAGCATCATCGAGTCTCCGCTACCTCGTCAACACCGGACCGGACATTACCTACGCGGTAGGAATGGTGAGCCGGTTCATGGAAGCACCATCGGAGCAGCACTGGGTGGCGGTGAAACGCATTCTCCGCTACTTGGCGGTGCGATCGGCTCACGGTGCCGATGCGCAAAGGAGCGAGTCCGCATCAAGACTTGGTGGGCTCTGGCGGCGATCATCTTGGGGACATTGACGAGCGCAAGAGTACAACGGGCGTGGTTTTCTTCCTCGGTCCAAACCTCATCACCGGGCTTCCCGAAGCGTAAGGTGGTGGCTCTTCGTCGTGTGAAGCGGAATACATCGCGGTGCTCTGACCGCATGTCAAGGAGTATGGTGAGTAGGCCGATCGGGAGTGATCGGCACTAGCGTTCGAAGTTCAAACTCTTGGTGGACAACAAGTCAGCGATTGAGCTCAGCAAGAACCAGTCCATCATGATCGCAGCAAACACATTGACACTCGGTATCACTTCATACGCGAGTGCAATGAAGAAGGAGACTCGACATTGACCACATCGGCCTTTGAAGGGCGGTGGCGGATATTCGACCAAGGCACTTGGCGGGTGAAGTTCGTGGAGCTCCGTCTGCGTCTGGCGTTGTTCAAGTGCAACAAGATTAAGGGGTGAATGTTTGGCGCTAATCTAGTTGTGTACGTATCGGTATACATCTCGTATCACGGAACCCTCGCGCGATCGGTGAGAAGCCGTTTCTAGTGCATACTTGAAGCCGTTTCATATGCAGTCGTGTGTACTATATAATGTAGGCAAAGCATTGTCTTGTAAATCAAGCATCAAGCAGCGCTTAAAGTTTTACATTGATCAAAGGCAGCGCCTGATCAAGAACAAAGCAGCGCGACAACCAAAGTTTCTCTCGTGTGTTTTTGTGTTCCTCTTAAGCATCTTGCTCGCCGTGTTCTAGAGGTGACTGCACGTGATCCGAGCCGAGTTCCGAGATCGGCTCCAACATGGAGAACAAGGTTGAATGTGCTTTAATTTAACTAGAAGGTCGATCTTAGTTTTATTATTATCAGATGTTAGAAGTTAAACTGAATGGCTAGTAGTATGTATTGTCACTGGTGGCTTTATCCCTACCATGTTGCTACTTTTGGATTGTTCTGCCCATGTGGAGTATCTATTAACCGTTTCATGCGTATTTTCTTTTTCTTTTTCTTTTTTGTTATGTTTCTATACTGTTCTTCCCGTCTTGATGTAGGTTTACATGCATCATCTCAACAAGTTTTGTTTTTTCTGGGATGAAACCGAAAGTCAAACCGCTGCCCTTTACAAATGTCTTGTTTTATCCAACTTAAATTTTTGTAGTTTCTAGTTAAACATCGTGTTTGATGGTTATATTTTATTTGCAAAGTAGTGTTCCTAAAGCAATTTGAGAGGATTTTGAACTGTTTGCTGGATTTTGAACTGTTTGGTGCAAAATTCCTTAAGAGTTCCCATGAAATTCGTGTGATCCAAAGGTGAACTGGGGGACAAACAGTTTGCTGAGATTGCTTAATGAAGATGAAACAAAACCGACAATTGCAAAATCAAAAATTTGAATTGGATTTTCGTTTTTCTTTTGCTCTCTTGTTTCCTAAGCCTATTCCACACCAATCTCAAAGCAAAGCAACCCTTAATCCCTATCATTGCGCTGTGAACGGAGGGCTTTCGCACGGCCACTGTTCACCACCTAAAAATTCGCTCCCGCTGCCTACCTTTTTGTCGCTACCTCCCTCTCTCGCGCCCTCTTGTGCCAGCGTGCTCTGCCAGCTCTCCCCCGCATGCCAGCAACTGTACCGCCTCCATTAAGGCCCCTGCCGCGGTGTCGAGCGTCGCCGGTTGCTCCCACCGCTCCCGAGAATGTGTTGACCGCCGCCCTGGCCTTTCTTCGCCACCAAGCTTCCGCGAGCTCTCCTGCAGCTTCGAGTCCTTGCCAGCTTGCGCCGCCCGTCAGCAGCTGTGGTGTGATGCCCAAGCCAGCTAACCCCCCCCCCTCGGTGAGCTCCAGCGCGCGGCCGCCAAAATAACGTCCCTCCCCTCCCCGGTGCAAACCGTCTTCCCCGCCTATTTAAGCGACTCCAAGCCCTCCATTGGACATCCCTGGCCACCCCGAAGCTCACTGGAACCGCAGAGCTTTCCTCTCCCCTCCCATTGCCGATAATTGCCGAAATCCCCAATTCGGAGCCCTAGAGCAATGTCTGTTATCCGACCCGCCATTTCCCAATTCCCTCTACCTGGAGCATCTCCATGACCTTAGATTCAACCTCCAACCATTGCTTTAAGCTCCCGACCCCTCTTCTTCCCCGGCACCGAGAGCCTCCTCACCACCGCCCACCTCCACTGTGGCCAGCCCAACCCAAGCTTCCCGAGCTAAAACCAATACTTTCCTACGCCACTCCAAAACCCCGTGATGCCCAAGGACCGGCCCGATTGCCCTAGGAAGTCCCCTTTCGCCCTCAATTTCAAAAATTGGCCGCATTTGGGGAGGAGCTCGCCGCCGGCGAACGCCGCCTCCACCAGTCCTCCAACCACCCAAAATGGAACCCCCTTAGCCTCACAAACTAGCCCATACCTTCAAAAGCCGTCACGGACCACCCTGCTACCGCCGCCTCGCTCCACTGTCTCGCTGCATGCGCGCGGCCGAACGAGCAAGAAGAACAGTGCGCGAGCACTGTTCATCTGACCGGGCCGACTGGTTTCGGCTGGACCGAACCGAGTTCCCTGCGCCCGTTCCACCCGACCGAGCCCGCCCATTCCACCCGACCGAGCCGAGCCGAAGTGGCTACGCCAGACCACCTAGCCGCGTCGGGTTCGAACCTGATGAACAGTACCCGACCGAGCCGATGAACAGTAAACCCTAGATGCTCGTTTGTACTCGTTCGAACCGGTTCGTTCCCACGAGTACAATTTCGAGGCCCATTTCCCCATACCAAGCTTCCCTAAACCAGAATCCTTTTATTTGTATTTTTATCCGAGTTTTATTTTCTATTTTTCGGTCCAATTTCAGTCCTTTTGAAAACGGACCTAATTTGTTTATTTGTTTGCGCTAGCCTCCGACACCGCTGAACCGTCGGCGCAGGAGGAGGAGACATCAGTTCCGGTTCAAGATTCTGCTGAATACGAGTTAATTGAAGTAGTCGATCCGCAAGGCAAGTCACGCATACTTTGAACATATTTATCCTACATTTCCTAGCTTATTTATTTGCCTGTATTTTCATTATGTTATTTCATGCTATTAATTTATGTACAAATAGTGTTTTAAAATGACTTGATAATAGCTATGTCCTACCACCTAAAAAGCCTAATTTAAATTGGATGACCACATTCATCTTGACAAGACCTAGTTACATAAAATAATACTTTATTAGCATGTTAAAGTAGTACAGGAACTACTTTATTTACTATTGAGATTTATGGTTTGGTTTAGAAGTTTGTAAAGTTGAAGCTAGGGTAAGTGAGGATCGCAGAGATGGATCCGAAGACCTTACCCTAGGATGGAGGCTGGTTGTGGAGTGGTGGCAGTACAGTGGGTACTGAATCTGAGTTTGTGCGCGGTTGATGCCTCGGATAAAAATATGAGGACTAGACCCTTGTGCCGAATAAAAGACATAGTAACCGCCCAACCACAAGTGTTGACTTAGTTAAACCTGGCTTAGTAACTGCTCAATTTCATTTGAACCTCTGCAACTGAAAGGGGGAGTCAGAGGGTGAGTTCGTATGGGAGGTGGTTAACCATACAACGGTAGGACTGCGACGAGTCGGATGCGGCCCGCGGGATCATCCGAGTTTGTCGGGATTAAACACCTACTGGGCAGAGTCTATACAACGAATTGAGCAGTAAACATCCATGTTTTCTCAACTCTGTCGTGGGAGTTTTGAAATCTTGTGGGTAAAGCAGGGCAGCTTTGCAAAGTGATCACAAATGATATTCGAATACACCGTGCTTCCGGTTAATGAAGCTGTGTCTAGTGGGTGAATCCAATAATGAGGCATAAGTAGTTTTGATAATGGTTTGGTAACATTGATTAAATAATCAAGTTTGAGAAACCCCTTAAATTTAAAAGAAGTCCTTTTAAAGAATTTTGTTTGTCTCTAAATTAAATCTGCATCCACATAAAATAATAAACCTGTCTTCCCTTTTTACTTGTGATACCATGCATATAGTTAATATTAAGCTCCGTGTGACTTGTTGAGTACGATGGTTGTACTCATACTTGCTAAAATATAAACAGAAACCGCAAATCTTGAAGAAGCAGGAGAAGACAATGAAATGGTACTCTACGAAGTTGATGAAGCGTGGAATTAGGGCTGTTCTCCGCTCAGACGTGCCTGTGGCATCTTTTGTGTATTATATCTAAAGGCCGTAGGCCTAGCTGTAATACTTGGCTTTTAGCCTTTATGTTGCAATAAAGTTTCTTTTGCTCTTAAGGCTTGCATTGGCAAGGTTATTCACTCATTGGAAGCACCCGCAGTTGAACAGTTCTGGGCAGCTGCGAGGATTTCATAATACTTCTAGAAATGAGGGTGTTACAGAAGAGTTGCTTGCTTTATCTACCCTAAGATGCGCAAATAGATTAGTTGTTTGCTAGTCCAATTATTTTCTAGTTTGTAGAGGCTAGCTGTTAGCACGCTTTACTTTTAGCTCCGGATACCACCTTTTGTTCAGTTTCGAGCGGTTATGTCATAGCATAGAGAATTCCTGAGTAAATTTCAGGCAACCTAAGGTAGCACTTTGTCACTTTTAACACAAAATTACATTTTTTAGAGAACTTTCGCTCTGTATGTGCTTGCATTTCCAACAACCCCAGATCTCCTCAATTCCATTCTAATTCGACATGATCTAAGGTTGAATTCACTTGCCGGCTGGACTTAGGTTGGTCATAATGTCAGGCTTCCTAGCGATTGTACTTTTTCGTTCTTAATGAAATGATGTGCAATTTTTTTTGCATGTTTCTAACAAAAAAGTCCTTTCGGTGGGAATGGAGAGCGTTCAGAACAAAACAGAATTAGTTATAGGGGCTACTTAAGTTGGTTTAAAATTATCTTCTGCTTCTAGTTTCTGCATTTTTTACTATTCAGTAATTTCGTCCTTTTCTGTTTATTTTAGATTTTTTGGGTTTTTTTCTTTTCTTTTTTTCGTATTTCTTTGCATTGTCCGTGATAGGTTAATATATATTTTTTTTCTATTTTTACATTTTTTAAATTTACTTATGCTAAATAAGTCGACTTAGCTACAGTAAAAAAACTATCAGCCAACGCCAAACTGAGTGCTACCATAACTTCTCCTATAGTTCCTCAAGAGAAAAAAAACGAATGGAGCTTTTCGGAGGGGAAAAAAATCCCAGCAACACTGGCACTTCAATTTCTGTTGCACCAATAATGAGACCCAAGTTCTGTCTGAAACTAATGTGTTTCAGCTTCACTATGATTCTTGGAGCCAGGACTAGAACTTGAGCCGAACCACCCTGTCACCGCCGACTCTAACCAAGGAATCTGCAGCCGTGAGTCCAGCCAAATACACCCTATGTTGCACGGGAGAAGAAACATGATAATCACCAAAAGCGGCTCGAGAGCCTACCAAACAAGGCACATGTACACAGATGCCACCCCCGAATAGCACAGAAACGAACAGCCTAAAAGCACATGACATGAGGCGGCTTAACGCCAAGCCGAGGCCATCACACACCAAATACTCCTCGCCAAAATTCTCTGAACCAAACAGTAACACTCAACTACTTCCGTCGCCATGGACAGCTTCTCTGAAACTCCCCACCACCTTGACGTCTGCTTGATGAGCGCAAAGCGTCCGACCAATCCTGAAGAATCTTCCGCTCGCTGTTTGTTTCCTGACGAACAAGCGTACAACAACGTCAACGACGACGAAAACAGCAGCGCGAACAGAAATGGCCGCAACGAACTAGCAAGAACTCACGTTCCCCCCATCGGTTCCAGTCACTGCATCAAGCAGATCACGGGTTCGTCGTCCCGTTTCGACGCAATTATGGAGGGTTCTTGTCGCGTTCCTCGTCCTTACCACGGCTCCGAACCTTGATTAGTACACGTAAAACCTTGTTTAGAACCTTGATTAGTACACGTAAAACCTTGTTTAGGATGGGGGATTTTGGTTTATGCATAAATATGCTCTCCTATGATGGTACTCGTGGGTCCAGTTGATTGGAATCTCGTGGCCGTTAATACAACAATTTTGGTCACATCAATGGGAGTTCCAACTTTCAATCGAGCTTATATCATGGTATTTGGAACTTGGGATCTGAGCGCTCGGTCTGATTTGTAGTCTTGTATGGTCTTAACTATCATTACCAAGTTTGAAGGTAAAAGATCAACCTCGAGGTAATTATGTCCGAGACATCAATTGCCATCGTCAAAGTTCTGTTTTTCTATAGGGGTAAAGGTTTAAGAAAAATATACCTAAAAGGAAGCCGAACTCAACGGAACTAATCACTAACAGCTGTTTATGTATTTTAATCTATCACCTCATTAACTAATTAGAAAAGATCCATCTTCTCCAACGAGAACTAGTGGAAATTGCGTTGGAAGGACGTGCAATTTCGCATTCAGTTCATGACTTCATGCGATTCAGGAGTGTGTTTTACACACATCGGTTCTCGCCTAAATGACTTTTGATTAGGGAAATTTGAATTGATCCGTTGAATCATGCTTGTATGCTTTGAAACAGAAGAAAATCTGACAAATCGTACAGCAGCTAAGGAAACTCACGGCCTGAAATTCAAGCAAACTGCTCAGTCCTCTACATATCTGTGTGTCTTTAGTTTGTCGACTGAACGCAAGCATAGCTATGACCGAGTAGCCCTGCAAGGGAACGATACGATAACCTCTTAATTTCTAGCAAAACGGAAAAGGGCCGAGTTTTACCGCACGGGAATTGCAAAGTGGAAGCGATCTCATGATCAGAAGCAACAACAGTGTGACAAATACAGGTGTTTGCACTTGTCTTACAGGCTCTCAAAATCCAGCCATTTGTTCAACCTCTCAACACTTGTCATAGATTTATTTTCTCCGGTTCCCCTTGCAGGTTTTTGGCGTCCGTGACTCACCAATTCCCCAAATTTGCTAGACGTGAAGGGCCAGTACAATCCCAGCAACACATCCAGTACTCCAAAGTTTGCCAGGAAAATTATGGTATGGTAGAGATATTCTGAAATCTTTTTTTTTTTTTGAAAAATAGAAGCATGCATTCCTTGAAGGGTTCAGTTAACATTTCCAGCTTTTGTGGATGAATGGACGGCGTGCACCATTGGCGGCATTTGGTACAAGTACTATCACATTTTCGGTATAACAACAGTAATATTTTTGGACCTCTGATTGGATCCAGGTTGCTGGATTGCCCTTTTCCGCCTCTATAAATAGCGCCCCACGTTCTCCCGGTCTCTCCACAGCAATCTCAAAACGTAACTCGGAAGCGTCACACTCTCTGCTCCCTTCCCCCACACGCACACAACACACAGGAAAGAGAAGTGTTCGCTATGGCTCAGGGAAGGGGCAGTGCGACGCAGGGGCTCGCCCTCGGCTTGCTCGTCCTGTGCATGCTCCTCGGCGCCGCCGACATCGCCGGCGCTGCGTCCTACAACGTCGACTGGTCGTTCGGCGCGGACAGTTGGTCCAAGGGCAAGACCTTCCGCGCGGGAGACGTCCTCGGTGAGTGACCAAGGCCGTCAGATACAGTCGACTGTGTTATTACAGTACCAGCTCCTTACATCCGTTCATATACTATATGACTGTTTGGTCTTGAACTTTTTTATGCCGTGTTTCCACAGTGTTCAGCTACAGCCCGTCCGTGCACAACGTGGTGGCGGTGGACGCCAGCGGCTACTACGGCTGCCGGGGATCCGGCACGACGTATAGCTCGGGGAACGACCGCGTCACGCTCGGTGCCGGCACGACCTACTTCATCTGCACCATCTCCGGCCACTGTGGAGCAGGGATGAAGATGGCCGTCACGGCCAACTGAAGCTAGCCACACCAGCAGATTTAACTGAAACTGCATGAGCTGCTACTATACACGTCCATACTGGCACATCAATAAATGGTATCGATCGTTCGATCGTGCAGTACATGTAGCCCGTGCAATATGTCCATGTGCCTATGTACGTACGTGATGGTGTACTCTCCGTGTGTTCGATACGCGATACAGTCATACAAGCACATGTATGGAGAGTGGTAGGTAAGGCATGGTGTGTGTATGATCACTGGCATGGTAGTAAAGCACCTCAGCTTTGTTCGTTTGTTCTCAGCACTACGCATGTATTGCCCGGTTTGGTAATGGTACCTTTAATTTGCGTGTTAGTATGCTGCCATCGAAAGATCAGATATTAAATCTGCCGTCTTCATTTTGCTTTTTGTTGATTGATGATCTGCTTATTCTGGGCCTTCTGCAGATTTACATGAAGCCTTTTACATCCTTAATTTTAGCTTGGCTGAAGATGTTTACTCTTGCCTTCAACTCTGAATTTGCTCTGTCTCCAAAAGGAGGAAAAACCCCTCTGAATTTGCTGCTTGCATACTAGTCTAACAAGTCACAGGACACAGATTTTGAACGCAATAAAATAATGCAATTAACTATGTTACGTTTCGCTGAAGCGTGAAGTAATTTTTTGAATTGCTGCGATATGTTGCATACAGTTCACTATACAACAGAACACAGTAACCATAGTTTTCCAAATCACTTTATTTTCAAGAGACGGGAACAAAAACCGTGCGTGTCTCACGTTTCAGTTCCATCACAAAAAGCTTTAATTTAAAGTTCAAACGGACCAGGAGGTATTGTCTGGAACAAAAGACTTCCCCAGAAATTTCGCACCAATTTTCAAAACGGGTTTGCAGTTTTTAAGTTGCCTTATTTTTTGTTTACTCTAAGTGGATTTCCTTGGCCTTTGGATTAGCTTTGAGATACGTGTCTCTGATTCTAGAATGATGTCATGGTTCAAGAATGTGAATTCAGATGGTACAAGTCACCTAGAAATAAGCATACTATTACAAAAGGCTTATATTAGACGCCTCATTACAAATGGTTCACTAAAACCATCAGTATTAAATGCAATCACAGACAGTATAGATTTACATATCATCTGTGTTGCTGTTAGTGCTAAAAACCGTCTATGAAGAAATAATATCATAGACGTTTTGTAGTGAGCACCATCTGTGAAGTATCACATACGTTTCACATACGGTTCTTACCAAGAACCATCTACGATCTTACCAAATATCATAGACGGTTTTTTTATTTAAACCGTATGTGATATTTCACATACGGTTCTAAGATAATGAAGTTATTACAGACGATTTGTATTAAAAACCGTTTGTGATATGGTTCCCGCCTCCCAATACATTAAAATTTCATAATCTCCTGCTTAAGTGTGAGTAGGATTCTGTTCTACGATACTATTAGTAAAATAGGCATAACTTTTGTATATTGTATTCGTTTTCAATGTTCTTGTACTCGTTGAAAAGCTAACGATGAGCTCGATACAAAATGACCCACTTGCACTAGTCGCCTCCTAAGACTCCTAAGATCGGCCATCTTTGGCTCTAAATTTATGTTATAAGTTTTTTATTTCTGTTTTTGCCAAAAAAATTTACTTTCCCTTCGGAATTTGGGGTTCACCTCAACTACAAAGTTGTAGATCTCGTCGAAACATTTCAAACGAGCATATATAAGCCATATAAAACTTTACTATTTTTATCTTTTGAGACTAGCTGTTTACATTACACTAATATATTATCTTCTACCGTCTGGCCATTATCATTGATGTTTTTTAATAAGAACCTTTTGTGATATCTTCGATTATCACAGACGATTTTTGTTAAAAATCGTTTGTCATGTCTATATCACAGATGGATTGTAATCCAAACCATCTGTGATAAGCCCTACACGTCACCGATCCGCTGCATCTCCCCTCAGGATCCCAATCTCACCCGTCCATTTTCTCCGCATCGAACAGTAGGCACCGGTCTCCTCCCTACCTCTCGCTCCTATTAATCCCCTTCTTCCTACTCCAAGAATCAACATTACTAGTACTACTCCAACTTATTTATGCGCGGCAAGCGAGGGAAGGGGTTTGGTTTAGTAAGAGTGGCTAAAATTTCGCTTAAAGCAAGATGAAAACGAAGAAAGCAATGGCATATTTATACTATTCCAAGTCGTTGACATCGACAGGGGCTTCATCTTATTACATCCTAAAAGTGTGGCATTCTATTGATTTTGGTATATAATTTGAAAATGGTGTTCGTTGCCTTTATATTTCTATTACTTGGAATTTTTTCCTCTTCACTTATTTTAGATTGTAGTTTAATGAAGGATGTGTAAGTCTAACTTGCATTAGCCTAAAGTTTCTTGTAGTGTAAGCATATTTCTAAAATTATAACCGTGAATTCGTAAGGGCTCTCTTGTATATACAATGCTATATGTAATTTAAATATGAAATTCAAATTCAAGTATGTCGTTTCGCTTTCAAGGGCATGGCATGGCTAGCATTTTCTAAAGCTAGCCAAAAAATAGGAAAAATTTTAGGTACTATCACAGACGGTCTTGTGGTATAAACCATTTGTGAAGCCGTATTACAAACGGTTGCCACCAAAAACCATCTGTGAAGCCGTATTACAAACGGTTGCCACCAAAAGCCATCTGTGATATATAGGTATCACAGACAGTTCTTATTCTAAATCATTTGTGATATGTCCTCATCACAGACGATTCTTATTCTTAACCGTCTGTGATATGTCCTCATCACAAACAGTTTGTGGTTAGAACTGTCTGGGATATTATACCTTCATAGACGGTTTGTGGTTAGAACTATCTGTGATATTATGACTTCACATACGGTTCTAGTTCTGAACCACCTATGTTGTGATTATTACAGACGGCTCACAAATCATCTGTGATAACCTCTAATTATCATTAACCCATTAATTCAGACAGTTCAAGAAACCGTTTGTGATAACAGTTTCGAACCGCCTATGATGACCCTTTTTTGTAGTAGTGACAACCTCTTTCTAAAAGTAATATGATTTCTATAAAATTCTGCAAAGTTTCCATGTAGCCCCACTTGTTTCTGACTTCTAGTTCATTATTCCTATATTTCGTCTTTTATTACTTTTTGGCTTTTTTGAGTTTTTTGCCTCTTCTTTTTTCTATATTCATTTGCATTGTTTGTAATGGGCTAGCATGTTTTTTATTTTTAAAATTGAATTATACCAAATAAGCTACCAGTAATTACATTATAAAATAAATTATCTACAACATAAAATAAATCATAAACCACCTTATTTCAGCCGAAAATATGGGATTAGCGTGAATCATGGCTCATACGATGGGCAAGCTGGCATCGCCTGACTCGTCGTCGATCCTCCCCCACAGGTTCCGCATTAGGTGCGGTCCCAACATAATTCAAGGGTATTCAGCTGAATATCCAAAAATTTTGGCAAAAAATTTACTATACAAGGTATAATACATATATACACTAGTAGTTAGGTCAAATTTATCCTGTTCGTACCTAGTCAGCCTAAATTGATACCAAATCTTTTTAGCTCATTTCCCTCTCCCAGACCTAAATTGGCGCCGGATACTGACCCAGGCCCATTGCTATGATTAATATGACACACGATAGAAACTCTACATCTCACTCAGTCTCTCCTCTCACTCAAGTCTCCTATCAACAAAGTACTTAGCTGGGTGCTAATCTTATCCTCGACGTTCTAACAAAGTACTAAATTCATTTCAAGTAGGTTATTTCACGTCAACTTTGACATATTTACGTATCTATAGCGTAGCTGCATTCTTCTTTAGCTTTCTAAGAGCTTCCACTAATTGTACGGTTTTTCTAGGAACTAGAGCACAGTAGCATTCATTTGAATGTTCTTATAGAACAATATTCTTGCTAACTTGGGATATAATCTCCATAGCAAACTTCGGATATTCAACTTTCGAGAATGTTCCACACTAATATTTAGAAACAGAGAATTCAGTCATGCTGTACAAGTACTAAAACTACAACTTTACACCCACGAAACTGGATATTTATTATGGCAGACTTTTGTAAGACTGTTGAATTCTACAGATGCATATAGGAAATATGAAACTTGACGAAACTGCCATTTTGTGGCTTAGTTGCATTTTGCAGTTAGATATATATTCATGGGCACTGATGAAGTAAACCTTACTAGTAACTGGCACACTGGGAAACAGGAATTGCATAATCAGAACAGCTCATTACAAATTAACCAAGACCCGTACGTAATATAGTTCATGCTGACAAGCATCACCCAAAAGACATAATACTGACATGCGTCATCCAAAATATCACTTCACCCAGCAACATGTCAAAGCACATCGCTACTCCTAGACTTCACCTGCAGCGCTAATCCTGTCCATGATAGTTGCAACAACCTCCTTGGACTGCCGAAGCAGCACGATGCTCTTCTTGAGGCGTTCACGCTTGGTGCCAGTGCTGGGCGACGGCGCGAGCATCCGCTCCACCCCGGCCATCTTGTTGCCCAAGAGCTCGTCGGAGAGCTCCTTCTCAAGGTCGTTCTCCACAAGCCGCTTGACGCCGCGAAGGACGTGGAGCGCCAGGCCGTCGACGAGCCGGAGCACGATGCTCTTCCAGTACCCGGTCAGGCGCGCCCTCAGGTCGAACGCCTGCCCTGCTAAGTCTGCGTGCGCCCTCAGATGCGACAAGTCCACTTCTCCAAAGCCTTCCAGGGTAATCCTGGTGGGCTTGGAGTTGTCCTCCACAGCTTCCATAAACTTCTCATGTCCTTCCATGATGTGGGCCCAGGTATTCATGTAGTCCGGGTTCGCCGTGTAGTCGGCCACCAGCTCCATCTCGATCAGCTCCTTCACATACTGCGCCGATCGCGCCCGCGCCTTCTCCATCAGGCTATGGACTGCGCGGCGGCAGGACGACTGCACCTGGGGGAAGTTGTCCGAGTGCTGCAACATTATCTTCACCACTATGTCCTCGACGTACTCCCATACCTCGTCGACAAGATCGTGCGGCACCTGCATGACGGTCTCGACCTTCTTCTTGAGCATGACGAGGAAAGCCGATCTTGGCAGGAAGTTCGGAAGATTGATGCCCTTGGCCTCCTCTAGGACACGCATCTCCTCCATCAGAAACAGACCGTCGCTATGGCCTGGGCATTGCGCAGGCAGCTTCCTTGCGTATCCATCTAGCATCTCGGCGATGCGCGCCGTGCAATGGAAATATCTGTCGTCGGGGTATTCGTCAAACTCACCTCTCACGAGTATCTTCTCCAGGGAAGCGCCGACCTGCTTGACGATGTGAAAGAAAGCTCTCACCGCGTCGGCAACGTTCTTGAGATCAGGCGGCATCTGGTCGAGCTCGGCGCTGCTACGGATTTGATCAGGCGGTCGTTGATTTGCTTGACGATGTCCGGGAGGCACTTGGCGACAGGGGCGGAGATGGGCCTCGGGCCGGTTGGGCAACGGCCTGAGGCCCAGAAAAATAACCGTGAGTTGGGCAACGGAGCTGTGCTAATTTTTTTTGCAGTTGGGCTACGGCCCGGGTGGGCAACGGTGGAACGGCCCGAGTCGCCGACCTCCCGAGGAATACCCTAACCGCGAGTCCCGTCGGTCTCGCCAGTCTCAGCCGCCTCCAGCCGACCAAGCATCTCCGCGCGACCGCGCGCGACGCGACGCGCCGCGCCGCCGCCCCTAGCCCCCACCGTCGCCGTGGCGCCGCCGCCGCCCCGCCTCGGCGCCTCCTCTCCGCCTCAACCCACGGCGCGGCACCGCCCCCTCGGCGCCTCCTCTCCGCCTCGGCCGCGGCGCGGCACCGCCCACCTCGGCGCCTCCTCTCGCCTCGGCCGCGGCGGCGCAGTACGGCCCCCCGCCTCGGCGCCTCCTCTCCCGATCTCCGCCGCGCACCGCCCCGGCATCTTGCTGCCTCTCCTCCCTCCCGCCGCCTCCTCCAGATCTCGCCGCCTCTCCTCCCTCCAGCCTCCTTCCCGCCGCCTCCTCCAGATCTCGCCGCCTCTTCTCCCTCCAGCCGCCTCCCCCAGATCTCGCCGCCCACTGCTGCCTCTCGTCGCCGCCCGCTGCTGCTGTGCTGACTGCTGAGGTATGGATCATTTCAACTGATATATGTGCTGCAATCCTGAGTTGGAGTGTGCTAACAATCCTGAGTATGGATCATTTCAACTGATATAGTAATATTGTTCATTTCAATCCTGAGTTGTGCTAACAATCCTGAAGCAACTGTCTATGGATCATTGGAGTGTGCTGTCTATGGAAGCGCAATGAACAATGGAAGCCTGTTGATGATATGTAACTTGTGCTTGATTGCTTGATTGCTATGGAAGCCCTAAACATCCAGCAAATTGCTATATTTTAGATGCACTAGATGCTCCAGATTCTTTGCATTTTTGACATCTGACAATTGCTTGATTGCTTCTGTTGATGTCTTGATGATATGTGTGTTGCTATTGATAAATTTGTAATTGTAACTTGCTTTTGATTAACTCTACGTTTTAAGTCTATATGTTTGTTTGAACTTGGCTACTTATTATTATTTATTGCTTTTTATTATCAATTATCAATTGTTGTTTCTCTATTAGTCTATTGTTTTGATTGTTCAAGAATCAAATATACATGTTATCTTTGTAATCTTGCTGATCTAATCATGTTACTTTTTTTCAGGTTAATGGATTTCTTATTTCTGCAAATGGTATTCAGTATTTACATCAACAATTATCGTCATGATTAACAAAACAATTGATGACTGATGAGGTATATATTCTCGTAGTATACACTTTACAAATTACATGTTTACGTAATTTCAGTTTGACAAGCATAAGGAAACATAGAAAATAATTCATATATATATATATATATATATATGTAATTTATTAATTATTTTAATATATATAGCCGTGTCGCCGTGTCGGTATTTTTGGGAAAATGACGAATTCCCATGTCAGTGTCGTGTCGTGTCGTGTCGACGTGTCCGTATCCGTGCAACATAGTCCTTAGTTTTGGGCCCGAGGCTCCGATAAATTCTGGCTCCGCCACTGCGTGCAACATAGTCCTTAGTTTTGGACCCGAGGCTCCGATAAATCCTGACTCCGCCAGTGCTTGGCGATGATGGTCGCCTGTATCTGCATGAGCCGCTGTGCGAGCACCGGGATGCCCACCATGGACTTGTCGATCTTGGACAAGAGTAGATGATACTTGAACAGCCGCTCCTCCTCAATGCGCGCCTGTTCATACGTCTCCTCGCCGATACGGTTGCGGACGCAGACGTACCCAAGGCCAATGTTCACGTCGTCCATGGTGACCTTCTCGAGCAGGCCCTCGGGGGCCTTGTCAGCCTTGGTGACCACGGCGAGCGTGCGCTCGCCGGTTCGGTCCACCTGCTGCGACATGCGGATGGACTCGCACGTCGGGAAGTCGACCGTGGCGGAGAGCACGTTTAGGATTATGCTCTCTTTCGGCGCGATGTACTC
The DNA here is from genome assembly GCA_036346265.1 of Melocanna baccifera. NCBI lineage: Eukaryota > Viridiplantae > Streptophyta > Magnoliopsida > Poales > Poaceae > Melocanna > Melocanna baccifera. The sequence goes on from CM070682.1 coordinate 8,090,659, forward strand.
CTTGATGATCCCCGCGATCTGGTCGTATATGTTGTCGGGCTGTCCCTGGACGGGCACGCGCGTGATGCCGGGGAGGTCGACGAGGGTGAGGTCGGGCACGCCCCGCTTCCGCACGACGAGGGTGATGGGCGCGTCGGAGATGCCCTTGCCACTCCCGGCAATCTCCGTGGTCGCGGCGTTGATGGCGTCCGCGACCTTGGCCTCCGAGGTGGCCACCACCCGGCCGTTGTTGTACTCGAGCTGCAGCACGGGCGAGTCGGCAGAGGGGTCGTCCTGGAGCCGCATGACGAGCGGGACGCGGGTACAGATGCCCTGCCCGCGCGGGAGGCTGATGCCGGCTAGCGACTCGAGCACGCTCGACTTGCCGCTGGACTGATCGCCCACAACGACGATGGTGGGGAGCTGGATGCCCTCCTGCGTTACCTTGAGGTGGCGCAGCCGGTCGACAGCGTCGAGAAGCGGGCGGATCTGGTCGTTGTACGAGGCCGCGATGGCGCTCGCGGTGACGGCGCTGGCCGCGTCGTCCGCCGCGTCCTTGGCTTGCTTGCACCCCATTTGAAGCTTCTTGGACATGTTTGGAGGCTTGGAGCTAGCGCGGCGTGGTGGGTACGATCGTACTGTGGTTACTTGTATGTGCTGTGAGCTTGTGAGCATGAGGGGTTAAGGGCTTATTATGTGGCGCGCGACGCGAGGGAGGTGAAGGGACGGGGCAAGCTTCCAGTCCCAGCACGGAAGGCGAAGGGATGTGCACGCGTGGGGAGTCAGGCGCGGCTGGGAAGCAGTTCGTTCTGGCTTCCAACTTCAGTGCATAATTATTATATGCGGCCAATGCATGCAGGATCAGTAGCCACGGGATGCGACGGTGGATCGGGATTGGCGCAGAATCAAGAAATAATTAGAACCTAGTTCGGCCTGTGAGCAAAAAAAAAAGTGAACCATTAAAAAAAGACAGAAACTACGATTTGAGCATAAAAAGAAAGAAAAGAAGAAGAAAAGAAACCGTTAGCCAAATTTAGGTAAGTTAATCTTAGTCCATAAATTCAAATTGTGCATTTAATTTTTGGAGCATCTTGTGCCCTTAAATTCATATTATTACAATTAGATAGCGTCTCTCCTTGTACTTGGTGTAAAACGAGCTAATATTTTTCAATTGTTTCTTTTAGCTCGTTCCTTTGTTTGTATTGCGTCACATTGATCATTACGTGTGCGTTTATATACTTCACTTATATCTTTTGGATCAGCACATAGTCAAGAGTTTTCTAACTTAGATTATTACTTAATTCAACGACATCGTGAAATTCAGATTGTGTAGGATAAATATTTCCTAACCAATCTCCACTAAATATCATTTGCCGTGCAATTATATGTCACTTTTAAATCCGCTTGACCATCACTTGTTATTGTAACTACTACCAAGTGTAAGTTTTTTTAGCCTCAATTCACTTCGAAAAAGTAAGAATTTTACTTGGGAGAGAGAAAAAAATGAGATTGAGTGAACTCCACATATCATATATATATTATGGTATTTATATGTTCTTTGTACTACTAATCATGACAGGTGGAGATGGTAATATGGGAGAGGGGCATACCCTGACGAGTCGTTTTCAATTCCAAGCATTGAGAGGGACTTTACGCAATGAGTTCGCCACCACTTCTTTCACCTTGAAAGAGCAACTCAAGGCGAAAATCAACAATTTCGCGTAATATATGCGCATTAAAATGAACCAACAAATTAATGTGTTACGTACAAACATTGTGAACGACATTGTGCGTACACATCCACAACAAGAAGAAAATAGATTTATTCCTTTCTATAGAAGTGAAGATTCAGATAGGTATCTTAAGTGGAAATAGCAAATGGAGAAAATGGCCAACAAAGTTGCTTATTATTTTTCTCATCATACCTACCCCAGAATGTCCTAATCGATCATGTCAGATCTTAAAAGGCTCTAAAGTTTTATACTCTATCTTCATTAGTACATATTTTCAGGTTTTATATAGGTGTAATATAACCCAGAGGAGGAGGGAAGTTTTTCAACCACTCTTTTCTGATCATCGTCATATTTGGTCATGAGGAGGTATTATGCACTACCCTCATTTCTGTCTCGATATGGATATCATTCAAGCAAATATCCTTGAAACTCAACAGGGTATACTTTGATCTAGGATACAGGAGAGCATTCTCAATTACTATTCGGTTACCCACAGGGAGAATAACTATGACTCTTCCAGTGCCAACAATTAAAGCATCGCTTCCAGTAATAGCCATGACATTTCTCGTTTTATTTGTTAAATGACTCTTCCAGTGCTAACAATTAAAGCATCGCTTCTAGTGATGGTCATGATATTTCTCGTTTTATTTGTTAACGTATGAAAATACTTGATTTCCCTTAGTATCGAGTTGGTGGTTCCACTGTCTACCAGACAAATCTCTTCCCCTGCCATCGGATTTGATGAATTGTTCTATATAGAGTATAATATAATCAAGAAATAATTAAACAGGAATAAACTCCAAAAGAACAGTCAACTTATTTTATTCATTGAATAATATTTAAATCCTAAATAATTAATGCTTCATAAGAGCATGAATAATCCAATATTCTTTTGAAATAACCTAAACTGATAAAGAAAACTTCAGAAAACTATGACATCTGGAGTTGCCCAGGGAGATAGCTTATGGCCTACTGCAAGTCGCCATATGTGTCAACCTCCATGTGATTCCCTCTACTGTAGTGTCGAGCTCCATCATTGCACTTGGGGTATCACTATTATCAGCATCATGCTGATCAACAAAGTATGTCTTTGTAGGCTTCTTGCCATTGGCAACTGACTCTTGGTAGAGCTCCACCAAATGCTTTGGGGTGTGACAATTGCGAGACCAATGGTCCATACAACCACACCTATAACAAGACGAAGGACGATAGGTCTTCTTGCTACCCGAGTCTAGTTTTTGTTGCTTGTCTCTCCCTTGCCCCATCCACCGGGGCTTTCCATTTCTTTTCTGCATATTTAGTTTCTTCCATTGTCCACCCCTCTACATAGGGCCCTTTTCATGGCCCTGACTATCACTAGTCCTCTGGGAATTAGCATGTGCTTCTGGCAGTAGCTATGACCAAGTGGGACGAGTCTGATAGTTCTTCATTAGTAACTCATCATTCTTCTCTGCTTCGAGAAGAGTGGTAATCAGCTCCAAGTACTTCTTGTACTTGGTCTGACGATACTGCTGCTGGAGTATTCTGTGAGTTGGGTGAAAAGTGCTCAAGGCCATGTCAATCATCTCAGTGTCTGTGATCTTTTAGTTACAGAACCTGAGCTTAGCGACAAGTTTGTGAATAGCATAATTTTATACAGACACCTTCTTGAAATCCTGGAATCTTGTGTTAATCCACTCACACTGTGCTTCACACAGCATGATGGATCTCTGCTGGTCATACATCTCCTTCAGGGAGTTCCATAGTGCCAGCGGGTCTTCTTCCAAAAGATACTCGGACTTCAAGTCTGGGTGGATGTGGTACCTCAAGAAGTGTGGTGTCACACATTTGGCAGCATTAGGAATGGCAGAATCCCCAACTACAGGTGGGGTTATGGCAGCGCTGAATGATCTAGTTGTCAGATTGATCTTAGCATCCATGGCTCATGTGAGACAGTTGCTACCATCCAGATGAGCTCGGCAAACTCCTTAGCAATGTCAGACATCTCCTACATTGTCCATGTATAATTCTAAATTTACTACAGGTAAACAGCATGAGTATTGCTAAATCAATAAGGTATGGATTTTATCTATTCAGCTGATATTATTTAGGATTTTTTGGAATTTTCTAGCAATTTTAACAATTTTCTACTAATTAATAAGCAATTTTTAGAATTATTAAATAAGAAGAAAATAATATACTAAATAAAATAATTCCAAAAATACAAACAATAATGTCACTAGTAAACTAGATTATAATAAAGCTGAAATAATCCAGTAAATAAATCATGCGGGAAGAAATTCAGTCTAATGGACTTAATTGCAAGTATGACAAAGTTCAGGGTCAAATTTTATAACTATTTTCAATTTTCCAGCAATATTACATAAATTATTGAAAAACCTAGTGACCAAACTACAAAAATCCATCGACCGAAATTCCCTTCCCCCCTTTTTTCTCTTATTCTTTTGGGCCAATTTTTCAGCCCGGTTTTAAACCCAGAGGCCCAAACGGCCATCTGACCCATCACCACTCACGAGCTAGGGTTAAAAACCCTAGCACGTGTCCCTAGGTAGCTGCGGCTGCAAAGTGGGAAGGCGGCGGGAGCTTCGGATGTTGGGGGCCAAAGCGGTGAGTGGTAACCGGGCACGAGAGTTCGGCGCGGCCAGCGATAGCCAGGGCGGCGACTAAGCTAGATTGACCAGGTGCAATGGTTTTAGGGCTGCAGCCGACGGCGCCGGTGTGGGCTTGGGAAGTTGGTGTGGCCCCGGTGGCTCCCGGCCAGAGGCGAGCATCATGCCGGTGGCTTCGGGCATGGCAGCCATGACGCAGATCAAAGACGTCTCCTTCGAGTAAAAAGGTTGGGGCAGCGGCCGGCGACGTCAAGCGCAAAGATCGACTTTGGGCGGTGATGAAAGTATCTAGGCCCCTAAGTTTAGGGTTTTGGTAATTAATGATGAATTATGAACATGAGACTAATGTGTGTGCCAAGATTGTATAGATAAAGTCTCATGTGTGCAAGGTAAAGAACAAGCTGCAAAGTTTATTGACGCCAAAAGATCGAAGATGAGGTACACAATTTTTTTGGGTCTATTTTAGATTTCACCGGTCTTGGGAGTGAAGGTGGAAGACCGGATTATAGGTTAGATGCCGTACTATTAAAAGGGATTATTGAAAGTAGCTTGATAGCATATTTTGGTGCACATTGGATCAATCTAGGAACATGCATGAATTTGAAATCAAGCTTGAAAACTTTCTGGGCTCTCTCAGAATAATCGGTAGTACCGCACACTCAAACAGTATTACCGCCATGCGGTAATACCGGCATATACACAGCAGTATTACCGCTGGGCGGTAATACCGGATTATGTGCGGTATGGAAATTCCAGAGAGCACCCTCCTGAGGACTTCAACTCACTGAAATCGGTAATACCGAAAATTAAACGGCAGAACTACCGCAGTACGGTAGTACCACATGGTACTGCGGTATTACTGTTTTCCAGTATGGAAATTCCAGAGAGCCTCCAAGTCAAGACTTAGCCGCACAGAAATCGGTATTACCGGCAATAGCATAGTGGAACTACCGCAGTACGGTAATACCACACTTATAACGGCGGTAATACCGCACAAAATTCCAACAGCTAGTTCTGTTTGTCTGACATAACCGTTACTGTGTGCTACAGTAAAGTGCGGTAATACCGCACTTTGTACAGCGGTAATTCCGATTTTCCTGAATTTTCAGCATTAATTTTTAACAACGGCTAGTTTTGTTTGGTGAGGGTATAAATACCCCCCACCTGCACTTGGGCAGGTTGCTGAAGTTCTATTGACTACATTTAAGCCCTAGAGCATTCACTCCACACTCTTTTCTCTATTGAGCATTGTTTTTGAGTTTGTGGGGAGGTTTCAAGGGCATTCATTCTAGTTGATCCAATTGCACTTGCGTGCCCTCAAATGAAATCAACGATCCATTCTCTTGATGCTTGCCGGCACCTAGACGGCGGGAAGGTCCATTGCCGGTGACTTCTTCAAAGAAGATTGTGGAGAAGCCCATACCGATTTGTGAGTGGTTGGAGCTCACCATCTCCGGAGCGGAGGAAGAGCTACCAATAGTGATCGAGGTGTTTCAGCTTAATTCGTGGAGCCGGTCCGATTAGTTCGGGCTAACCTCAACGTGGATTAGTGGAAACCGGCAAGTTTCCGATACCACGATAAAAACATCAAGTGTCACATTGTGTTGTTTCTTGTTTATTTTAGTAATTGCTCTTGCTCTCTATTACTTATTGTCAATTGCATAGAATTGCTAATATTGTGTAGGTTTGTAGTTCACTCAATTTATTGCGTAGTGATCATCTAGTCATTAATTGTTTAATTTAACTAAGAATTTTAAAACCTCCTATTCACCCCCTCTCTAGTCGGTTATCCTTGATCCTACAGGTGGCCGTCGGGGTTCTTCTTCGGGTGTCGGCGCTAAGGTGCCGAAAAAGTGCTATTGTGGGTGGCCGGCACTAAATGGTGGCGCATTGGATTCAAGCGCATGGGCTCGGGTGGCATCGAGAAGGCTGGTGGCTACTTCAAGCGTAGGAGGCCAGGCGACTTCCGATGGCAGTCAAGTGTGGCTTCGGCGGCTCCATCCGTGGCTTCAGGTGGCGGTGAGGCCGAGCGTAGCACAGGAAGAGTCGGCGAGAGGCGGCTTCAGGCATGGAGTCATCTTCAACAACGGTGACTTCGAGCACTCTGTTGGTCGGTCGTAAAAGCAGTCGCAATGGCCTCGAGAAAACATGGCTGACGGCCTAGCGTGACTAGACGCAATAGCAAGTAGCCAGCTTCGAGCAGTAGTGCCCACGGGCTAGATTCAGGCAGTCAGCGGCTGGTGATTGTGAGACGATGCCAGGGTCTTGTGCCATGCGGTGGTCAGGCCAGCTTCTAGTGGCCGGCATGAGTTCTAGTAGCTGATGCCGTGAGGTGACTGTCGGCCGAAGTGAAAATTCCCAATTCGATCTAGATTCTAATACGAGCACGTAATCTGGTCTAGAAGATAGATTGTTTAATCTATTGGATTTGTATATCTAAAGCCCAAATTGCAAATCAATCTACTACATAAAAACAATTACTACGAGATTGATCTAAATAAGGCATTGCTAGATAATAAGAAATCAATCTAGATTGAAATAAGAATAACAATATATAATATATTGGTTTGTGATTTACATACCGTACATCTCGTAGAGCTTCGTGCTGATAACGTGTTAAAAAATCGACGTAGAAGTAGATGAACGGTAACGCAATCCACACAATCAATCGCCAAGAATAATAGATCAATCACAGGAGACACCAATTGAGAGAGAACACCATAACGTAGTTTTTTTTAAGTTTTAGATCTATTTACATGGTACAATGTCTTTCTATTTATAGTATAAGTCCACTAGGGACATTCTAGTATTTGTCCACACCGGAATCTTCTAGGTTTCGTAACACAAAGAATGCCCAAACTAGCTATGTGTGGGTTTTGGAGGTGGAGGAGTGGAGGAAGGCCTGTTTTTTCAGTTGAACTATGGTTGATAACTTTTAGTCATATTTTTTGAGATGGTGGTGGATAGTGCAAACGGTGCATGCACCGATAAACTTAGAAATCCATTTGGAAAAACGGATTCAAAAAGTCGTTTGGAGAAACTGTTACGTTTATTTTGGTTTTTAAAGAAGTCAAAACAAAAGGTTACCTTAAAAACCTAAAAGAACAAGACCAAAGAAGATGGCGGAGGACGATGCTCCGGCAGCATCGGAGGTGCCGGTGGTGGCGCCACCAAGGAGTGCCTCTGTCTCTCAGGCCCTCCTCCCCTGCTTTCATTTCTTGATTTTTGACAAAGGGATGGTGGGTGGAGGTCAGCCGATGGTCCAGTGGTTTTGACCAAGTACTTCTAGAGAGAAGCAAACAGACAGCCAGGATGGGGTTGATCCAGACCAAACAGTGGACGAAGTGGCTCCAGAGGGGGGTCTTGAATTCAAGACCTCTTGGGTCTGATACCATATTGAGTTACATGCACCAACCAGTTCACCCAAAAACTTAAGCTGATGAGGAAAGACGAGTAATTCACTTATAATTCAACACTCTCCCTCATATGTAGCCTTGGTCAGGCCTAAAATATGGAATAGAAGTGGATTACAATTATTTTTTTAATTGTATCAAGTGGATCTTAAACTTAAGACTTTTTGGCTCTGATACTATATTGAGTTTCATGCACCAGCCAATTCACCCAAAACTTAAACTGATGAGGAAAAGGAGGCAATTCATTTATATTTTAACACTTTCCCTCACGTGTATCTTTTCTTATTAATTTAAGCTTTTGGGTGAACTAGTTGGTGCATGTAACTCAATATAGTATCAAAACTAAGAGGTCTTAAGTTCAAGATCCGGTTGGTGTAATTAAAAAAATAATTTTAACTTACTTCTATTTCACATCTTAGGCCTGAGCGAGTTTACAGACGAGGGGAAAGTGTTAAAGTATAAGTGAATTGTTCGTTTTTCCTTTTCAGCTTAAATTTTTAGGTAAACTGACTAGTGCATACAACTTAATATGATATCAGAGTCAAGAGGTCCTGAACTAAAAAAAATTATAGCTCACTCCTATTCCACGTCCACGTCTTAGACCTAAGAGAGTCTATACGTGAGAAGGAGTATTGATGTATAAGTGAATTGTTTATCTTTTCTCATCATGTTAAATTTTTAGATAAAATAAGTGATATATATATATATATATATATATATATATATATATATATATATATATAATTCAATAATGATGACGGTGGGACTTTGTTGAAGCTCGATAGCTAGACGGCAATGAGCCCAAGCAAGTGCCCGCTGTGCTGGTGGGCTGGCTCCGCCCCTGATTCCTGTAGAGTAGAGGGCCTCTTACCCGTCGCTACTCATGTGCCGTGCCTGTGCTGCTCTTGGCAAAACAGAGATTCACCACCTAACCTTTTCCGCTTTGACTAACACCGTAGCGCTCATGTGTGTACCTACTGTTCTTCTGTGTCCACACCTGGCACGGTACAAAAACTGCGTTTATATATAGCCACTCTGTCACTGATCAGTGTCCGCCGGCCGGCTGCTAGAACTGTCAAACACTTGATCAGCTTTGTAGGTAGCAACAATCGATGGCGCCTTGTCAGGGACAGGAGCAAGCGCCTCACTCCGGCCCGGCCCTCATCGTCGGCGCCACGGCCGGCTACATCGGCCGTTTCGTTGCCGAGGCCTGCCTGGACAGCGGCCGCAGGACCTTCGTCCTCGTCCGCCCCGGGAACGCCTGCCCCGCGCGCGCGGCCACCGTCGAGACGCTTCGGCAGAAAGGCGCCGTCGTCGTCGAGGTAAACCCGATGCCCCAAAACTGTCATGTATAAGGTGTATATGCGCCTCTAAAATGCACGGGCGGCGTCGTGTGTCAGGGCTGTGCCAACGGGAGAGACGCGAGGAAGTCCCTCGAGACGGCGTTCCGCGCGCACGGCGTCGAGGTGGTGATCTCGGTGATGGGCGGGGCCAACATTCTCGACCAGCTCGGCCTCATCGAGGCCATCCGAGCCGCCGGCACGGTGAAAGTACGCGTATATCTGCACGAAGTTTACTCTTCTCCCCTCGTACATATATGCCTTGGGCTTTGACACGTAAAGTTTTTGTGTGCGCTGTGACTTGTACGTGCACCCACGCAATGCATGGCCATGTATGCACACAGAGGTTTCTGCCGTCGGAGTTCGGGCACGACGTGGACAGGGCGCGGCCGGTGGGGGCGGGGCTGGGGTTCTACGAGGAGAAGCGGCGGGTGCGTCGGGCGTGCCGTACACCTACATCTGCTGCAATTCCATCGCCGGCTGGCCCTACTTCGACAACATGCACCCCTCGGAGGTGCCGCCGCCGCTCGACCGCTTCCAGATCTACGGCGACGGCACCGTCAGAGGTACAGCTACGCCTTAGATTTTACCTTTGCTTGTGCTTACGGTGTCACTGTTTGCCATCTATAGGCTTGTTCTTTTTTGCTGCGGCTGATGGTTTTTTGGCTGCGGTTGATGGCTTTTTAGCTGTTTATGATAAAGATTGCGGAAAGAGATATACTCGCTTGCGATTTTTGATGGTACAGATATTAGGTTTTTAACGTATACTACAATTAATTTGTAAACCTCGTATTAAAAAATACTTCGTTTGAAAGTTAGATACTGTAACAGAAACCAAAAGCCAAAAACTAAAAAGAACAGGGCATACAATACTAACGTTTGTGCCCAGCTTTCTTCGTGCCTGGAAGTGACATTGGGAAGTTCACGATCAAGCTTGCGTACGACGCCCGGGGCATCAACAAGATTGTTCACTTCCGTCCCGTTTGCAATCTCCTGAGCACGAACGAGATGGCGTCCCTGTGGGAGAGTAAGATCGGCCGGACACTACCACGCGTGACGCTTAGCAAGGAGGACTTGCTCGCCATGGCTGCAGGTTTGGACAGTAAACCATGCCATGCCCCCAAGCTTTATGTAATGACACTAACATAATGGCATCATTGAAGAAGCGGAGATTTAAACATATATTTCACTATAGGTTATAGCATTCCAATTGCATATGGAACAAATGTAGTTCGAAATAGACAATAGGGCTGCGGTACCAGGTAACTTTCGCTTGAAATATCTCATCCAGTATGCTGCATCAATTGCAGAGAACATCATCCCGGAGAGCATAGTCGCTTCACTGACGCATGACATCTTTATAAACGGTTGTCAGACGAATTTCTACATCGATGGGTCGAGAGACATTGAAATATCCAGCCTTTACCCTGACATTCCATTCAGAACAATAGACGAATGCTTCGACGACTACGTTCATGGTCTCAACCTAGAGGAAGAAGCTAAAGAGAACAAGAAGAACAGGCAGCGCACCGACGGTGGAGAGATCGGCAGTGCCGCCTGCGTTTGCTTAGGTCCAGACAAGTACAAGCCTGCAACGTTCGCCTTCCCCTGTTTTTCTTCCACCGCTCGTGTATCGCCATGTTTGATTGTTCGAATGATCTTGTGTTCCTTCTTTCTGCCTGCAAACATTCGACACAGGACAAGAGTGTACCTGCGACTGCGAGCAGCGATCGCGCATGTGGATTGCAGTTTGCATTCGACTTTTGATTGTTGTACTGAAGCAAGCGTGTGGCCATTGCGATCTATCGGTCGCTGTTCTTTTGTTCCATGAAAATGTTGATCTACACCTAGGTGAACATACTCCACCAACGTACCGCACGTCGCCATCGAGATGCACACCGCTAAAATAAGTCTTAAATGCCATTGGTCATTTGCTTAAATAAAAACACAAAACAACCCAGGTGAATAGGAATAGGTGAATAGTTACCTAGGCCAATTCTTTTTCCCCCACCGGTGCTACTTGCTTTAAAGAAATATAGGGGGGGTCTCACCCTTCCCAGTGTTGCCCGATTCATTTTGTTTCCCCGCCTTACCATGCGAATTTTCAATTTTTGTGCAAATTTACGCCAGAAGTGGCAAAATTGTAGCCAAGGTAGTCGCATGATTCCAGTAAAATACGCAACTTGAAATAATTATACCCATTGAGTATTACACACCTCCATTTTCTCCCCAATAGCGGATAGATATGCCCAATTTTAATCTGCACATGTTTGCCCGAATCCTATCGGAGAAAAACAATGGAAATTTTTGAAATATAAGGATTTCAAAGAAATCAAGGGGGAAAATCTCTTATTTCAAACAAAGCCTAATTTGTCAACTAGACAATTTAGAACAGACCATACTTTTTATCAACTAGAACACTTCTTTCATCTAAGCTACGCTGGGTAGTTAGATTGGTACTGGAAAATGAAAAGTAGATGGACATGGGCCACTTTAGAACAATCGCCACTTACATAAGCAAAATATGGAAGCAGATGGAATACACATGGCACACGCCATTAAAACCAGCCTGTTTCAAGAAACACGCATTCCTGAACAATCGTCGTTACAAGCATAGCTCTGTTAGGAAGAGTGAATTTTCACCTAGAACCACAACATCGTCTAAATATTCAACAGCTATGAATCAGCTCTTGTCCTAGTCAATTTAGTGCACATACGTGATGTCAAGGAGAGCTATCATTTTACATCCCAATGTTTTTTTCCCTCAGAGCCATAAGCATTTAGCTGTTGAAGGAGATCCGCAACACCAGCATGGGCATTGTCATTTCATTAACGTTTCAGATATTCAACAAAATTTTGATGCTATAGCTGAGAACAAATAGCCATATGTACCTCAAGCAATCACGTTTACATGGGCCCCGGCGTCATGATGTATAAATTGGCATTAGTTGGGTGCACCATCAGGCTGTTGGGGGTTGGCCGCCACCACTTGACGCCTCTGCCGCTCTCGTAAGTACAGGACAGTTACGAGGCAAGCAAAGAGCGTCAATATTGTTGCGTTCCCTTCATCCATAAGAACATCCTCCACCCATTCCTCAACTACAGGATATATCTCCGGCAGTGAATCAATAAAACGAACCTGAAATTTAGAAAGATTTAGCTGCGCACTGCAAGGAGCAAACAACGGTGTTGACAATAAAGCATGATGGGAATCCCCAATATGAAAAGCAAAGCATGATGGTGATCCAAAATATGGCATGCAGAGCAAAAAATAAGAGCGAGCACTAATCATCAGGTGACTAGGACTATACAGCGAGTCAAGATGCACAACATGAACCAGCGTCACACTGTTCATGTATTGAACTGAACTTAAACAAATCCAGCGTCATATTTGAAAGAGCAATTAGCTTTAGGTATCGGTAGTGAGGAAGTAGAGGTGGTAAAAAACCCACAAGCTTAGCAGCATCAAACTGAACCCTAGCCTGTTAAAAATCAGTGTGTTCAGCAAGTTAGCCCGGCCAAAAGCAATTCATGCTTGATTCTTAACAGTTTCTGAACTACTTGTTTTGTTGTAAAACATGTTATTTAAAAACTCAAAATGAAGGAATAATTGGCTAAGCTTCCTAATCTGTTTTGTTTGGGAGAGGCTAGCGTTCATTGCATATCAGCTACCAGTTGGGGTTGGATGGGAACCAAAAAAACATACCAGTAGTAGCAAGTTCGCAATCCAGTGGGAATTGGCCCAGGAAAGAGTTCTCAAATAATAGATGCTTCAATGGCAATAGCAATTACCAAATAAGGTAGCCGACTTAAATATACCTACACGCGAACTACACAAATACTTGATATGTCTTGTATGGAACTAAGTACCGGATGATACACATAGAAAATATTGTCTTACCAAAAAACTGCCAGCATAGTTCCTTCTTATCCATAAACTTGTTAGTGCAAGCATGACTGGAAGCTTAGCTGCTGGATCCACCACAACAGCCTGATCATAATATCTTTTTGCCAAGTGCAAATCAAGGGGAAGTCCGTGACCATGCTCATGCATGTACCCAAGGTTAAACATGGCTTGAGCATTAGACTGTGATTGAGCATGCATATATGCCTCCGCTGCACGCTCATAGTCCCTCCCTACACCCTGTAACACAAAAAGACAGATCACATATGTGATGTCAGGTTCCGTAAAAAAGTGTGATGTCAGTAATAGTGGTCTCTTAGAGAGCACATGTCCCCTAGTATCTCTGAAGTCAAGTACACAAGTAAATTTAGCCTAGGAGCCATCTTTTATTTAGCTATCTAAGTAGTTTCCTTTGGAAAAGTTGCTTCATAAACATGATTGTTGGTTCATCTCAAAATACATTTGCATACAAATGCATAATTCGAGAGGAAAACAGATTGCTTATATTAATGTGATACCTGGGCCAGATCCAACTCAGCCCACACCCAACCCTTATAAAAGGAGGGAGCCAGGTGAGGGAGGAGGCAAATTTGGCTTTTGCCTCCCCCCCCCCCCCGTGTGCTTCCTGTCGTGCGCTCTCCTCTCCAGTCGTCCTTGCCCCGTGCCTGCTGTTGCCGTTGTTGCTGCTGTAGTGCGCGTGCCGCCATCGGCCAGCCGCCGGCGCCGCCACTCCCCGGCCGCACCTTGTCGCCTTCTCTTCCCCTTGCAGCTGCCGCCGCCGCCGTCAGCTGCTGCTCCTGCTGCCGCCCCTCACCCCGCGCACCAGCGCTGCCACTTCCCCAGCCGTATCTCGCTGCCACCTCTTCCCTCTTCAGCCGCCGCTCCCCTGCTCCGCCCGGTTGCTCACCGTGCGAGGAGGGGAGAGCCGAGCTGGGTGCCGATCGGAGGAATGGGAGAGGAAGAGGAGGGGGGCCAGGTGGTGAGAAGGAGAGGAGGATCGCCGGGCGTGAGAGAGAAGAAGGGGGAGGCTGGCGGCGTGAGAAAACAAGAGAGAGGGAAGAAGAAAGGAGCCGGGGGGCATGAGGAAATAAAGAAAGGGAGAAAGAGAAGGAGAGAGGAGGAGCGGCCGGGTGAAGAAAAAGAGGAAAGAGGGAAGAAGAAAAAAAAAGAGAAAGAAAAGAAAGAAGAAAAGAAAAGGAAGAGAGGAAAGACAAAAAGAAAAAGGAAAAAGGGGGAGAGGGAAAAAAAAGAAAAGAAGGGGGATTGCCTGATCCAGCGCCAGATCTGCCAGATCCAGTCCAGGGACGACAGATCGTGGCCTGATCCAATCGTCGGGTTAGGGTAACGGTTCGAAACCCTTTTTCAGTTATTTACTGATTTTCGCATAAATTAGCATGCCAATTAAAACCGAGACAGCGGGTCGGTGTCCGGTAAGAGAGAGGTCGGCGATACTGGGTTTATGTATAATAGCGGCGTTAATTGATTGCATGTGTATGTGTTGCATTAGCAATGAATTGAAATGGGTAATATTTGTTCAGGTAGCGGTTCAAGTCTAGTGCCGTCCACACACCTCCCGCCAGGTTAATAGGCAAGTGCATAGTAAAACAATGAAGTGTGTTAAATGATTGCTATTTGTGTCCATGCCACGATTTATAACATTTAAGAGATGAGATATATGATTATGTGCTAATCATGTTGAGTATTGTTTAGGAGTAAACATCCTCATTTGAAGAGCACTGCATCATGCAAAGCGCATAAAAGTCAGGTCGGTGAGAAAGTCTTATGACTAGTTCGAAGTGCTCTTGAATAAGTCCTACAGAGATAGACACCTCCACGGGATGGAGAGAGAGGGTGACATTGACAGGTGTACCCTCCGCTATACCGATATAAACTACAGTTACAGGTGTATTGCATTTCATTGCATTGCATGAAAAGAGATACAGACAGTGATACAATTATAGAGATTTACAGTTTACAGTTACAGATGCATTGCACTTTATTGCATTGCATAAAGAGTGATACAGATAGTGATACAGTTACAGAGATTTGACTTACACTTACAGTTTACAGTAAATTGGTTTTACAGTTCAAAGTAGATATGATTTGCCGTTTACAGTAAATGGGTTTTACAGTTCACAGTAGATATGGTTTACAGTTTACAGTAGGCTGACTTCACAATTCACAGTAGACTCGATTTACTGATTCTGATCGTTTGACTTTACAATTCTGATGAGGTGATTTACACTTACAAGTAGAATTGGATTACAGCTTTATGATGATATGGATTGATGTACTGCTTTATCGTATGCTTGCTGAGTCTTCGGATTCACCCTTACTTTGTTGTTTTTTTTAGGGTGATCCGGAGTGACGGCATGCATGGATATGGGAGTAGTTCCTTTTGCACTGCACATATGGAATAATGGCTTAATCATGTAAAAAGCATCATGTTTAATCTTATGTTTAGAAGTTTATGTAAACTTTCTAGTTAAGGTTTGTTTCGTTTTGAGAACAATTTCCCCTGTTAATACAGTTCTCGTGCATTAACTCTGTTTGTAATGCGCTTATGTGAGATAGTAACAGTGTGATGGTAGCATTTTGGACCTTATGGAGGGTCAGGGTGTTACAATTGATGCCATCAGGAAGTGGACAACATATATTCCATATTCTTTCCAAAACTCATAAGACCAAAATGAAGTGTTTTCTAATCATATTTTCAAGTCATGTTTTTAACAATATGTAATGGTCATACTGACAGGAAAACAAAAATGAAAAAGAGATCCATGTCTCCAATATAAAATACTAGAAACCCTAAAATATATAGCGTTTGATGTGAATTTGTTGAAGCTATTTCAACAAGTCTGCAATCATCTGAATAGATCAAGAGAAGATTTCAGATATGCTCATAAGTCAAACAAGGAAATGAGTTATAGCAACTAGGAATGGTACACATACCCGGCCATAGTAGTAGGCATCACCAATCAACAAAGCAGCATGTTCATTACCCTGCTCAGATGCTTGCCACCACAAAGCATGTGCACGGAGATGTCTTTCCATATCTGTACAGAAGCCAGATTCTCCCATGCAAATACCTTGCTCACCATACCTATCAAGAATCCAGGCGGCATTGCTTTGTGCTACCTCATATCCAAGATCTGCCATTCTGGAATACAAGAGTAATGCTTTCCCTATGTCACCTTTTAAATAAGATTCCAGAGCCCATCTAGACAGCGAGCTCCAGGGCCCCCTCTCAGCAACAGACTTGTACAGCACTGTGGCCTGAAATAAGAAAGATCACATGAACAATTCAGTTTTTTTACAATATTACTTCAATTGATTTATGTTTCCCTATTCGTATCATAACAAACTAACATCATTTTCTGCAGTTCAACCTTTTCTATCACTCTATTGGAACAAGGAAGAGATTGATCTGACAGAGCAGAGGATTTTCACTTCAACTCTTGTAACTAGAAACATATACTTTGGCATTGCTTGTCATTTCTTTTGTATAAAGCCATAAATCCCATTCACCTGTGATGATAAAGATGCCAAAGGGCACGCGCACTCTAAATTAGATATAGGTACAGTTATTGGAATAATTCAAAAGCTAAACGCATAAGTAGAGCATGGGTTTTCCCGTAAAAAAGGGAAGTGCATGGGCAATATTGCTAGCTTGTGACCTTTTGTGAATACGCTCAACAGATATTAAGAGAAAAAGGAGAGGGGAAAAAATGTGTGTGTTGAGTGGAAGCGGGCGGGCAGGTGCATCACACACGCGTGTGTGTGTGGGTATGCACATGTGACAATTTCCATGCATGGACACTTTTAAATAGCACACTGTAGTGCTGCTGTAGTAGACAGGGAATCACAGAAGCCACGTAATCTCTGCTATAGCCTATAGCATCTCCGTACAATTGCAGGGTTGCAGCATTCTAGCATGCAGCGGCGTTTTGGGACAAACAATTCAAGTTTTCTCACAAGTCATTGATTGCATAACTTTTAGCCACATTCCATGATGGATTTTTTTTCTCCAAGACTCGAGATGTGCACACTAACAGTCCTAACCCAACGCAAGCTGTGTTATTAAAGGAAAAAAAGGCAAACAAGTTGCAAATCAGATTCTCTGCAATGACAAAAACGAGGAATGAATACAATTTTAGTTTGCCATCTTCACTGCAGGGTGAAGATTGAAGAATGAAATTGTTATATTGGTCTTTATATTTTGACATCATTTTATATACTATGGTGCACGGACACATGGGTAAACAGCCGTATCCGTGTCCGACACCGTGTCCGACACGGATACGACACGGACACGGCTCGGACACGTGTCGGCGGCGTATCGGCCGAATTTTGAATAAATTTTAATTACTGAAATTTCCGACACGTGTCAGACACGGGAAATAAACGAATCGGACACGGCCCAGGACACGGCCGGCCCAGGCAATCTGGCCCGCCAGAGGAGACGCGGTGGCTTCTTACCCTAGCCACGCTGCCGCTGCCCCATTCCCGCCTCCCATCGCGAACGCCGCCCGGCCCCATCGCGAACGCCGCCTCCTCCCCATCGTCGGCCACGCCCTCCAGCCGCCGCGCGCGCTTCTCCTCAACTCTCCTCCCCATCGCCACCAAGGCTCCTCCAGCCGCCGCGCGGCGCTCTCTCCTCAACTCTCCTCCCATCGCCGCCTGCTCTCCAGCTGCCGGCGCCGGCGCTCTCTCCTCAACTCTCCTCCCATCGCGCGCCGCTCTCTCCCCATCGCCGGCCTGCTCTCCCTCCAGCCGCTGGCGCCGGTGCTCTCTCCCTCAGCTCTCCTCCCCATCGTCGGCCTGCTCTCCCTCAACTCGCCTCCTCCAGCCGCCGGCGCTCTGCTCTCTCCTCATCTCGCGAGTGCAGATCGCGATCGCGAGGTTTGATTTACAATATCATTAGATGATTGTTGTTGACTTGTTGTTATGTGCTTGATTGTTTGTTTCATCGTTCTAGAAAAATGGAAGCCGCTAATTCTAGTGTTAGAGAGGAGGAAAATACCAGCAATAGGTTGAAGCTTCCATTGTGGAATCATGGTGATGTTCTAGACAGGGGTGGTCAGGGGGGAGGAAATGTGAAATGGAGATGCAAGTATTGCAAATATGTTGGTACTAGTAGCTACTCTAGAGTCAAAGCGCACTTGTTGAAAATTACTAACGGTGGATGCAAGATATGTCCTAAGGTGACGGTACCTATTCTTGCTCAACTTAAAAGTGAAGTTGCAAAGGCTGAGGATGAACAAACAAAAACAAGGGATCAACAATTATCATCAATCTTCATGATTCATGATTAACAAAACAATTGATGAGGTACACATTCTGAATACACTTCACACTTTATAAGTTTATAACTTTATATTATTTCAATTTGACAAGCATAAGAAAACATAGAAAACAATACATATATATACATATATATATATATGTAATTTATTTATTATTTAAATATATATAGCCGTGTCGCCGTATCGGTATTTTTGGGAAAATGGCGAATTCCGGTGTCGGTGTCGTGTCGTGTCGGACACGCGTGTCCGTGTCCGTGCAACCTAGTTTATATATATCACGTAAGCATATTAACCGAAGTCTGTTGTGCCTGCTGTATTGTTGCTACACACTATCTGTTATAAAAACACTTACTCAATACATTTCCGCTACACACTATTTAAACATTGTGCCGGAAATAACTGGAAGAAAAATAGCTCCAATGGAGCCATTGAACTTGTACCCTCAGGAATGCTATTATTAATCAAGTTCAGCAAGATATATCAAATCGGATGTGATGATTTCATGTCAAATCATTAGAAAATTAGTGTTTGAAAATTAAAATTCATAAATAGATTTTCTCGCTACCTACAACCTTTTAAAAAAAAAGGATTGAGGAAAGCACACTTTTGAAGTTTGCTCACAGGGGCATCCTAGGTACTGTGGTGATCTAATTAGTAATTACACACTGCTCTTGTGAACATCCCATTCCTATATACTGATGATGATCTGATCCAGAATGCTCATATGAGAATTCTATACACTGGTGACAATGAACAGTCTAATTCGACAATTGATAAAACAAAAGAGAAACATTATTACCATATGGAGATTCCTCTTAAGACCAATGCCTTTCTGGAACAGCTTTGCCACTTGATAAATAGCTTTTGGTTGCCCAGCATTAACTGCACGAAGAAAGTAATTGCATGCTGTCATCACATCCCTTTTTACACCAATACCCTTGAGATACAACACACCAAGGTTATAATAACCCCCATGTTCCTTATTTTCAGCTGCAATTTCAAAATATTCCTTTGCCTGCAACAACAATAAAAAAAACCATGTAAGTTCCTCATGTTTATGAGAATTTAGATTATTTGCCTGCAACAACAATAAAAAAAACCATGTAAGTTCCTCATGTTTATGAGTATTTAGATTATTTGCCTGCAACAACAATAAAAAAAACCATGTAAGTTCCTCATGTTTATGAGTATTTAGATTATTACAATGCAGAATATCTAATTCGACAGAAAAAGGTAGGATATCTAATTTGACAACTTGTGTTACGTATTAGCTTCTAAAAGCTATTTTTTACAGTAAATGTATTTTCTATTGTACCTAACTTTCAAATAGAGTGTCTTTTCAAGACGGGATCTACTAGTTAATTGTAGTACACACTGTAATGACTTCATTTATATCGGCTAAAATTGCACGCAAGTGTCTCTCATTCTACAAGCTAGTACTATTCATAAACCAAAACTAAAAGCCAGTATGAATGGGCAGTTAGTTGTGCAAATTATATTAATATATTGATAATTTCATTGGCTCAATATTTATTAATAACTGAGAGTGCAGAACAGAAAACATTTGTTACTTGAGTTCTTCTCCATTAGCAACTAGATGTGCTACTAAACCATCATTAAATACTATCATAGTTAACATGGGAATACTGGCTAACATAGCTCTCTTAGAAAAGATTGCTGTCATAATTTCTATTCCATTTGAAATTGATGTGATACTGAACCATCGTTGTAACTTACTCACAGATGTTTCCTAATTTGGCCTCGGTAACTCAATAGCTGTACTAGTATTGGAATAATGGCTACAGTTTACGGCAGCTCGAAGTCATGCGTTGATCAAATGGGTTCACTTCGTTTCCCCATGGCAACGAGATCAATTGTGAACTTGTGGGTCAAGATTGCTATAAGTTCATTTGAGTTCCTGTCTACTATAAGATGTGTAGCAGTATCATTTACCAAAAGTCCAAAATAACCTATAGAAAAATCAAGCTGCCTATCGGTTTCCCTAAACAGCAACAAAGATAGCAGTGGACACAGTGAAATTGTAGCCATGGAATAAATTTAGATATTCTATTTCAAGCTTTCTATTATCTAGGCCTTATGTCCTACTACAAACTTGCAACCTTATTCCAAAAAATCTAATACATAATACTTACTTTCGTCAAGTTTTTCTTCTCCACCCCGTAGCCTTTAACATAGAGGTAACCCAGTCCATTGTAAGCTGAGTATTGTTGCTGCTTTGCTGCGAGTGTCAACCACTTGTATGCTTCAGTGTAGTTCCTTTCCACTCCAGCACCTCTAGCATAGATCTCCCCCAGAAGCTCCATTGCCCTTGTATCGCCTTTCTCCACAGCCTTTGTGAACCAATGATATGCTTTGCCATAATCACGTCTGAGTCCTCGTAGTCCATAGTAATACAGAAGCCCTAATTTGTACATTGCAATAGCATTGCCTCGTTGTGCCTGGTACTCTGTGATTTGAAAATCTTCATCATCCTCACCTCGAGACTTCCTCAAGGCCTCCCTGTTTTCTTCAGTCCCACTGTGTAGCCGGACTGGTTCAATCACTGGTGGCTCCTTTGAGATCAAGGAGCTTGTCAGCGCAGCCTCTGCAAGTTCAGCATATAGTGTGACTGATTCTTCGTACATCTGCAAAAGCAAATTGTTCGAGTAAATAAAAAAAATCCAATGTTAGCAATAGCATTGATTGTCCCTGGTAATCTAAAAAGAAGCTACATGATAATAACTAGGTCCAAATTATTTATATAGCATAGATCACTATTAAAGGTGACAGAAACAATTGAAAGATGATAAATGTAACAGACTGCCAACAAATTATACACAGATCAAATGCAGTGAAAGAACCAAATTTGAGTAATTGTGTTTCAATGAAGTTCTGTTCATGCCAAATTAACGCAGTAAATGAAAGCAAACTAAAGGAATAACAGAACTCGGCAGGAAGCTACACAAACAGGGGTTAATGCCATATTTTTTCAAACAAGGGCAAAATGCTACCGTGTTTCCTTACTTGCATGCAAATAGAACGCAACCATTGTCAAGATAAAAGCGCAATGGAAACACAACCATTGTCAAGATAACAGCGCAATGGACATCCACTGTGGGGATACAAGATAGAACGGCATAGGTTTCTTGTAGCATGAATACAGGCATGAAATCATAGTTATTAAGGCGGTAAGGCGAGGCGAGGCGACCCACCCCCCTCACAACTTTTAAGCGGTAAGGCGCGAGGCGAGACGACGCCTTACACGCATCCTAAGACGAAGAAAACGGAACTCTGAAAGTCTAAATCAAAGTTTAAATCAGAAGATTTCTAAAGAGAGGGACCTATTTGTAATTTTATAGAACTTTGAGGACTACATTTTAAAATGCCAAATCTTTTATAGTTTATAACCCCCCACCGAGTGAGTCGATCGAGTCTCACTCGGACTCGTCGCCCAAGACGCCGCCTCCTTCCCCGACGCGTCCTGTCCTCCCCCGACGCGTCACCCAGGATGCCGCCTCCTCTCCGAGCGCCGCCGCCTCTCCTCCGATGCCTCCCCTCCAGATCAGCCGCCGCCGCCTCCACCCCGGCTCGGCCGCCGCCCCATCCCAGATCCGGCCTCCCCGCGCCGGATCGGGGCTTCCCGCGCATTGGATCCGTCTAAATCCGGTCGGCCGCCACCATCTCCCCCTCAGGCCGCCGCCCCCCCCCCCCCCCCCAAGCCGCCTTGGGCACGGACGGCAAGGCGGGGGCGACGCCTTGCCCCCCCGGGCCGCCTTACCGCTTAGGCAACGCTTAATAACCATGCATGAAATACAAACTACAGACTGGACCAACAAAAAACTAAACCTACCATTCGTACTACACCAAAACAGTAAAAGATTGGCAGCTAAATTATTCTAGTAAGGATCAGGGTATCAGAGGATGAGCTTAACTACATGAGAGGACGTTCAGAGCAGTTGAAAATACTGCATAATTAAATTCTTTGCATACCACTAAATTTCATCAGCTTGATTCATGTTGCTTAGATTACCTCCAAATTCCAAGTCAAGTTGGATTGGCAGATAATGCACGGGTCACAAAACTATGTTAGCTCTAAATATACTATTGGCCCTGCCACTACAGTTCCTCCAGAGAAGATAGAGGGAAATTCAAATTAAATATAACATCATGTCCGTACACAATTTGCTGCAACACTGTAGGTAAGGAGTGGGGAGTGGCTACTTGTAGAAACATTACTATAGGCTACCACTAAAATTCAACAAACCTAGCCAACAACTGCAAAAAAATCTCAAATCCAGAGTCAAAAACCCACGCAGAACGAAAATTTCATAATTTTTGCTACTGCTAAACACTAAACTTAGAGGTCAACCCCTCCCCAACCCGATGCAAGCGAGCTAACTAACCTCACGCAAATCACTCAAACATGGAATCCCCATTAGATTACGCAAATTGTACAGGTAAGCAAACAAATCGAATCACATCACCTCCTGGCGGAAGTAGGCGTAGGCAAGGGCCATCTTAGACTGGAGGTCTCCTGCGTCGGCGGCGAATTTGTGCAGCAGGAACGCGCGCGAGCGGGACGCCGGGTGCGTCATCCCGGCGCCGGAGAGGAACGCGAGAGCGGACTGCGAGCCAGGGTGGCCCCCCGTGGCCGCAGCCTCGATCTGCGCGGCGGCGGTAGCGAACGCGGCGTCGTCCCCCGCGGAGGCCGCGGAGAGCATCGCGCGGGCCCCCGCGACGAAGAGCGCATCGGACGGCGAGTCTGGTTCATCTCCCAAAGGGGAGGGGCTGGTGGGGTCGAGGAGAGGGGCCCAGGAGGACGGAGAGAGGAGGGGGTCGGTGGCGCGGGAATCGTCGGCGAAGTCGTCCCACTCGTCGGCGTCGGCGGAGGGGAGGGCGGAGGCGTCCTTGAGGAAGTCGTCATGGGAGAGGACCAGGACAAAGGGGCGGACGGCGGTGGCACGGGGAAGGAGGGCGGCAGCGGCGAGTAGGAGGAGATGGGCCAGATGGTGGCGGAGGACGCGAGCCATCGGCGAAGGCACCAGACGAGATCCCCTGGTCTGCAGTTAGTTGGGGGAGTCGGGACTCAGGAATTAGGACATGGGAACCGTTTGACTGACAGGTGGGGTAGTCGAGGGGCGGCCGAGTAATGTACGGCTGGGAATTTTGGGCTTCAAATGGGTGTGAGGGATATATAATGGCAGTTCGAAAAGATGATCTACAAAAGTATATGCCTGGCCCATGAGTTTACTATACTTCACTTGTCACTGCCTTGCGGTATCGAGCAGGAAGAGCGCCTGTCCCACGTCAGCAAGGAGGGCCCGTCCTGGTGGGCCAATGACAGCCTAAACGAGGACGGGAAGCGGCCTAAGCCTGTTTAAGCCCTAGATGGCCTGTATCGGCGTCGACATACCATACCCAGCCCATATTAGTATAGATAATGCTACTGCTAGCGTAGGTATGGGCCGATCTGGCCAGGCCAGACGAGCCGAAATTTACGGAGTCTAGTACGCTACTAGCAGCCTAAGCGCAGCGCCACAATACACTAGCTACCGTGTGAATCGAAATAAAAGAGACGAAAATTCGCAGTAAATGGAGAGTAGATGGGCTTTTCGCAAAAAATGGTGGGACTTTTCGAAAAAATCAAAGGCATGTACGTGATTACTTGAAACCGCGAGGCATTATCCGGTATTATATAGACCGAAGCAAAAGAATAAACTGTTTATAATGCGTCTGTGATTTCTATCTTATTTCCGAAACGAGACGGTAGCAAGAGAAGTGATTAGTGCTAATTAAAAGTGATCAGGACTAAGTGAAGTACAACTAATTTAGTGATTTAATTAGTTTTTAATGATTACTGTTAGCACTAATTGTTACGATTAGCGCTAATCAAATGTGGTTAATGGTTGTGCTTAACGCATGATTTAATTAACTCTTAATTATTATTGTTAACACTAACTAAATATGGTTAACGTTTGTACTTAACACATGATATAATTAACTCCTAATGATCACTGTTAGCGCTAATCAAATGTGGGTTACGTTTTTGTGCTTAACGCAGCGCTGCATAGCAGCATAGCACAGCAGCGAAGCCGCGCGTAGCTAACCGGTTGGGCGGAGCGTACACGCGTCAGCACGAGAGAAACTCAATTCCACGTGGATGCAAGCGTTGGCCAGAGTTTCCCCCATCTCTAATATACGAGCTAACCGGTTGGGCGGAGCGTACACGTGTCAGCACGAGAGAAACTCAATTCCACGTGGATGCAAGCGTTGGCCAGAGTTTCCCCCATCTCTAATATACGGAGTATTTGGACAGCCTCTTGACAGGAAAAAACCCTCCAATACTGGAGTAAGAAAGGCACCCTCGAGAACGCCGACGCCTGAGCGAGCAGTGGCTACTGATCCAACAGAGAGGCGATCAAATCCAATATCCACAGTATCCAGCGAGGTTAATTTAGCCCCGCTCATTTTGTTTTAAAGTCAGTTTCTGTTTCTGATTTTTGTTTTTTTTTCATTATTCAGTAATTTCATTTTTTCTGATTTTTTTATATTTTTAGGAATTTTTTGCCTTTTTCTCGTATTCTTTTGTTTTGTCCGTGATAGACTAACATGTTTTTTCTATTTTTAAATTTTTTAAATTTTATTATACTAAATAAATTAACTTAACTATAATAAAAAAATCAGTCAAGAAAAAACGTATTTCGAACGCCCCCTTTACCTTTCGGGGTCGCAGCTGATCGATCAGTTCGAGCAGCCAATGCGGGTACGCGACTGGCTTCCACCTCACGTGACCATTAATGGAGGCAGCAAACATTCAACGCCTTCGAAGCGATAAACAAAGCCCCGGAAACCGTGGCGACCCAGGCACTGGTCAGCGGCTCGGCGCTCGCATGCCCTGCTCCTCGCCCAGGCGCGCGCGGGCCATGCAGAGACTGGTGGAATCTCTTGAGCTGCGTGACCAAAAGCTTTTCAAGCTTCGCATGGCTCAGGGTATTCTTTTGGGCCCATCATTTTTTTGCTCCAGTAAATAATTTCTTTTTATATTTTTTTGATACACTAACAGATGATGAAAATACTAATACAGATAGTACATACAATTTTAAATTTAAAAAGCTATTTAGAGAATCCATTAAACTTAGGACCGCATTTTCATGACATTTATTTCCCCTCACGCTAAACTAAACTAAGCTGATCTGGCTAATTAAGCGGCTGGCCTGGATTGCAGATTTATGTGTGACTCAATGACTACAGCTAGTGCCGGCGGTATGTTCTTCCTTTGTCACAAGCCACCAAATACTGAAATACTACGTGCACCTCACATTTGAGTTAACGTGAGGCGACCTGACCTCTGCCGGCCGAAACGAGGCTGTTCGTTGCTCTATCTCACCGCAGTCCAATCTTGACGTGTGCGACCGTACCCAGACAACCCAGTACTAGCTGGCACTACGTAGTACCTACAAATCGCACTGCTCAAACACGTCAGACTGTCAGAGTAGTAGTACTCCTAACCACCTTGTCAAGATTTACCTCCATGCAATGCATACACCTGTACGTGCCTGGGTACAAAAGTATGCGCACTCCCAGGCATGCACGCCAGTGCAGTTTTTGACCTTGGATTAAACTACGTTCGCTGAGAGATCGATGAATCGGATGCACTTTTCGCCATCGGTGAAAGATAGGGGCGCAGTGCGCGCCTCGAGGTTCGTGCAGGCTATATAGTATGGGGGGTGGGGAACATGGGGGCACCTTTTCCGGCGCCTTGTGCGTTAAGTTGCACTGCCGCACACGCCCTCTCGCTAGCTGGCTGCTGCATGCACGAGTGTACGCTTTCCAAAAGGAACAGACCAAGCTTGCCTATGAATAAATCCCACAAGGACGGTTCCGTTTGAACAACGGAATTGTTGCACTTGAATTAAGGATCAAGTTAATATATATACACTGTACTATCGGTACGAGCAAATCCCAAGTTGAATGGAGTAGTAGGTAATCTAAATCTGAAAATAGCGATCGAAATACTGCATCTGCATTTTTGTGTGTGTGTGTGCTTTGCAGTAGTACTGAGTTTCCTTGCCACATTTTTTAAAGATATAAATTGCAACTGGGCTTGGGTGTTTGAACCATCCCTAATTAAAATGTTGGAGTCAAATTCCTTGGTTGCAACGTCGAGGCTAGTGCTTTGGTAGCGCCGTGGGCCTCGCTTTGGACTGTTCTGGATGGGCGGTAAACTGGTACTAGAACGAGCTTTTCAGGCATGCAGATAAGGTCTGTTCCCTCATCTACACGGAAGATCGAAGAAGCCCTCTCCAATGTCACTGTCTCACTGACATCCATGCATTCTAGGAATAGCACATCAAGGCAAATCAATAACAAAAAATGTCGTGAACTCTTATAACTTGCACAGTGGTAAAACTCTAGCACCAAAATGAGGAAGTATAGACCGCCATTGACGGACTCTCTGCTGCTAGAGAAGTCAACTGTAAGTAGAAGGTGTAGATGTTTACATTGACCATGGATCTGTTTGTTTTTAAGAAGCAAAAATTATCATACAATTTCTTTGGAATAGAAGTCGGTCTTCTTAGCTTACTCCATCTTAACAACGTTACAAACAGTGCTCAGAATGGACATATATTTATTGGTCGTCAGGAAAAGAAATGAGAGAAAAACAAATGGGTACATGAATGTTTTTACTTGAAGCATCAAGCATGCCATTGCTAAAAACAAGAAGAGCGTACTATGCCTAGCTAGCTAATGCATGCGCAACACAGCACCCTTCTCACTCAACTTCCTTTCTCCTCGGAGAACGGGTTAACCAAAGAGAACACGTCAAAAATGCCGAGGAGAAAACAAGTAGAACCAGAAGCTCACGGCAGTCGCGCCATTGTCGATCTCGATCCAAGTTGATCTGCATGCCACATGTTGCCTTGCCTGCAGGCTCTCTGTCGCGTCACACACACAGTTTCACTCACCAAGAGAGCAGCTTCCGCATGTGGCTCTTCTCATACATGTCAGTATGTCAAGTCCTGATCTTGCATGCATCCGCTTCATCTGTTGTGCAAAGGGTTTGAACCTGTGGGCACTCTCCTTTTGCTGTCCCCCACCAGCTCCGCACCGGCATCTGACGGCGAGGGGGCCATACATAGCGGCGCCATGGCCATGAACGCCGACGTGCGAGCAGCGTCGACGGCCAAGAGGACGGTGGAGCCGAGGAACGAGGAGTGGACGAGGACGGCGACGAGGAGCCACGACCCGAGCAGCCCGCCGGCCGCCAGCCTCTCTCCCCGACGAGAGCAACTGACCATAGCAATACCTCTCGCGCGCGCGGTCAATGGCAGTACACTACACCACTAGTGCAGGTTCGCAACCTCGAGCTCGCCGGCCGTAGCAGAAGCGGTGGGAGGGCGGAGGCGGGGGAGGCTGGCTGTGGCGAGGAGTACGAGTGCACATCAATGGAGAGGAAGGACTGGGAGAGTGTCGGGAGGAGGAGGCGTCTGTGGTAGCTAGGACTTGAGTTATTGCTCAATGCTCAGTGTGTAGGTGGTGTGGTGTACTCAGCGAGTATAAAAGTGGTGAAGCCACTAGGGATCTAAGGCTCCATGAATGGTTGTATTTGATTATATGAATCTTATAGGGCCCGACCAATTAAGAATTTAGTCAGATTTTGTTCAAGATATATTTTGATCAATAACTAGTAACACATACAAATTGGTCGAAAGTTATGGTTAGAATCATCTTTGTATTTGTGATTAACTCTACACCAACTTACGCTAGGCGTGATGTCCAAAGGTGTTTGTATCGACTAGAGTCAAAAGTGGCTACATGAGGCACTTTCAACTATAACTCTTCATCATTATCTTCTGAGACTCTGTACTATCTTCGAGCGGGGTGTTGTTTTCGTCTCCGAGCAGATAACTATTCCAGTTTCTGAGTAAGTCTCTAGTTCTATTGCTAACAAAGACTCTATTCTGTTTTTGTCTGTGACTCTTTTTTCTAAAGCTATTTATACCATTGTAAACCTCATGATAGATAACATACACATTACAAATTATCTACATATGTAATACACTAAGAGCATTCTGTAACTTTTCCTTCATATAGTGATTTCACCGATTGTAAGTTCGTGGTTTTTTTCGTAAGGGTTTTCTACGTTAAATCTTTTGTCTTGTGATCATGATTATTCTTCATTATTTTTTCATATCTCACCGTGTGTTTTATAATAAATGATATCAGAGTTTTGTTATTTGCCCAATCAATCTAAAGCATACTCATTGTCGATGTTTTAATATCGATCTTACGTATGATTTCTTAGATTTTTGGGAAAGCTTTCAAGACTCTTGTATGATCATACAGAGTAAAGATATACAAATTTTTATAAGGTTCGGATCTTCTCCTGGGAGAATAACAGCCCTACATCCTATGTTAGTATTATAGAGGAAAAGTTTACAGGTGTGAACAGTGTGAAAAGTCTAGCACTTCTTCCATAACTGATTGTCCTCTCTCTTTCTTCAACATCAACTCTTATATCGGCGACGAAGTGGCAACAGTTGTTTTTTTGCCGGAAAACGTCTTGACACTTCGAGAGTTAACCGCTGGATGGTAGTTATTGTCAGAGAGACGTGGGTAGTTATTCGCCGTAGAACGGTTGTTGTCACATAGAGAGAAAGATCGTGTGTGTTTATTGAGCATAAATGCACGTTCTAACTGCCTTGTTAGATAAACCTGCTGTGAGGGTAGGCTAGTCGAACATAAGAGAATAATTAAGAAGTCGTAGTATAATTTATGACTAGATAGTCGTAGTAAATCTTACAACTAGATAGCCATAACAGAACTCACAACTAAATAGTCGTAGCAGAACTTACGACTATGGTAACTATACACGATATCGTTCTGATAACAACCGTCACACGGCGAATGGCTAGCTACGTCTCTCTGATAATAATTTCTCTCTGGTGGTTATATCCTCAAGCATTGGGATGTCTCTTGGCGCGGGACAACGGCCATCGTTTCGTAAGCTATATAAGGATTGACGTCAGAGAAAAAGAGGGAAAATGTAGATTGAGGAGATGTTGTAAGTTCGTTTCACATTACCCTATTGTAATCATCCTCTTTGAGCAATAGCGATATAGAACATATGGTTGTTATTTTTCAGGAGAAAACCTGAATCTATATAAAAATTTTCATATCTTCTGTATACTCGGAGCTAGTCCCTTGAGAGAATTTCTTCCGAATTCGTATAAATCATACGTGAGATCGATGTTAAAACATCGACAGTGGCCTTCAAGTTCTAACTAGGACTTGAGTTTCTGTGTCCTCATTTATTAGTTTCTTTGTTATAGTGCTTTTGATTTGTTCTTGATTCATGTTGATTTAGGTGTTCGGTTAGTTGAGATGTTCAGATCATTCTAGGCATACATTTGGTTGTATGTTATATTAGAGGTAGGTCATATTATTAAGCATAAATAAACTTTTATTTTTTTGAGTAAAATTATATTATATAACTATAGCATAACATGTACTTCTAAATTTTATTTTTTATGGTAACACACGGGTATTTGGGTAGTATTGCCAAACATGAGTTATGTGCTGCTAGTTCGGCCGAAAAGACCGGCAAGGCCGCGCCCGGCCGGCGTCGTATGCGAAGCCGTTCGTCGGTTCGTCCTCCCCTGCCACTGAAAGCGACCTCGGGCCGTCCAATTGCAAAAACGCGGAGAGGTCAGCGTGAGCATCACATGGATTGATGGTGTATTCGGCCTGGTTTGAGCATCCTCATTCCAACATGGGCCAGACCGCAAAGCCCATGCGTTCGGCCTAACAGTTGCTAGCTTTATCTTCCCAAAACGAGCGGCGTTAGGACTCAGGACAGCGTTTTGTGTGTGTATCCGTGTATGTGTGCCCGTGTGGCCGTGTACAATATTTGGGCCTGTGGTTGTAAACGCTAGTAATCCAAGGATCTTTGTCAATATGTTGGGCTTTAACCCCGGGTGATTAATATTGCAGACCATAGGCCCATGTTCAGTAAATTTCGGCCCCACAATATCTCTTCATATATTTATACCGATTGTATACCTCTAAAAATTTCAGATATTCATAGATTTAGACCTTGTGGTGATAGATTGTTCTCCCACGATCTTTAATGTTAAAGTTAGGTACTGTTTCTGTACTTTAACATTTTGTGTTATTGATAAAAAAGATAAACTTTAGAAAAAATCAGATCAGTTGTGTAACAAATATATGGGTAAATTCGTAGGAAAAAATGCTTTTCATCCTTTTTTAAACATAATAATACAATTTTGTTACATCTTACAGATATGTTACAATAGAAAATAGGAGTCCAAACTGAATTTTTGAGACGCCCATATCAAAAAGCATTTCTTTTTCTGTGACAGGATGAAGTATACCGTGGAATATCAGTTTTTTTACCGAGAACCCTAGATTAAATTTGCAAGCTGCAGTTTCAACTAGTTTTTCTTTTACCAGGAGGGTGTTGTTACTTGCTAATGAAACTGATTTTGCGTGACAAACTAATGTTCAGTCTAACTAGCTAGTTGGGCACCATTTGATTAAGAGAAAAACTAGAAAACACTATACCGTTCGAATGGTATGGCATTCTCTCTCTTTCTTCTAGTCACCACTCCATCACTCTCTCTCTCTCTCTCTCTCTCTCTCTCTCTCTCTCTCGCTCTCGTGCAATGGCCAACCGGACACGACGTACGACAGCTGTCTGGTCAACTGTGGTGGCCGGGAGTGGATCTGGCCGGCGGAGGCTCCCCCCATGGAGCTCCTGCTCGCCACGAAGAAGAGGAGGGAGGGCTGGCAGATCTAGGGATGAGGAGCGGCAGAGGCTCCCCCATGGCAGCTGGTGGAGGAGCTAAGGCAACGCGATCGTGGCTGAAGGAGCTGAGGAGCCACCACCGCTAATGGGTTCACCCCCCCCCCCCCCCCAATGTTGAGAGAGGCCAGGAAGGTGGTGGACTTTGGTGGGCGGAGGCACAGTGAGACAACAACGTACTAAATATTAGGTTACGTATAGTAGGTGCGACTGGAAAGGAGGAGACGATGGCATGGTGAGGTGGCAAGGTCACCAATAGCTGTTGGTGATGGGATGAGGAGTGCAGAGCTACTGTTGGCACCAAAGTAGAGAGAGGGAGGGAAGGGGAACGGCGGGAGAGGGTAGGGAGAGCAATAGGGGAGGGAGGAGAGTCTATACCATCAGGAGTAGGGGCAGAGCTACCCCCCGATGACCGTGGAGGCTACCGAAGCTCGTCGGTAAGCAGCCCCATTCCTGTTGAGCCCTAATAATGCATAGTGGCATCTAGGTCTTGATTACTCGGTGCTTTGCCTGGGCTCCTGTACTCTGGCCAGCTTTGCTTGGGCTCTCACACTCGGCTGGGTCTGCCACTGGTTAGGAGCTCCTCGACCGTATAGCGCTCACTAGATGCTCCCTTTGATTAAATAGAGACCAGCTTGGGCTCAAATTCCACTATTTGTCAGCATGGATATTTTTCTAGGATTGGATCAGTCTTAGGCCCTGCTCAACTCGGCAGTCGACGACAGTGTCCAACGATCCGAAGGCTTCCAAAACACTATATCAAATTTGTCCTTATTTGTTTTTTTAGAATTTTGTGTTTTATTTTTTCCTGTATTCATTTGCATTGTCTGTGATAAGTTAACATGCCGTTTTTATTTTTATATTTTTTTAAAATTTAATTATGCCCAATAAGCCAACTCAGCTACAGTAAAAAATAAATCAGCTACAGTGAAATTTCAGTTAGAAGCTATCGCTATTCCGAACGCCCTCTTGTAGAGCGTTCATTAAGTGCGCCCCTGCAAAATAGAAACTTTGGAGCTCCGGTACTGAAAGATCATTTTGACCTCTCAATCTTTTCCATTTCCGCAAAGGAAAGCACAGAGGAGGCAAAAGGAACTCTACAGTGGTCCGTCCGGCCGGGCGGATCTGTTTTTTCGTGAGGAGACAGACGCGACATACACACAACAGTACAGCGCCAGTACGTACCGGCGAAGAGAAAAACACAGAAGCGAGAGCCGAGGCCGGCTCAAACGAGGGAGGAGTGAATGCAGCGGAGCCATGCCATGATGATCTCTCGTCGGTCGTTTTGCCTGGATCGATCGATCGGTTTCTCCCACTTCGACCATCTGAAACTGGAGCGCGCGCGCGCGCGTTGTCGATCAACGCCTTTGCATGACGCACGCGGCCCAAGGCCGTGAACTCATGCAGGCAGGGCGGTCGATCTGATGTCCTCCTCCGTTCGCTCCCACAGCCACAGCCACTATGCCGACGGACGCTTGCGCGGCGTGGGCGAGAAGGGGAGGGGAGGGGAGGAATGCGGTATCAGGGGGTAGGAAGCTGCTCCACTTGTCCCCTTGCCTCGTTCCGCGCTAAAAATCAACCCTCCCCCAGCCCAGCGCGCGGCATGATCGTGTCGTCGACGCAGGGGCCTGGCACGCATCATGGCGCCGGCCGGGCCGGGGATCTCATTTCGTTTCATTTGCCCCGGGCGCGACCACCTGCCTAGCTAGCCCTTTAATCATGGGCTAAGATTTGAGCTCGATAACCGTAGCGTAGATGAGTGGTGCCATTAGTGTGCTGGTGTTAGCCCGCTGTTTGCGTCGATCCTGTTTGCTCAATAATCCTGCGCCCACGCAGCTTGAGCTGGTCTAGGAGTAACAAATTGATTAGCGTATACTCTGCTTACCACTGCACCACCACAGGGGAGGAGTGTATTCCAAGACACAATGATTGTGTCTCTGGGGCGGGGGCGCAGGAGGGGAAGGCGTGGATTGGTAAAGTGAACGGGTGCTGCAGAACATGGGCCTTGACCGAGGCATTCAGGAATCCATCCACATTCCACACACACACACACAAAAGCTCTCTCGTCCCTCTCTCCTTCCATGCAATCTTTCCTCCTCCCCTTCTTTCCCTGCCCTTTTGCCCTCTTCCAGGCCTGATCGATCAGCTCCATTTCCACACCCCTTTCTCCTCCTGTCTCCATTACTCCAGCCTAGTAATTATATTACCCTACTAACCTTTGCCCCCGCAAGGCCATCGAAAGGAGTGACAGCCAAGTAATACTACCAGGTCAGGACCGGTCAGGGTCTAGAGCCTGGCCGGCCGGGGCGAAGCTAGAAGAGAAAAGGCGAGCCCTTTTTTTGTGTGTGTAATCAGCGGGAGGTCGCCATAATTCTTGCGAGCGCGGGCGAGATCATAAGGGAAAGACAAAAAGGCCGAAAGGCTCATCATGGTGCCACATGCCACCCTATACAAAAGGTAGCCCTAGAGAGACCGGCAGAAGCATCCATCCATCCCACTCCCGCGCAAACGTATAGCCAGCTTAGCTAGGTAGGAGTAGATCCGGTTCGGTTTGTGCTAGCTCCTCCTCCGCATCGATGGGCGGCCATGGAGATCGCCACCACCAACGTCATCAAGACGTCGGAGTGCTCGTCGACGAAGAGGAGGAGGAGCTCGAGCAGCACGCGACGAGTGGAGTGGTGGAGCAAGTAGGAGGAGGAGGTCAAGAAGCTGCGGGCATGGTGTTCGAAGCGAGCAGCAGCGTGGGGAGCGTGAGTGCGACCATGGCGCCGCCCCCGATCCTGTGCTGGCCGCCGCCGGCCCCGGCGATGCCGCCGCAGCCAATCCACGGTGCGATCCACCACCACAACATAGGCGGCGGCCAGGGCCCGTTCTTCCCGCTGCTGCCGCCGCTCCCGCCGCAGCAGCCGCCACCGCCCCCGTTCTTCGCCGACTTCTACGCGCGGCGCGCTCTCCAGTTCGCGTACGACCACTCGGGCGGCGCGTCCTCATCGTCCGATCCGCTCGGCCTCGACGGGCTCTACATGGGGCACCACTGCTCCCCCATCGCCGGGATGATGATGCCGCCGCCCTTCGCGCCGTCGCCGTTCGGCGACCTCGGCCGGATGACCGCGCAGGAGATCATGGACGCCAAGGCGTTGGCCGCGTCCAAGAGCCACAGCGAGGCCGAGCGCCGCCGCCGCGAGCGCATCAACGCGCACCTCGCGCGCCTCCGCAGCCTCCTCCCCAACACAACCAAGGTACCGTCATAAATTCATCCATGCAATGCACGTCTCCATTGAGCATACACATGCATGTCTGCATGCGCGCGCGCGAACTCCATTGTTGGCTCTCCATCCGATAGTGTGTATATAGGGTTGAGCTAGGAGAGAGGGAGAGGGAGGGGGAGGGGAGCCGCCTAGTTGACGCCGAAAAGAGAGACCAGGAAAGGAAACAAAAAGCTCGCGACGCGCAGGTTACTGCTGGCCTCTCCGAGGAGAGACAAACACGCGAGCTTGTGTCAGACACTCAGAGAGCAGCAGCGGCAAAGATAAAAGAAAGCTGGCCATCTCGAGAGATCCTGCTGGTTACCGCCCTACTCCCAAGGATCCCAGCCCCAGATCCTCTGCAAGCCTATTCCAAACCACCCACGTTTTCCTATGCAACTGAGCTTAATACCCTGGTGCTGAGCAGTTAGATTATCGTTCTCGAGGGAACCTGTATATGGATCAGGCCGGTACGCATAGATTCATTGTAGTACTACGTAGTCACCCACTATAGAATCTGTGTTAGCTTTGCATCTTCCCTATCTTTACAGACAAGAACAGCAATGCATGGTCAGTCTTGCCATTTTACTACTGCACTGGTTCTATAGGATGAAATTAATGTTATTAATTTCTAGGTGAAAGATAAGACGACTTGTAATCACATACTAATTAACACGCATCCTCTAGCTAGTGGTGCACTGCACTTAAACCCACGAGCTAGGGCGGATTTGACCGCATGTTGGCGTGATAACGGAACAAGTATAAAGAACGCAGAGAGTGGTGATGGTTTGATGCCCCACTAAACACCAAAAGGAAGAACACAGATCGCTTGTGGAAGCGTGCAGGCGAGCACCACCAACCGCAGGAAGCCATGCACCAGCATTTTTTGTATTGATTACGCGCTGTTTGTGCTCCTAGTAGGAGAGGAGAGTGAGTCCCACGCTCGGAGGCATGCATGCCACGGCACGCACGGCCCCTTTTGGCCTGCATGCGTACACCCCATCCTCTCCCTCTCATCATTCCGCCCATTCTCCCATCCCATTAGCAACTATTTTAACCATTTTCCTTGTGATTTACTCCATGTGTTAATTGGTTTTGCTGTCGTGTGCGCAGACGGACAAGGCCTCGCTGCTCGCGGAGGTGATCCAGCACGTCAAGGAGCTGAAGCGGCAGACGTCGGAGATCACGGAGGAGGCGTGCCCGCTGCCCACCGAGTCCGACGAGCTCACCGTCGACGCGTCCAGCGACGAGGACGGCCGCCTCGTCGTGCGCGCGTCGCTCTGCTGCGACGACCGCACTGACCTCCTGCCGGACCTCATCCGCGCGCTCAAGGCGCTCCGCCTGCGCGCGCTCAAGGCCGAGATCACCACCCTAGGCGGCCGCGTCAAGAACGTGCTCGTCGTCACCGGGGACGACAGCGCCGTGTGCGCGGGGACGGACGGGGACGAGCAGCAGGACGAGGCGAAGCAGGCGCCCATGTCGCCGCAGCACACGGTCGCGTCCATCCAGGACGCGCTGCGCGCCGTCATGGAGCGCACGGCGTCTGCCGCCGAGGAGTCCGGGGGTTCGGCCGGCAGTGGGCTCAAGCGGCAGCGCACGACGAGCCTCTCGGCGATCCTAGAGAACAGGTCTATCTAAGCTAACATCCACATGATGAGATGTGCAAAACGAAACGAAAACAACAGTAAAAACAACGTACACCACAGTATCTCATAGTTGATCATAATACCGTGCAACTAGCTAGCCAGTACTAGTTACGGATCATATGTTTCCCAAGTATTACTGTTTTTTCACTTCTTTTCATTTAGTTTTTTCCTCTGATTTATACTAGTACTTCTTTTGTGTGTGTGGATCTTGGTGGTGTGTATCTCTGCATGGGATCTCAGTAATCAATACAAGGCTTCTCTTTCTCTTCAGGCTCAGGCCTGTTTGATATGGCACAGACGGGTCTGTTCTTTTTGGCTGTGGTTTATAGCGTTTGACTAAAATTTTTGAATTTTAGCTGTTTGCGATAGAGATTATGGAAAGAGATACTCGCTTGCGATTTTAGATAGTACAGATGTTGGGCTTTTAACGTGTACTATAATTAATTTGTAGATTTCATCTTAAAAAAATACCCTATTTGAAAGTTAGGTACTGTAGCAAAAACCAAAAGCCGTTTTGAGAAGCTGAAAAGAACAGGCCCACATGCTTCTGGCTTTTGGCTGAAATTTTTGAATTTTAGCTGTTTGCGACAAAAATTACAGACAGAGAGATAATCACTTGCGATTTTGGATTATACAGATTTCAGACTTACACACACACACACACACACACACACACACACACACACACATATATATATATATATATATATATATATATATATAATGATTCCATACTCATAGGAGTACGTACTTTCACTTATTATATATCATTTAAATGATATTGTTATACCTCTTTATGCTTTTAAGTATACTCTAATAATGATTATAAAATACTTCTAAGTGAGTTCTATGAAAAATTTCATTAAAATCCACTTTAGTACAATTTTTGTACATACTGCTTTTATATATAGAAAAACATATATAGCAAAAATAAATAACTTCGATGAAAATTTTCAATCAAATCGTATTGGAGTATCTTATAATTAGTATTCAAGTATACCAAAAGTGATAAAGAGGTACAACAAATCCATTGAAGTGGTATATTAGAAGTTGAATACGTGTATGTTACTCAAACATAACAGTAACTTTATACATTACTGATAGTAATTATAAGTAACTTTATGAATTACAGATGATAACTTCATGTGCATATGATAGTAATTTTATATTAATTAATAAACGCTATTAATTATCCATGGGGTAGAATGGTAGGGCGGTTGGCTGATTGGGTTGGTCAGGATCGCATGCTTACACCACTGAATAGTCTGTGTATAAAGTCTTTTCTATACTTTCGGAAGTACATACTTCTACTTCTAATATACCACTTAAATGACTATTTTATATGTC
Source organism: Melocanna baccifera (assembly GCA_036346265.1). NCBI lineage: Eukaryota > Viridiplantae > Streptophyta > Magnoliopsida > Poales > Poaceae > Melocanna > Melocanna baccifera. The sequence goes on from CM070682.1 coordinate 8,128,007, forward strand.
TTGATCACTTTCAGTATATTTAAATACTAATTCTAAGATACTCCAATATGACTTGGTTGAAAATTTTTAACCGGAGCCCTTTGTTTTTGCTATGTATAAAAGGAATACATACACAAATTATTTATAAGTTAGCACCAAAGTTGGTAGTTTTGCTTTAGATACGTCCATGAAATTGAGAGTCCGAGGCAATATATATTTTTACATATTTTTCACTGCATTTAAAAACTAGCAAGGTACACACAAGCAACATTAACATGACGATCAATTTTACTTTTTAACCTCTTCCCATATTGTATTTTTTGTTCTGCACCAATTAAGTTACGTATATGCGTAGAACTCTATTTCTGAACATCATTAATTAAGCGGGTGTTATTCAGAAAAAAAAACATTTTTCTTCTAGATTTTTTTGGTTTCTTGGACAATTTATGCAAATTTTGCATTCAAAAAGTAGTTTCGATCGGGGAAAGGAAGGGACAAAAGGCAATAGTCATAGACTGCATTTTTTCCCTGAAAGGGAGGGATATCTAGCCGGATAGGTGAACTGGTGAACCATAAATACAATCTTGAAGAGATACTAGTTTATACTGCAGGACAGTATATATAGAAGGGAAGAATAAATGTAGCTGAATTGTGTCATGATGTGCTTCTTCGGTAGTTTTCTGTTTCTGATTTCTGGAACTGAAGAGTGAACTGTGCCACTGTCTGCACTGCACTGCACTGCACTGTTTTGGGCGTTGCATGACGCCAAGCCATACGTGCCCAACCAATGGCACGCAGAAACGGATGCATGCTTTCCTCCACTTGTGGAGCACTGCCTCTTGCAGCCTTGTGCACGGACGACCTAGATAGAATAGAATCCAAGGCTATGTCCGAGTTTAATTAGGAACTCCATCGATTTGTATCTCTAATCCAACACTGTAAAATTCAGGGAAAAGAAATGTCGCCTTAGCTAATCCAAAGACTTTAAACTCATGATAGAGGTGTATACTTATTTCTCTCTGTCATACAAGTCGTCCAACGTGTGTCAGGTTATATATGGACCATCAGTCTATCAAAAAACGTAATATAATTACTGTGCATAATATTACTATACTAGTTTAGGTCCGGCTGCTATCTAAAGATGATCGAACGAAGCAGGAAACAGGATTTACACGCTGGATCATCGACGCACCACCAGTCTACACCTGAACTAAGCTCGTAAAGTAGCTTCAACTGACATTACTTGGGTGCGATGTTCCAATTGTTCCAGAGGATTCAGGAGGGCCAGAACACATCGACAATGTGTAGCGGTTAAATGGGCTCTGCGGTTGCCAAGTAATTTCTTTGGTTCAGAAAGACTCTTAAACAGCCTCAGTTCGCCCTCGCTTCAAGATTGGTGCAGGGCCATAGACTTCCATGCATGCATGTGGTCAAATGTCATATTTTCTATCCGTTGTTTGGTTGCTCCTTTACACGACAAATTAAGACAATAAGATCGTAATCTTGGATGTGAATAGGGTTGCAATCTAAGCAGATACAGACGGGTATCACTTATCCTGTAACCTATTCCGTATTTTTTTCGGAATCAGAGTTGAATACGGATAATGACGGATACCTATTTATCTATTCTGTATTCGTTCCATAAGTCTTCAGACGGTCGGTTAGACAGAAATTATCTGCTTTTTTTACACCCCTATACAGTACATTGGACAGTAGAGTGCAATCAGAGCGAATACAAAGAAACTAATCGCCGAGATGTCAAAAGAAAAGTACTTAATATTCCCGTCTTGTTTAGATGTGGTAATCCGTCCATATGTTATATTGTTTCTAAATAAAGTTATAGTATACTTTTTCGTATCATTAGATACACAGATATATACAGACGGATATCACTTATCTTATATCATATTCTATACTATTTCTTTGAAATCAGAGTTAAATATAGATGTTACCAAATATCATTTTTCATATTTGCTCTGCGTGTCTTCGGTTTGCCGGTCAGATGAAAATTAACATAGCATTCAAAGTGGTTTTTTTTTAAAAAAAACATCGCATGCCAAAGAGACGTAGGTCACAGGTAACAACACGCAGCCCCTTTTACGGCAGTGTCCTCTTTTGATGGCACCTCGTGAGCTGTAACGTTAACTGTGACCTTGCGATAAGACTAGCAACTGCAGCAATAAATATGGGCTCACTGTGATCATCGTATATCACGCCCACTAACCAGTAGTATATATGTTTTGTTTAAGGGACGTTTGTTTTAGCGATAATTTCTGATTTTTGGTTGAAATTTCACTATAGCTAGTTTTTTACTGTAGCTGATTTGACTTTTTAGACATAATTATTTTTTTAAAATATAAAAATAGAAAAAATATGTTAACCCATTAGGAACAATACAAAGGAACACGAAAAAAGAAAATACAAAAAAACTTAAAATATCTAAAAAAATTTAGAAAAAGATGAAATACTAAATAATAAAAAAAATAGAAACTAGAAGTAGAAATTGAAAAAAAACCGAAAGGAACGATACGGCTAGCAAGTGCAACCACCACCAAATAGGGAGGCATATGACTTGGCATCATTCCATGGCTGCCACTAGTGCGCTGTTGTCTTAGATCGTAGGAAGATACGAGCAAGTGCAACCACACCACCAAATAGGGAGGCATATGACCTGGCATCATTCCATGGCTGCCACTAGTGCGCTGTTGTATTAGATCGTAGGACGGCCGAAGCTTCCTCATCTCAATTCTCAGGTTAATTATCAGCTCCCCAAAAACCCTCTGCACCAATTGCATGTACGTACTGGCACTGCCTACTTGTCCTAAGCTATACCACTTTCCAGTCCAAGCTGAGCTTATAAATATGTTACTCTACCACTGTCTTCTGGAAACAGATAATCACTTCGCTCCTCCCCGCCGATTTCTCTGTCCATCCAGCACTCGCACATAGACGAGAGAAACACAGACGTGAACACCATGAGATCCTTTCTCAAGTCCCCCGAGTGCTCTTTGCTGCTCCTCCTCATGTTGGCGACGGCTTCCCAAGCCCTGAAAATCGGCAACCAGCTTGTCAGCCAAGGGAAAGCACCGGCGGTACAAAATCTGTTTTTTTTTTTTTTTTTTGCAAGTGCTTTTGGAGTTGATCGATTTCATCTTGGTCTTGTTGGTTTTCGCAGGGGAACCAGAATTGTAGCCGGACATGCGAATCCAAGTTTTGCACGGGTACGCACGGCACAACTCTGACACTGCCATGTTACAGAGCAATCCTGTTGTTTAGCTCTGCAGCCTGTTTGGGATTTCTCGTCCCCTGCTAAGTTTTTCAGAGCAACTGATCCTATTTCTAAATAGAACAGGGAAGCCAGTGGTCGGTGCTAATCGAGTTATTAGCTAGAACTTTATATTGTACTTCTTCTCTTTCAATCTTTTGACTAGCCCTTTTTGTGAGGTGTTGGTTTATAGAGTTCCATTTGCCAAGAACAGACTGAACGGAATGATTTTTTTTCCCAGGGCACGACAGCATTGCACGCAAAGTAGCTAGGCCAACTAGTTTGTTTTTCAGAACTGGTTTCTTTTTCAGTTGAATAATGGCAGGGGGAACTGACATGCGTTTCCTTTTGGTTTCCGCGATGCCATCGACCTCTGAAAGTTGCGCCGCTGCTGAGGTACGGGAAATACTGCGGAATCCTCTACAGCGGCTGCCCCGGCGAGAAGCCCTGCGACGCCCTCGACGCCTGCTGCATGGTCCACGACCACTGCGTCGACGCCAACAATGGTAAGCCTCAACCTCCCATCTCTCTCTCTCTCTCTGAAACGAAAAGATCGGGCAGGAGAAAAACAATGGGAAAAAAAAAGCGTTTTTTTACTTTACCCAGACGTCTCCACCAAAGGGGCCCAAAGGTCTTACTGAGCTCTCCACGAGTTGATGCATCACCTAACGGATCATATCTCAAACCAGCAGTGCAGTACTAGCATACATGATTAAATTAATAGAGTGCATGGGTTGCAGAGCATGTCCCGGTTTGGTCTGACGCGCTCGAAGGCCGCATTTTGTACACTCCCAGAGCGCCATGAGAGGCTAACCGATGCGTGCGTCGCAACCAACACGTACGCTGCCGCCCACTAGCACGATGTTCGCTCGTTGCCTCCTTCCTGCCATGGTTGCATCGCTCGCAGCCTCGCACGCGTCGTCGTGCATGCATGATTGCATCGCCCAGTTTCTCCCTCGCACTCATCCATGCGCACTAAACTGCCCCGGTCCAACACGAGTGCTGATTTTGGTGTACATGTGTCATTGTGTCGTCGTCGTCGTGTGTGTGTGCAGATGACTACCTGAACACGAAGTGCAACGAGAACCTGCTGAGCTGCAACGACAGGGTGAGCCCGGCGGGGCCGACGTTCCCGGGGAACAAGTGCGGCGTCGGCGAGGTGGCGTCCGTCATAAAGGACGTCATCGAGACGGCCGTGTTCGCAGGGAAGATCATTCACAAGCGCGACATCGGGCAGTAGCTAAAGCCAGTGGGAGCGGGAGGCTTGCCGGTGGCAAAAGGGGACGTACGTATAAAGCAGAAATAAAGTGATACGCGTGTGCGCGGGCCGCGCACCGGCACCCGTGGCCGTGGCGTGGCGGTGCGGCAACGTGATATGTGGTTAGTGGTTACCACTTACCAGTACTTGGACCAGTATGCCTGTATGGAGGCGTGCACTGTATACAGCAGATTGGCATAGGATTATCTATGGTACTCTGATTTCACACCTGTTTGAAGGGGCGGAGCATTTTTAGGGACAACGAGGGCCGTGACCCCTCAGCAAAAAAAAATCTATCAAGAATCAACTATTCAACTATGAGTATATAGCAGTCTCGTAAAAAAATAAATATATAGCAGGAATTTTGGCCCATGTACTACCTGGTCCAGTGGATGGCCGCCGCTACACCTCCCCAGTTCGGCCCACCTTGTAAGTTTGTTCCGCCTGGCGATAACCCATAGGCCATTAGCCCACGACGCCAGGACGGCTAGGAGCGCGCAGCCCAGAACCCAATTCGTGAATCATATGCCTATTTGCCTTTGCTCTTCACCGATGTATGTAGCCAAGCAAATCCAATTTGCCTTGCATCTTGCTTGTTCTTCACCAACAATTTGGGCGTCCCTTGCTAGTTAGCACTGGTCGCCTGCACTCGTTCACCAACTAGGAGCACTGGTCCGTGCTCACTGCTCGTCGCCTCGCCTCGTTCGGCGGCCGGGCCGCCCGACAGTGCAGCTCTATCGAACAAGGTGTGCCGCGGACCGCCTGACAGTGCAGCTCTATCGAGCAAGGTGTTGCTGCTGTCAGCGAGCTGCAAGCGGCCGGCGGCGGGCGGGCAAAGCAGGATCCATGCGATGCGAAGATAAATCGTAGAACCAATGGTGGAGTGGACACCGGACAAGTCACAATCTTGGTAATTTTTTTCCCTTCCTTGTTTGTACTCTGCTCTATTCTAGTGTTTGATTTCCCCTTCCTAGTAGTGACTAACTCCACGTCTCCACGGTTGAGTACTTCACTAGTGACTAACTTCATGGTTAAGGGTCTGTTTGAAGCCACTTTTAAAAATAATTTTTGATTTTTATTACAGTACCTAACTTTTAAACGAAATATTTTATCAAAATAGAGTCTACAAGTTAATTGTAGTATACGTTAAAAGCTCAATATCTATATCATCTAAAATCGCAAACGAGTATATCTCTTTCCGTAATCTCTATCGTAAATAGCTAAAATTCAAAAAATTTAATCAAAATCCAAGACATAGCCACTTCAAACAAACCCTAAGTTGTATGTTGGTATAGCTCCTTTTGTTTTTAGAGTAGTTTATACATATGCTCATACATGTATTTTGTAACCCAATTTGGACATGATCAATCTAAAATTCTTCGAAGGCTATAAATTCTACCTTGTTCTAGTAGTATGGTTTAGCATTTGAATAGTTTGCGTTGCCCTTTGGCAATCCTCCCCCTTGAAATTTTGGTCAAGCTCTGCCAATGCATAGTTTGCATATTTTTTAAATAATGTTTAAATGGTTTGATAATACGTATGTGATTATGTATTTTGAATAGGAAAAACACATAGATGGAAAAAGACTACACGTAGAAAGTAGATAATCGTAAAACATATGACATAATTCAAAAATCATGATTTTAGAACATTATCAAGTCGATTTAATTTTCATGCTTGTAATTTGTGACATGTGAATATTATACATATTAAAAAGAGAATACAGATGATATCTTTGGGGTGGAAGAGTTGTTGATCATTTATAGCTAAATGTTGTTTGTACCTAAACCATCGTTGTCATATCTTTATTTTTAAAAAGAATAAGTCCATATAATATCTTAAATTTTGTTTGAAAAGTCCATCGATCACCCCAAACTATGATACCAGATATTTGACCGTCTGAACTTTGCAATCCAGTTCAAATAACATTCTGACCCAGTTTCGCATGGTGGTATTGCCCGTTTAGCACGATAAGTGGGCGATTTTGTCACGTAAGATAATACATTGGCCAAGTTAGGTTAATGATATGTGAGGCTTATAAGGGTTTCTTCCCCACCGAGCTTCTAGCTGTGCTTGCATGACCACCTCCCTTGTAGTTCCCTTCATCTCTGTTTCAATTTGGGAGAGAAGGGCCTGTGGGCTCCACCTGTCATTCATTTAAACTTAACCAGCGTGTCATCCTACGTAGTAACATTGTACACTTATCGCACCATGCGAGCAATACCATCATCGAAAACTGGGTTATGGTGTTATTTGAATTGGATCTCAAAATTCGGAAGTCAAATATCTAGTTTCATAGTTCGAAGTGCTGTACAGACTTTCGAGTAAAGTTTGGGGTATTATATGGACTATTCCTTTTTTAAAAAACATCATTGTTAAATACCAACTTGCCAAATATGTATGAGTTTTTTTTATCAATTTTTAATATTCAATCATAGTCATATTCATCTACTTTAAATTAAAAAATGTGCACTTTTCTTAAGACGGAAGCCTGAAATATTCATACAATACCACTTTGGTTATGTTCACAATGGTCCTTCTACTTTGGTTGGACCAAGCTAAGCCTTGCTAATTAGTTGTACCAATCCGGTTCAGTAGTGCCTGAATGACATATCCACCACATCATTCACCTTTTTTTTTCTGCGAGCATGGATGCGCCTCCCAGTGCCACGGACTCAGTCGAGTGGGCGCAGTGGATATCCGGTGCACGCAGATGTGGCGACCTTGTCGCGAAGGACCGGTGGTGGGTCTTCGTGGTCTCTTGCGCTGCATTTGCCCAGGACTACACGACGCCGCGAGTGAGGTCGCCAGTTTTTAGTTTCCAATGCCGTGACTCGTGAGAGAGAGAGAGCAGGGGGTATCGAAAGCATGTATCCATTCCTCCCGGATTGATAGATGTGATTTATCGATTTAATCCTCTAGGATGCAGAGTATAAAGGAAAGTCATGTGAATGACAAGGAAATTATAATGCCAAACCGTGCATGACACCCTTCTAAGGCCGTTTTCTCTGCCACGACGATGACTTCTAGGGGTAGAGGTTTTGTCACTGCCCCCTTCGATGGCAAGTATATATTTGCCTCAAGGTCCTTTCCGCTGCTTACAGTTCAAACCCTCCTTCTGGGCCACGGGGGCAGGCTTTGCTTCGGGAGCGGGTCCAATGGTGTCTACCTCGCGCCGCATCGCATCCTCCTTTGCCCTCGTGTACTCCTATATTTTTATCAAAGAGTTTTTCCGCCGGCCTTATGGGCTTTCGAGCATTGTATTCAGCGAGAGGGTCATTCCGTAGGCTGCGAATGGCGACGTTGATGATGGGTGTCTCATTGACATCCTTCATCTAATAGCGGACCTTGGCAAATCACTTGAAGTACTCCCACAGCTTCTCCCTGCAACCTGCCTTATTAAAAATAGCTGATTAGCATTAACCCACTATGCATAGTTGCCTTGAACATTACTGTGCATAAGGTCCCGGACCTACTCCCACGCGTAAATGGAGCCAGGTACGATTGTGAAGAACCAAGATTGTGCGAACCCCTATAGGGCAAGCAATAGTCCCTTCGCCTTTTGTCGAGTTGTCTCCTCCCACAGTTTCTATGGCTGTCTCGTAAATAGGTAGGAATTCATGGGGATTCGTGTCACCCTTGTAGGGTTCCACTATGGGCATTTTGAAGTCCTTCGGCGATGCGCTCCATTGCAAACCTATGCTGAAGGGGACTCGGAGTCCACCTCTGAGGGGCGCTACGGGCGCCTACAGTGGCCTCACAACTCTCCGTCCTCTTCGCAGCCGCCTTTGTTGTTGCTACAGTGGCAGTTTGCTGACTCTAGACTTCCTGCATCTCATGCATGGCTCTCTTCAGGTCTACCAGTTTCCGCTGTAGCGTTTTGCAAATTGCCTCTAGGGCGCCTTCTCCCTAGCCTGTGTAGGGACCACGGGCCCTTCGTTCATTGCACGGTGACGACGAGGGTGTTGGGGTCGGCGGCTATCATCACGTTGATGGTGGGGACACCGGTGCGATCCGAGGCTAGGTCCTCCATTCGCAATGCATCCCACTCCGTGGCCAGCGTAGTCGTCGAAGAGTTGTCTTCGTTACCTGCCATGGCCCCAAACTAGGCTATCTCGGAGTGCTGCTGCCATGGGGACGGGGGGCCCTCGACCGCCGGCTCTCTTGCTCTCATCGCGGCAGCTTCAGTCGTGGTACTTCTCTTTCGCTTGGGGCGATGTCATCTTCCTCGACGCCATCTCCTCAGTGTCCTTGCCTTACCTTGCATCTTCTATGCCGCTCTCTGTAGACGACGCCAATTGTTGTGGTTGAATACCAAATATTGGATAATAGAGCTACAATAAGAGCATAGAGGGGCTACCCAGAGCGTAAAACATAGTAAGAAGCAGTATAGAACGTATGTACTAAGCCATTGTTATTTCTTAGACCCTTTCTTGGCAAAAAAATGTCCTGCCCCCTCCATGGCATCCTATAGGCCATATTTATAGCCATGAAAAGATTATTTACACAAATGCCCTCTTAGGGTTTGTAACAATAAAGACAAACATGTTCTTTCTTTGGTATAGCTATTTTGACCTTGCCATATAATTACACATACAATGGACCTTTGACGTAGTGGGCCGATTAGGTTAATGTGAGGGTTACTACCCTAACAGTTATGATTTGTTCATAAGTAAGGTTCACTGATTTAAAAGGGCTAGATTTTTTTTAGAATTTATAGCACTTATCATAACACCATCTGTTATGGTTTGTTAAGTATAATTAGGTTTCATTGAATTAAAGACCAGATGTTTTTCTTTTTCTAGGAGTTTCTTTCATTTTTATCTTTTTCTCCTAGAGTTGTTAACATACCTGCACAGTTTTTGCCTTCCTCTCTCACCTTGGACATCGAAGGTCTGCTAGCTTATTGGCTTCTTGCCGTGGTATTGTGAAAGAGTTCTTGCTTATCATGTGCTTCAAGGCAAAATAAATCACACGACTTGCATTCTAGGGGCTTCCGTTATATTTGTGGTACGTGCAATGAAGAACTATGCACCGAAAGACTGCAGCTTCAAAATTGCTCGAGTAAGAAATATGGATGATGAATCGAGTGGGCCACCTGAAATTCCCAGGAACACAAGCGTATGCCACGGAGGATGTTAGTAGTTCGCTTTAGTTTTTAAATTACAAAGTATCATATATCTCTAAATACTAACGACATCCAATAGCCACTACAATTCAACTTTAATTATGGCCTATCATATTAAAAACGAGATGTTTCGCTTTTTATAAAATTTCTAGTATATTTCACTCTTTTTTATAACTTTCGATGGCCACTATAGTCCATCTTTAATTAGGATCAACTTAATTAAGGATAAGATGTTTTTAAATTGTTTTGTCCCCCGATGCTCAATCTTTTTCTAGAATTTCTAGAATTTTTTAGTTATTGTAAAAAAACTGTCATGAGCTTTTACTATATAATAATAATGATTGACTCAACGGTACCTGTCTGGATTACTGTTGTGTATTTTGACGTGTGCAGTGTCGGGAATGTTTTGGTTTGCATATCACTTTTAGCTTGGCTAATGTGATGGACTGTGGTCAAATTGGGCTCCCGGTACCCAGCGGCAATGCCTAGTTCTATGGATCATGGTGAACATGGGAAACGTGAGACCCTATTTAGAACATAGGAATATAAAAACTAAAATGTTTTTCGCTAAATTTCTGTAAAAATTTCTATAAAAAAATGGTTCATGCACACCATTATTCTTAGTTTCTGACTTTCTGGCAAGGCTTTGGGCCTTCCAAAAAGTTTCGCTGCGAGAGTAAAGAACTAAAGACCGGTTTATGACAGTGTGGGACTGCACTCGGCCCATCATGCGATACATATGACCGATTGGCCTCGGGTGACCTGACAGGCTGACACCTTCGGAGCGGAGCACAGCAAATCTGGACCGTCAGGTCAGGTCCTCGGCCGACTCTCATCTCTCTCTCCCTCTGCGCAACGCAAACGTGCCCTCGTCTCGTCGTTCCTCCCAAAGCCCGAGCCGGAGCCCACCCAAACCACGACCGCCTCTCCTTCTCCTCCTCCCACAACCCCCATGGCGTCGTCGGAGGCCGACGAGGACCAGCTCCTCAAGAGCTTCCTCGCCGAGGTCAGCGAGGTCGAGCGCGACAACGAAGTCCGCAGGTCTGTCTCTCCCCCTCTCCCTCACCCTCCTCTGTCCCCTCTCCCCGAACGGTTTCATTTCCTAGCGAATCCCTTTTCGCGTCCCGTAGCTTCAGATCCCCAGCCGCGCCATCCGTTTGGCGCCATACTCGTCCAGTGTGCGGCGTAGTAGATGTAACCGCTGTTTGGTGCTGAATTTCGGTGGGGGTTGGTGGATCCCTTTAGCTCCGCGTGAACCCTAGGTTGGAGTTGTACGGTTCGTCCACTTGTTCTTAGTTGGGTCCGTCCTGCGCTCGAACTATGATTTCTATGGCTTATGGGTGCAAATTGTACCTGGGATTTCATGTTTTCCTTTTATGGAAATCAGTTGTTTGGGAAAATTTGTCACTTTTACTCCTTCCGCGATGAGAAGATACTATGATCGCATCTGTTCTGATGTGGCCTTATCTGAGATAAAAGACGCTTTGTTAGGGAGGTCTTGGAGACTTGCAAGCACAGAGTTGGAGGTGCTCGAGTTTGGCTGGCATGTGCCGAACCTGTTGAGCTAATGTTGTGCAAATTCTGGTCTAGTTTTAAGCCTATCTGTTTTCTTTTTGGCTGATTGTACTCGGGAATTCATGTCTTGAAGCACACACTAGCTTCAAAAATTGATTATTTTTATGGAAATTTGTGGCTTGTGAGTACATAATTCATATTCTGTGTGCATATGTGAGTCCTTTGTGAAGGCAACCTATTGATGGAGTCCAGACTGTGCTTTAAGATCCAAGCAGAAAGCTGAGATTCCCGACTTACTTTTGTTTTTTGGGCATAAAATCTAGGTTAAAATGAACCTAGACTTGTCAGGTTGTGCAAATTGTCCTTATTTCTACTCCTGTATAGACTTTGCAGCGTTGGATCCATTGCTGCTTCAAAGATTTGATTGTGTGGTTTTTCTTGTAGTTTATTTTGCCATGTTAGAATATCCCTGAGGTAATGATGTTTAGAGCATCTCACACTTTAGAACTGAAATAGTCTGAAATTGTACTGCGGCATGCATTTAGAACAAAGTGAGAAGTCTGGAATGACATGTGTGTTGAATAGGGAATATTTCTCAGTGGAAAAATAAATGAATTTGAACTTTTAGACTATTTTAGTTCTTTATTATATTTTCCCTTCCTAACACATTCGAAACTTATCAGGATACTTGGTTGCTTCAAGTTAAACCCTTTTGAGCATCTTAAGTTGTCTTTTGATTCTTTCCCGGATGAGGTGAAGAAGCAATATAGGAAGGTATTAAAAACATGGTGATATTTTAAAACTATTTTGGTTCTCATTTTCTTTTTGTGTGTAGATACCTAATTGCTGTTTCTTCTTGTACCATCCGTAGTTGTCGTTGTTGGTCCATCCTGATAAATGCAAGCATCCACAAGCACAAGAAGCTTTTGCAGGTACGCAAACTAACCGATGATAACTGTAGTGGAACATATGAGATGGAAATAGTTATACACAGTCATATCAGATTGGGAGACAGTATGGCACTGCGATGCTGTAGGCCAGATTGGGACTCTTTTTTTAAATACATCTTGTACAATGATATGAACCATCAAGAAACGGGTATTAGTTGGTAGTTCTAGATATCAGACTGCAAAAGGGAGAAAATACCGGGGCTTGAGGAATGACATCAAGCCATCAACAAGATCATTGCATGTCAAAAGTCAAAACTAATCACTCTTTGCTTCACTTTATTTTGTTGTGGGAAAGAGGTACATGAATACATACTGAAAGAAAATTGGAAATGACTTAATTATAATGGTGTCCACAACAAGGTCCAGATAACCAATCGCAAATTATACCATGGAGAAATCAGTCTAGAAGTGGAATTCATACAATTTTGTTTGTTAAGATGGCAGTAACCTAGGGTATGACTCTAGAATTAGGCATTTTTGTTAATTGTTATTCCTATAGGAGATACATTTTTTGAGATAAACCAGGAAATGTAATTGTTAAATTATCTCTTCTTGTAAGAGTTTGACTTCTGTGATTAGCTCTGCCACTAAAACTAACCACTTTTTTGCACTTAAACAACATGCTACCTTGTCCCGTGTCACATCTTTTTGTTTCTCTCATTGCTTCCTAAGTGATGTATCTAATTGATGATACATACTCATAAACAGCTTTGGCAAAAGCACAGCAGCTTCTACTTGATCCACAGGAAAGAGGGTACATTCTTGATCAAGTTACTGCTGCAAAAGGTGTGGTTCAATCTTTTTTGTGCCTCTTATTTTACACCTTATTTTACACGAACAATGTAATTTTAATTTGGGTTTAGCATTTATTAAAATGAAATAAAAAGGAAACGCATTTAAATTTGATTCTCTTTTGTGTTGAAAATTCAGAAGAGCTGAGGGCAAAGAGGAAAAAGGAGCTGAAGAAGGACAGTGCATCCAAGATAAAATCCCAAGTAGATGAGGTAAGACAATCTCATGCAAGGTGGTCTGAACTTTTATCATCACCTTTTTTAATAATGTTGAGGACCTGGCGTACAATGTTTCGATTTCGAACAAAGATGAATGTGAAAAATAGTAAGACTAGACCCAAACTGGTTTAATTTGAACTAATTAACTGGTTTGTCCAACTCTAAATCATCTTGGGATTAAAACCCCACCCTCTGCAGGGATTTCCCTTAACCAGCATTCAGCAGTGTCTGGCCTGGCTGGTGCTGCTGGAGTGCTGGTTTCCATCCTTGCTGCAGGCTGCGAATTTGAATTTGGTTGTTCATTCTTATCAATGTGGGATAAACAATCGTGAAAACTAGCTGCTTTGTACACCATCCAAAAGGCTGTTGTTTGCTGGAATTTCCCTAATAACTATTCAGATCTGTGCTGCATGTTTGTCTTTCTTGGTTGACTGCATGCAGTGATAGATTATTGTGGAAGTCATTACACACTTATGATTGGACTTTAGATACTTGAAAAATAATAGCCTTTCAGAAGACGAATGCTTCATATATCATGCGAAGTGTCCTTTGCTGGAATGTCAACACCAATTTACAATATTGCAGATCTGATGTTTTCCTTTTGTATACACAATTGGTTCTATGTTGACAAAATGTAATGATTATTTTTCTGCAAGACACTTGGGGCATCTTATTGAACTTCATGCATCTTGATCAATTGAGAACCTCCAATGATTGGCTTGCTTATGAGTAGGGAAAATACGAAGATCAGTATGAACGATCAGAAGAATTTCAGCAGCAGCTAATAATTAAAGTTCGTGAAATTTTAACAGACAAAGAATGGCGTCGGAGGAAAATGCAGATGAGGGTAAGTAAAATGCTTTAGAATTTTCAAATATCATCGGTCGAGACATTCACTGTGAGCTATTTTCATGTGCACTGTGCAGATATCAGAGGAAGAAGGAAGACTGAAGAAGGATGAGGAGGAAACAAAAGAAATGTGGAAGAGGAAGAGAGAACATGAAGAAAAGTGGGAAGAGACCAGAGACCAGCGAGTATGTTTCCAGTCTAGTAATTGTAAAAATTCGAAATTCTTTTTGCTATGCAGCCTTATGAAGCTAAGTTTTTTGCTCACTTGGTTACTTTCTGTTCAAAATTTAATTACGGCATATGAGCTTCGATCACCTATTATTCACTCTAAAGATGTAATGAAGAGCTGGAAAGGGGGAAGATCACATTGCATTAACTAGTGCAGCTGGTATAATCTTAGCGTAATCATCACTAATTTGTTGATAATGTGGTAGTTGGTACCTCAGACGCTACTTCCATTTTAAGGATTATTTGAGCTTTACTATACTGGAGAAATATTGCTGCCGCTTCCATCCCAACTGGACATCTAATCAATGTCCTTCTCATAATTGGTATTTGTTAAATAAATGATATTTGCCAAATCTTTGTCAATCCCAAGGGAGTATTACATAGTGGAAGGATGAGAGCACCTTTCCAGTGCACATAGTATCACAGCGTGATCATAAGTTCAGTGCTGCATTCATTAGTTTGTTGCTAAGTTTCATGAGTTACAGTAATTTTTCTTCATCTACGGTGCTAAGTTTGTTGATCTGTCATAAATTCCCTGTCCAGTGCACATTGTATCACAGCGTGATCAGAAGTTCAGTGCTGCATTCATGAGTTTGTTGCTAAGTTTCATGAGTTACTGTAATTTTTCTTCATCTGCGGTGCTAACTTCTAAGTTTGTTGATCTGTCAAAAATTCCCTGTCACCCAAATCCAGTGGAGTCATCTGTATTTGTATTCACTGCCACCCAAATCCAGTGCAGCCATCTGTGTTTGTGGTTATTTAAATAAATATTTACTGTATTGAAAAATTAAAACCTTGTTGATTTTTTTTTGTTTTACTTGAACGGTTGGAATACAATATTTGCCATGGGCACTGGCCTAACACCTTATATTTGTGGTATATAGGTCTCTAGCTGGAGGGATTTCATGAAGACAGGAAAGAAGGTTAGAAAGTGCGCTTGGGAAGTAGTATCTTGTCCATGAATCTGTAACTTATTGACTCATTTCTACAGGGACGGAAAGGCGAAATCAAACCCCCAAAACTTAAGACTGAAGATCCGAACAAATCTTATGTTCAGAGGCCGGTAAAGCGTGGTTAAGAGGAATGCTATTAGGTCTGCAATCAAAGAACATCTGGTAGCGATCCTTCTTTCGACCCGATCCATGCTACAGCCTAGCAAGGATGTCTCGCAAGCTGTAAGCTTCGGTTATGCCTTTTGTGTTCCCAGTGTAGTCGGTGGAACAGAACAGATAATTATTAGCAGAATGGCCGCATATTATCAACCTAGAGTGATATTTGATTAATGTACTTGTTGGGTAGCCTTACTAAAAAAAAGTTCAAGATTTTCCGTTGGAAAAGAGCACCACTGCAGTGAATGTTGAAAGGCCCGTCTACACATGATCATTGTTTCGCTGTTCAATGTAAGTAATGCTAATTTATGTCTTCAGGTTTGCTATCGCTGAGGCATTCCTGGGTTTTCTTAGAGAACAGTCTGTGATGTGTTCGTGTTTGCTCGGCTTCGGTGTGAGTGTGAACTGAGGTAGCATAATATAGTCCTTGACTTAAGCAAGCTATTCATAATTTAATATGCGTGTATTTAATTGCTGAATCCTTTGGGTAGATAGATCCAGTATTGACGAGATACAATTCAAAGTTGTTCTCTATGCTGAACGAAGTCAACCTGTTATACCTTTCGGTCGTGATACGACACAACTATAAAAATTGGTTGTCCCATTTCGTCAAGTTCTGACGACAGGTCTGGAGAATACTATGGTTGGGACTTCGGATAAAGATGTTATTATCCACTGCCTCGCTGACCGTAGCATGTGTGACAGTGTGATGCAAATGTGGAAGCTTAAAAGCTCATACTACATTACACTTCCCATCGTCAAACTCCAACGAACGAAAAAAAACTAGTCAAAAACGTAGGCTCCAACGCTTATCATGATTCTTCTCATTGTGCTTGATCTTGCGGGTTGACTATATACAACCAAAATTGTTCTTCCAACGGTTGAAAGATGGGCCTTCTGAGACCAAAACTTGATTGGCCTTCTGGTGGTCACACAACTACTGAAACAATTGGCATCACGTCGTATAGCCCATATTCATCATGCATGCAGGTACTCTGGCAAAGCTATCAATAATTCAACAGTACAATCTTTTCAGTTATCTGGAAGGAGAAATCTGGTACTACTACTACTACTACAACAGTAGAATATTTGGATCCCATGCATAGGGCAAGCACAAGTTGGCCACCTATTTCCTCTAGAAGCGTTACCTGTCTGTCGCCTCCTCCACCATGCTTTATCTCCAATGTTCAGGCGACACACCTGCCCAAAGACCGGCCATACGTCCACCCTGATGGCAGTCTGCAACTGCCCAGTGGAGCCCATGCTGCCTCCTTAGCCGACGTCCCCCTCTGCTCCTACCCCTTGAATTATTAAGCCAGAGCCCTTTGATACGAGAGAGACGGACACTAGCATCGCCTATTCGCCTTTCCTTCCTAGTGTGCCAGCCCGGCCGAGACAGCACCGTTGCGCTGTGGGCCACGCGCAGACGCAGACGCAAAAGCCGAAGCCATCGCTACCTCGCGCGCGCGCTCGTCATGCCGGGGCCCACGAAAACGAATTAAAAAGCCACGTGAGAGCGACCGTGAGCCGCGACAGGAGCAAAGCAGGCAGGGCACTCGCGCGGAGCAGCGTTGCGTTGCGTGGTGTCCGCTGGGCGGGTGCGCCCAGTCTCCTCCTGAGTTACGATGGTGTCACACGAAAAGCAAAGGAAAACGCGGGGGGCCGTGCCGTGGCCCAGTTCCGCAAATCGGCGAGCCGCCCCGCTCCGACGCACCCACATCCCACGGGGCCAGAGCGAGCTGGTTCGCTCTGGGGGACTAGAAATCATTCGAAAGGGCGCGAGTGATTTGTAGCTTTAACCACACACAGTCAGGTAGGAGGTGGGCGTCGTGAGCAAGTGGCCCTTCAGCCTTGTTGCATTTCCGTTTTCAATTTGCTTTCGGAAAGATGGTGGGCTCTCGGGGGAAGGGAAAGGAAAGGAAAGGAGGTTTAGAGCCCGTTTAAAACACAGCAATTTCGTAGGAGTTTTATGGGAAAAGTTTAATTCCCGTATGAATCGGAAAAAATTCCCGTATTACAAACGGGGTCTTAGAGCTTAGTAGACACACCACGGTTGCGAAAATTGGTTCCACCGGACGCCTTCGGTTAAACAGCAAACTAGTCTCAAATACATCGTTTTACACCGAGTTACTCCGATTTATAACCGATTTCAACTGATTTTTTTTTGAATTTTTCAATCAAAATTTTTTCCAAAAATCGGTCTATCGGTCCCTTCGGTAAAAATTTAAAACCGGTATTGATAACCATCGTCTGCACTAGAGGTTGGAAGTCGTGGATCCATTGTAGCTTTAAGGGGATGATCGGAATAGCGATGACTTTTCTTTGAAAAACATCAGAATTGGTGAAAAAACATCAGAATCGAGTTGGTTTATTGAGTATAATTAAATTTAAAAAAATATAAAAATAAAAACGACACGTTAATCTAGAGCAGACGATGCAAAAGAATACGGAAAAAATAAAAAACAAAAAATTTCATCGAGCGCGCGCGTGCACGCCATGATGAAAAATCGCCAAATCATCCATCGCTCATGGCAGAAGCCATATTGAGCGCTACAGTGAAAAGGTTGAGTTAATGGAAAATTATGTCTTGCATGTTTATTAGTACATTAACCGGTAGTCTATCTGGCTTGGTGTCTTGCTGCTTGGCTAAATGCTAAGGTCTCCTTGGTTCATGAAGTAATATTTCACAAAATGTTGAATTAAAATTCTTTAAGAAATAATATTTTGGCGGCATACTTAATTGTTGAAAAAAGTTGACTTGGAGTTGCATGAAAGAAGACATTCACAACGAAGCATTAATTTTACAATTTACGATTATTTTCTTAAATTTAATACATCTGTCCATGGATTGAGTATGTATTTGAAATTTGACGATTAATTACACTTCAGCATGCCTATTTAGGAGGTACACATAGATGGGCAGGTCTATGGGAATGCAGAAATTTGTAGGAATTTTAAGGGAATCCTCTTCTCATGCGTAAGACACCCAATTACAGATAGACAAATCATGCATTTGCCATCTCTTAATTGGTCAAAGGGCAAATTTAATACGCATATTCATCAGTCATACACAGAGTGGACAATCACTTCACGGAGCTACTACTAGATTAAAAAAGAAAGATGTGAGGTCATGTAGAGGTCACGTTATGGTTGTGATGAGTAATTAACTTTTAATTAAAAGAGTTTACAGAGTTTGAGTTTGGTTTTTAAGAGTTTGTAATTTTTCAGTTGCTTTGTGTTGTCAGCGGTCTGACTGATCAAGGGTTGATAGTCAAATTGGTTGTGGAAGGTGGCAGTCGGATCAGACTTTGGTTGGTGATCTGATCGGCTGAGGAATTGTTTGAATGTTCATTTATTTGAGTTGAGTTATCTGAGTGTGAGCATGGTATGGGTGTTGTTGTTTGTGTGCACATAGATTTATTGTTTAGTCCTAGGTTTAGGATTAGTACTTTGATTGCATACATTTTCATGGTGCATTGTATGGATTAATTGTGTTAATTGATGACTTTCTGTATTGTGCGGTGCTACATAATGGTTTGCTTATTGTTGTTGATTGTACAACTTCGAAGCTAGATCATGGTGGGGCATAGGAGCGCCGAGATTAGGCACAAGGTGGTGTTGAAGTCCAGAATGGTTAGCGAGATGCCTAAGATGACCGAGACTTACGGGGTGGTTGCAAGCTGGGATGACAAGGAACAGGAACGAGAGCTACTAGTTGTGGACATGATGGACAACAACAAGGTGGACCAGGACTAGACTTAAGGAGGAGCCGAGGTCCTGTGCGGTTAAGGAAGCCGGGTACCATCATGTGTGAGAAGAAGCATGTGGTACACCAAGTGACTTAGTTTGTTTGCAAACGAGGACGGTTCGGTGGAATTCAGACATGATAGAGGTTTGGTGGCAAGTCATTGGGGCTACGTGAAAGATGGCAAAGCATGGGCGATGCTTTGTGTCAATGAAAGCGGGAAGCTTCGTGGAAGACGGTAGATGGACATTTTGGTAAATTGCCTAATACCGAAAAGGTGACGGTGTGCAAAATCGCTGCATTGGTCTAAGTGTTTTGAGAAGTGTGTGTGAGAGAATAAAATCCAGTGTTAGGTGAGGTTAACGGGTTATCCCCGATTTGGTCTAATGGGTGGATCGATTAAGTTTTTGTTAAGTTGTGAGGCTATAGAAGGGGAGGAGACGCAAAGGCTAGGGTTTGAGAAGGTTGGCTAAGCCTTTTGGTGGCTAGCTCCTCCTTCTTTCCATGTGAGATTAGGGTTATTTGGGTTGGAGCCTTATGTGTGTGCTCTAAATTTAGAGCTCTACTATTATGAGGGATTTGATGTAAAACATATCTCTCCATGCAAGCAATATATCAATATTTGATTAACTCCATAGATCCATCATATTTTGATTAATTTGCTCTTGATTTGGTTGGTTTTGATTTCTCCTCTTTTCTTTTCTTAATCTTGCTATGCCAAAGACGTATAAGAGATAGAGATAACATCTGAGAATCTATCTCTACTCATCTAAACACTTTGATAGCAAATTTATTAAGAAAACCTGATTTTGCTTGATTAGGCCTCCAAGTGTGATTTCTTGATCCGAGAGTTTTTGACGTGATTTCTTTCATGTTCTTACTTGCTAGGACATGTGAAAATACATCAAGATCCATCTTGATCATCGTCCACCTATGAGCAAGTTGTATTTACCGATTTTGATTTTGACTCGATTTCAGTGCACCTTTCCTTCAAACTGAAAATGGTCTCAACTTTGGTCATGATTTCTAGGATCATTTATTGGAATAGGTTCGTGATAATCTAGAGAAGATCCCTGTAAATTTTTATGTCATTAGATATAGAGATCAAAAGTTCTATCGATTTTCGGATTTGAAAACAGGCTAAAAATACTATTTATTCTTGAAATTACTGTAGCCGCGATATGAATGGGGTTATTGTAGCTTTGCCTGGTTTTACTGTTGATAGCGGTCAGAGCGCTAGAACAGAGGTCAGACCGCCTGGAGAGAGGTCAAACCGCCTCCTTCATGAAGGTCAGACCGTCGTGGGTTGTTTAAATGTGTTTTGCTCGGTTTTGATCGGATCATTTCTTTGTAATTATTTTTTTATGATCTTCATAACTTCTATAGCTATTGGAGTAAAGAGTTTTGCTTCTGTTCAAAAGAAATTTTTTTGAAAAGTCTTAGAGTTAATTTGGACTTCTATTCACCTACTCTTGTCACCATACTCGATCCAACAAAAAGAAAGAAAGCTCAGCATTGACAACGGGGGAGATTTAGCACCTTGATAGGATCCTTTTTTGGCACAACGCAAAAGAGCTTGGCCAAAAGATTGCCGTTATTGCGAGACCCTATGAGATCAAACGGGGGCCACGGGTGCTTCAGCAGCCAAGAAAGGTTGTCGATTAAGACCTATATATATATATATATATATATATATATATATATATATATATATATATATATATATATATATATATATATATATATATATATACTTTAATTATTCGTCCGGCAATTGGCAATTTGGCATTTGGTAGGCCACAAGAAAGATTGGTGGAGAGGCACTTACTTGTACATATCCATAATCCATCCCTGGATCTTATTCCCCTAATGCCGGACGACAGCTGAAGTTTTCCATTAGATGCGTGAGACACAACAAATAAAGGCAACATAAAGGAACTTTGCTTCGTTTCATACTCCATTGTCCTGCACAAATTGCATTTCAGTTGGATCTATATTGGCGCAATAAGGTAAGCGACGCACAGCCGCACAGGTGTTAGAATATCACGGAATTGCTCTTAAGGTTTGAGTTCCTCTTGGATATAAAAGATTCCAAATCAAAGGCCGATCGATTTGCGTTTCAATACGAAAGTTCTAAAATTAACCCGGGAAAAAGCATGTCAATCTTCATGTAAGCTGCTATATGCACCACTAGTTCACTACTGAAGTAGGAGTACCACTGAAATGTTTCTTTATCTTGAGTAATGAAACGTTGTTTATTCGGTTAAGTAGGCAAAGTAGGTACTTAGCATCAGAAGCACAAGGTTCCTCCTTTTCCCGTCATTAGCATAAGCCTTTTCCCCTTTTTGTTGTGCTTTGCTTTACATGCTCCACACTTCTTGTTTTAGGTCTTTTGGTCTTGCCTTTCCATGAAGTGTTAATTTTCCCTCATAATCAAGCGTCATTATTGTTGCAGGGGCATGCGCTACTGAATATTGCTCCTAGGCAGATCCCCACAAACCTTCCCTACCTTCTAGTACATTTTATTTTTTTTCTTTCAAAAAAGAACATGTTTATACCCAGTCTTTTTGGCAGAAAAAATGGTAATACGTTACTAGAGTTTTAAATTCCTCTAGTACATGCGGTTTGAACTACTTGTCGTTTTAGCACCGTGCACGTAGAGCAAGGACTGAGTTAATGGTTGAAGGACTATACGAGAAGATCTTTTGTTTTGTTATAACGAATCATTGTCAATTTTAGAGGAGTAAAAATTTAGAATTCACAGATTTTTCTAGACAACTTACAGAAATAGATGATTTTAGAATATTTAAGTCATGGGACGATTAGATGGCCTAGATCAATGGTTATAGGTTGCATGAGAAATGTTATTGCTATGTAGGTTAAATTGTGAAGAATTTATGTTTGAAAATGATGTTCATGGTCGTTTGGAGTTAACTATGGTCAACGATGAAGATCGGAGCTACGCTCATGGTCATGGAGAAGCCGAGATCTAGAATGATCAAGGATGTCGTATGAGATGACTGAGCTCAAGCATAGCACAAGGAAGACAGAAAATATTAAAAGAAGGTTCGAGCAACAGGTTGTATCATGTGATTTGGTTGGTCCAAGTGAGACATGGTCTGGTAAAACCAGAATAGGAGAGACTTATCGATGCATGGTAAGCTAAACATGTGGTAAGTATGACGATTACTTGCAATAGAAGAAGATAATTGTGTCAAGAATGGGTTTTTTGGTAGTTTAACCAAAATACCAAAAACTATCTTAGAGCAAAACCGCGGTGTTTGAGTAATGCTTAGGAGAGCGGCTTAAGTTAAGGAGAAACCGAGAAGATTAAGTTAGATCAAGGCTAAGGATATAGCGAATTCGGGTTTATATGTTTTGAAAAACTTACATAACTATAATGTATGAGTTAAAACTCGTGTGTGGAGTTATTAGATTTTTTTTTCATATATACTAAGTGGATATTAAAAAAACATTCGTGTTTGTTTAGTACAATTTCACAATACTCTTCAAGTGACAAATCTAGTCAAGGCAAAATCGCCCTATAGATCCTCAAATTTTCACTTTTATGCAATCCAGCCCCTTTTCTGGATAGAGCTAGGGCCTCCTCTGGATCTATTACCACTGAAAAAACCAGTGCTTGCTGACGATGTCCCAGGTCCGTTCTTTTGTTCCCAAAACAGCAAGCTTTGGAAATCCCTGATGCTGTGCTGTGGCAAGGAGCTCCTATCACCATTCATCATCGTGATGTTGCTCTCTCTTCCAAAAGCTTGCCATCGAAAGCAGTCACTTAGCCCTTACGCAATCTCTCCCGTTTGTCGTGCAATCTCTTTCAGCTATATTCTCCTACAATTAGATTTGCCAAGTGAAGTTTATATGTATGTATTACGTGTACCATGCCTAGCCTTTTCCTTGTTCAATCAGGATGTGATGGGGCTGCCTAGTCCTAGACTGGCCATGGTCGATGTACATAAGGAAAAAAGAGTAATTATACCAGTGCAATCCGTGGAGACTTGCATGAGCAGAGAACCATTGACGTCTAAAAAACCAGCAATCCTATGGTTTCTATAAAATCTAAAGCATACCCATAGAGCTAGCTAACTGCTGTGTCTACCCTCTAAATTGCACAGCATATATGTGACTCGACCCTTTCCTGTTCAGATCAAAATTCGAAAGCACCATGCCAGCGCAAGTTGCGCTGGGCATATATATCTTGGAACATGCTTTAAAAATGCCTGAACGGACGGGATCGGAATAAGCAAAGGAGGGTTGGTGTACGTCGACCGCAGATCAAGCAGTGCCATTACCGGACAGTGCAAGTTCGTGCGAGTAGAGATGAGTGCCATTACCGGACAGTGCAAGTGACAGCCTCGTGAAGCATCTGAAGTCAGATTTTTCCCTGTCATCTCCGGAGAAAGGATTGGGCAGACTGCAGCCATCGGGTCGTTACAGTCTTCCAGATAACTCTTGCCATCGCCGTCAGAATCTCGCATGCAGGAGTACACACACATCGATCGTGCACTAGCTAAGCTAAGCACATGTCACAGGGCACAGGCGCATGGGGGGATTAACGTCACCTCTCGCTCTACCTCGCTGGAAGTAATTGACATGAAAGGATCTCTCTCCCAATCTATCTCTGTTCACGCCAAGCCCTTTATTCGGTCCTCTCGGCTTTCTGGCTGTGGTCCAACTCCATCTGGCTTACGGAGTAAGCTTCTGCCTATCGTTTTTTTTGTTTATAATTAAAATTACACTATAATAACTATTAAATTTTTTAAAAAAAGAGAAAAAAAAGAGAAAACCCATTATATCGTGGACAATACAAAGTAATAAAGGAAAAAGGAAAGGACAAAAAGCCTAAAAAATCAAAATAAATTGAAATTTAGAAACCAACATGTTTTAAATAATTTCTCAAAATCAAAATAAATTAGAAGTTGAAACCGTTTAGAGCGGGATCTCATGACCTTTAGCGGCCAGATTTCGCCCTGGTTTTGGACGGTTCGTGGCACATGTGGGGAACATTCCATTCCACTCTCCCCCAACATTCTGATTCTGATTCCTGTCCTGGCTCTAAGACGACGTTGGTTTTGACAGCCACTGAAACCGTGTTCTGAAAACATAGTGCATTTGTGAAGCATCTGATTTTGTTTTCTAATATTTTTTAGTAGGTTAGAGATGAACAGTTTCGGCTAGTGATGCTATACTGTGGAGCAGTTTTGAGACTGGAAAGAGAGAATGATGATCTCTATGCCTTTTTTCCTTTCCTTTTTTTTGGAACATGATGATGATCGCTTTATGTTTGGTTGGCCCAGCAAGGCTTTTGGAGGATGCTAACATTCAGAATCGTTTTTGTTTTCTGCGTATGTCGTTTTTGTTTTCTGCGTATGTTTTACTAGCTGCTCCTGTGTATTTTTGTAGAACAATGTTGTATAGTTTTGGTGATATGAGTAGCAAATATCTTATGTAGTTATGACAAACAAACGAAAAACAATTTTTTTTTACAAGATAAGCAGTTTGAAGTTTACAACTTTGGTGTGCTACATGTATGCCTAAAAGTAAAATTTAGAAGAGTTATGGTAAGACAAGGGCCGGATATAAGTTTTATAGGTTTCACTTCAACTATATTTTAACATGACAACACATTGCTATCTGCTTAATCAATAATATCGTGGCTTATTTGGAACTGTATGAAATACACACATAACATTATTTTGAGAAAATTGAGTTAATTGATAAAACATATGAACTTGGACCGCTGAAGACTTGGGAGATATGCCAATATTCAGACCACCTCTGTGCGGACTGTAGAGTATCCCATCATATCCAAGTCTACGTAAAATATTTCAATGTATGTACATGTATTTTGCCCTGCTTTTTTTTTCTCTGATAATCTCCTTAGGTGGTCAAGATGACCACCCACTGGGACTTAAAAAACTATTGTAGTACATTAATATTAAGCACGTTAGAAAGTATTGCAGTACATATTAAGCATACTTGGATGGTTATCACTAATCTGTCATCTAGTAGCTGTTTAGTGTAACTCGCATGAACATCAGTCCGTCTTGTTCCATTTCATCGAAGTCATCATCGCAACGAACATCTAAATTAATCATTCATCAACTTCTCTAAGGCATCCTCAGATCAAACAAACATCCATCTTAATCATAAATTACTACCACTGATAGCACGTACTAAGTCGTAGTAGATACAACATGCAACGAGGCACGGGGGATAAACCAAACCAATTATCTAGCTCTCTCGCACGGCTAAGCCAATCACGTGGTGATCACTTACTACTAACACAAACACTGTTACGTACGTCACGTTACACCACCAGCAACAACAGCTACAAACAAACAGGGCACTCGTGGATCAGTAGAGTGGAACGGCATCAAGAGGCCGCGACGGCGAATAGCCCGGCGCGCCGTGTGGGACGCTCGGCTCAGGAGGAGGTGGCGATACACGGCTCCCATATGAAGAGCTGGCCGCTCAGCTGCCCGCACCGGCGCATGTGATTAAGGAACTCCTCCTTGCTCCGCCGCCGCCTCGCCGTCATCAGCACCTTGCTCTCGCCGGGCGTGGCGCCGGTGACCTCACCGCCAGGCGGCTCCGCGGTCGCGCTCAGAGCTGAAGCTGCAGACAGGGCCGCGGCCGCCGTGGTGGTGGACCCGGCCGCGTGCCTCGGAGACTTAGGTGGGTGCTGTGGTGCGGGGGCGGTGTCGTTGATCTCGCAGGTGGCGACGGCCGGCTCGGCGCCGACGAACTTGTTGATGACGAGCACGGAGCGGTGCACCCGCGCGCCACTGGTGCCGCCGCCGCCTCGCGCCTGCGGCTGCGTGCTCACCTTGACCTCGACTACGGTGCCCCTGTCCACTACCTCGACCTCCTCCAAGTCGTCATCGTCCTCCTCGTGGGTTTGCTCATCGGCCTGCTGCTCGGGCTCTTGGCCGTGGTTCTTTTCCTCGTCCGAGGCGGGGGCGGCGGTGTCGGCGAAGGAGAGGAGAAGGCGCCCGCCGCGGCGCTGCTCGCGGAACAGGGTGGGCGACGGCACGGGCACGGCCTCGACGACGAGGCGGCCGTCGCGGCGGTGCTGCCTCATCTGCAGCGCCCCCACCGTGCGCCGCGCTAGAGACGGCAGCGGCGGCGGGAACGCCCGGGGCGGGCGCGCCCGCGCGGCCACCTCGTCCGCGCCCTCCTCGACGTCATCGTCGGAGCCCGGGCACGAGCGGTCGGTGGAGCCATCAGCGTCGGAGAAGCCTTCGGAGCCAGTCTCGGAGCCAAGGCTCTCGGTGCAGATCTCCAGGCTCTTCTGGCTGAGCAGGCTCGACGACCGCCGCACGAGCGGGTGCACGTACGGCCCCTGCCTCGCCGGCGCGGCGGCCGGCCTCTGCGACTGGATCATGTTCCATATGTCGTCCCTCTCCGGCCGATCGTCGTCGCCGCGGTGGTCCGTCTCTTGCAGCAGAACAGCAGCCTGCTCAGTAGCAACAGCCTTACCGCCGTCGCCCTGCTCGACGTGGCATGGGAGGCGCTTCTCGGTGGTCTCGAACACTGTCAGTGCCATGTCCCCTGGTACTTAACCACCAGTGAGCTCGCACGACCTGTCGCAGGTAGCGTCACAGGTTACACCAAAAGAGGCAGTACAGTACAGTGCCACTACGAGTGAAGGCGCTAGCTTCTACGTTCTACTTGCTGCTGCTACACGCTCAGCGTGCGTTTATACTTCGTGGCTCTTTTTTTTTTTTGCCAAACCGGGAGCACGCGGCCGCGATATACAAGCGGAGGCGCGCGGTTTGACACGGGAGGAGTGGAACGAGAGGCTGAGGTTGGAGGTTGGAGTGATAAGCTTTGTAGACTAACGCGCCTTGGTTTTTGTTTCAGTTCTTTCCTGGTTGGTGTTTCCTTTGTTTTGAGCTGGTTGCAATCTTCTACGCACGCTCCTCTGTATGTTTCTCTCGCTCACTGACTACTCCTTTGGCTGCTAACTGAAGGCTCACTCGCTTTGGCTTCAGCTGGGGTCACCCGATAACAAGTGGAACAGAAGGGTGGGGGCTATTTGTAGGGAGCGGAGGGGGTGCGCTTTGGGGTTCCGGCTCTGCTCACCACACCCCACTAGATGGGGAGAACAAAAACTTTTGCCGGCCATGAGGGCCCCTCCATGGCATATGCGCATTCCAAAATTCCCCCAAAAAAATGCGTAATGTTTCAAATTTTGTCGGATTTAAGAAAAATTCATTTGTTCCAAACTGGCCAAATATGGTTTTGCCCTTTGCGTGTGTCAACAAGAAATGGTACCTCCAGACCCAAGCCGTTCATGGGAAGCACAGAAGGTACGTCTCATGAGTTGCTCTCGTGTGACTAATCAGGTCCGTTCTTTTTAGCTGCGGTTTTTAGTATTTGGCTGAAATTTTTGAATTTTATCTGTTTGCGACAGAGATTACGGAGAGAGATACTCGCTTGCGATTTTGGATGGTACAGATGTTGGGCTTTTAACGTGTACTATAATTAACTTGTA
The DNA here is from genome assembly GCA_036346265.1 of Melocanna baccifera. Lineage (NCBI taxonomy): Eukaryota > Viridiplantae > Streptophyta > Magnoliopsida > Poales > Poaceae > Melocanna > Melocanna baccifera. Next base: position 8,155,558 of record CM070682.1, read on the forward strand.
GACTCCATCTTTAAAAAATACTCCGTTTGAAAGTTAAGTACTATAGTAAAAGCCAAAAGCCGTTTTGAGAAACTGAAAAGAACAGACCCTAAAAGGCAGGCACCAGAAGCTGCTTCCTCCATCCCTCTCATCGTCGCCTCCGTCGTGTGTGGGGCAGCAACGGGGCCTCGTTTTGCAGCTTCGTTGCCAAATCATCGATCTCCGCCGAATATCTTTGCCGCTTGCTTCGGATCATGACTGATCTAGAGTCTCCCCGTCGTCCCTATCTGGATCTACAACCTCTCTATCATTATCATTGTTGGGGCTCAGATCCAAGTGCCTTGCAGCTAGATCCTATCTGAGGTTCTGCATCCATGACAAGGTGTCACTGTCGGCGTTGGCCCTGGCTCGCCATGCCCCCTCCTAGTCGACATGGCGGTGATCTGCCACCCCTGGGGACCTCGTCACCGAATCTAGCCTGGGGCTCTGTGACGCCACCGCGGGCGGCGACGTCAGTGCATTGACTAGGAGGGACCAAGGAAGGAGGGCTGCAGGTGTGCCGCTGGGGGTCACTCGTTGCCCGGGTGGTGCAGGGCGTGGCATTGCTTTGGCGTCTCCCCAAGTCCTCAAACTTTGGTGGGGCAGTGCAATGGTGTGCGTCAAGAGAAGAGCCGGCCATTATGCTGTTGTCGGGGGTGCCCATGTTGTGCCGTTTGTCCTATGGAGCAGGTAGGGCATTGAGGAGGCTAGAGTGGACGCTTGATCATGTCCTGGTGAAGACCGATCGTGGTGGAGGGCCCCATGAGTGTGGTTGGTCCGGGTCCTTGATTGAGGCAAATCGTCGTTAGTGCATTGCGTGGGCATTGGTTGCATGCAGTGGGCGCTGTAGTCGTGGTGTGTGTGGAGGGGCTACCCTCTCTTCTTCCTGAAGCTCTTGCCAACCGTCCTATTGTTGCATTATGCTAGCTGTGGTTCTATGTTCTTTCACTGTGGCTTGTTATGTTAGTGGTTGTCGTCTAATGTAGTGTTGGTGCTGGCGCAGTCAATGGTGTGGTTGTCGTGCTTTGGTGAGCTATGGTGTGTCTGCTGCTATGGTGAGCATCATAGTGTTGATGGCTACATTTTAAGCCATAGCCATTTCAAGCCATTGCAAGAGTCATGGTTCCAAATTTTATACCTTGTCTTGTGGTCAGTTAGCTCTAGGTTTCGTAGTTTATTAGAAGATATGTTTTTTTGTTGCTCCTTCATAGGTACTTGCCTTTTGGGTGGGTTGGTGCTTTGGTAGGAGTTTCAGTTTGAAACTCCTTCCCAGTGTAGGTGTCACCCCTCTTAGGGCCGGTGTGGTCACCTTTAGTGTAGTACCTTCGAGACTGATGTATTTCTATTCTCCTTGAAATAAATGGTAGAGCTCATGCCCTTTATAACAAAAACCAGACTGTTCCATGACTCAAAGCACAAGACAAGGCATCTTCTTTTCAACTTCTAAAAGCAGCTTTTTAGCTTTTCTATAGTAATTAGTTTTCAAACGGAGTATCTTTTTAATGTAGGATCTACAAAGTTGATTGTAGTACATAAGGTAACGACTTTATTTATATCAGTCAAAATCGCATATGAGTTTTTGTTACACCGTACTCTTTATTATGAATAACCTAAAGTTATAAACTACAACCATAAATCATAAGCCGCAATAAAAAGAACAAGTCCAAGAGCATATTAGGGAGACTTGGTTTTCTTTTTTATCTTTTTTTTTAAATCGTAAAGCATCTTTTTATTTTGAATTGAAAAGCGCACGACGCAGCAGCTCTGGCACAGCCAAAGAATAAAAAAAACTACTAGCCTTTTCACTCTTCCTTGTCTTGCTGGTAAGCTCTGTTTTATATTACTTCTTCAGGAACAAGTTTGAAGTTGACAAAATTGGCAAGGTAATACATGGATTCCGTATGAATCAACACAATCTTTCTTTCCCTAATAATGTTTAGTTATTTGGAATATGTTCGGTGCACGGCGTGAGGATGCAAATTGGACGGTGCATTGTATTTCACACATGGACCAGCTCGAGTTGAGGTCATTTGCACATGAGCACGTTAGATTTCAAACGTTTAAGATGCAGGAACGAGGTGGTAAAGAATTTCTAGTCTTTTGCAGTCTTGTTTGAGTTATGAATGCCCAACTAAGCCAAAATATCTCATGCTGTAGCAACTAGTCTTTTGCAGTCTTGTTTGCGCATTCGGATGGTCCAAATAGCTGTAGCAACGTGGCTCGCCCTCAGCTGTCCGTGGCTACGGATTAGCGGCCAGTGCATGTGCACGTTTGGACAGCCCGAACGGCCTCATGCGTGACGTGGCTCATTCGCAACCGTTTGAGCACCATTGATCAACAGCCATGCGCGGATGCGTATTCAGTCGGTCCAAACAACCGCACGCGTAGATTGGGCTAGGCAGGTCGGCCCACCCTGCTGTTTATTTAAATGAAATCCCCACACGGTGCACTGTTCAAATCGGGCTGGCCCAGTACTGTAGCAGCTACTGTTCATTCATACCCAAAAACACATATATACATCCATATCGATCATTTTGAGCCCATCTACCTATTTCTCAGCTCTATTTTCCCATATCAGATGCCAATAAAATTTAAAACCATCAAAATACTACTTTAAACTCTAAACCCGACTCAGCCTAAAGCCCTTAGTGTTCGTCGAAACTTATATGCTTGCCATGACCATTTTAAGCTATAAAGTCCATTCTCAACTCTATTTAGCATGAATACACTCCAATGAAACCCTAGCCAACCCAAAGGTCATCCCAATCTTATGTTTAGTACTGTCTTGGCTGCCACTATTCACCGAAAGTCCAACAACACCTATATAACTGTTTCGACCGTTTTGAACCCATTAGCCCAATTCCAACATGATAAAACAAACCAGCCAAACCCCACACCACCTAAGCCTTGATCTCTCAACCTATTTTATTTATGTCCTTTTTATTATTTATTTGTATTTTGTTCCCAGCTTGCATTCTGTAAAGTAGGAACTTGTTTGTATTCGTCTTCCACACTAGTATACGGACTCAACGAACCGGTCACCAAAAGAGCTACAAGGGCAATTAAAGAAGTCAGTGTTCTATGGACAAGGAGACAAGTCATATGTTTTTGATCATATTGAACCCACTTTTCTTTAATTATTTATTTATTAGTATTTTTATTATGTTATTTACGCACTGCTATTTTATGTACAATTAATGTTTAGAATGACATGATATTAGTTATATCCTACCAACCGATAAAGCCTAGTTTGATTTGATGGCTATATTCACCTTAACAAGATTTAGTAATATTAAATATACTGTTTAAATAATCATGGTAGGTCAGGAACTCAACTGTTCTATACTACTAAGAGACATGTCACTTTACCGGTAGAATTTTAAAATGGTTCTAGGATAAGGAGATATCATAAGAAGCCATGAGATGGTTTGATTCTATGACCTTGTTGTAGGGTCGAGGCTTGGACTGGAAAGGTGGCAGTGCAGATGGGCACTGAAACAAGGGTTTGTGAATGAAAGTTGCCTCAGTGAAAATATAATGACTAGAATCTTATGCCAAATAAAGAACATAGTAGTCACTCAACCATAATCTTTGATTCGTCAAACTTGGTTTAGTAGATGCTCAAGTTCGATTGAATATCTACAAAGGAAAAGAGGGAGAAGGAAGGTATGTAAGGGGGTTAACCATACAACGATAGATTCGCATCAAATCGGGCAAGGTTGTGGGCCACTCGAGTTTGTTGGGAAACATCACCTACTGGGTAGAGACTAGGGGTGAAAACGGATCGGATAGTTTCCGACCGATTCGGACGAATACGGATACGGATTGTGTCGGATCGGATTTTTTTCGGATAATTCTCGGATCGGATACGCATACGGATTTTTTTATCGGATACGGATACGAATACGGTAAGCCTAGTATCCGTCGAATACGGATACGGATACGGATAATCCGGATAAAATGAAACCGGATATCCGGATTTTCTAGAATCTCCCTATTTTCTTATTTTCAAAATCCGAATAAAATCCAAAAGGCTCTAGAAAATAGCAATTAAATCCCAAAAATACCAGAAAAATCCTTGAGACCTGAGGAACACAAATAAAATATTTTTAGCTCATGTTAAAGTTTAATTTAATCATATTAAATTATTTTAAATTCTAAAAATTTATTTTAAGCTTGATTTAATTCCAGAAAATTTATTTTTAAAAACAGGGCTTTATAAACTCCAGAAAATCAGGATGTTACAAACTATTTACGTATTTTCGTTAATTTTGGATGTATAATTCAAGGGGTTTTCATGTTCCGATAAATATTCGTAACCGTATTCGTTTCGATTCGTATTCGATCCGTATCTGTATTCGATATTATTCGTATTCGTATTCGTATTCGAGTTATCCGTATTCGAAAAAATATATGAAAACAAATATGGTAGAGACATTATCCGTCCGTATCCGATCCGTTTTCACCCCTAGTAGAGACTATATAAAGAATTGAGCAGTGAAAAGTCTTACTTTTTTAACTTAGTCACGAGGGTTAAGAGATCTTGTGGTAAAACTAGGCAACTCCGCAGAGTCAATACTTAATGGTATTCGAATATGTTGTACTTCCAGTAAATAAAGCTGTGTTTAATGGGTGATCCTAATAACGAAGCATAAGTAGATTTGGAAATGATTATGAAAATTTGAAGTTTGGTAATGATGTTTTGAAACCCCAATTCCTTAAGAAGTTTATGTTTTGTTATATTGTGTCCAAAATGTTTACAAATAAAACTGCATTCACATAAAAGGATGAAACCTATGTACCCCCATCTCTTCAAATCCCTGGCAAGTAGTTATATAGCATCTCTTCATGTGACTTGTTAAGTACGGTTGGTTGTACTCAGTCTTGCTTTATTTTCCACCACAATAGATATCAGAAGAGGAAAGTATGTCACAAGTTTCGTGTTAGGGTTATAACCGCACCCAAACATTTTTGTGGGAGTTTTTTTCGATTCTTCTAATTGTAAGTTAAGTTTTGGACTTGAACGCCCGTTAAAAGTTGTCAAAGTCGACCATTAGGTCTTATTTTAATCAAATTAATCCTTTTAAATGTTCGTGAGCAAGTATAATACTCCTTCTGTTTGCAACTGAACTCTTGGGCTGTTGCGGGATGTACAATGACTCTGTTCCCAAAAACGGGGGCATGACATGCTCTATTCATATTGACTTCTAAAATATGTTTTTCTACAGTAAATAACTTTCTACAATATTTAGCTTTTAAATAGAATGTCTTTTTAAGATGGTGTCTACTAGTCAATTGTAACTATACTATAATAATTTTATTTATATTAACTAAAATTATATATGAATATCTCTCTATAAACTATTATTATTTACAAACTAAAGTTAAAATCTAATATGAACGGCCCTTGAGTGTCGTCCCTGATGTTTTCATTGGAAATGAATTTCGTGCCATCGTAGCTAGTATGCTTCCTGATGCATGTGCTGGTAACTTTTTTTTACTGTGTATTGGCAAAAAGAAAAAGGTGGGATAGATCGATGGTGTAGATGGATTTTTTGGCTGGATTCTTTTTGAGTTTTATAGTTTTGGATTTTTACTATAATAATTAGTTTTTAAATAATATATTTTTTAAAATAAAATCTATAAATCGATTATATGCTAGTATCTAGCTGCAGGTTTTGGAATATCTTTAGCATGCACATATATTTCGCCAGTACTAATCGATGGCCCGATAGGAACTTGTGGACTATAACATGTACGCACGTTGGAGTTTGGACGCCATGGACATCACGATCGTCAGAGGCCGGCCGTAGTGGCGTGGCGCGTGCCAATCTGATATATACGCGGGGCAAGTTGGCCATGAAAACTCAGCTGCTGAGAGAATCGTAAATAGTTCACATGCATTGGGTGGATTGTTTTAGATTATAATTTATGATTATAACTATTTGTGAGAGAATACGAAAATAGATATAGTAATATATGATTTTGATAGATATAACTGAAATCAGTATAGTATCTACTACAATCAAATTGTAAATCTTGCATTAAAAAACACACTATTTAAAAGCTAGTTAATGTAGTAAAAGATAAAAGCCATAAGTATGAAATCTAAAAAAACCCCAGCTAATACTTCGCATGCATGCATGGTTCATACATGCAGTTCTGCTCATTTGGCCGATGGCTTATGGCTTTTAATTTACTATTTTTTAATTTCATTTTTTCTGATTTTATTATTTTTTTTCTTTTTTTATCTGTATTCTTTTGTATTGTCTGTGATGGACTAATATATTTTTTTTCTATTTTTAAAAATTTAATTACATCAATTAAACAACTATCAGTTACAATAAAAAAAAATAAATCAGTTATATTAAAAAGGTCATAAGCCATCGTCCTAAGTAGGGGTGAGAACGGATCGGATAGTTTCCGACCGATCCGGATGAATACGGATACGGATTGTGTCAGATCGGATACGGATAAGGATTTTTTTTATCGGATATGGATACGAATGCAGTAAGTCTGGTATCCGTCGAATACGGATACGAATACGAATTATCTGGATATTACGAAAACAGATATCCGGGATTTTAGCCCAATAGCCATCCAACCCATAATGCCTTCAGCAGTCCAGCCCAATACATACAGCCCATGAATATGAAAACAAATATTTTGGATGTTTTGAATATGAAATATTTAGATTTCATGAATGTTTTGACAAGATGAACTATTTATGTATTTTCGTTAATTTTATATGTATAGTTTAAGGGGTTTTTATGTTCCGATAAATATTCGTAACCGTATTCGTTTCAATTCGTATTCGCTTCGTATCTGTATTCGATATTATTCGTATTTGTATTCGTATTCGAGTTATCCGTATTCGTATCCGTATCCGAAAAGAAATATGATAGAGGTATTATCCGATCCGTTTGCATCCCTAATTCTAAGTAATATGCCCTAGAGACTAAAGGTACTATTTAATTACCCGGTTGATCCAACTAAACACCTTCTCAAGTGAAATAAAAAGGAATCTAGCCGTTCTCACGGAGTTACCACATCAACTTCGCCTGTTGTCAAGGATTTGAATGCATTAACATTCTCTGATTATGTTTTGGAAAGAGAGAAAGGACGGACGTAGCTAGAAACGTACGCGGGACGTGCAGGTGTGTGCTGTGCACCCGACGTGCCCCGCGGAGAACTGAGGAAGGAATATATTACTACGGCCTGCTTATTTAGACTTAGAATTTTTAACTTATTATTTATTATTTATAATTTTTGTTTTTTTATTTTTGGTATTTTTAAGCTTTTTATCGTATTCGTTTATATTATACATGATAGGCTAACATGTTTTTTCTATTTTTAAATTTTTTTAAAATTAATTATACTAAATAAATCATCATCAACTATATATAATTTTAATCATAAATCATCGAAATTCAATCTAACCAAGTGGTCTCTACGGTGCCTGCGTTCGTATCACTACCGGTCACTTGCCACCTTTCTGCCTTCCTAGGGAACCTAGCCACCACAAAGCGCACGCGCCCCTAGAGAAACATCTATATGCCTCTCATGATATCACCTCGCGCGATCCTTATCGTGCATGCAACGCCGTGCCAGAGACTGTACGTACGCGTAGCAACCCATGACCGGTCGTCGTCGTCGTCGGCTGGCCTGCTGCGAGCTAGCCAATCGAAGCATGAAACGAGAGAGAGAACGCTCTGAAAGTATGCATTCTGATGAAGCGAAAGGGTAGCCATCTCGGTTTCCAAGCCGGTTTGGCTTCCAAAAGAGTGGTCCGGCTGCAGGACAGCTGGGGCTACTAACTGTGCAGCTAGCTAGCTAGCGTGACGTCGCACCTGGTCTTCGTTAAAAGGTGGGAGGAGACAGGAAAGGGCCGATCGATCCATCGATTGATGGGAAGATCGATCAATCTAGCTAGATCGGGCTTTAATCACCTCTTGCCGACCATAATCGAAGAGTGCGAAAAGGAGGGCAACTGAACGTGGAGCACGGACAGACAGACAGCAACGCTCCCTGCCTAATCCTTCGTCAAGAAGAAACAAAATTTCCCAAAACTGGCCAGGCCAAATGATGACCAACACAAAAATTAAATTGGTGTTCTGAAAAATGATTGCATTGCTACTTTTCGTTAGTTCGGTTGTTTTAGTCCTTCACAAAATTTGATGCCTTTCTTTCTCTATTCCCTTCTTTGCATTCTTTCCCATTCAACAAAATATGCAGTTTCTCGGCCTGGGAAAACTAGGTCGATCTGATTGGATGCACATTTTACATAGACAAAGGTAAGGCCACACAAGTAGTCTGACAGCAAGCACTCGTTATAACGAATCCAAGGCTCAAAAAATTTCATTTTTCTATAGGAAAACATGTTTATATACAACAGTACATCAATGAATTGCACACCCCGGTAAAGAACTATAGAAATCAACACATAAATATCCAAAATCGGAACCTGAATACAGCCGGGACTCGCCAAAGCTGCCGTCCACCAAGGACTGCACCTTCAACCGCCGTACACGCCAATGGAATACAAGATCACAAAAATCGAAACACGCCGTATGAGCATGAACAAGACGAACTCTACCTGACACAATTTCAAGCATCTGCACCAAGCGTCATGTTGATATTCCAGATGGGTTTTGCCTGATCCAACCAGATCTGACCAAACAATGGTCTTCAGCAAATGACAATCTTTAACAAAACAATCCAGCAGGACACAGAACTGAAGATAGTTGTTTCTCTGGAGATCATCTTCTATTGGCAAATGCTGCCAATGCATTCGCATGAGCTGGTGGTAGAGCACCCAGTATTGGCTGCATTTGCTGACCATAAACAGATATCAAATGAGAAACGGCCTTGCCAATATTTGTTTTGACTTCTTCACTCTCATCTGGGGATACTACCACTTGGGCAAAGACATGTATCACATCAGGCACTAGAGGAAGGATCTGCAACAGTGCAAAGTTAGGTTTGGCCCATGAATAGAATAGGGGTTTTGCACAAGCACTCCTCTCTAGAAAAAGTTTTAAGCGATGGAAGCAAAGCCCTGGAACAAATAATGGGAGTTTAGAACAAGAATCACCTGGGGATGCGATGATAGTAACAAATTACAGATGCAACTATAAACAGCCATTGATTCTTCATGATCTTCTTTTAGTGGCAAAGCTTTGATAAACACCGGAAGAACCTAAGAAACAGGCATATCATTGCAACCAAGTATTAGATAGGCAATCTCAAGTCTGAAATCTGAAGCTGTTCAAACATATTATGTACAACATAGTGCCAACCTGGTTGAGAGGAATCGACTGAGGCTGCACCATTATCATCCTAGCAATAGCACCAGCAGCATTATCTGTAACTGCATGATCTGGTTCAGAATTAGCAAACAAACGATGTAGAGCATGAAGTATATCCCCATAGTATCTGCACACAGATGATCAAAAACCAGTTATTAACCGAATTTACAGGATGAAGTTACCATTTGAGTTCCCTAGAATGCTAACAATGTATATGGATATCAATTCATTTCTTGACTAGACAGCAGACCATCATCCAATATGCTTTACGATTCTTAGATGCCCATTCAGCTCTTAAGTCATAATTGTGAGAGCAATTTATACCAAGTACAGGGGGTTCAATTTAGCGATATTGAATGAGGAACTGAGAAGCTCCTGGCTGACAATCACTGGAGGAAAAACTAGCCTGATTCTTGGTATTGAGGACTTCAAAAGAACACTTGATTCAGAGTACCGTCACTGGCAGGATCCAGCAGAGAAACAAAACCTCGAACAACTTACCAATCTTAAATCAGTTCAGATACTATGACAACTGACAAGCATCAGAACTATGATAACCAATAGTTTTGATCAACTACTATCACTACCACACATAATACTCTAATGCTTTGATTAAGTGAAAACAGAACACCCTTCCCTTTCTTCCACAGAAGCAATGGATTTCTGAAGAAAATGAATCAGTATAAAAAAGGTGAATCTATCAATTATTGTCATGCTGCTGAGCTAGGTTTTTTGGAACATAAGAAAGAACATCATATGCAGCAGATTTTAAAAGGAAAAGTCTGGAAGCACAAGGCAGTAACCTCCAAAAGATAATAGATAGGATTTTAAGTAAAGGCAAGACATGAAATATGTTTGTCCTTGTAAAGTAACATACGTACTTCAGAGCTGTAGCACCCCCGTTCTTGCATATCTCACCAACACAGAAAGCGGCATTTCTCCTATTAGTAGCCTCGGATGATGCTAGTTCTTTCAACACCAAAGGCATTATCTTCTGAAAATGATTCAAATGTGAAGAAGCATTAAGACAACAATTAAATGATAGAAAGAAAAAAGATTTTTTAAGAACACTAGAAGCATACATCAACATAAGCAGAAATTGGACCACCCATTTCCTGAGCGACCTCAGCTAGAGTTGCAACAACCATAGTCTTATCTTGAGGAGGATGGGGAGATTTCTGCATTCATTCCAGAAAGCAATTTCAAACTCCAAACACAAAAAAACTTAGAACTGCTACAAGTTCAGACCAGTACCATTTCGATAGTGACATGACATTAGTTAATCAGTTAATTGTGCGTGTGTTTTAGGATGGGGGTGGGGGGTTTACTCACAGAAAATTTCATCAGGGGGTCAAACAATTTTGCAAAGATAGGATCAAAGTAAGATCCCAGCACTTTCGCAAAAGCAGGCAAAAGATCTGAAACTGCATCCATTAGGACTTCATCATGATCGATATCACCATCATCTTCACCATCCGACTCTACCTGCTGACAGCATGATTCTTGATGCAAAAGAACTAGTGTTGCCTCAGCAAGCCGTGGCATATCTGCAACAACAGCATCAGAAGGAATATTTTTAACAGCACAAGTTAGTATTCTGAGGGCACCAAACACTGAATAAGTGCAGCTTACAAGGTTCAATTGCAGCAAAACCACAGTCCTTCACAGTGTCTGCTACACTCATGCAAGCTTGCGCAACTACTTCTTTGTCATCATCCTCTGTCATGGTTTTGATGTAGATGTTCATAACAGTGTCTGAAAAAAGAAAGAAATGGAGCACGGTTTAATATGCAGAAGTATAAATGGACTTACAACACAGCATAATATATTAGCATTTACCAATAAAATCCTTCTGTTTCTCTATTACATCCTGCATGGTAGAGAAAGTATATTTTGCATCAGAATTCTGATGTTTTGCAACAATTCTCTCTAAATTGAGATAGGGAGGCATGAAGTAGCATATGACTATCTAGGAAAAGGAAATACTCACAACATGTGCATGAGATATTGCCCTAACTGCAGTCAGAATATCTGCAATAATGGTTTGACAATGTAATTACTAATAACACCACAAAATCGTATCTTTGATAGAACAGTCTAAAAGAATACATTAAAACCCACAATATCTGTTTAAAGAAGCTTTTAACTTTACCAATTTGAAGTTCTAAGAGCAATTGATTCAAATCGATCGAGACTATACCATTCACACTTATACACTCCCAGGATTGCACTAGCATTGCGTGTCTATATCTAATGTATTGTGAATTTTTGATGTTTCAGCTTGAAATGGGCTTCCTATCAGACATGAACGAAACCTCAAATGTTGAACACAAGGTATAAAAATACACCACTGAATAAAAAAACTTTGATCAGGAATGGGTCATGTGATTTACATAAAACATCTCAGTAGATATCTGTCCCCTTTCACCTAGTGTTTCGCTATAGCTATACACCATGCTGGAGACAGTTTTTCTAGCTGATGTTTTAACACACTTAATTTTATTAATCTAAATTGGTTTCTTGTATGTTAGGGGCTTAGGGCATGTGCAATGTGATGCCAAGAAGAGGGGCTAAGAAAGTTTTGACCTCTTAGACTCGGACCTAGCCATTGAGAGGGAGGGGCTAAGCCAAGAAAACCCGGAGTCGAAGAATGCCGAGGGGTCGAATCCAGCGCAATAAAAATAATGAACGGGCCCACTGTCAGCACAAAAGCTATGACACTCCGAGCCATGGCTGACCTGTGACCTCGACCAATGCCTCCACCCGCGCCACCATCGACCTCAACCGGCTAAAGCCGTCACCGCCACCATCGACCTCGCCGCCTCCACCCATGCCAGTATCAACATCAACGCCTTTGCCCACACAGCCGCGCAACCGTCGACCTCGACCGGCCAAAGCATCGCTGCCACTGTAGGCTGCCAGATCTACGATTGCCAAGGACATTGATGCCAAGGACCTCCAGATTTCGCCATTCCGGATGAATTGGTCAACAGCGACTTCGCCATGGAGAGGAATGTTAAGGATAGAATAGAATTGTATTATTTGTTTTTCTAGGGTAGTGTACCCTAGAAGACGATCATGAGGCCGAAGAGATGTCCGGTCACGAAGAGTGTAACGAGGAGCATCATCAGAGGAATCAGGCGTTAGTATCGGTAAGATACCAGAAGATGAATCTGATGAAGGCGAGGACGCCTAGAGTAGTGTACCCTAGAAATTACAGTACATTAGGCCTTTTTTTGCAAAAACCTATGGGGTCAATTGACCCCACAGGAATAGGCGCATCCGCAACTGGAGCAAGGAAGGAGAGATGCGGGATGGGAGGGAGGGGAGAGATTTTTTAAATTTAATCTGTGGTGGGTCCCGCTTTAGAGGAAGAAGTAGGTGCTAAACATTGGAGGGAAAAAGTAGAGTTAGCCTCTGTGTGATGTGGGCCATGTGGCAATGAGGTGGCAAACTTAGCTCCCACCACATTGGTCATGCCCTTAAATGGCTATTGGATTTTTACAATTATAAATAAAGCCATGGCATTTCTATTTGTTGTTTTTCACCAATCTCGACAATGAATTTTCATAATGCTAACATTACAGAAAAAAGGAAACCAAAGACCTGCTGCAAACTTATAAATTAAAGAGGACTAGGGAAGAAGTTACGTTTTAAAGAAATGATTGCCTGGAGCCTGACATCTTCATGAAAATATCCACTGTGCCTAATTAAAATCTTCAATGACTCCTCCAAGTACCTAGTGCCAATTAAGGAAATTTTGAATAACAAAAACATGACAAGAACATTATGTTAGCACCATCTAAGGATACGGAGCATAGGCACTCTTTGTGTGAAGTGCAAAAAATCCAATAGCCTGAGTTGCAGCAGCTTTCTCATCTAATACTCCAGTCCTCACACTGATATTTCTCACCCTTGGCTCGTCGTTTACATCATCATCAGAAGAAACACCACTAAATCCATTGTCAACACTATCAGCATCATCAATGTCCACAGCAGAACCATCATCCAAGTTGCACGTTGAAAATACAAGAGGTACAACATGAGGGAGATACTGCAATGTGCAACAACCCACTTCTATAAATATAAACAGCACTAAAAAATTGAACAATGAGACTTCCCTAGGTACCTGTGCGAAACTATCATCCAAAATCTCAGCAACATTGCTAAAGAAACCATGAGTATATTCTCTAAGCTCGCTATAATCCAATCCAAAACCCTGCAAGTATGAGGAGAATAAAGAGTTGCACTAAAGGCCACCAGTTGTCTGAAGTACAGGAGCTAGGACTCACAGAAATAGCAGCCTCAATAAAAGGAGGTAATATTGCTTCCATTCTTGCTCTGCCAACTGCCATTGCTACTATCCCAACAACCTCAGTAGCCCTAGCTCGTGCACACAAATCCTCATCATTAGTGAGCACCATAAAACCTTTCATCATTTCAAGAACCTTTTCTGCATATGGGATAAAAGCCTGCTCTGCAGCAGCGGCTAGAGAGCCAATTGCAGACTGCAGAAAAACATTACCATTGTCAAAACAAAAGATAATTTCACGGAAAAAAGGTTATCTCCTTGACAGACGGCTTATTTAAGAGCGATGGTTACTATACAAACCATGCATGTCTCTTGCAGGTTCCGAGGACTGCTCTGCAAAGACATAACTAATCTGCATATCAAGGGATCTAGATATGGTAGGATATCTTCACCCATATCCTCACAGAATGCTGCCAGCGCATAATATGATTTCTCCTGTAAGATCGCATCGCATTAGTTCATTTTGACAGAAAATATCATCAAAAGTTAACTACTATATATTTATATGCAAGGCTTCCACTTATTTAGAAGAGATAATGCCATCAGAAGTTGGCTGATTTACCTTAACTTCATCTGATGGGTCTTCAAGAGCATTTAAGATGCATGGAAGTACGCTTTCATAGTGAGATAAAATTTCTGGCTGCAAGTGTTCAGCAAACTGACCAAGAGCAAATGACGCAGCACCTCTAACCATTTGCTCTTGATCCTTTAAGGCTTCTAAAACAATTTTGAGACAGTCCTCCAACTTATCTTTCAAATGTTCACAACAACCCTCTGAGACAACACCCAGTGATGTAACAGCAGCCTCACGATACTTGGGACTAGTGTGACGAAAGCTCACAGAAGCAAACTCAAGAACTGGTGCAATAACATGCCTTGGTAAGTTAATCGCCATTGTATCAATGACTTCTGCAGCAGAACGATCTGCTGCAAGATCAGAATCTTCATCTTCATTAGCTGTTTCTGTAAGCAAGGGGCACATAACTTGTAGAATAGGTACGACCAGCTTGTGCTTTTTTAAGAAAGACGCTTTGAATTTTACAAGCCATGAGATTATCTGGATAGCCTGAAACAGTTAGATGTACATTTATAATAAGTTCGTAGTTTGTACAATCAGATAAGAGATGTATTAAAAGGATGCTGATGGCTGATCAAACCTGTTGCCTTATATTTATTTCGAGATCTTGGTTTGAGCAAACTTCAAGCGAGAATTGCACAATTGATCTCACTGAGTCCCCAAGAAGTGGGGCAGGGGATTCAATTAGTTCATCGAATATTTCGAAGGCAATGGAAGCAACGTCTTCCTCACCATTAGCAAGACACTGCCTTGATACATTCAAGATACTGGGAACAAAATCTCGAAACATTTTTACCTACAAATTGTGCCCATACATGACCACAACATTAACCGGTAGCAATGAGACAAATAGTATATTATGCAACATCAAAGCATGAAATCAAATTGCACGACAAAAGCTTAGAGTAGAGAGTACAAACAATATTTATACTGTTATACATTAAATACAAGTGGACAGTAACTCATGAAAAATAGGGTAGCTGTATGCAATGACTAAATTGTTTGATTATGTGCACACTAATTTAGTGAGACCTTCATGTGGCCCTGTAATAATAATCCAAATTCAATTATCAGTGCAATTTCTCCCAAGCTCCAATAATCTGCCGATTTTTTTAAAAATGCAAGGCAAATATTTAGGCGAACTTCTGAAATATTTGGTGCATGTGTAGTTCAACCTTTTCCTTCTGGGGGATTAATGATTTTCCTTTTCATTTTTGCAGGAGGATAAGAAACAACTCGATTACTCGATAGAACTACAGGGATCACAATTCAAAGGGTAAAACTTTATTTTGCTTTTGCAGATATGTTACTCAGGCATAAGGGGCATGTCTAGTGGTAGCATGATACTATATTGAAGAAAACAATCAGATAAGAAGAACTACAGCTCTAAAAAACAAAACAACAAATACAAGAGAGAAAATGACTACTGCAATAAGAAAACAGAACATCAAAAAACCCAAAGATGAACTGAATTACAACTTACTAAACAAAAAGGAGGTCTATAAGAATAAACAGGACAAATTTTGCACATCCAAAAAAAGATAACATTTAGAGAATTGAGCTTGAACAAGCAAAACTTACAATGTCACCTCCATCATTAACATACTCTATGAAAGATCCAACAGCCCTGTTGCACAGAGGAAAAATAGCTTGTTCACAGTCACAAATTGGTCAAATGAGAAAAAGGTCAAAATAGTGTTTTGCCATTTGCCATCAAACTAAGACATACTTTAGCGCAGCAATTCTGACTCGAGAGCTAGTCTCATCTTGCAGGCTTTTCAGTAAAATAGGTTGTAAATCATTCAGGTGAGATTGAAAAGTAGTCCCAATAGTTTCAGTAAGGGAGCTGAACAGAATCAAAGCTACCTGCAAAGAAAACAGTGAGCCAGTAAGCAGTGCCATTTGGTCTGAAGACATAAAGCATCAAGTGTTTCTTTCCTGTAATTTTCACTGGAGATAATATAGAAGTTCTCCACAAACAGCTGCTACAGATTACAGCACTAGGAAATTGGTTGATCTTAATACTCCTCATCATATTAATTTATGTCAGAATGCACTATCTCTTAAACGGCATCAACGTAGTAGCATACCACCCCACAAACACATATAAAGAGAAAGTATAAGAAAAGTGAAAAGCAGGTAGAAACTTTCAGCAAAACAAAGAGGAACTATAGTGCTCAGGTTTCACATATGCATAAGCAGCATTGTGAATTTGTGACTTCCAGTATTTGCTGGTGCTGTCAACCAGAAGAGATAAAAAATGAATGTCTTAATGCAGGAAACAGATCGGCTTGTAGGCAGCTAAAGAAGTCAGTAGTACAGGCTGTAAAAGCTATTAAAATTTCCAGTTATGAACAGTTTTGAGATATATGCATTTAGCTCTTGTTATAGACTAATGTACCAAACAAGCAATTATGAAAGGGCATGCTAACATGCTGTTGCAAGCGCATCGTCAATCCAAAAATATACTTTCACTTTCTCAGTTAGAATGGATAAAGTTCATAAACATACATGATACACCAAACAGAGGAAAAGGAAATTGCAAACTGCAAACAAGCTCTTATTATTATTAAAACTTCTCAGCTATTATTTGAAAATCACATGATATAATTCCTGCTTCATTTCACATGAATACTGCATACTTTCATCTGGCAGGTTGATTCCGTGGTCCTAAAGAATACAAACATACATAACGAAAAGTAATATGGCAACTTTGGTAGGAACGCATATACACTTACTTCTCTGTGATCTTCCTGTGGACTTTGGCTGCATTGGAAAAGGAAAGGTAGCAACTCCGGCCACTCTCCTGCAGGGACAGCATACTTAGCTATAATGCTCACGACGTTTGCACTAGCACGCCTTACAAGATGACTGCAAAAGGAACAAGATAAAAGGAACTCAATCTCTCACCTTGTTAAAGTACAATTGGAAAAAAAATATGAGGCAGATTGAACAATAAATAAACAGCTTTTGCGCCAGATGAGGGGCATTATCTCTTGGCAACCAGAGTCTCCATGAAGACAAATTATCTATTCTGGATCACATCAGGTTGTGATTGGGTCAAGACTTCAAGCTGTACTACATATCTTAATTTCGCTATTCCAGTTAGTCCAGTTTCTGGTAACCACATTACCGGCTGACACAGATCAATGCTCATGCCACATAACAACCGAAATATGAAAGTTAGAAGATTGAACTCAAACATATAAAGATATGTATTTGCAAATTTAAGTATTTAAAGTCTAAATGAGTATAGCACAGTTCAATTTTTGAAGAACTGAAATTCTAAAAAGTTGAATTTCGAGACAACATAAATAGGTAATCTAACATTTTGAATGTTTTACTTTGAAGTTTTTTGGTATTTCATAGGATCGGATTAGACAATTTAGAGATAGATTGCGCAAAATAAAAATATACTGTATTGGCCGTTTATGAGATACTTTCTGGCTATTCATTTGTTTCTAAATGGAATTCAAGCAAAAGTATCTCCAACAAAGCAGTTGGATGTTTATATTTGTGTATCAATATAACATTATCCAAAGAGGAACGGCAGTGAAGCTGCAGTGACTTAGCAAGATGTGGAAGTGGTGTGGAAGAATGCCTTGAAAGGCAATTCAAAGGTATCGAATCGGGCCTCACAAGTTTCCAACGTATTGATATGGATTCGTAACAAAAAAATTAGAAGGTTCTCGACCTTCACTTCCACTTCTCCAGGCCCAAACTCTTAGCTTTTTGCAAGTTATGAGTTGTGAACCAAGGTGAATGCATTACTGGAGCTAAACAGCTTTTGCTCTTAGATAACTAGGTTTTACTTGATCATGGAGCATAATTGATGTAAACCCACCAAAAAAAGTATGAATCAATGCACTAATAAGCAACCAAAAATGGGTTGGGTTTGGTGAGAAGAATGTTGGTGTGAGAACAGCTCGAAATCTAACCATCAATCATCTTATAACACAAATGTGAAGATTATATGGTTAATAGCAATTGCATCCAAAATTGGGTGTGGGTGGGACTTCCAGATGAAGCACAAGTAGTTTTTTTTTATCCAATTGTGTATTTGAGCGATTGTGGTCCAAATAGAAACAAATAAACTCCGTCTTAGGGCACTCCCGATGGGATGATGTAAGCAATTTCCATAGCATGCCAAATAAGCAAAAGGCTAATGTGAGAGGGTAATTAAGGAAGGGAGAGATGATAGTAGTGTCACATGCAAGACATTGCCTACTTGAAATTGAAAGGACCAAGAAACCTAGAAGATGAGGATTGGTAGAGAGAGAGAGAGGAGGTGAGGTAAGGGGGAGGAAATAAATTGAGTGGGTGGTTGTTAGATATTAGGCATTGGGAAGATTGTTATTAGTCTTGTGTCTATGTGAGGTGACAACCTATAGACATTACTATGCAGTGTCTGCACTCGGAGTGCCCTAAGATTGGACGTCCAAACAAGCAGGTGTATCACAGCCACTCAATAACCTCACGCAATTCAATACCATAATCGTGCTAAATTAATGGATGGTCTGTGGACCATAAAATTCCCTCGCCAAGGTTCCACTTATTGTTTATTAGGTCTAACAGCTCAATTTGGCATCGCTTCCATAAGCACCAACTGTTCAGTAGTTGAACATGCATTCAAGTGTCTCTTATATAACCCAGTCTGCCTAATTGAACACAGCAAAGGATGAAATCTAAATTATGGAAGCAGAGAGGATCACGGGAGGGATTGAGGAAAGGTGGCTAGCGAATGACCTGTGGTCGAGGGTGATGGAGTCGATGAGGGCTTGCTTGAGGGAGGCCTTGGCGTGCGGTGGAAGCTTGGGCCAGTGGGAGGTGATCTTCTTGCGGAGGAGCACGGCGGCGAGCTGCCGGACGTTGGGAGTCTTGGCGGTGCGGAGGTGGTGGACTAGAGCAGGCACCACCTGCGGGTCGCGCGCCAGCCGCCGGATCTGCTCCTCCGCCTGCCGCCGCGCGTCGTTATCCGGCATCAGGAACTGGATCAGCAGAAGCTCCAGCGACTGCGCCATTCCCCTCCCTGATACTTCCGGCGGCGAACCCCCTTCCTCCTGTGATCGGCGGCGCACGAAGGGGAGAGCAAAAACCCTACCGACTGGGAGGCGTGGTTGCTCGTGTTTTTGGTGGCGGCGCGCGTGGGGGCGGGAGGGGTTTAATAGTGGTTGGGAAATTGCTGCCTTTTCGTTTTTGCTTTTCTCATTTTATTTTCCTTTTTTTATTCTGGCCTACAGGCTAAAACCGGTGGATCGGTTGGTTGCGACTCGTAAGCTGATGTGGCAATGGGCTGAATTGCCCAACACTCCAGCCCAGCTCGATTGATCTGAAGCTTACAAATTCGGTCAGAGGCTCTGGGCCTAAATTCATCTGAAGTTTAGAAGTTTTTGTACATTCCCAAATTTATCGAGTCCACGAAACCCAAACATATTTTGTCCCAATTTCCGCCTCTACTTAAAGGCATTTTTGGATCATTCATTTTCGAGTGATCCGTAAACTGGAATAAAATATCAAACTATATAACTAAATTTTGATCTGGCACCAACACTAAAGTGCAACTGTGGATGGATTCTTTTAAGCTATGTTTTTGACTTTTGGCCTAGTCTTGATCCGAGGCCTAGCTAACCACACCATGCACAAACAATGTACGTTGCTTTGCCAGCGACAAATGCTGTCGGTTGGCAATAAGTAGCTGAGGACTTCCCATTCATTTTCGCTTCTATTTGACTTTACATCTACAAAATATATAGAATTGTTCAAGGATTCCCTTCCAAGAGAAGCCAAGAGTCTCATGCACATGTCTTCTCTTAGTTGGCGCGTTGAGTTTTTGGTCTCGTGTCTCGGCGTCAAAAGGTGCTGAATTGCTGAAATGAACCACCAAAGCCGGCTGTGGATCGAGGGGTTCCCAGACTTTTGTACGAGTGCGGTGGTTAGCGATTTAGTTATGCACATTAGTTACTGAAATCACAGTGTTCCATCTAAAAAAGGTTGTCATAAATAATGTACAATTGTAACTTCTATCTTATGCAAATATTGACGTAATTTGCATCACGATTGGATCTAGAAATCGTACCATTCTTTCTTGAATTTATAGTTGTACAGTTGTCCGGCGGCATAACTCATTGTCACTGTTCTGTTAGGCTGTGACTACGGACTTTTAGCTACTATTGTTGGTATTTGATCTTAACATGAGCATTTATATTAATGGACCGAATACTGATTTTAGGGTGAAGGAAAAAAGAAAAGACCTTCCCGATAAAACCGCTTAAAATCGACAGAAAAACCACCGTATTTATTTGGACTTAAACTTCCCCCGAGAAGTCGAAGCCAAAAATCCATTGAGAAGCCCAAAAGAACAGAGCCACTTTGCTATATACTGTTAGGTAAGCCTTCTAGCTTTCAATTATAAAATGCCAAAGCTGTTTTTTATTACAAAGGAAGACGTGAAAGTGCACACATGAGTACGTCTTCTTAGTACAGTCTGGACAGAAGGAGACTAGTATAAATCTACGATCTTAAAAAATTTCCACTAAAACATACTCATAAGTACGTAGAAGGTGGATACTAAGATCAGCAGCACTGAAAGCAAGATGCCTCGGTCATGCGGGATGTCAATTGTCATCAGCCTATGCGGCCTTACACCGTTGATGCTGCTGTGATTGTCGCCTGACCATACGAGTTGGCTACCACTGCAAGCTAGACACAGGCCGTCATATGGATTGTCGTAAGCCCATGTAGCCTCCGACCATTTCGAGCCAAACATACGAGCTCGAGAGGCATGCCGCACGGGCACGGCAGATGTACAACTACGACCGGGCAGGAGCCGTGAAGCGACCGGGAAGGCCGGGTTAATGATTTTTTTAAGCAAATTCTTTAAATGATTTTATAAATTTAAAATTATATATGTTATCCATATTAACATTCTACTATTCACTACTGTCTAAAAAAATAGATAAAAACTATCAGCAAAAGACATCAAACATAGTTCACATGAATATGAACCGGTCTCCTAACTACTCCACACCCCGTCCGCCTGACATCGCTTCCCGTGCCAAAGTCGACGCGCACAAAATCAACAATAAACAAAAGCAAACCACCACTGTCACCTCTTCAGGGGGTTGCTCATTTGGGCTTTTTCTTGATGACTTATGGTTTATTTTGCACTATAGCTGCTGCTTGTTGGTAGCCTTTTGGCTTAATTAAATATAAGAAACATGTTAGCTCATCACAAATAATGCAAAGGAATACGATAAAAAAGAAAGGCAAAAAATCAAAAAAAATCAAAAAAAGACAAAATTAAGAAACTAGAAACTAGAAGCCAAAAACCTAATAGAGAAACTGAAATAAGCAGGGTCTCAGTCTCCCCCCTTCCACCACCCATCACGCCGAAAACCAAGCAGCCATTCCTCCCCTCTCGTCTCATCTTATCAAACCGCTTCCCTCAAATGAGAAACATAGTACTACTATAGAAGTCGAGTAGCCACCCACCACGCCTATGCCCAAGACCAAGGAGCCCACCGTAACAGAGCGAGCCCATTGGTGATTTTTTTTAGTTGTGTCTTATGTTTTTTACTTAGTTTTTTTAATTCTTTTTGTTTGCAAGTGAGAGAGATACTCTGTACTCACGTACAATTTTTGTTAATACTAGTCTTGTGCCCATTTGTTGCAACGGAATCATAAATCTAATCCACCAAAAGCATTCTGAAAGAAAAAACATCCAAACTCAAGTTCAAAGGATAGAGAATGTTCATTAGCATAGTGATTAGGCAAGTATATTTCAACAAATTAATTCCATAAATCCTCGTCAACAGCATAAGATAGATCTTATAAAATAGCAGCATTGCCGCAAAACGGACCCATGATCGGTAGCCCATGGCCTCACCTTGATGGCGAACACAAGTTCATTGCAGTACTCGTTCTTCCACAAGATGATTTTCCCACCACACAAACTAATCTGCAACCATGAAACCAACAAATCACATCAATTAACACAAGCCAAAGAAAGCCGAGCCGATTGCCCATCATGCTGAACACAACACAGCGACAAACTAACTAAAATTTAGGTAAGAACTTGCCCTCATACTTAATCCATAAACAACTTGTGCTCAAGGTTCATGTATTTCATACAAAGACAGAATATGAAAGTTCAGATATTTCTATTGAATCTATAAACAACTTGCACTTGTACTTTATCTAAGCCATTCATACATTTGAGACTGAGAACACATGATATATACACATGACAATATGGCATAAAAAGCATTAACATCGACTTTTACCAACATAGGCTTTTCATATTCAATAGAAGAAAAAACATGATGTAATTCGATTAAGCCTAAAATGGCTGCAACCATTAGTTCATCTTGAGAGATCATCACTAACATGTAAAAGAGGATGTAAGAGCTAATGCTAATACCATAACTTTAATAGTACAGGGATCTGGAAGTCTCATTTTGATTACATGTATTCATGGAACAAAGCATCAAGATTCAGTGGCATTAAAAAAACAGTAAGCATGAGAGTTCAATTCTACAAAACAACTATAGACCAAGCCAAGTGGGGATTAGGGTCTTGGCATATACTCATAGAAAACGGCACAACGTAACTAAAATAAATGCAATGGAAATCTAGAGGATATCATTGATCTTGGGATACATCCACTAACATTTAGCTACGTCAATGTAAGTGAACCATATATTTGTATCAGATATTCCATGGCAAAGCATGAGCAAAAGAAATAATCCTAACTGATCTGATTCCCTGCATGACAGTGGCCTATGCTGTACTTATATAATCCATCTTTTTAAAACAAATAGGTTAGGCGACCAAAAAATACGCCCTTTTTAGCATGCGGATCAATCAAATCCCCATCCTCTACCAAGACAAATAGCTATTCCTATACAAAGCAACATTTTTCTTTATCAAGGATGAGAATCAAGAAAAAGTCAGATCCCTTTCGAAAAACAGGCACCCACCTGCAAGGCCAAACAGAATGTCAATATCAAAATGAGAAAAAGAAAGTCATGCATCTCATTGATCAAAGTAATTAGGGGTATCAAAATTGATCAACCCCTTTTACCATTTCTTTACTATATGCCCTCACGCTCACTAAATCAGCCCCAAGAATTTTGA
Organism: Melocanna baccifera; assembly: GCA_036346265.1. Lineage (NCBI taxonomy): Eukaryota > Viridiplantae > Streptophyta > Magnoliopsida > Poales > Poaceae > Melocanna > Melocanna baccifera. The sequence goes on from CM070682.1 coordinate 8,178,908, forward strand.
TTGCATACACCAATCCAAGGTGCCAGGCTTCCACCAGACAGTAACAAATCTCAATCTATGGGCAACAACAATGGCAAACCAATACATTTAGATAACAACTTACCAGAGATATCCAAGTAGCCCTCAAAGACAATCAGAAACCATCTACATTGAAGCGCCATGTCTTGTCTTTAGTTCTGAAAACAGAGACCATCTACATCTTTCATTGCAAAATTGGGTCCAGACCAAAGAAACAGCAATGTGGTATCATAACTGGTATTAGAATTTAGAACTATGTAATGTACTATCTCTACAAGTTTGACAAGCATTGGAACTAGCCACTTATGCCCCTAGGATTGTTAAGAGTACAACAATAATGCATCTCTGGATGTCTGTTTTTGCGCAAGGAGAACATAGTTTGCAAGAAGCCTTATTGTTATTATGTAGGTGTGGACTAAAAACTTGACCGATAAATATCCAGGTTACAAGCAGCATATATGACAACATGATCCAAAAAAGGAATTACCATGATTAACAAATTCAGGAGGGTTGTGACTGCTTCCCACTGGTCCAGGCTGATCAAGGGCCCAAGTGAATGTGTTGATCAAAGAAACTCCTCTTAGATCTGCCTGGTCAATCTCAATGGTGCTTGTACTCCAAAATTCTTCTCCTATGGTGGGATTTTGGTCCTGGGAAAGTAAGCGCTTTGAAAGCTCACCCACTTGTCTTACAGTCTTATCACAACATCGAAAACAACCTCTACTATGTTTGCAAGGAGTATGAACATGTAGTCAATTAGCATAAAAAAACACTAAAAGATGTGAAAATCAGCAAAGATGAGAGGCATGCGCATTGCAAACAAGAAACAATCCTCGCAGACAAAGTCACCTTCCATTTTCAGGTTTTCACAAGTAGGCAAAAAGATCAAGCACAATACCATTTTAGAATCTAACCTACAAGCTAGGTCACTAACTGTATTGCATGAGAAAACTATGAGGACAAATAGGAAGCAAGTAATCACTAATTAGGGATTTGTCTTGCTAGAAGACAGCGATGGAGCAAACAAGAATCATGTAGCCCTTTCTTTCTCCCCTTACTTAATCCCCATGGAGGCAAGAAGAAGTGAAGAATTCCAAGAGAGCACATCCCCATCAACATGATCCCCTTGTGCATGACACACTACCAACTACAGCTATCCATCTATCTATTTGCCACATAGCAAATTCACTCGCAACAGGGCAACTTTTCTCCCTAGGAGGATTCTAATTGAATTGCCATGGCATAGAGCGCACTCGAACAAAAGAGAGGAAGGAGAGGGGGAAAAGGCGAAGCAGACCCACCCGAAGCAGAGGAAGAGGCAGGTAGAGGAGAGGAGTTGCGTCAGTCCCATCCTTCGCCCAGGTCGACGTCCCAGCAGCCGACCCTCAACGCCGATCTACCGGTGCAGGCTGCCATGGCGCGCACCATACCCAACCACATCTGTCACTTCACTAGCTCGATTTGGTATGGATCGGTTTGATTTTACGGGAAGCTCACTATGGAAGTGAATCCAATCGAAGTAAATCAGGCCACCGACCTCCAGACTCCTCTAGTACTCGAACCCGATGGTGGCGGTCGGGCGCCCAGAAGAAGGCAACCAAGGTAGTTGACGTCGCAGATGCGGATAAGGTGGGGAGGCAGCAGGCGGATGGAAGAGGAGGCGGTGGCAGATGAGGTGGGGAGACGCCAGGCGAATGGGAGAGGAGGCAGCGGCAGATGAGGTGGGAGGCGACTGGTGGATGGGAGAGCTGGCGGGCGGATGTGATGGGGCAGCAATGCCAGATGAGGTGGAGAGGCAACAGGTGTGGTAGGTGGCGGCGAGCAAGGAGAGGGAGAGAGGGGGAGAAGGAGACAGCGTCTGCCACCGCTGACATGGAGCTAGGGGAGCGGGAGGAGGGAGGTATGGAGGTGGGGGAGCCCGGCCGTTGCGAATAGCATAGAGGGGAGGCGGCGCATAGGGAGGGACGGGGGAGGAGGAGGTGAGGTGGGGAGGGGAGGGGAAGAGATCTCATCAAACGAACGAGATTGATTAGATGCGTGAAGCATTTTTTAAGAAGAGGGAGGGAAAAGATAGATAGAACATATGAACCACAACTGGTTCTTTTATGTAGTAGAGATAGATGAAGTCATGATAATGATAGTATCAGATTTGTAGATTCTGCCTTAAAAAATCTGTTTGAAAGTAATTACTATAGAAAATTAAACTATAGTACAAAATAACCTAGCCCATGTCGCCACAGGTCGCCACCTCGCAGCCGCAGCAGGGCAAGTGGTGACTGTTGCCGCCATGGTGGAGCCACCCGCTGGCGAGGCTACAACAGCAAGCTCCCCGGTGAGCCATTGCCCTTCTACCTGCCGCTACGCAAGCGGCTGTCTATGGATGGTAAGTCCTTGGCATCGCGGATATACATCTGGGAGTGCGACGACGAGGCGAGCGACCGACGACATCATCGTCGCACCCCTCCACTGCAGCTGCATAGCTAGGGCAATGTCGTCAGCCCCACTCTTCCGGCTGATGACGCTGCCGTTGGCAAAGGTGGAGGAGGAGGAGGTCGGAAGCCTAGGGAGGCCATTCGCAAGGGCCACTGGAGCTACAACCTTATTCTTAACCTGCAGCTTGGCATAAGGCAACACTGATGCTCTCTCTTGTTGCTACTTTTCCTAGTCCTTCAAATACTCTCTGTCTCAATGTTCGTTTGGTCTCTTGTTCAAGAAGTATGTTCCATCTCTAATTATTGTTCTGCTGCTATACTCTGATGGGTTTATTATTCGTAAAAGGGGTGTTGTACTAGGCAGATGAATAATAATCCGTTAACCAGTGTTATTATCCCTCGGTAATGACGCGGGTCACCATAGGAGTGCGGCGGCGGCGGGTGTACAGTAGGGCTTGCCGGTGAGGACTCCATGGCTTGATTGGGAAGAGCATGTGGCGAACTGTGACAAGGAGAGGAATGTGATGGAGACGAAGAGCAAGCGATCCTATCGATTCCCAGTGAGCAGTCCACATGTCATCACCACACGCGATAGGGTCCTTATATTAAATGTATAGCCCAACTTAAAATGTATAACTTCATTGTGCCAAATGCACATTCTAAACATGGTGATAGCTAGAAAGCACTAACTCACCTCCCTGGCATTTTTTTGGTTGTACAATGATGCATGCATCAGTGGCGGACCCAAAATCAAATTTTAGGGGGACTGATGGAACTTGATCATCGGTTTGCCAAATGTAGAGTTGAACCCTACCATGAGCTTCAGCGCCTTGTCCATCTCCTCGATGAATGCCTCTTGATGGGGGCATCTGTCCCCGACCACAGCCCTTATGATGATGTCGTTCATGATGAGCCTCACCCTGTCGTTGATGTTCACGAGTGGCTTCGGGCCTATACTCGAAGAACAGACAAATGGGTGAAGAAACTAGACATTTCACAGCATGGGTTACCTGTAAAAATTCTGAAAAAAATATAACCATCAATCTCACTGAAGTAGTACATAAAGAATCAAACTGCGATATTACAGCCATTGGTATAAAGTTCTACGATGCTAATCATACAACGACAAAAACAAACTGGGCAAAATTATTGGACCTCAAGATGTGCAGGACACCAGGTATCAAAGGTTGTCCGAAAGGCCGTGCCAATGCAATGGGAATGGTGGCATTTCTTGGGGACGACTAAGAATGTTCCAAAAACATTGAGAAAGAACAAAAGCCATAACCTATCATATGCTATACACAATGAAAGATACATAAATTGTTTGTAGATATTGGAATAATGCTAAACCGACAAACATAAGCTAGCATGTCATATTCTATACACGACGAAGGGTACATAGATTGTTCATAGATATTGGAGCACTGCTAAACTGACAGACATAAGCTACATAGCACAGTAAGTTTGATGAAGAACCAAAAGCGGATTAGAGAATACCAACAATAGGCAGGGGAAATCCCAGGCGAGTATGTGAGATTCATGTTTTGCGCCACCAAGACAGTGCACCTCTTCTAAGTATAGCATCTTTTCAGAGCAGTGCAAGGTAAATAACAACATTTTTATCAATTTGGAACAGGTGTAGTTCTCACTTTCGGTCTAATTGTACATATTTCTTTGAATCATAATGATACTATTGGCTTGTGCAACAAAAAAACAAGGAATGAGAAAATGACACATCATTATAACTTAGTAATTTCCCGCATACTCTATATGGAGAATGATCGACAGAATACCTCCATTATCTCAACACACAACATTGATTCAATGGTGGCAAAGAGGGCACCTCGTCATTTTGGCTTTCAGCATAACCTAAATGCTACATCATATCCTCCACATGTACCTCACAGAGAGATTGAGAGGGAACTAAAATAATGGATAATTTACTGCTACCAAAAGGACTTAATCTACTGCAAACGAAATAACAAAATATGTTGACAAACCCCATATAATTATGCCTTACTACTAAACACTGAAGAAAGCATTATAGAGTAAAAAAGGGTATGAAAAAGGAGCTGCTCACATCGGTCCTCTCCATCCTTGTGATGCAAAATTGATAATCCAGATAAGATCTACAAAAATAGAAAAGCAAATTGTCAGAAGACACGCACAAAAATCGCAAGGCATAGTTCTTCCTTGCAAGCCTTATGCTTAGATCGATGTTGTTCCATGTACGTGCAACACAAAGCTGCAACTACTGTCCAACTCCCGTGCTATCCGATCAGTCAGATGATTGTGCTATTGTTAGATCTTGAGTGGAATCATACTCAACGATGGGTAGGGATTGAAGGACATGACAACATACCCAGTGGCCATGGCCTTCGGCGACGAGAGGCGATGGACCGGACCAAACTCGCACCTCCTCCCGGATGGGGCGGAAGGAGAGGACACACTTGGAGCTGAGTAACTATGTGGTGCAGATCTTGCAGAGCTCCTCGGCCTCAAGGGGGCTCCTCGGCCTCAAGGGGGTGGCCGCCAGCAGTGGGGGGTGCCAGTCCCATCTGACCCTGTGGGTCCGCCTCTGGCATGCATAATTGGGTCCATAAGTTTTTTGTTGCAAAATGCCTATGTCTTATCTGTATCTATGTATTAGTCCATGGATTTTAGAAGAAATGACAAAGCATCAATTATTTAGTTACAATTGACCTATGGGTATAAATCCTGAATTCCCCACATTGACACTTCCGTTCGCTGCCACCTCCCGTACCCAAGAGCGCCTTGCTGCACCACCCGAGCTCACCAGTCACTACCCACCACCACTTGCTAACCCCGCGGGACTCGTGAGCCTTGCTTCCTCGTCTACCTAAGGTTTAGGTCCAGATTACCCCACTGGCCCTGATTCCCTTGTTGTCAGTTTTTTTTTGGCTTAGTGCTTATCACTTTCTCTAAATAAATAAATCAAATATTTATTTCCTTTTAAAATGGTTTATTAGCATTTGATTCGTTCATCTAATCATTCGTGCTAAAGCTAAAAGACATAAATCATAACAAAAAAAAGAACCCACCATTCTAATTAATTTCTAAAAGAAGCCCCCCTTATCCAAATTCCCTCTTAGGCCGAGTTAGATAGGGAGGACATGGATTCAGGTTATTAGGATTTAGTTCAAATTCTAATTAATTTCTAAAATTTTCAAATTCCAAAAAAAATCACTCTTATGCAAACGCCCCTCGAAGGAAAAACTATACTTTGGCCAAAAAAAAAAAAGGAAAAACAAATCCACTCCAACGCCGCAATCTCACCCGACCGGACGCCGGTCTTAACTCTGACGCCTGAACTACCCCTAAACCCATCCTGTGCCCGCCGTCGCCGCAGCCTTCCCCCCTTCTCCTCTCCAAACCCCGTGCACCTCCCCGGCCATGGCCACCGCCAGCGACGGCAACGGCAGCGGCGGGGAGCAGCGGCGCCTCCTCTCCATCCCCAAGGAGGGTGAGCGCATCATCGCGCCGACGCGCCGCCCCGACGGCACGCTCCGCAAGGCCATCCGCATCCGCGCCGGCTACGTCCCCCAGGAGGAGGTCGCCATCTACCAGTCCAAGGGCGCCCTCGTGAGTCCTGGTCCCCATACCTCCCATACTTTCCCCGCGTCAAAGCTGCGTCGTTGTTCGATTCGTTGTTCTTACTGGGGGGTTTCTACTTGTTTCCTGCTCGGTGCAGATGAGGAGGTCAGGACCCGACGTGCCGCCGGGGTACGACCTGGCGCTCGATGTCAAGCCCAAGACGAAGGCGGCCAAGCGGAACGAGCGGCGCAAGGAGAAACGGCAGCAGGTAGGCTTTCCTATATGGTGATTGCGTCGCCATTGATGTTAGGGAAATCGTCAGATTTGGTTGAATTGACTTGGATATAGGTGGTTTCTTGTGAACGCATTGTGTTCTGGATATAACCCTTTCCTCGTGATGGAGGGAAGCATTGACCTTTCCTCGTGTACTAGTTAGTTCATTAGTTTGTATGTGCGAAAGATTACCCTTGAACAATGCTATCATCGTTAAGATAATTAGTTGCCAGCATCGAGTTAGAGCTCGGTTGCAATGAATGGATGAACAGCAATATGTTCGGCCAAAGATCTATGGCAGATGAACTGTGATTCGTTTTATCGGATTGTGTCTTCTAACCGCAAGACTTTAATTTCTTGTGTTGATACCTGATTGTTTGGGTTGTGGCAACTGTCAATCACCTTCATATCAATTCTCCACAAATACATGATTAAGTAGGATCGCCAATAGTCCACTGACCAATCAGAACATGGACAATATTATACCATGCCCCAAGTTAATGATAATTTTTGTGCATTTCCTTAACAATATGTAAGTCAGTGTGGTACAGTGTGTTTGGTTGTGCATGTATTATATTTGCAGGCACTCCATCCAGGTGCATTAAACTTTTATGACATGAGAATTTTAGCAACCTTACAGGATTCTTTTTATTTCCATAGGCTATACAAATCTAGCAGAACACAATTAGAGAAAAGGGCATTATTTACCTCTCTTTAGCTGTCTTAGATTCCTTTGTAGAAATCTCTGTCTGCCCATCTTGTTATTTTACCTGAACCAAAACTCGGTCGTGCTTGTCATCTCAATCATGCTGTGGCACCAATGCCTAGTCTTGAATGAATTGGTGATTCATGATGGCGACAGCTTGCATCATTGTATACCTGTTCACTTTGTTGTGGTGCTCAAGCTCATGTTGCTTCAGGGTTTCTGGCACTATGAGCCCTGAGAGAGCTGTAGTAACGTGCTCCAGTCTCATTATGGACTTGTGTTCCTGCAGTGCACGCACCACAACAAATTTTTTATTACACACTCCTCTAGTCCTGATTCTTACTGTCATCATGATTGTAGTTCTTGTCTTGGTTAGTTCTGATTTGGGATTAAGAAAAATAGGGATCTGAATATCTGATTAAGAAAAGCATGTATTACATAGCTTCCCCAATGCCTTTTTACAAATAAGGGTGCTGTGAGAAATTAAACTGACCCAAACAAGCTGACACAGTAACTCATTGAGTCATTGTTGATGGGTGCATGAGAGTTGGATCATAGCCTTCTGGCAATACAGATTGGTTCAGCTCATGCCAAAAACCCATTTAATAACCCCACATGAATCAAATGGCAAATGAAATTACCGCCAAAACATTACTTGATTATTAAACATGTAAAAATGACACAACACAACTGCCATGATAAAGCTAGTTTTTGGTGCACAATTCTTAAATGTGTCAATATGAAATGGTTGCATGATTATTTAATGAGTACTTGAGCTATTAATGTTATGGCTGATATAACTACGAAAATTCAAAAAACCATAACAGCAAATGTTTAACTATCCATAAATTCTCTGGTCGATAATTGGGTTAACACAACACTGTTTTTTAGTTGTTTTGTACCATGGTAATGATTAGATCTCTTTTACATTGAACAACCATCTGGTTATTAGCATGGATGTATGATGTAATGCTGGACATTATCTTATTTATTAGCAGGCTAGTTCAACAAATGATAAAGGGAAGAGCTTGGATATAGAGGAGGCTGATGCAGGAGAAACTGACAAGGTTCTTTCTTCCAAAACTGATAAGCAGAGGGATACAGTGGACAGTGTAACGAAGCAGATAAGTGGCATTGCTATTTCTGAATCTCCAGTTATAGCAACCCCCTCCACAAATGCAGCAGACAACTCACAATCGGAGTCATCTGCTGCAGACATAGATAAGAGAATTCGAGCACTGAAGAAGAAGGTTCTCCCTCCCTCCCTCCCTCCCTCCCTCCCTCAGTTGTTAGCCCTGTTTCCAGTCCAGTGCCAAAGAGATGTTTATACCACTTTCTGGTTATTCTTGGGCCTGGGCCTGGTAGATTTTCTCCTACCTTCTGATTTGTTTGTGCCAACTGCCAAGAATCTAATGTTAATATCAATTATTGATTGTGCTTTCTTTTATGTTGTTCTTAGTATATTTCAGGTATTCTATCCATGCTTTAAACTTCTTGTAGTAGCCATAGTAGATTCTGAGTGTGTTATTTTGATTTGTCAGCATTAGGTTGAATTTAATTGAGACTACATGTTCACGACTTTTGATTTTCTGAAGTGCTGTTTTCACTTGATTGGGGCCTTCTATATCTTGTAATTATTTAATTTGTATATTCCAGTGTAATCTTTTTTAGAACTCACGCTGTTCTTTTTTTTTTCAGAAAACATGGTTGGTATTCCTTAGTAATTTTTTGAATTTGCAACTTATGATATTCAAATAGGATGATGTTTAAATTGGATGAATTTGGCTTGATTTCTTACAGGTACGCTTAGCAGAAGCACAACTGCAAGGAGATCCAGAAAAATTGAAACCTGAGCAACAAGAAAAGATGAAAAAGATTGAAGGGTGGCTCGAGGAGCTGAAGCTTTTGGAGGATAAGAGGGCTCCTTCTGCTTCCTAGACGAAGCCGGCCTCGGCTCTGATGTAGACTAGAGCCATCACTTCCGAATGCCCGCTGCGGCATTTTGCTGATCCAAAGTCCAATCAACCATGTTAGCCTTCTCCAATATATACGGGTTGCTGGAAAAGCATTCCAGTAGATGTGGGTTTGCACAGAATGGGAGATTTTTCGCCACTTTGTTGTCTCATTTACGCCCATCAGTTCCAGGATTTGCATTGCAAGATCTCATTTGTCATAGATATCATACACTGGGGTAACCGATCGATGGTTCATTGTTGTGACAGTATGGCTGTTGCTTTCGTGTATTATGCCAACTTCGGGGATTCCTTGGACACTGGACTAGAATTTACTCCATTTCTTCGCTACGCCTAGGAATGTACTCTCTCTGCAACCCACCCTGATTCCGGGATCCAGTTCTCTTCATTGCATCGGCAAAGCTGCCAGACGAGTCCATCCTCCTGTTCCATCTTTCAGCTTTGTACAGGCCTTGTCACAATTTATTTTGAAACAACCCTTCTCCGGAGAGCCGACACATTTCAGTACCAAAGATTGTCTTACCTCCCCCCCCCCTACCCACCCACCCCTTTTGTTGTGAATTATCTGTTCTGCCCTCGCATAGTCGAAGTAAAGAACTTCACGACAAAACGTTTAGATTCGTGAAAACGATGCATCACCGTTTTTTAGGGTTGAATTGTAAACTCTTCTTGCTCGGCTTTTTACCAACGTAGGCACTGCATTTTTTTTGTAAGAAAAAACAACTGGCACACAGAAACAGGCACCGAAGTCAACACATAACGCGTGGGATAGGATTCCTTTGGCGAAAGGCGAAAGCAATATGGTCAGCCATGCCAAACAGAGAACAATACCTTGCAAAGAAAAACGTTCCGTACAGTCTTGCTTTCTAACACATCTCTCTTGCAAATGGATCAACCCGTAAATCTCATAGCATATCATGACATCAAGACACTGACCACATGAACATGCATACATATTTACACCGTCCCCTCCTTTACACTCATGCTCTCGGATGCACATTTACTCTACTCTCCCAGGCAGAAGAATATTAGCCGGCGGCTCAATCACGAGAACATCTCTCCCCAAAAATATGATAAAGAATCAAACAATGGCACACAAGAGGTTGACGAGGATGCTGTCGACAATACTGTTTCCTGGTAAAAAAGAATCGTCCTTTTCAGCCAGCTCCATATGATTAGCAAGAACTAATATCTGCAGATATAATAAGCACACACGTCAAAAGTCAGATTAACCACACGCTTATAGCAGAAACAAATGGCAACCTAGTGCACCACGGCACAGTAGCTGACGGCAACAACCGTGCAATGTACACGATATGCATGAGGGTTGGTTTTCCAGTGTTTTGCACACGATCTACGACAAATGGGAGCAACATGGTTCTCCATCTCATGAAGCAAAACCATCATCTTTTTTTAGACAAAGCAAAACCATCACCTAGGAACAGTAACTATCCACTATTTTTGCATGTGGAAAAAGAACGGATAGAAGATTAACTTACAGTTCTGCCAATAAATGATATGATTGTCCTCAATTCTATCCACTCATGCCACGTGTAGATGAATTTGAGCGCGAAGATGTCCTCATAGACCATATTGACCGCATTGACCTATTCACAAACGGATGCTCCAACAGTTTGGATGCAGAAGGTCTATCTTCTGGATTGGGCTTTACACACTGGCTTATAAAATCACGAGCATCCCTTGAAAGAACATTTGGAATTGTTGGTGGTTCCCCCTTACCAATCCTGTATAGAGCTTGTGTCTGCAGAACAAGTTGCAAGAATGGGTGTGAATATCTGATGAAAATCGAGAAAATGATATATACTAGACATTCCAGATACTGCAATTCAAATTTGCAGAAGTTAGTACTAGATTCTGGTGAATAATTACTCACCCATTCCAGATCAGGATAGGGAAGTTGACGCGTCAACATCTCTAGGATTGTGCAACCCAGACTCCATATATCAGCTGCAGGTCCATATGTCTTCTTGGGATTGACAACCTGAAAGTTCAGTGTGTCCATTTAGAATGATCTTACAGGGTATGGGCATAGCATACATGCTGTTATGCTTATGCCAAATATCTTGTCAAGCCAATAACAAAGAATGGCCATGGCAAATAAAGTTTACACAGAACCGGTCCAAGCCAAAACCATTACTTAGTTACACTAAAATATTAACTCAAGCCATTATTCCACCAACCATCAACATAATTAGATTGTAAACTACATGTTCAACAGTTGTGAGTTGTGACAATAACACTCGAAGGCCCAGGCTAAGTGAGCCAACTGAACTGAAGTAGTGCACTACACAAAGCAATATTTCAGTACCTTAAAACACAGCTCCAACATTATCTAACACCACAGCACCCTTTACCTATGCATAATGCTTTTACTTGCTAGTTGATTATTCCAACGAATTACTAAAGGAAAAAGAGTAAGGTAAACAAACAAGGGAGCATATCTAGTGCTAATGGACCATTCAGTGCTAATATGCTAATGGCAATCTTGATCATCTGATTAGGCTCGGGCGATCTAGATCAAGGCGGGTGGAACACCCCTTCCCACTTATACATTTTTGCAAGAACCTCCCGTGCAATCCACCTTTTCACGAAACCCCCTTGACTCCACCTTGCTCCCAGCGTCGGCACTCATTCGTGTCCCCTCGTACCCCAACACTGCCGCCTCCATTCCGCTCGTCGCCGCCTCCATTCCGCTCGCCACCGCCTCCACTCCCGCAGCCACTGTTTCCCCGCAACCCTCCTCTCTCAACGACAGTGGGGCCCTGGGAGCTGGCAACGAGGGGTGACGGCACCCTAGTGGCGCGGCTACCAGCAACAGGAATTCCGGATTCGTCGAAGATCAGATCTGATGGTATGCACAGTGATAGGGAGGCTGGATCCGGCGGTTACCATCTTTGTCCACCTTGCCGGCGATCATCTTCCTCCCTCTCCACTCCTTTCTTCATACAGATCCAGATTTTTCTTGTGATTTTTCTTGCAATTTCTTGTACCAACGGCATTGTGGTGGTCGAGGGAGGTGCGCCGTTGGCCTAGACCCAGCAATGAGGAGGGCGTGGTCGGGGGTACAACAGCGCGGTAGTGGAGGACGGCAGTAGTGCCTAACCCTAGCCGCCAGTGAGGGGGAGAGAGGGAAGCGTGGGTGGAGACTGAAGGGGTCAAGAGGGAGAGGGGTATTGGAGGGAGAAGTGATTAGGTGAGTTGAGGGTCTCCCACCCTCCTTGATCTGAGCTGCACGGGTTAGATTGGATGACTCTGGGGAGTTTTAGCACTAAAAAGCCCCTTAGCACTGGATATGCTCCCAACAAACAAATCCAAGCATATTCTAATTTGATCATATAGAGTATGGTGGTATACCTCTGGTGCCATCCAATATACAGTTCCTTTGCATGACTTAAGCATGTCGAATTTGGTAATCTGAAAGAGAATTGATAAAGCAATATTATATCACAGAGGTAGTGTATGGAATAATAAAAGTATTCAAAGATCAAACACAAAATTATTCAAATTTTGCAAGGCAGTAATCAAACCTCCTTAGCGAGTCCAAAGTCTGCAAGTTTCACAGATCCATTGGCATGCACCAGTATATTGGCACATTTGATATCTCTGCAAGATGAGATTTTGAAGTGTATTCAGAACATATGTACATAAACTACAGGAGCACATATATGATTCCCTAAGACTTTTCAAGTCAATGTGAAAAACCCAGTGCGCAGGAATTGCTTAATACATAATTGTCACCCCTATCCCTATGCTATTTTAGAAGGCAAGACATCAAAATTAGCAACCTCATTTATGTTATACCGATGCAGACTGAAAAAAATGACATTATTCATGTATGAATTAAACTAATCTTATTACCTATGAACAATGTTTCTCTCATGGAGGTAAGTCAACCCATTAAGAATTTGTCTTGTATATGCTGAAACATGAGTATCTCGCAGGCGGTACTTCTGATACAAAGATGCAAGAGATCCTTGAGTCACTAGTTCAAGGAAGATGTAAAGTTTTGAGTCCTCCTGCAACATACTCACATAGTTGGATGATCATCAGCATCAAAAGAAATAAGTACAAGAAAATCTATGAATTTATATACAGCACAATAGTAGCACATGGTATTTAAACAAAGTGATGAACGATCACAAGATGAGCAACTTACTTTGTCAGTTCCATAATATTGTACTATATTCTCATGTTCAAACTGACTCAGGAGTGCAATTTCCTGAAAAGTTGAAAAGAAGTTACATAAGGTCAAATTTCGCAATACACCATTAAATATAGGAAACTACCAGCAACAGATTATGTCTCTGATATTATCAACAAAACAAACATTTAGCGACACCAACCTGCTCAAGCTGAAAAATACATTGCTGTGCATTACTCCCTTGATCATACAAGCACACTTCTTTGACAGCAAAGAAAACACCCTCACTGTGAAACATCATACCATAAGATGCAGAAGTAGAATAGCATGTAAGAGATTAGCTGCAGGAAAACGTTAAGAGTAGGCTATAATAAAGGTAATCATTCCCATTGAGCGCAAGCACATAAAAAGAACAACACGTGCTGCAATGTTTCATCTAGGACAACAAATTCATCTGTAGTATTCTGGAAGCTGAATTACCAAGTTATTATGACCTGTTACTAAGAATACCACATAATTCAGAACCCTTAACAAGTAAACATATATTTACCTCGGCGCCAGTCCGAATACAATAAACTGAGTAAGCACAGAATTATTTGGTCTTCACCTAGAACGGGTGTAGTGCAACAGTTTGGCAAAACAAATTGTCATATTCCCTTTATACTAGAGGATTTGGTTCATGGAATTGGATGGCATTCTGAATCTAGTTAAATTATGACCGTCTGCAGCTGAGGACTGTGTTGTTTAAGTTGTAAGATGAAATCGTGTAGAACTGTAGATGATCCGATTACTATTTACTAGTAGGCTACATGTCATCTAGCGTCTGCTACTTAAGAGGTAAAATGGGAGCCAGTGAGCTTCCAATCGACCAGAGGACCAGTTCTGCAAAACTCACGTTAATCCAGGCTTCTAGATATACCCTATGCTATCTATGGACAGACATAGCAAGTTGAATTGTTGATCTCAAGCACAAACTGAACAATCAGCATATAAGAAATCAATAAATTTCCTCTTTAGAGCACTTACTCGCTGATCCCCTCGTAGACTGTCCCAAACGAGCCACTCCCCAGGAGCATCCCTCGGTTCCACGATCGGATCTTCCTCCTAAACCTCCCGTTCGGCGAGATGTAGAACATGGACTCGGTGGTCGTGCTCGACGTCTCATCATCGATCGTCGTCGACAGTGAAGACGTGCCTGTGAATTCCCCGGACGTCTCCCCTAGCTTCAGCTCCTCCAACGTCAACACTCCCGCGGCATCCTCATCCTCCTCCGCATCCTGGCCTCCAAAACCACCACCAGATCTGCCCGCTGGGGCGTGCCCTTTCTCCTCTGGCGCGAAAGACCGCAGGATATCCCACGTGGAGCCCACCAAGCAGACGGCCGGTAGGGCCATCGACGGCGGCGGCTTGAGCATCACCGGCGGCGGGCGCACGCCCTTAATCCCTCCCTCGCAGCCTGCTTTCTTCACATCCGGACGGGCGGGCTCTTGCGTATCCAACCGTACCGGTTGCGCTGGAGCGTCAATTGCTAAATCCCTGGCCGTTTCCTTGGGCGGAAGCTCGGAATCAGCGGCTGCGGGCAAGGCCGGCTCCTCGGCAGCCTCGCGGCCGAGCGGTGAGCCCCGCGCAGGGGGGTCGGGGTGCGGCTGAGCGGAGGGGGAGCTGGAGGAGCGGACGGCCTTGTGCTTCTCCCAGTCGGCGAAGGGTATGGCGAAGTCGTCGGGGCCGGAGAGACCGAGGCTTTGGCAGAGGAGCTGGACGTCGCCGCCGCCGTCGCCACTGCCGCCGATGCGGAAACTGGTGAGGTCAAGGGAGCAGGCGGCGGAGCCGTTGAGGGACGGCGCCCCCGAGGCCGGCGCGGAGGAGGCGGGTGGCGGGTAGAGCGTGGCGTCGTACCCGATGTTCTTGGACGCGTTGCGGCGGCCGAGCCGGCTGCGGCGCCTGGACGAGCCGGACGGCGACGACACGGGGTCCTGGGCGGGCGGGGCCATCAGCGGCCTCAGCTCATGGGATGGATGTTTTTTTTTTGTGGGGAGGAGAGGGGGGGGGGGTGGAGCGAGCGAGCGAGGCTTTGGGGATGGAGGAGACGGCAAGCTTCGGGATTGTTCCTTTTCTCGTTTAGCTGCCGAGGCTTTTGGGGTTTTTAGGTGGGGTGTGGAGGAGACGAGGGGAGGAGATGGCGTTGTCGCATTGACTCACATCTTTCTTCTGCGGTGGCTGGGCAGCTCCCTCCGGTGGGTCAGCGATGCAACAAGGGAACCACGGACAAGCTCGGCCCCGCGCGCGCGGTCGGCGCCTGTTCCTCCGACCGCGCCGCGCGCCTGCGTGCTGGGGGTTTTTGGCCAACTCGGGACTGGTTGCGGTGCTGGCGTGTGGGCAAACGTCCGTTTTGACCTGACAAGTCGTCGGATAGGCACGTGCCTGCGTGTTGCTCTTGCCAAGTGAGCGGCGGACAGTGCTTTTTGCCTACGTGAGTGCATAGCTAATCACATCCTCTACCCGAAAGTTCCGGACTCTTATACTGTATCAAAAATAAATATAAACCGTATATTCTTTTTTACCCAATAGACCAAATTAATTAGAATTTATTTAAACTAACATTAATAGTACTAACAATAGAATCCCAAAAGATGTATAATTATAAAAGAAACATATGACATAAGAGTAATTTCTACAAGTGTCACGATAGTGCACGTACGAAAAAGGTGACATCGATGCAATGGAATGGGTGAGAGACAAGAGCGGTAGCGACGGAAAAGATTAATAACAAATTTGGAGAAAAAGTCTATAATATTCTCATGAAAAAATTATATTTATAAAGAAAAGTTTATTATGTTCTCATAAATTAATAATCAGATTTAATTTCTACTATCATTCTCTTACTATCAATAGAATATGTGCCTGTTCTTTTTGGCTGAGACTTATGGCTTTTGACTGAAATTTTTGAATTTTAGCTGCTTGCGACAGAGATTACGGAGAGAGATATAGGGCATGTTCTTTTTGGCTGCGGCTGATGGCTTTTTGGCTGTTTGCGACAGAGATTGCGGAAAGAGAGATACTCGCTTGTGATTTTTGATAGTAAAGATATTAGTTTTTTAACGTATATTACAATTAACTTGTAGACCCCATTTTAAAAAAATACTCCATTTAAAAGTTAGTTACTGTAGCAAAAGCCAAAAGCGACTTTTAGAAGCCGCAAAGAACAGGACCATACTCGCTTGCGATTTTAGATGGTACAGATGTTGGATTTTTAACATGTACTATAATTAATTTGTAGACTCCATCTAAAAAAATACTCCTTTTGAAAGTTAGGTACTGTAGCAAAAGCCAAAAGTCGTTTTGAGAAGTTGAAAAGAACATGCTATAGGACATGCTCTTTGCAACTTTTAAAAGCGGCTTTTGACTTTTGTTACAGTACCTAACTTTCAAACGAAATATTTCTTCAAGATAGGGTCTACAAGTTAGTTGCAGTACACATTACAAGCCTAATATTTATATCAGCAAAAATCATAAGTAAATATCTCTCTCCGTAATATCTATCATGAACAGTTCAAGATCCAAAAATTTCAACAAAACATCATAAGCCACAACTTTAAACAAAAAAAAAACAGACCATATTCTAAAAATTCCCACCTGGAAAAACCGTCAGCCTATCAGGAACAACGGGGCCAGCAAGTCCTAAAGGTACGGTGCGTTTTGTGTTTGAAGAAAATCACACCACGCTCATACGCATTTTGATTTTTGAGGCCCTTCTGCGATTATCCACCTGTATTCAAAAGTGACTGCTTGTTACTCTTTGAGAGTCTCAAAATACATGCGAAAATACTTCCCTGCTACGGAGCAACGACTCAATAATCTCGCTTAATTATTTTATTCTCCCTTAATTAGTTTTTAAACCTTTGTTATTATTAACAGATATATATAGGCCTTGATCGTTTCGGCTTCAGCTTCTAGTTTCAGTTTTTTTTTCACTATTCACTACACTATCTATTAACTCAGCTACAGTGTTTTTTCAGTTAAAAGTCAAAAGCTATCGCTATTCCGATTACCCTATAGTAGGATCATTTCCTCATGTTCTTTTTTTTTAAAAAAAATACTTGCGAAAATCTGCCCTGTTGACTGCAAGCCGGATACACTGTATTTGCAAACGTTTTTAGTACCACGGATGAAATTTCATGAAGGACAGTCAGTACGTAGCCTGTCCGTCGTGGTGTACTTGATTTCGTGGCCGGTTCTTGGCCGACAATCCAATCGTAAGCATCTACCGCCACAAAGACCCGATCGAGTCCTTTGACCTTTCGTGATGATCAAGGGCGTGAAATTACGGCACACGCACCCGACGTAAGCCGTTGGGTCAGCAGGGATTATGTTTTGATTTAAACAGACTATTTTTTAAAGTAATATCTATAAATTAATTGTAATATATACTATTTTGATTTTATCTATGTCGGTTACAATTACACATAAGTATCTCTCTGTACTTTTACAAATAGTTAAAATTTAAAAATTTAAATCAAAATCTATAAATCATAGTTTAAAAAAAACCAGTAATTTGCTGCTACTACCATACGATTTACCCACACAAGGCCAAGCCTGCGTGCCGTACTGCTGCGGCAATCCATATAGGGGGTGATCGGTTTGACTTTTTTTTCGGTTTCAACTTCTAGTTTCAGCTTTTTTTTTTACTATTCATTAGACTATCCACTAACTCAGCTACAGTGTTTTTTCAGCCACCTACAGTATTTTTTCAGCTAAAAGTTAAAAGCCATCGCTATTCTGATCATAGACTATTGCATTAGTTGGTAGCACCTAGCTAGTTGCACCTCCCGTGGCAGGGTTCTTCGACTGTTCGCCTCGTCTCAATTAAAAAAAAAACTGTTCGCCCTTGTTGATGACACGTACATACGATACGGCTTTGACCATGGCAGTGGAAATTTATACAGCGCTTTTGACCTTGGGACTAGTCTGAAGTTTACACGCAGGTCAATCAACGACAGGGGAGGATGATTGGCTTCCGGTGGGGCGTTGTTTTAGCAATATCTTCTAATTTTTGTTAAAATTTTACTGTAATTAATTTAGTTTTTAGATATAATTAAAATTAAAAAATGTAAAAAATAAAAAAAATATGTTAGTCCATCATAAACAATGCAAAAAAACACGGGAAAAAAAAGAAAAATACAAAAAAATCTAAAAAAAATTAGAAAAAGATGAATTAAGTAAAGCTGAAAAAAAGGTGCACAGTTGCAAGAATGATAGGGACGTACCCTGGAAACCAACAAAGTACATGTAGCCAAGACAAACGCAGGAAAAAGTGCGTGCATGCAAAAGGCAAGAAAATATCTGAGCTTGCGGTGTCATCGAAATACGCAAAGTTTTTTTACAAAAGAAAAACATGCTACGAAATGAAGCACAAATGGCAAAGAAGAACGCAGGAAATGTGCAGTGGAAGACCAGGACGCCAGGACCCAAGAAGGCCAACGAGAAAACCAGTAGAACACGCAGGAAATCAGCGGCTCAGGGTATCTGTAGTGTATGAAAAAAAGGATCTTAAGTCATCTTAATATCAACCTTATATATTATAAGGTTGATCTTAAAAAGGCTATAAGCAAAAAAAGCTTAAGATCAGCCCTCAAGCTAAAGATCTGATCATAAGCATTAAAACACAATTTTTTATTGAATCCTGTGTTCTCTCTCCCCCCACCATAAGGCGAAGGTCAGTTTTTTTATTAGGATGTGGGCCCCATCTTAGTACCCACAAAGACTTTATACATTGTAGCAGATTGCAATAGGCTATGTCACCAAACCTTAAGACTAACCTGGATCTTATATATTAGAGATGCTCTCATACAATGTGCTGCCAGGAAGCATGCTGTTCTGCCAGCTGGACAAGAGCTCCTTGCATCATCATGCATCGTGATTTCCAAGAAAGAAGAACGTACTCCTGGCTAGGTCGAACTCACTGGAAAAGGAGGACAATAGTTCAAGGAAAAGGACCCCGAGGGTTCTCTGAAAGTTATCTGTCAAGACTAAATTGTTAATACCGTGTCAAAGATCATATCTATTTGGTTCTTAGAATATACCGATGTATCATTTCAGATTTAATATAATAATACATGTATATATTTATAAGTATATATTTATTTAATTATATACACATTAAATATCACTTATAATATTACTTCAAATAAATAGTAGTACCATCAAATATAACATATATTTCAATAAACAATATTATCAATTCCACCGGTACCGACCGATATTTAACTGGTATCAAAGCCAATATGGCCAGTATCGAGCCGGTATAGCCAGTATTGGTTGGTATTTGGATTGATACGGTATTAGACTTACTTTGTACCAGTTCAGGTGGCAGTAAGTACCGGCCAATACCAAAACGGTATTGATAAGATTGGTCAAGATAAGACGGTGTTCCACGTGTCCCTAAGACGGGTTCAAAACATCTTTAAGCCGGTTTTGATTTGTACGGACTACAATAACTACTTTTTAAATGATGTGTTTTTTAAGGCGGGTTAATAGAAAGATTGTAGTAAAAAAATATAATGAATTTAGTTATACCGGCTAAAACCGTATACGACTATTTTTCTCTATGTATTACCTCTCACGAACAGTTAGAATTCAAAATTTTAAGCTATAAATCATAGTCCAAAAGAACCCAACTTGTAGCTTATTTGTTAGGGTTTGAGAGGGGTTGGTGTCTTACGTGGCTCCAGGAAGCGTGTCAAAGAGCATAGTGGTGCTCCACGTAAGTGTTCCTGCTGTAAGAGTAGGTTCCAGCTCATTTGTTAGGGTTTGAGAGGGGTTAAAGTCTTACACGGCTCCAGGAGGCGTGTCAAAGAGCATAATTGTGCAGTTTCTTGTATCCATGCCCCACGTAACCAAGTCGAGAGACCTGAGGAATTGTACACCATGCGGAAGCAGTCCAACGTGCTTGGACTTCGGTCTACGGCTGTCCAGCCTGTCCTCACAATTGAAGGCTTTGCGGACGCACAGGCATGGCATTCGCTTTTAGAATTTTTTTAAATAAGTGCGGTTAGTATTTTGAAACTTTGAGCATCAATATGTATAAAAGTATTTAGATTCATCACATGAAAATAATCATAGTAAAATTGTCATTTTTAATAATTTTTATGACATATAACTGGAAAAAGTAATAGCTAAAATTGTGTAGTGGAGAGTGTAGATTGTGTTGTGTCAATGTTTAAAATGACACGTAAAGACAATGGAGAGGGCATTGCTTCACGGTTTTAGAAAGCATGCATATTACAAGAATTCTATCATTTTTTTATAGAAAATGGTGTATCTCTACACAAGAATAATGTCAAATTCCATTGTTGCAAACTGAGCCTCAATCTTTAGATCAGAATGAAATGCCCTTTTGCATATGGCAACCCAGTAGAGTTAGTTGTTCTTCGTCCTTTCATCTCCACCGTTCTAATCAATTCCAACAAAAAAGCCCACAAAGGTTTTACGTCAAATTTTGGTTTTATTTTCAGAGCTAGATCTCGAAATAGCCATAACCCAGCAAACCTCTTCCCAAACATCTGCATTGACGCTGTTCTGCACATTTTTCACTGAGTAACACACCCTTGCGCTAACTATAAAAAAGCAGGACTTCTCAGAAGTGTTGTTTAATATAAGCTATAACAACGATATCTGTGGCGGATGATTAGACGAGAGTCGCTTTCAACTTTCAAGGTCACATCGGCACAATAGTTTTTGTAGATGAATGGTACTCCTGGTTTCCAGAGTCTTTTCAAATTTTTAAAATAAAAACAATTATTTAGATTTTTTTGATTTAATTAAAGCTTAATTTGAATTTTTAGAAAATAAAAAGATTAAATATGAATAAAAATAAACTTCAATTAATTAAAAATCTGTTTTATTTGGATTCCTTGTGTTACAAGGAATTGTTTGGAATTTATTTACTATTTATTTGAGCTTAATTCCACTTATCTTAATTTCTGGAAATTCCGAAATTCCTCGGGCCGAATTTCCTATTTCTCCCGGCCCACTTCTCATTTTAGC
Organism: Melocanna baccifera; assembly: GCA_036346265.1. Classification (NCBI taxonomy): domain Eukaryota; kingdom Viridiplantae; phylum Streptophyta; class Magnoliopsida; order Poales; family Poaceae; genus Melocanna; species Melocanna baccifera. Next base: position 8,200,070 of record CM070682.1, read on the forward strand.
CTGGTCCATTTCCCTCTGGCCCAGCACGCGCGCGCGCTTGCCATGCGTCGCCGCTTCGTGTCTCGCCCTTTTCTCTCACCGCCACCCGAGCCTGTCTATCAGCCGTGTCTTCGTCTCCAAGCTGGTCCCTTTTACCACATCATGTCCGAGCTAAGCACGATTGTCGCCGCCCATGTCCACCCGAGATTCTTCTTCCCTTACTATTTAAGCGCACACCAAGCCTTTGATCCCCTCACCCCAAGCCACTAAGTTTCTTCGCTTCGCCCTGCCATAACTGAATCAGAGATTTGCACCTCGGGGCTCTTCCGTCTACGCCGACCGATGCGCTAGCTTCACCGTCACACGAGCCCTCTCATTCGCACCACGGCAAGGATTAGCAACAAAGGTACGCCAGAATTTCCCGCTCACTGTGCTTTTCCGCCGCCCCAACCACGCCGTTGGTCATCTCTGTCAACCATTGGTCTCCACATGAAGTCCACCTCAAGTCTGCCAGCCTCATCTTCGCCAAGTATTTGGTGCTCCGACATCGGCAAAGGTGTCGGGACCCGGAGCAACAAATCCAGAACCCTCTGTGCAAATCGCACTATCTCAAACGGCGAGAATGGGCTTTTAAACCGAAGAGAAACAGCGAGATTGATGGCGCGCGATGAAAGGGCATTTAAGGGCCAATAATGGTGAGTAGCAACGGTCGGAGGCGCAATTTCGGGAGCTTGGGGGCGGTAATGGCGGCGGCGACGTTTCGGGGAAGAAGAGAAGGACAGGGAAGACGACCTAGCTAGTGGGCCCCGCCTGCCAGCAAGAGGGAAAGCGAGGAAAGGAAAAGGAGGCGTTTCAGATGAGTGACACATGGTGCACGGGGGAAAACCAGGGCCGCTAGATCTTGAGTGAAGTGGTAAGTGAGCGAGAACGGCTGAGATTGATGGGGCGACTAAGATTAAATCAGGACCGTTCAAAGAAGAGGTAAGTGACCACGAGCGGTTGTGATTGATCAGCGAGGTGAGGGATTGAATCTGCGTGCGACACTTGTCAGCTGGGGGGGGGGGAAGGAAGGCGGGCGAAAGGGTAAGTCGGTGTGGGCGGCGGGGATTAGATCGGGCGGCGGTGGATCTGACCAAAGAGTGACAAGTGTCGGCCCGAGAAGGATTTGGGGATTTAATTTCTTTTTAGGGTTTTCAGAAATGCTAGGAGGTTAAAAAATACTCGAAAAAAATACCAAATAAAGCCCAAAAATTCCAAAAAAAAAATGAGAGAACCCTCTAGAACCATTGTAGACTTAATAAAAATATTTTTAACTTAAGCTGGCATTTAGTTTTTATAACAACACAAATAAACTTTTAAAAGTGAGTTTTTAAATTCTAGAAAATCCTAAAAATTATTATAAATACAGAAATGACTTAGAAAAATTATAATGAGGTTATTTTGACCTTTATAAAACGAACAATTTAATTTTTCTCACTTCCAAGCTTGAAATAAAAACAACACCACGAACCTTTACCAATCTGTGACAATTACTCTTTGCAGTTTTAAACTTCAGAATTTGAATGACTCTTTGCAGTTTTAAACTTCAGAATTTGACTACAAAAAAAAAATTACAGGCCCACCCCTGTTATATTATCTTTTTTGGTTTAGGAAATGTGGAAAGTTCGCAGCTCTAGAAAGAACAAAGTATTTATGCATGGTCATGGCCTGATGGGAATAGATCAATAGACATATAGGATAAGAGTGTCCTGGATGGAAGGCACCCAATGCTAAAAGCCTAAATTTGCAACCAGTTCTTACAGTATGATTTTTGCTCAGTTTCCAGCACATAAACTATTGAGCTTGGGGCAGAGTGTGCAAGAGGGAGGGGGAACTTGATCTTGCAGGAATCATATCTTCTGTATTGAATATTTCTACTGTCTATCATTGATGAAAGCGGAGTTCAAACGGAATTTGTGTGTTGCCGATTAAGACAATTTAGATAGCCATCGAGGGAGGATACTGGTTAAGTGTGAGTTACAGCCCTATGTCAAGTGAAGTGAATTCTCATCACTAACAAACAGAAGAGGAACAAAAAAAAATGCGCATTACGCTATTAATTTATCATGATTCTCCCAGCGTTAGATTTGGCAAAACGAATATCAGAAGAAACACATGTTTACCAACACGGAAGTGAACATCACGATATTCTCCGCGCTGACCACCCACAATTCAACACAACGGACGAATCAAAATAGTGTAAACCACCGAGAGGACACTAAACAACAGCTGAATCGGGCAAAATTCTAGCAATGTACCTTCCTTCTGGCCTCTGATTTCCGCGGCCTTCCCCTCTTTTCCCCCTTCTCCGGCTCCTCCCTACCCTTCGTCTCCGCCGCAGCCCGACTTGGCCGGCCCCCATGAGAGATTCGACTGCACGCACCGACGCACCTGCTTCGCGTCCGCCGACGAAGGCGAAGATTCGCCTTCGCCGGGGACGGCGACGGAGACGGCGTCCGCGCCTCGGGGTCAGCAGATCCGCCCATGGGAGGAACGAGCGAGGAGGGCGAGACCGGGCGGGGAATCGGAGCTAGGGTTTGGGTTCGGGAGCTGGGAGTAGTGCTACTGTACGGGGTTGGATTAGCTTCGCGTTTCCCGCGCGGAGGAGTGGAATATGGTGCGAAAATTAACTCAAATGTTTTGATCAGGACGGGATTTGGATTTTTCAGATTACAGAGAAGGGACGCACACTCGTACACTTCATTTACAGAATACACCACACACATACATACGCGTGTGCGGCCTATGAAATGATTTGAAAAAGTAGGTGGAAAAAGGCCGAGGGCTGTTATGGGCCTGGTTTGTGGCCCATGTCATCTCCCTTGGATGCTTTTATGGCACAGGACGCGTCGAGCGAGAGATCCTACCGAGCAATGATTCCCATGTTCACCCATTCATCATGCAGCTGAGAGCTGTCATCTTAGGATGCGTTTCTGATCTATTCTTTTCAACTTCTAAAAAAAGTTTTTAGTTTTTATTATAATATCTAACTTTTAAACGAAGTATTTTTTTAAGATGTGATCTATAAGTTAATTGTAGTACACATTAAAAGTCTAACATATGTACAATCCAAAATCACAAACGATTATCTATGTCCGTAATCTTTGTCGCAAACAGCTAACATTCAAAAATTTCAGTCAGAAACCACAGCCATATCAAACAGGCATATCTATTCGTCATGTTGAAGCTAATTTTGCTGATTCTCCTATTACGGTGCCCCGCTCGTTTCGGCTTTTTTTCGACTTCTACTTTTTTTTCACTATTCAGTATTTCATCTTTTTCTGAATTTTTTTAGATATTTTAGGCTTTTTGTATTTTCTTTTTTTCGTGTGTTCCTTTGTATTGTCCCTAATGTGTGAACATGTTTTTCCTATTTTTACATTTTTTAAAATTAATTATACCTAAAAAGCCAAATTAGCTACAGTAAAAAAGCTAGCTACAGTGAGATTTCAGCTAAAAACCAGAAGCCATCGCTAAAACAAGCGATCCTAATTCATCTCCTTTTTGTTTCAGTCAGGACCTAAATCCGCCACTTTCTGCGTCAGGCATACGACACAGCATACCATCCTGGATTACTTCTGCTATCATTTATACGATATTTTACCCACAGGATCTAAAGGTAAAATCAGGCGATGCTTATTTTAACTTAAAGTTAATTTCTGCTTCTAGTCTGTACTTTTTTTTACTATTTAGTAATTTTGTATTTTTCTGATTTTTTAGACTTTTTTACCTTTTTCTTTTTTTTCTCATATTCCTTTGTATTGTTCGTAATGAGCTAACATATTTTTTCTATTTTTAATTTTTTTAAAAAATTTTTAATTATACCAAGTAAACTAACTCAAATACAGTAAAACATAAACCAGCTATAATAAAAAAAGATATAAACAAACGTCATTCTGAACGGCCTAATTCACCTAAAGTATGCCATGACACGCTGATACTCAGGATAGTGGCAAGATGTCGTGATACGTTGATTCTCAGGCATTTGAATAGTACATAGCATAACAAAGATTTTGCATACTTAATACATAACATTACATTCATTGCAAGCTGGGGTTGAAAAGTCAGAGCAGGAAATCCACAAGGTAATAGTTCGAAAGAAGGCAACAACTAGTTTTGTCAACATGGAGTTTATCCTCTCAACCATGTGTTCCTGTACGATGAGTTATCTCGCAGCGAAGCATTATGTGGCTTGTACTCCATCAAATAGCTGTGCGGCAGCTTGAGATGCCTCTTAATTGAATCTCTTAATGTCATCACAGCCTGCACGGCACAAGAACACAAAGTGAGTAACACAGTTCAAATTTCGAACATCATAGCTACAGACGCATCAAGTGCTGTTACAAACCTGGCGGTCTGATGCATTTCGATTCCAAACACTTAGAATGTCTTCATTAAAACGAACACTGAGCACCACACCACAAACATCATCACTATAATCAAGTTGATCACCCACTAGCACCAGCACCTGGAGATATAAACACAATAGGCAAACAGAATTACAATTCAAACCATCATACAAGCACATGACCGGTTTAATACATAAAACACATTTTCAACAGTCAGGTATCATGCTTGAGGCATTCGAAAGCATCTGTAAGATTAATACTGAATGATTTTGATTGCACAGACTGAATGGAAGAACAAGTCTCCTTTGTGCAAGAACACATTTGGTAATTTGTACATGGTCATGGCCAATGCTCATTGCAACCTTGAAAGAACCTTTTAGCAGGATGAAATCATTCTCATGATCAAGGTTCTAAAACTCGGTAACCGGTACTCGCTCGGTCACCTCACCTTGTAGTGATTATACGGTAATCGGCCTTATACTCGGCCTTGTAACAGGTTTTTCTATTTTAATAGCGGAATTATATATGTATATTCATATAAAATCAAAGCCATATTTGATGCTATTGTTGGACCTACTCTGATGTAGCCAGCCAGTCAGTATTGAGGTTTATATAGTTGCCATTTGCCATATACTAGGCAAATGATAATCTTGAATCTATGTTTGATGGGATATGACAGCACTATATTTTACAAACAAAACTTGGGCTAGTTCCTCTTGAGTTCAATAGCTTTTGCAGTGATCTGGTAGCATGACCCTAGTCAATCTTCTGCCTCCTGCATTCAAAATAGACTCTATACAAGCCAAAGCTAGCCAATAATAAACCAATATTCCAAGAACAGATAGAGAAGTTAAAAACTGTTAAGAGCGGTCTTAAATATAAATGATCCACTAATACCATCATACATGAAAACATTTACTAAAACAAATTCTAAATCATGACTTAATTTATAAGCTCTACAAAATGCCCATGGACAAATAGCAGGAATTCATATTATTCTCACCTATCCGAGAACAAATTAGGTAGGCAGCCAGCAACACTAGCTTCTGATAACCAACGGGGGGAGGAGCCATAGAGGGGGAGGCCATCACTAGAGGGAGGGGACACAACTAGGGAAGCCGCCGCCGTAGGGAAGGGTCAGAGTGTGGAGGCCGCCGCTAGAGGAGGAGCGCGGCGGGGATGCTTGCTGCGGAGGAAGGAGGCGGCGGGGAAGCCACTGCCGGAGGGAGTAGCCACGACAAGGGAAGCCACCGCCGGAGGGAGGAGACGTAGCACCGGAGATGCAGCAGCTACAACAACTACTGCCGCTCTCCCGAGTCCCAACTAGGTTTCCCATACTCGTCGTGGCAATGGCGCCCTCTGGAGTTCAAAAAGCCTTAGGCGTGTGAGGACATCTAATCCGATCGAAGTAGGAGGGGTAAGGATAATTGCGTTGCATTACTGTGTTGTGGGCTGCTTAATTGAGCGTAGGCTTCAGTTCCCTGGACTGGCCACTCGGCGAGTACACGGCCTATTAGCCGATTTCTCCGAGTACTCATCCCGTTATTCCGGTTAAACCGGTTAGCTACCCGTTTTTGTCTACTCGTACTCGGTGAGGGGACCTAGTCCCAGTGCTCGGACGAGTACTCGGGTGAGTAGACCTAGTTTTAGAACCATGCTCATGATGACTTCTGTAGATGGCAAAAGAAAACTAAATGTGAAACATACATGTCTGGATCATGGCAGGAAACAATCCATTGAAGATAAATGGCTTTATAGGCGCTAAAGGTTTATCATATTTGGCACAAACATAAAAAGTCGTTTAGTGTTCCTCAATGGGATTGAAGCTATCCACAAGATCTCTAATGAATAAATAGACCACATCAAACAGTGTGCATGCTGAAAGGAGAAAAAGGAACCCAAAATGGGCTGTCTAAACAAGAGAGCAGAGACATGCCCACAAGTGAGCAACATAAACATGACATTGGCTGCACAACAACGCCAACAAAAGTGGAGCAATAGACAACAACGGACAAACAAAATGGGAAATGGAACGTGAAGGAACAAAGAGAAACAGAGCATGGTGAGACTGTGGCATCAATGCCAGGCAGGCATGACAGAAACAAACAAGATAGTGGCAGAAAATAATGTTAAAACCTACTGGTTGCAACAGAGCAGGGGGATCAGCAAGAGTTATCTTCCTAGATAACATAAACTGCCTCATATTATGTCTTAGAACACGAAAACCATGTGGTATCCACATGTCTAACCAATACCAAGAAATAAGAGAAGCATCATAGCATATATATAATGTTGACAGACATTGCATATTTGAATCAAGAGCATGGACATGAAACTGATAGAAGGCATACATAATTCCATATATCCAATTACCCATATGTTCCTCTTAGAATTTTTTAAAATAAAATCCAGCTAATAGAGCACAAAAACATCTGCACATTAGAAATATAGAAAGCGCTTGTTGAGGCACACATGTGAATAACTAAGGATATCATAGATACTAATGTTGTTTCACATTTTTAAACGCCTTGCATCCATTTTGAACTAGCAGTGCATAAAATTTACTCATCGGAGGCATGCAAGAGGTCATTCGCAATGTTACTTCATATAGGTAGCAAAACTTTTTGCTGTGTCAAATCACAATTATACATTTATACCCTAAATCAAAGGTTAGAGATAAGGAACTTCGAACAAAGAAGATATATAATGCTAAAATCGATTAAATGATAAAAATTAAAATTATGACAAACATAATGTAAACTGGTTCGGTAGAACTATGTAACTATAGCAAATAGCTTGCATGCAAGCCCACCCATAACAACGAATAGGAAAGCAGGCAACTCTAACTGCAGGACAGGACATTTGGAAGGCTGCTCATTCATTTCTGGATTAGTCTCAAATCTGTTCTATGATGAACCACTTGCTTATTGCATGTGCATACTGTAAACATGAAAGTCATAACAGTTTTATCATCGGATTTGTGTTAGTAATAAATACCAGAGTACCAGACCATTATGAACTATTTAGGGCTTGTTTGGTTTATGCAATGGCCTCTTATGCACTTATGATTTTTAGGGCATGGCCCTATTCCTCATTGTCTATAGGCACTGTGGACATGAGGAATGGCATGGTGAAGGACCAACCCATTCCATTCTTGAAACAGATCACCTGATCCTAGCTCCGAAGTTAATCTTCTTGTTTCGCTTGAGCAAATGGAGTGGTTGGTCCACCACCATGGCATCCCACATGACCACAATGACAATTGAAGATGGGCAATGAACAAAAAAAAAATAGTTGAATGATCCAACAACGGCCCAACCCCATGGTAGAACAGGGCCATTCCATAAACCAAGCAGACCTATGTGTAGTCCTTCATAAGGGCTCAGGCAATGGATGTCCAATTTAGGGGGGTTCAACACCCACAACAAAAGTTTGGGTATGATCAATCCTAGAATTGAACGATCTCCTGAAAACACAAATACATAATGGTACAAGTTAATTTACCAAATCCTCCCAGAAACGACCAGAAACAGCCTTCTTGAACCGTATGATCCACTTGCCACCATTCTGGTTTGCGGGGTCCTGCCCAATTGAACTCCATTAACCACTATAAACATGGACAGATATAACAGTACGCTAAGCACAACCACGACTAACAACAGCGTGTTCGGAGTAATACCTCCCAAAGGGGGCGGATGCCCTCCTTGAAAAGATGCAGGTCAGTGGGACTCGGCAGGCCAGCCGGGCGCGAGAGGTGGCAGTAGCAAACCCAGAACGACTCAACCTACAAGCATCCAAACAGCACCACCAATCAATCAGCTGCACCGAAATAAGAAATCCTCCAAAACAACTAGGCAGTCTGCTCTATCGGAGAGACGTACAGTGCTAAAGTCAGCAATCTTCCTGATGTTGTCCTCGTACGACTGCGACCTCGTCCCAGGCGTCCGGCGTGTGTGCCAGAGCACGAACTTGCGCTGCGGACACACAGCAAAAGAACACAGGTTACATCCAGGTCTTCGATCCCAGCTACCATGCGCACTGGAGACGCAAAGCTTCCCCTTTTTTTGGAATGGGGGCCAGGGATAAGGGTTAGATCTAGCGGCGGCGGGTCTTACTCTGAGGGGGTGGAGGCCGGCCTTGAGCTCGCGGTTGCGGCGCTCGTCCTCCTCCGCCTTCGCCTCGTCCTCCTCGGCGGCGGCGGCGGCGGGCGCGCCGTCGCTCCGTGCGTGCGACGGCTGCAGCTGCTCCTCCTGCTCGGTCTCCTTCCTCTCCGCCGCCGGCTCCATGGCGCGCCCTGCTACGGCGATTTGGTCGGCTGGGTTGGGTGTAAAGTTGGTCAGAGACGCGGAGGGAGGAATGGGTGTGGGTTTGGCCTTTTGGGCCTCCTCAGGATGAACCGTGTGAGGGGGCGGCGATTCTATTCGACGGGTCCGAGCGGTGCTGCTCTGTTAGATATTCCGTACTGTAGACTATAAAGTGAAATTTAAAAAGGCTTTATCCATCTGAAAAAAGGGTTTTATCATAGAATGGAATTATATGTTAGTAAATACGCCGAAACGAGGCGACATGGTCCCCAAGCACCATGAATTCAATGCGCAAATTCAAAAGAAATTTGATTATATTTTTGTAATTTTCAGTTTCAAGGTATGTACCTATTTATAATAATTCAAATAAAACACATACATTTGAAAAAAAACAACTTCAAAGATTTTAGACTAAATTTGATCGAACAGATTGCTAGAATTATAAAACAATTAGTACATACCTACAACCAAACATTCGTTCAAAAGGGTCATTGTAGTTTGAATTTCAGCTCCACTTGTCTAGATATCATAGCGCCCCAGTTAATTATATAGTAAATTAAAATATTTTATTTTTATTGAGATAAAAATATGGGTTTTTATAAATACTCATAAGAAAATGGTTTTCGATTAGCCGCAACATAGTCTAGTAGTGTATTGCTATGTCTCTCCTGGTGACCGAAGCTCAGTTTCCACTAACCGCAGGTTGCGTAAATTATTTGTGTGTATTTTCTAGTATTTGCACCCATAATTAGGATGTAACTTGTAGGCCTTACAATGACTGCACTAACCAAATGTTTCCGCTCTCAAAAAAAAAACTATATGCGGTAGTTCTTCCATCTGACTTTGCTCTGATGTCCGAGTTGTGGAAGTCCCGAGGATCAAAATAGATGCTCCATCGCAATGCTTATGGGCTGTTCTTTTCACTGCCCCCTTATAACTTTTGAATTCTAATTATTTATAAAAAAATTATATAAAAAAATTATATAAAATTTTGCTTAATATAACTAAAATCAGTATAGTATTTATTATAGTTAATTTATAGACTCAGTCTTAAAAAAATATTTTATTTAAAAGCAAAAAAAAAAGATCTACGATTCTTATGTGTGTGCCTACTTGTAACTGCTGGAAAAAGAGTCGCAATCTGAAAACTTCCTCTTTACCCATTCCTTTTTCTGTGAATTACTCAACGTTGTTTTGCATATCATCTGCTCAATTTGTTTTACGGAAAAAGTATTCAACTCGGCTTTTTTTTTCAGCTTCAACTTCTAGTTTCAGCTTTTTTTACTATTCAATAATTCGTCTTTTTCTAATTTTTTTAGATATTTTTAGCTTTTTGTATTTTATTTTTTTCGTATTTCTTTGCATTGTCTGTGATAGACTAACATATTTTTCTATTTTTCTATTTTTTTTAAATTTAATTATGTCTAATAAGTCAACTCAGCTAAAAAAACCAGCTACAGTAAAATTTCAGCCAAAAATCAGAAGCTATCACTATTTCGAACGCCCCTTAAAATTCTACCCTTCTACATTAATGTGGTCATGTATAGATAAGATAAAAACTGAAAATGTTGGCTTAAAACCTCTATTTAATTTTGTCCCTTTTAGTTCACATACATTATTTGGTGCAACATCTGAATTGCTGATAAAAATGCTTGGAGTATTGGTAAGGTAACTCCATCTATTTCCACAAATTGTCTTTTGTTTTGTTTGCTTGCAGAGTCTAGATAATCATGCGTCCTCAAATAAGCGTTGTCATGTATACATCACGAAGAAAATAGACGATGTCGACTTGTACACAATAAAAGGATAGCAACTACTATTTGGCTTGTTTGTTTAGGTTTAAACTTTTTAGCTTATAATTTAAAGTTAGCTTTTTGGCTTTAACAATTTAAAGTAGTTAGTGTAACGTCCCCGTTTCCAGGAGCGCCAGCAACCCGCAACCGTACAGAAATGCACAGTTGCGAAGTACCGTATAGCGATGATAACACAACAGCACAAGCTTACTGGCAAAAGAAATCCAGATTATATTTACACATAATGCACATCGGCTAGAGTTTTGACACAGCGGCGGCAAGCCCAAATATATTACATCACAAAAGACCTGATAACGCGTCTGACTATGACTAGGGCCTAAAACCGCACGTCCTCTGCACAGACTTGACCATCAAAGTCCTCCTTGATGAACTGCATACTGCTGTCATGAACATTCTCTTGAGTTGATTTGCATGTAGTGAGTACTTCGTACCCAGCAAGTTACAGGGGTAAATCCTAATTTATTACATGCATTGGTATGACAAGGAAGGGAATAAACATGTTCTCATATTTTATGTGGATGCAGTTTTATTTGCAAGCAAACTTTGAAACAGTAAAAGTAAAACAACAACAATAATTAAGAAATAGGGGTCTTAAACATTAATTTCTTCAATTTACACAATTTAAAATACGAGAAAACTACTTATACCTTGTTACTGGATTCACCCATCAAACACAGCTTTATTAACCGGAAGCATGGCGTATTCGAATACAATTTAATTTCATTCTGCAGAATTGCTCAGCTTTACCCACAAGATTTCTCAAATTCACAATGTCAAGCTATAGACACATGCCAGCTGGTGTGCGACTGAAATGAGAAATCAAGATCTTTTGCTGCTCAGTTTATTATATAGTTCCCACCCGATAGGTTAAGTCTTTCGACCAAACTGGGTATCCACGGGCCAATGCGGAACGCTACCGCCCAAGTCCGTGAGGACCTACCGTTGTGTGTACGGCGAATACTCGCCTATACCACATCTGTACTCCTGTGGGGATTTGAAATAAAATGAGCAGTTACTGGACCCAGATCGACGAGTCGATGCTTGTGGTTGAACGTTTACTATGCTCTATACTCAATATAAGGATCCAGTCCTTAACTTTTCTTCTGAGACTGCCAACCACGACCGGTCACCGATACACAGACCGGTATCGATACCTACCTATTGCACCCTCCACCCTAGGGTAGAGTCGTGGACTTGCCCGCTATAGGGCACTCCACACTTTCCGCCTTACCCTAGCACACTTTTTAAATCATTTTTACCGGCGAACTATCATATCAAATGATAGCTTGTTATTTTATGTGAAGTGATGCGGTGTTTATTTATACAATAATAAAATAATACTAAATTTGTTAAGGTGAATGTGGCCTTGAAAGTAAACAGGGCATTTGCACGATGGTAAGAAATAACTAGAAATTCACATGTCATTCCAAATATTTATTTTAATCAATTAATTTTGGCAAAATAACAATAATGTAAATACTGTAATTAAATAATACGAATTTTAATGGGTTAAATATGGTCAAAAACATGCAACTTGCCTTGCGGGTCGATGACTTCAACGAGATCGTAGATGATTGGCGGCTGCTCCGTACCTTGAACTGACGCCTCGAACTCGTCAGGAGCTAATGCAAAAACACGTAAAATAAACATCAATCTGTGCTCATGTCTACACAAGCTAGGAAAATAAAATAAAATTCTATGAAAAAGAAATAAATACGATTAATATTCAAATGGTTTGGATTGGTATTTTTGGCAGTGGGGTTTGGAGAAATGAATGTCGGAAATGAACTCAGATCGTCGAAATAAATCAATTCAGTATATTTTGTCATTTTTCTGGAATCGGAAAAAATGGAGGAGCTATTGTTCAACGAAATGAACAGTGCGGCCTGGCCCATCTCCTCGCGCGGGAGCGTGCGCGCACGTGCGAGCGCGATTTAAAATCGGGCGGTGGGCCGCTGGGCTCGGCCCACTTCGCACGCGCGGGCGACCGAGGGAGCCAGGGAGCGAGGCGACCGCTCGGTGACCGTTCGATGACGCGCGGATGGCTGTGAGGTGACCACGTCGACCCAGGGGGAGGGTCTTCGTCTACCTCTGGCCGTTCACCGCTACAAAAACAGGGCGCCGCCTTCGATCACGATTCGACCACACCGGTGATCCTCTAGGGCGAAGACCAACACCAAAATGCTCGGGAGAAAGAGGGGAACTCATTTTGAGGTTCAAGCTGACGAAAATATTCATGGCGGCGGTCGCGGATAGGAGAGAAGATGGTGATAGAGTTGACGGTTAGGGGCGGCTTTGGAAATGCTCATACAAGATCAAAGCACAGGTTTAGCTCAAGGACGCTTCAACTGGGCTGGCACCGGAGAGGTGGTAGCGGAAAGAAGGGGCTCACGGTGCGGGATCACATGGTGAATGCTCTTGCAAAATTAAGCGGGGCTTTGAGTTTGTGCTGTTGTAGTGGAGCTCTAGCCGAACTTAATTGAGTTTTGATCGGGCGGGAAGGAAGAGCGGCTCAGGAGCTCACCGAGACCAGGGGAGCTCGACGGCTAGGCTTCGGCAAGGGAGAGAGCAATCGGTTGTTTTGGGGGGACTTGTGGAGGTGTTGTGAGGTGATCAGCATCGGCAATTGGTCTTTAAAGAGCTGGGGAGGGCGGTTGCAACAAAGGCCCCACGAGCGGAGCGCTGGCGCGTGGAAAGGGGAGCATATGGAGCTTCGCCCAGGGAAGGAGAACAGCAGGAGGAGCTGGTGTACGGCTCTGCAAGATTTGGTAAGGAGGGGATGGCTCGAGTATGGCAGTGGCACACACGGACGGTGAGGCGAGCTCGAGCGCACGGCTGGGTGCCTCTCCATTGATCCTAGCGCGAAGAGCGAGGGAGGGAATGACCGGGCAGGTGGAGCGGGGCACTGGCAAGTGGGGGCCACGGCGGCAGGAACCAGTTCCAAGTGGCAATGCAAGAGAGGAGGGGCGGCGCCGCAAGATTGGGTGGGGAGGCGCTGGTGCGTGGGAGGAAGCAGCCGAGCGCACGGAATCGTGCCAGCGCAGGGGAGAGAAGAAAAGGGGAGGGCACGAATCTCAGAGCAAGATCAAAGGTTGAGGCTCAAACAAAGATCCAAAGAAAAGCATAAATTCATTTGAATTTTTGAGGTGTTTCAGTTAGCTTTTAAGCTAAGCCAAGCTATTTGGCATTTGGCTTTGTGGGTTGGATGGTGTAGCTTATAACTAGAAAGTCTGAAATACCTCTATTATGTTTATTGGCAACATGTCTAATCTCTGCCATCTTGTAGCAATTGAATTTGATCTCAAAGGACCTTTCTTTTTGTGAGGCACAAGATGTTGCAAATTGACATTTTTCTCCGAGTTTTTATCTACAAGGATTAAGTGTGTAGATGAAATTCAGAACTAGTTGCTGGAAACCTCTCTTAGCCTAGATGAAAATCTACCATTTATCAGGCTTTGGCTTTTCTACTTTTAAGGCAAGGGAAATGCCTAAACAAATAGGGATTTAGAGGTGATGTAGAAAGGGGGGAGAGGTTAGAAAAACTAGGGAAAGTATAGGAAAAATGAAAAATAATTTTAAAAAATATGGAAAATACTAGGCGATGCCTTCCATGCAAAAAAAAATGATAAACGCTAGTATGAAGTGACAAGTGGAGGGCGGTGAAAAAAATTCTATGGGAGAGGGCCCAAAACAATACCTTTCGAGGCCTCTTTTTAGATGTTGCCACATAGCATAGCACCAATCTCAAAGTATGGACCCTTTCGTCTTCCTCCCATCTCTGCCTTCGTTGCTCCTAACTGCCCTTCATCATGGCAAATTCCAATACTGTTGGACACATCAATTAATTGCCACCGTTGACACCTCTTTCGGTGCCACTACCAACACTAGCACCCGCACCAAACCCACTGCCATGGCCACCAGCAACACCTCTGCCACCGCCGCCTCCAAAGCCTCGTCCTCCACCAACACCTCCGTTAGCGCCACCTCCGAACCCTCCATCGAGGCCTCCTTCGCCGCCACCTCGACTGACGCCACCACTGGCTCCACCGCCTACACCAGTACCACCGCCAAAACCCTCCACCATGGCCGCTACCAAGCCCTCCACTACCACCTCCTCCAAAACCGTCATCGACACCGCCACTGGTTCTACTACCTATTCCCGTGTCACCACCGCCATGTCCGCCACCGAGACCTCTGCCATCGCTGCCACCGAATCCACCACCACTACCCGCACCACTTCCTACACCACCACCAACTCCAACCTGGCACCATGTCCAGCAACACCACCAAGTCCACCTCCGCTGCTTCCTCCAAAGCCACTGCCACCTCCAAGCCCACCATCGGCTTCACATCCAACCCCTTACCTCACTACCAAACCCACCACCATGGCCCCCACTCGGCGCCATGCTGGGTTTGGAGAATCTGGCACCGCAATAGTTGCGTGACGTACACGTTGGTAAGCCCTGTCTCGGTGATGATGTCGAAGAGGCTCTTCCTAGACTCCACTTTCATCACCATCAGCCTCCGCACCACCACCACCATCGCACCACTGTCATCTATACCTGTCGCCGCTCACCCACGAGGTGCTCGATGAAAATGGTTAGGGAGGTGGGAAGGGGATGCTTTGAGATAGACATCATGCCATGTGGCAAAATCCTAGTAGAGATCTTTAGAGCGCGGGATTAGAAGCTCTTTCCCGTAGATTTTTTCCCAGGGCCGTTGGAGCTTGAGCATCAGCATCATATAACCCACTAATAAATTTGTAAGGGAAGACTCTGCAATCAAGTCGAAGATGGACATGCTAGATTCGTTTTCGCACGAAAACTAGACCACTGTTAAGTGTTGAAGTGGCCACATAGCAACCTCTTTTTTCTTTCTTGAAGCTGCTTCATTACGTGTGCTGAAATAGTGAAATTCCATGTTCTGCGGTGTCGACTGTCGACACGAGCCCGGTATTATTTTCTCCGAATACCACCCTGGATTCATCAAATCCCAAGTGGAATAAAACGGAGTACGAGAGAACAAAAAAAAAAACTAGAATACACGTACGCTCCCACTAAGCCCACGACCCCACCTATTTCCCGTATTCACTTCCCCAAACTTTCCCCTTCCACCCACCACCCCCGGTCCCCCACGCCCCACAAATACAAACCCTCACAACACAAGCACCACCTCGCAAATGCCCCATAGCTCCCAAAATCCAAAACCATCCTTCCCCTCACCCACCACCCATCCACCCCACGGCGGCGGCGGCCATGACAAGCCGATCCAACGGCGACCACCGCGGCAACGGCTACGGCCCGTCCTCGTACCCGCAGCGCCGCCCGCACTACGGGGGAGCGGCGCCTTCGTACGGCGTGTCGGCCTCCTTCCGCGGCTGCTGCTGCTGCATCTTCCTGCTCCTCACCTTCCTTGTCCTCCTCGCCCTCGCCGTAGCGCTTGTCGTCGTGCTCGTGGTGAAGCCCAGCAAGCCCCAGTTCGACCTCAACCAGGTGTCCGTCCAGTACCTCCTCGTCACCCCGCCGTCCTCCACTGCGTCGCCGTCCACGGCCGCAGCGGCGATACCCGCCGCCGCCTATCTGTCCCTCAACATCACGCTTCTCTTCACCGCCGTGAACCCCAACAAGGTCGGCATCCGGTACGGCGCGACGGCGTTCGACGTCATGTACCACGGGGTGCCGCTCGGGGTGGCAGCCGTGCCGGGGTTCGAGCAGCCCGCGCACAGCACCCGCCTGCTCCAGACCCGCGTCATCGTCGACCGCTTCAACGTGCTCCAGGCCGACGCCCAGGACCTCGTCCGCGACGCCGCGCTCAACGACCGCGTCGACCTCCGCATCACCGGCGACGTCGGCGCCAAGATCCTCGTGCTCGGCTTCTCCTCCCCAAAAGTCCAGGTAAATCACCACCTCACCTCACCCACCCCGAAACCAAGTTTTGCTCGCTTCCGCCGCAAGCGTTTCGACGCGCGAGCTGATCGAAAAGTGACCCGTGAACGAACCAGGTGTCGCTGGATTGCGCGATCGCCATCAGTCCGAGGAGGCAGTCGGTGACATACAAGCAATGCGGCGTGGACGGGCTAAGCGTCTAGGAACCGAACCAAACCAAGCATCCGCCGCTGCAGCAAGAACAGCAGCAGAAGAGGAAGCTATAATCTAATCGAGATAGAGATAAGTGGATGGGATCTGTACGTTGGTTTTCCTCATCTCTCTAATCTTGGGTTGGTTTTGATTCCTTACCGTACGTGGGGGTAAATTTTGAGCTCTCACCTCACCTCACCTCACCTTAGAGGAGGCCACCGCTGGTTTTTGTGAATTACTGGCTGTTAATTGTTAGTAGTATATTACACCATGGTAATTCATCAATCTCATCTCCATTGCTTAGGTGCAAAGGATAGTGCTGGGAGAAAGGTGGGTGCGAGCGAGCGGAATCTGACCACTTTTCGCTCGCTCGCTCGCTCCGTGCTCGCGTCCTTTGGGCGTGTGTAATTGTTTCGTCCGTTTATTCGCTTGTGTTGGGGGGTTGGTGGGGCTGCGCTGTCCGATGCACACTGCCGCGCTCATGTCTGGGTAATCTGGTAGTGGAGCACTGGGGATGGGGCATCGGCACAAGGGGAGGAGGAGCCGGTAGTGGCCCGTGTGCAGTAGGCTGTGTGGCCTTTGTGGTGGGTTGGTTTCATACTTCTAGGGGTGGTGGTGGTGGAGGTGGAGGTGGAGGTGGTGGTGGTGGGTCAAATTGTCAAAGTTCCACAGTTACTAGAAACGAACGTGGGGTAGTCAATTAGGACACGTACACGCCATAGATGATGGTAATACATCTCTATCTATTTTATAGATAAGATTTATCTACTTTATAGATAAGATTAAAGATAATTTATATAATAGGTTATCTATATAATTATGCTATTATTTATAGATAATATTAAAGATAACTCACAAATAGGTTGTATTAGTAGTGGATCCAAGATTTTCGAGATAGGTGTTCAGAGTTAATAAAATATTGTTCAAAGAAAAGAAAGAAAGGTTCTCAGTGGGAAAAAAATTGAAGTACAAATTGCCCCTAACTAAAACATCTCAAAATAATATAGAAAAATACAAAATAATTAAGCAAAATGCAATTTTAACTCTACAACCCTTTATGTAATTTTAGGAACAATCATTTTATTATCCCTTAGAACCATCGCTAATTTGTTTAAATTTTTATGCTCTTCGATATCATGCTCTAACTAAAAAACAATTATATGCAAATATTTCTTAGCTAATTTGAATAAGGGCACTTAGACATTTCGTGCTTCACAATGATAAGCTAGCTTAATAAAAATCAGACTGCCAAATAGAGTAGTTTGGTTTAAAAACAGACTACTTTCAAACTGTTCAAGTAAAAAAAACTAGCTTTAAGTTATAAACAAAAAAATCTGAACTTCAACAAACAGGACCAAAAGGCTCGCGAGCTAGCGTAACCTCGCCGTTTCCTACCCACGTCGCTGGACATGGACGTTGTGGGTGCGTCTTAATCATTGCCCTCGTCTCGCGGATTTTCTGCGCTCGTGTGACTGCGGCCAGCCAGATGCGTTTCGCTGTTGTACTTGGAACTTACGTGATTTTTCTCTCAAAAAAGTTGGCCTACCGCCGGAGTCACGGAGATCTCCGAGTCACGTTGGTTGGTCCTGGAGTATTGTGTTGTTTGACGTGGTCAATGGTGATCCCTCCTCCGTCGATATGACGCTGTACATGCTAGAGTACTGTACTGCGCTACTGGCCGAGCACCCGCGGACTTTTTTGCGGAATCGTTCGTTGGACGCAAGGCAAGATCGGGATGGAAATGTACCGGCGCTCCAGAAGTCCAGATGGAAATTTGGGTGCTTTCTGTTGCGTGCAGAGAATCCAATCATTGAGGGAGGGTCCCATGCTACTTAGACCTATGTCCGATCTGAGGCAACATCTTTTGGAAAGCTAACCCTGGTTGGGGTATGTAAGGTCGGCTCCGAAGGGGTTTTGATCTAAGTACATGAGACTGATTCTAAAAGGGTCTGTGACTAATCTCGAATGAAGTACGTAAGACCGATTTTAGAAGGGTTCGGAGGCAACCCCGGATGAAATATGAGAAACCGACCGTCTAGAGACAACCTCGGACGAGGTACATGTAGTTAACTCCGAACGAGATACATAAGACCAACCTAAAAGGGTCTGAATCAACCCTGGACCGATCCTTCGGTCCTGAACATGGTGGGGTCCACGCACAGCAAATGACTAAAATATCTTCAGAAGCAGGCCAAACACTAAGGGCAAAGTTTTAACTACACTAGCCTTCGCCTCTCCTCCTGTAAATAGGATCTTTTATAATGAGAGAGGAGAGACCACTCTTGTAACATTAAAACACTCTTTTTGAATACACTTGGTAGTTGTATGTTACTCTTGAGTTGAGAGGAGAGGCTACTCTTGTAACATTAAAACACTCTTTTTGAATATACTTGGTGGTTATGTGTTACTCTTGAGTCCCTTTGCACCTGCGACATTCTTCGTATTCGACCAGGTTACTTCTAAATTTACTGTTCAAACTTGTACCGACTACACCAATATATACTTGCTTTGGCCTGGAGGCCCTAGAGATGGGGGTGGCTTTGAGCATGAAAGATGGTGGTGTCCTGAGGATACTAGTGATGTTTTTTTGGCTTCTCATAGTTGAAATAAATAAAGTGGTTTTTTGAAATGAATTTTTAAATAGTCTTTTGAGCTTAAAATCGTATGTGTTGTCTATGTTGGTGTCTCCATCGTCTGCTGCCATCTCAAAAAACATAAATAAAAATCATTAGTTGCAGCCCAAATAAATAAAACCATTGTCACCTGTCCGCAACCCAGCATTTTGCAGGTTAACCTGAGTTTGGGCTAGGGCTGAGGTGAACAAATAATACATATTTCTTTCTGAAGACAGTGGGACATATATTAGTTTACAACATAATGCCGTGCTTCAAAGCTTTTTGGAAACTAAAATGCACGAACGGTGAAAAAGTCCGGTTAGTAACGGAGCAGCGAACGTAGGAATGGTTAAACAACAGGCCTTTTGTTTTAGGAGAGCAGCGAATGGCCGGCTAGGGCTGTGCTGTTTGCTTCTTAGGAGGGCAACGAAATGCTTCCCGTAGTGTATGTTCAGTCACGGCTACTGCGGTGTGGTCCGGGAGCGTCCCTCCGTACACGGAGCCAAAGCTCCCCTTCCCAAGCTTCTGGGAGTAGCTCTTCGTTCACTGCGCTAGATAGCCGTAAATGAACACGAGAACAGAGCCGTCGTGTCGTACGGTGTTCGCATGACGTCGAATAATCCAGGCAAGAACGAAGAACAAGCAGAATATGACGAGAACAGCTACCGAAGACGCAGCCAGGATGGCGCTGCTATCATTTGTTGACGTCGTGCCCTGGTTAGCAGCGGCAAGGTCGGCGGCGGCGACTCGGAGGAACATCGTAGAAGCCCCGGCGTCGCCGTCGGGGAGCTGCTGAGCGCTAAGAAGATCACCGCCCCACACCAAGCAGCGATCCTCGTCCGCATAGGCCGTGCAAGAGCAGTTACTCAAGCACGGCGACGCACAATCTATGGGGTTACCTGCATGGCTGCATCAGCCACCGGGAAATATAAGCTGCTCGGCAGCTTGACATTTTGTACCGGGAGGAACCCATCAGTCGATGCGCCGTTGCTGCAGCGCAAGCTCGTCTTCCTCGCTCAGCCGCCGCTCCAATCCTCCGGCGACGCGGGCTCGAAACCCTGCAAGCACCGGCAGTATCGCGAGCTGGCCACGTCGCACAGGCCGAAAGTACCCCGGCAAGCACACGGAGTAAACGTCGCACTGCGACGTCGGGGTCGCCCAGTGCAGCACCCACTGCCCGGACTCGTCGGACCAGCTGGTCCTTGCGGGCTCATCACCAGACTCGACACGGTCACCTGAAACGAGTAGTTCACCTCCTCGCCGTTGTTGACGTAGATGTACGTGTACTTCGCCGACATACCCATCTCCGGGATCGAGGAGAAGTGCTGGCCGTTCCAGGCGCCGACGTAGTGGTAGACGGTCGTGCCATTCCACGGGAAGGCGTACTGGCCGGACCCGTACGGGTCGACCCGGTCCATGTACAATCCCGTGGATGGGTCGGTGGCGCTCCTCCATGACCGGAGAGCCTGGTACGCGCCGGTGCTCTTGCTCAGCTCGACCCAGCCGACCGGCACGAGCGTGTCGGTCGGGTGGACAAAGCTCTGCCAGATGATCTCCGACGAGTTGCCCGACTGCCGGCCGACTGGCTTCTTGGTGGTTTCCGTTTAGGAGGACAAGGTTGCTGTCCGGAGCTACTATCAGCTCAGCGGACGACTGTGTTGGTTTTAAATCTTGACTTAGTTTAGAGATGAATTAATTAGTCGTTGGGTTGGCCGAGTCATGGGTGTTAGTTGCTAGATAATCGGCCAGAGTTTGTTAGTTGAGTCATTGCGTGCATGGAATTGGATTCAGTTAGTTTGTGTGAGTTTGTTAGCTGTGTGGCTGCATACAGATTGCTAGTTTAAATGTTGAGTTATCTCCAGAGGGCTAAGCCTCCAGAGGGCTATTTATACCTCCGTGTAATAGGTTTGGAAATTGAGCGAGCAGTACATGAACAAAGAAGGCAACGCCTTCTAGTGTTTATCTCTCTCCACACTTTACGAGTTGTGTGATCTTGCGATTTTTTCCTGGGCAAACAGACTGGTCGGAGATCGGGCAGTCTCTGTTCATCACCCAGATGACCGTTGGCCCCGGGATTTGCTTGTACCATATGCCGACGTAGTAGTTGGAGTTGCCGGCCGGGGAGAAGAAGCCCAGCTCAAACTTGCCTGCCTCCGAGACCAGCGTCCGGCTCCCCGTGAGTGATTCTCCCGCGGAGAGCGTGTCACCTGCCGCGCGACAGGAACTCGGATATAGATCGGACAAGCACGGGAGCGAGAGGAACAGACTAAGTTGGCGCCAAGAACACATGCCCGCTAAGGCATGCAGAATCGCAAGGAAAAGGCAGTACTGATGTTAACGTGACGAGCCTGAACCGTGCCATTTGGTAATTGGTACCCTCGGTACTTACATTGGTACTCGCAGATTGGGAGATTCCAAACGTGGCGAATGGACATGGTCAAGTACTCATCATCGTCGTCGTTATTATTATTATTATTGATATACGGCAAAGAGACTGATAGGGCACGGGAGCATGCTGGACATGACCAGAGACCAGCAGCAATGCACGCTCCGGCACTTCTTTGCAGGTCTAGTGGTCTCTGAATCGGGGAATAAGATCGTATTGAACTCCATACTTCTAGGGGTGGATGGGCTAAGGTCTTTTATTCCGAGTCTAAGTTTATACAACGTGTCCTCGTATAATTAAACTTAGTGTCCTATAACTTACAATCAAACGGTCTAGGTTAGCACACGAGGCATAACTTCTTTCATGAGCCTTCTCCTGCGCTTTCGTGGCCCAGTTCAACGTCCAGCTGAGCCACTCAGGCTAGTGTTCAGGCCAGCGGGCAGTCAAGCAAGGGCATAACCATGCATGGGCATGGCCTAGCCATAAGTGAATGGCTCTTTATAACTTTTGTTTACCAACACCTTCAGAGTTCCAGATGCCTTACCTTTCCGGCTTCGTTCCTCACACAATCTCCTTTCCTCTACAGTGGGCGGCGGGCCGATGGTAGTTTGTCCTAGGCCCCTGCTTCATGGTTTTCGTTCCTTAATAATTATATAATAGATCTTCTAGAACATGAGAAGTCGAAACCAACTATAAAATGTAATTTGCTTCATTTATTCGGTTATTATATAATTCTTTTACTTAAAATTTTATTCACGTATTATTTTATTATCTATTTTGTAAGCAGTGGGGCTAGATGTTTGTTATCGATGCTAACTAACTTTTGTTCTCAGATTTACCTTAGATCCTTCACTAATATTGAGTTTCTTGATTTTGTTAAATTGTCTGATAAATAATTATGGTTATAGGTTATTGAACTTTGTTATTAAGTTAGTAAATGTTATAAAATTTAGAACACATTACTATCTACAATATTATTGATAGATGTGTTGATAACATCCGTGTCATTTTTATTCTAGATTCCCGCTACTGCTTCCTTATTCTTTTTCGTTTTAACACGGGCAGCAAGTACGGTCAGACATGGATATCAGACTTTGTATACCTACTTATTTTCGCAGTATTCCAATATACAGTACACGATTTCTGAAGTCGGGCATGGGACGAGACGCCGAATGTGAAAAATTGCAGATGCCGGGGTTGTTTGCAAATTACGATTTCGGTTCGCTTATGCTGAAGTGCACAAATTTCGGTTCGCTTAAGCTGTTCCATGTCAATTTGTCGCGAAGTCTTTCTCGAGGAGTCAGCAAAGGATAATCCGTTGGAGCTCTCTTCCATTGTATAAAATCCAAAGGAAAGGTACAAAGTTCGTCTCAAAATACGCACAGCTCTGTCGTGTTACTGATTTACTCGTGCACTGCCCTAAAACCTGATGCTTTCGTGTATGATAGATAGGTCAGCTTGTAAAGCAAAAGTAGGTTTAACTGAAAGAACATATATGCTTAGGTTTCTAAGCAAAATCGCATGGAGTGATCACGCGTAGTTTTTTTTAATTACAAACAAGACACATATGTGCATGCACCATCACACGTACTTCACAAAATTTCTACTAAAACATAGCAATATATGTGTAATAAGTGCACATCAAAATTTCTACTAAAGCGTACTAGTATATTGTAATAGGCGGACATCCGATTTTAAACTTTTGTAGGTGAAGTCATATATTCACAGTTCTACCACCCCATCAAGAGATTGTTCCCGGTGAATGTATAGTTTTTTTATAGAACTTAATACACTAAAAAATGTTTAGGTTGGTTTTATAAAATAGTGTAAATTGCACTTTACACCGCGTAATTTGTTAATTGTTTCATTTTGCACGGATTAAGCTAATACTTTCATTTGCATCAGGGTAACTGAAATAAAGTTTCACTTTGCACTAGCCATGATATTTAGGCACCGTTCATTTCAGCTTGAGTTTTTTAGTTTCAGTTTATTTTTCATTATTCCTAAATTTCGTCTTTTTCTAACTTTTTGGTTTTTTGCTGTTTTTTCGTATTGTTTTGTATTGCCCGTGATAGGCTAACCTGTTTTTTTCTATATTAAATTTAATTATGACAAATAAACCACCATCAGTTACAGTACAAAATAGATCAGCTACAATATAGATTCAACCATAAGTCAGCTTAAAAAAACCCAACTCAGCGGCCTCTTAGGCTCGAACCTGATTGGCCCTCACAGCTTGGATAGTGCTTGTTAGTTAGAAGCATAGATGCTCCGGATTAAAGATGGCAACGGGTAGATACCCGTCGGGTATAGCCAACCCATACCCGTACCCGACAGGCAATACCCGTACCCGCTACAATACCCGTACCCGCACACGGGTATAGAAACTTACCCATACCCGCACCCGCGTGGGTATTTGTACTCGACGGGTAACCCATACCTGATACCAGAGGAGGAGGCGAGGCCGCGAGGAGGAGGACTGGAGGAGGTGGAGCCGGAGGAGGCGAGGCCGCGGAGGCGAGGCGGCGCCAAAGGCGCGAGGAGGAGGCGAGCCGGAGGCGGCGCGCCGCGTCGGAGGCGCGAGGAGACAGCGAGCCATAGGAGGTGAGGCGGGGGGCGGCGGGGGGGGGCCGCGGCGGGAGGCACGGCAGCGGGGGAGGCGGGCGGGGAGGACGGGGTGGAGGGGCGCGGGGAGAGGGGGGCGGGAGGAGGCGGCGGGGCGGCGGGGGAGGGGCGCGGCGAGGGGGAGGGGGGGGGAGGAGGCGCGGCGCGGGGAGAGGAGGCGCGGGGAGGACGGGGGTGGAGGGGCGGCGGGGGAGAGGAGGGGCGGGGGGGGGACGGGGGTGGAGGGGCGCGGCCGCGGGGGGTCGGGCGTAAAGATGCGGGACAGCGGGAGTTGGGCGCGGGGGATCGAGCCTCGGGCGGGATTTGGGCCCGGGGGGTCGGGCCTCGGGCCGTCGGGCGGGATTTAGACAATGGGTATATTTTACCCGTGGGTATGCGGGTACGGGTAGTATACATCCGTACCCGTACCCGTATACCCGATGGGTAGAGATTTTTGCCTATTAGCATACCCGCAGGTGAAGATATCTTTTCAAACCCACCTTCTTATCGGTTAAAACCCATCGGGTACTCGGATTTCAGATACCCGTTGCCATCTTTACTCCGGATGATTTCTACAATTTCTCCGAACTAAAGAGACCTTATTTACATCCTAATGTTTCATACATACGAAGCACAAGTTCGCCATGATGGACAAACTGATAGATTGATTGGATCCAGCGCGTACAACTTCCACCTCAGGACCAAACGGTTAGGAGCCCAAGTAAACTAGTTAGTGCAAAGTGGAGCTTTATTTTGGCTATCGGATGCGAAGTGAAAGAATTAGCTTAAGCTGGTATAAAATGAAATAAGTAATCGGTGTAAAGCGCAATTTACTGCATAAAATAGTTGTAAGATTAGTCATAAGAATTACTTACATAGAATTATTTATATTTCTTTATTTTTTTTTAGTATTTTAGACAATGTTGAGAACGTAACGTGGTAACGGAGCGACCGAGCGAGCAGTACCCTGTTTTGCGAGACGGGGCCTTCACCGTACACCGGTCAGTCCAATGCACATACAAAACAAAAAGGGCCATCTCTGCTTGGGCCGACGCGCCGTGACCCACCACCACCCTCCCTTCGGCGAGTCCGGCTGCGACCAGCATAGAAAATCGCCGCGTCGTCAGGGGGCATCCACGGCGACCCTTGACTTCCCCTCTCTCTTCCACAGAACCAGACCAATCCGCTGATCCGAACCGCCGAATCCTCACCCTCCCGATCCGGCGACGATGGACGGCGGCGGCGACGCCTTCGGGTCCTCGACGGCGCCGCTGGCCTGGCACGACTTCCTCGAGCGCATGCGCCAGCCCTCCGCCGCCGAGTTCGTCAAGTCCATCAAGGGGTTAGCCCCGCCCCCCTCTCCGCTTCCCCCAAATCCCGTGCTAGGCATATGCTAGATTCACTCCGTGGTGTAGGGATCTGAGATGGAGCTTACTGCGATTGGTTCGTCCTGTGCGATGCGCGTAGGCTCAATTACTCCGTGGTGTAGTGGGGATTTAGGACGCTCTGAGCGCAGATCGAAGGGGATTCTGTTGCTGTGACCTTCAGGATGTTAACTCATGGTGTTAGCAAGCTGATGGGGCCAATCGCTGTGCCAGTTTGTTTGGAGAGCTTAACCTAGGGTTGCTGTTTGGCTCTTACCACATCTGGTGACTGCAAACCATCGGTTGTGTAGTTTCGAGCTGGGGTTTAATGGCATTCCTATTTGCCCTGTCTTTGCCTACTCTACTTGGATGGATGCCTTACAGCATGATATTGATATATTGGGCAATGTGACAAAGTGATACATGAGGGTTTTTCATCTGTAGAGGAAACTTGCGTGATCAATGTGTGCCCCTTGCTAGGTGTATGCTTCAGCTTAGGCAGATGGTCACTAGGTTTGAGTAAAATATCAACTTTGGGTGCAGTGCTTGGAATTTAATGTGCTTATTTAATCGTTAGTTTCAAGATAATTCTCTGGTGCCAATTGAGAGATAGAGGATGGCTTGGATTTATCTGTAATGCTTGTTATAAATAGCGAAGAGGTTAAATCCTGAGCTTCAACCGTTGCAAGGACAGCATAGTCAAATATTGAGCAATGGCTCTTTTCCATATGTTGCTAATAAGGCTAGCAGCCCATCGTGAATTAGTGCTCTGTCAACTCGTGAGATTACTTGGTTCTTCTAATGTTGGAGTATACTGTGGATATGCCTTCTCTTTTTGTTAATTAACTAGAGTGAGTACCATTGATTAATTAATACTTGACATTTATGTATGTTTTCATAAAAAATGCAACATTAATGTAGTTATGTTTCACATATGCAGCTTTATCGTAACGTTCTCAAACAGAGCTCCTGATCCAGAGAGAGATAGTACAGCTGTTCAAGAGTTCCTGGAAAATATGGAAGGTGCTTTCAGAGCCCACACTCCTTGGGCTGGCAGTTCTGAAGAAGAACTAGAGAGTGCCGGTGAGGTAATTTACTTGTTCTGTGGTACTGTTAATAATTCTGCATCTCTAGAGAGATGAGGATCAACATTGCATATGCAAGCTCTATCTTCATATTCTTCATATTGATTAGCTGATTGCAAATTTTCTTACATCCTCTTAACTGTGTTTTAGCTTGACGCACTGACTGATAAGAAATTTATGATCTTTCTATAAATAAAAGACTCCATATTCTTTCATCTTTTATTTTAATTGATGCCATTTAAGTATCTGATTCAATTTTAGACCTTGTTGGCTGTACTTTTTGACATGGTTGGACTAAGACCTTGGCTAATTTTGTTTGACAGTAGGTTGAACCAGATATCATTTTATTTTGATGATGAACAAATTTTTAGCTTAGGCTTTACAATTTAAATATGTCGACTCTTTTAAGAACATTGAGAATTTTGGTAATTCCTTCCTTCTGAATAGAACAACATTTGATGTCAAAACTTCACTTGAGCTGTGAAATTTTACAAAATTCATGTGCTAGTATTATTTGATTAAGACTAGCATTGTTAACTGTTACATGCCAAGTATTAATCTATTCGACTACTAGTCACGCTGCTGTTCCTAATAATATGCAGTTGAAACCCAGTGCGGTAAATATTATCTCAAGGTGAATTTTTTTTGTTACTAATTACTCTAGAAATTTACATACTAATAATTTTGTCGTTTTATCCTGTTATATGCGGTACATTCCTTGTATGTTTTGGACTCTGTTTATTCTTTCTGGTGTATAACAATATTTGGCTTGGCTTGTTCTGTGCTTTTAGGGCCTTGAGAAATATGTTATGACAAAGCTATTTAATCGGGTATTTGCTTCGGTCCCAGAAGATGTGAAGAGTGATGAAGAACTTTTTGAAAAGATGTCTTTGCTACAGCAGTTTATAAGGCCTGAAAACTTGGATATAAAACCAGAATATCAGAATGAGACATCATGGCTGGTATGGAAGTTAACTTCCTCTCTTACGTCAAAATTTTGCATTTCGGCAGATGTGTTGCAGCACTTCTTGACAGCAGGCTGTACAGATGAACATTTTCAAGCAGAAATTGAGCTACAATAGCATTTTACTTGCGTCTTGGATTAAACCTGTTGGACCTGTCTACGTGAAATATGTTTATAAACTATAATGCTAACATTTGAATGTCACTCTGCCCACTTATTACACTTGCCATTTCACATTTATCACCTAATGACATCTTTCCATTAGCATGCATAACACTGGCTCACTCTTCATATAGATATTCTTCACTAACATTTGTTCTTTTTGTGTGTGTGTACAGCTTGCACAGAAGGAGCTGCAGAAGATAAACATGTATAAGGCTCCAAGGGATAAGCTTGCTTGCATCCTGAACTGCTGTAAAGTCATCAATAACTTACTTCTGAATGCCTCAATTGTATCAAATGAAAACCCCCCTGGAGCTGATGAATTCCTTCCGGTCCTCATTTATGTCACCATAAAGGTATGGTTCTCTGCTTGTACAAGTACAGGTTGATGGTTGGTGATAGTTTATTTTATTAGGAAGCCTGTCTTTGGAAATGAAATATCCGTTGTTAACATTATTATGTTTAGTTGGTAGTGTTGCATTGAAGGAAGAAAATTTGTCCCCTTTGACATGGAACCGCAACATGCCCACATGGCATTGACAATTTGGTAGATCTCGCTTGACTTTGATATATGTTGGAAAAGTATAAGCAAAGTGTTGGTGTGATGATATCTGATGTGTTGGACATGCCACACGTGGCATGCCCCTCAGTAGAGGTGTCAGTGCATTGTGCAGCCTAGCTTTGCCGTTGCTCTTCATTGCTTTTTGTTCTTACATTGTACCTATCTATTCTGATAGAGCCTTCATGTTTGTCAACATAATAGCAAGCTAGTGTTGTAGTGTGTTTGTTTGTTGAATGTGAGACCAACACTGACCTTGTCATGTACATGTGCTAAGGGCAACCAACACTTAGTATATCCCCATAGTTCATCAATCGTTCTATGTACCATCAATCCAGAATCCTACTAAAATAATAATAAAAAACCAGCAATAACTTCTAGTTAGGATCCACTTAAAGCATAATTAAACTTCCAATAGCAAACCTACTAGTTCGCATTTTGAAGGACCTGCTTTTGAAACATTGCGGCAAATGATCAATAAGGACTTTGGGTCAGAGCATCCTGTATGCCTATCAGTTTAGTTTTAAGTCAATCACCTGAAGGAGTAGCTTCAACTAACGGGTGACCTATAAGAGTTTCTTACACGTGTGCCCTTCCAATTTGGCCTGCCAAGATTTTTCATTCAGTGCTCCTAGAATTACTGCAGTTAGCTTAAAACAGTAATTGGCAAAGGTGCCCTTGTGCCATGATTCTGTTGCTTGATTTGTCTTTTTATCTGTGCTACAGTGTTATTATCCTTTTGTTGTGGGCTTCCAAAATTGATCTGTAAATTGTTTTATGTGATTTATATTAAAATTAAGGTAGCCAACAGAAATTAAGCAGCTGTTGTTTTTAATGCAGGCTAATCCTCCACAGTTGCACTCAAATCTATTATACATACAGAGATACAGATGCCAATCACGACTGGTGTCAGAGGCTCAATATTTTTTTACAAACATCCTATCTGCTGAGTCTTTCATCTGGAACATTGATGCAGAATCATTATCCATGGATGAACTAGATTTCCAAAAGAAGATGGATTGGGCAAGGGAACGCTTGTTGGGATTATCAGCTGGCTCAGAAAACCAGGATAAAGCCAATCTTGATGTGCGGGAGCATAGATCACAAACACTGAAAGCTAATGGGAGTTCTGATGTCAACCTATCTTTGAAAGATACTGTCCAGGACCCAGGTCAGGACATGAAAAGGGACAGTGATGTGAATGGTAAACCAGTTGAGAGGGTGCAATCTATTTCTGATTTAGAGAAGAAAGGAGCCACTGAGCTTCTCAAGGATGATGACCTGAACAAAAAATTCCAGGAGTACCCATTCCTATTTGCCCGTACTGGTGATCTGACAGTTGCTGATGTAGAAAACCTTTTAAACTCTTACAAGCAACTAGTACTTAGGTATGTAGCACTTTCACAAGGGATGGGTGTCAGCCCTGAAAGCCCTCTTGTTCAGAGCATGCAAACAACATCTGATCTTCTGGTTTCAGAGGAGCCTGAGAATGTGAAGAACGTGGTAAAGTATAACGAGAGCAGTAGAGGAAGTAGCAAGACTTCTGATGATATTAAAAATGAAACTCCTGATTCAGAAGTAGGCAGCACTAGTGCCCTACAAACTGAAGATGATCCATCCGATCATCAGAAGACACTTAAGGATGAAGCACCAGATCAGCCAGAGCATGCATGAATTGCTGAAGTCTGGTTGAACTGGCGAAATTCAGGGAAAACATTGCCTTCTGCAGTTCATCCTTATACCAAGAGGTGACAACCAGTCACAACAGAAAAGCATATTTCCCCTGAGCAGAAATGCTGCGGCTCTTGAAGCCACAAATGTACAGGCATGAGACTAGAATGCAGAGATTTAGTATCGAGGAAGATCAAAATTCATTCTGCTGAAGCCATATCCGGAGCCAAACGTTTGTTCATTTATCCTTGGTTCTTGACTTAGTTGTGAGTTTGATTCTGCGGTGAACACCTTTTTTTTGTGAACTATTACCATGCAACTAGAATCTCCATAAGTGAAGCTATAGTATTCGTGTCAAAAAGTAGATTAAGATGAAACGACAAGAAAGTCGTATGAGCTATGTTGTTTCTTAATCCGCGCTTCCACCCCATTTATATCAATCCGTGGGTTGACCTCCGTTCTTTCGAAGAAAACCATTCTCATCCTTTTGACGATTTTCCAATAAACAACAACATTTGTTTTATTCGGCTATGGATACGAACCTAGTACCCGGTGGAAGACACAGAATTGAGGTATATATTCACACGTCTTTTCTCGTTGCTATCTCATTTCACTTGTATGAATTATTTAAGTTGTGTTTTTAAGTGTCTTCAGTAACTTTGTGGGCTTCAATAGATATTAATTTTAGGGAACTATATACCTCTCGTGTCGATTCCGATCAAGCATATTAGATATCTACAATTAGAACGATCGAGATCTGCAAAAGGTTTCTGGCATTATTTTGCTCTTAGGCTTGTTTTTTTCCCTAAATATTTTTAATGAAAGGCGAGTTTTGGTTCGATAAAAGAAGTTCGAGGTACACGTGTGATCAGGTTGAGTTGTCCAGAACATGCATGCTGGTCTGTATCCCCGATCTGCTGCGAGGTCAACTCGTTCACCATTCGATTAAAGACATAGCATGGACACGTGTCCTGATTGTTTTAATCTTTAACAATTGCCGACGTGAACAGTCTGAATGTTTAGCCTAAACAGGGACTTCCCAACCATTGGTTACAACATTAAGCTAATTTAAGCTGGAATCTAACCGCACATTAAGCACCTGCCTCTGAAGCAATAGTCGAGTACTTTTCTAGCCGTTGGATTTTCACCAGAGGTCGTCAGGGTTTCACATTAGCCTCCTTTCACATTAGCCGTTGGATTTTGACCCCACTGCTTCCTTTCACACTGCAGGTACTGAGTTACATGCTTAAAAAAAGCGACAACGGTGTGAACAGATTGGAAATCATTAACTAGGCATACGTACGAAAGCATGAAACCTAAATGCCCGTTTGGAACGCGAGAACGTTTCTCGATTTCTATAAGAACTGAACTGGTTTTGTGAAATTTCTGTAAAGCTTACGGAGAAGAACGGGAAAACAACGGGCCGGTGCGCTAGAATCTAGCAGTGGATCGAAACCAGTGTATGTATTCACCTTTACAACACCAAAATCTATGGCAGAGCAGTACAGCTAGCTAGCCTGCAGGCTGCTTAAACACGAAGGCTCCGCAGGAGACACGAAGCGCGTCCTCCCGAGCGCTTTCTGATTACATTAACTAATCAGGAAAATAATTAAAACAAGACGTAGCAAATCCAACCAGTATCCAATGCTCGCTCGATCTCAGTCACTCATCAATCCTTACAGTGTAGTACACTAGTACGCACTACTAGGTAAACTCATCTTATGATTTTATAGAAAAAAAAACGCAGGAAAGAATCTATGGAAGAAGCCATGGCCGAGACCAGGCTAGAGAGAGAATTCATGTAAAGACCTAGCTTGCAATGCTCAAGAGGAGAAGAAAAAGAAGAATCAGTGGAAAGATTCATGCATGGATCACAGGATCAGTGTTGATCTGTCCAGTGCAGTGTGCTCGATCTCCTAGAAGAAGCTCCACAGCCTCATGAGCTCGCCGTCCTCCTCGGGCTCCTCCCACAACGACGAGAACGGCGTGGCGCCACCGGCCATTAGATCCATGAACTTGGGCGACGAGAACGCGTCCGGCTCGGTCCACAGTTCCTCCCCCTCCGGCAGCGTCGCGTGCTCCTGGACGCCGCAGCTCCCCAGCGTCGACAGCGAGGCCGATGTTGGCGTCGTCGCCTCGGCGCTGGAAGAGCAGCTGTCGTCGACGACACTGGCGAAGATCCCAGCGTCGAATGCCGCGGCGGCCGCCGCGGCGACGCGCTGGATGGACCTCGGGGACATGTCGGGCGCCACCGAGTCCGAGCGGAGATTATCAACGGGGTGAGATGAGGAGGAGGGAAAGTTGAGGACGGCGTCGGAGCCCTTGAGGCAGAGCATGGCGGCGTCGTAGGCTCGCGCGGCGGCCTCGGGGGTAGCGTAGGAGCCGAGCCAGATCCGGCGCTTCTGGTGCGGCGCCCTGATCTCCGACACCCACGACCCCCAGCTCCGCATCCGCACCCCCTTGTACTGCCTCACCATCGTCTTGCTACTGCCGCTGCACGACGCGGCCGCATTACTCGCCACGCCACCACCACCACCCCTCTCCGGCTTGGCCGCGCGCGCGTCCGAGACGGCAGTCGCGGCGGCGATGCACTTGCTCGGGTTCTTGACCATTGTTTGCTACGCACTGCCACGCGCTCGCTCGCTTAGATCTCTCTGGGCAGGGAGAGTGGCCATTTATAGTGCAGTGGAGACTGGACTCATTGTGGGAAAGGGCTGTGCAGTGTACACACACGCAAGGGTAGGGTAGTGGCCAAAGGGTTCGAGCTAGCTTGCATTTGGAAGAGAAGACGCGCCCTTAGATGTCACCACTCGGCAACCAACAAAGTCTACGTACGTACCTGTCTTCTCGTATCCTTTCTGCCTGGTTTTCAAATGAACAAGGCTGGCAGATCTCATATCAGCTGGGACAAATCTGTATTGGTATAAGAGCTTCTTCATATTGATTTCTGAGCTAATATAAATATCTTGTTTTCCAAAATAACTTCTCCACTCCTATAATTTCCATCTCACTCCCGATATAAGATAGAGGGTTACACGCACATCACATATCATACTTCTCTCGCTCTCGTTTCACGTATGTATCTCTCCATCACTTTCTCAACTACTCGTACACTTCTTTTAAAAATTATTTATTTTAGTTGCTACTATTTATTTCAATTAAAAACATTCGCTGCAACCAATAGAAACATGTACTAAGTTTGACGAGCTCCTTCCTAGTCCGAAGTCTTTTAGCTATTGGCTCCTTGCTCTTGTACGTACTTATGCTGAGTTTGCCCTCGGCTGGGCTGACATGAGAAGCTTGTTTCAACCGGCTGTAGTTAATTTTGGTTAAAATTGTATCGTGATAGTTGTTAGCTTTTTTAAATTATTTAATAAAAAAATAAAAAATATCGTTATATCTTTTATGGATAGTATAAAAGAATAAGAAGAAAAAAATTTAAAAATAAGAAATCAACATATTATAAATGAATTTTTGACTTTTGAAAGACACAAGCCAAAACCACTCGGAACGGCACCTTAATTATAACGACTAGTGAGAGAGAACAAATTGAGATCGCCACATGCATGGGCTGCCAAACTTGTCTGATGCTGTTGGAAAACTAATAATAATAAGCTAAGAAAGCTATAAAACCAGACCACCTATATATGCCAGCTGCCAGGGAAAGCAATAAAAAAAAAACTTGAACAAGGCTTATTCATTTTCCATTTTTTGCGTAGACTAATGCTTTCTATATACTCCTCCGTTTTCAAATAACTGAGAGCGTTGATTTTGCCATTTAAATTTTGACCCTTAATTTTTTACAATAAATATGTAAATACTTATAGATATATAATATTATCAAAGTACTTTTTTTATAAATCCAACTATATGATTTTTCATCTTTCCTAACTATATATTTTTTAAAAAATGTGATTGTCAAAGTTTAAATAGTAAAATCAACGTCGTCAATTATTTGAAAACAGAGGCAGTGAGTATTCGAAGATGCGCAGTAGAACAGTTAATTAACATGCTTAGCTATACGTAATTAGCACGGGGAAGTACACTCCTAGCTACTAGTACATATGTTTGACCAATGGTCATAATTTATACGTTCATGGACTCATGGGCATGATTAAGCATTTGTACTACTGCCCCACTAAAATTAAGGGTCTATTTGTTTCAGTTGTAGATTCTGAGAAGTAGCTGGTGAGTAGCTAGCTAATCAGAATCTGGAGAAGCTGGATAACCCTAGCTTCTGGCTACTAGTTCATTTTCTGGATTCTGTAGCTTCTGGCTACTTAGAATCTGGATGAAAATCTAGATTGTTTAGGGGAGCTGCAGATTCTGAGAGTACCTGCAATTGTCAGAAACTAAAACAAACAGACCCTAAGTACACAACTACAATACTCTCAAAGCTCGTATATATATCAGTTGTCATGCCCAAGCAAGTTCAAAGGCCATGGAGAGCGAGAGATCAGGCCACACGAGAAAAGTGGGACATAAGAAATAAAGCTGACACTGCGATGATCACCTAGATCTGTAGATATCTCGGTGTAAAGTGGCTGCTGCTCTGCTCCCCACGGCAAGTGATCAGGGTGATAACGTGCTAGTATTCCTTATTCGGGGAGTCACTCCTTCGATTAAGATGAATTAGATTCTTTTGGACTGTGGCTTTTGGTTTATGATTTTTGAATTTTAATTGTTCGTGAGATATAATATGAAAAGGAAAAAAGTCACATACGATTTGGCCAGTATATCTGAGTTTGGTATAATGTCTACTGCAATCGTTACGTAGACTCCATCTTGAAAAAACGTACTGTTTGTAAATTAGATAATGTAGTAGGAAGTGATAAACTAAAACTAAAGCAAAAAAAAAGGAACCCAGCCTATGTTCATGTGGCATTACAGTGGATCCACGGTTTTGCAGGGTAATAATGCCAAAACCAGATGCTGCAAGATCAATCACCTCATAAAACGTGGGGCACCCTTCGCGCGATGCTACGGGACGTGGAGTCGGCCGGATTTGAGCGGTTTTTGTAGAGACCATGGAAAAAAAAGGTTCGGCCGTCGGTAACCGGAATTCTCGGTGTTTTTGTTTCAACATTTTTTTTCCATTATAGACTTCACATACATTTAAGTTATCAGACCAATAGAACTATAGAAAGCAAAATGCCTTCAGATTTTAATTGGTGCTTCAATGTGAGAGGTGAATTGTTGTTGTAGTGCCGCCTGCAAAAAATCTTCTTCCGCAAGTCCCTTGCACATATCTTATGGTTTACTCCAATGAAATGGAACTACCTCGCCTATAGGCTTTGATCAAGCCTACTCGTTGGTACATACATAAACTTTGTCAGACATCTTCTGTGTTTAGAACTTGTTGGACTACCTCTTCTTATTTTCTGAGTCATCGCGTGATTTTTGAATTACTTATAAAAGCTTGGATGTAGAACTGACTCGAAATAAATGGATGTTCAGTGTCAACATGGAAAATAACAATGCAGTTTAATTAATTACAAAAAAAGGGAGTCATGTGCAATTTTCAACGGTCAGATTCTTTCATATCTGACTAGCACGTTACTGTAATTCAACGGTTCTCAAGAACTCTCTTCTAGTATTGTCTTCTATGCATTAAGCGATTCATTATCCTTATTCATCGTGCGTGCCTAGCTCCTCTTTGCTACCCGCCGCATCGATCACGCCTTGACGCAATTGGATCTGACAGAAAGCATCCTTTTTCTTGATCAGTGGGTGGCAATCAAGTCGTTTCCAACCTTCCATCACTGCAGAAGAAACAGCAGAAAACTCACACTTGTGGGCTCATGCGTGGTAACTTGGCGCGGAAGGAAGCAGGCGCAGCGCTGTGCAGGATCATCGAGTGGGTTCATCTCTTTCTCTCCCCTTTTGCCTTTCTCCAAAGGAAGCCTTGATCAGAGAAAACACACTCTGCCAGCCAGTATTATCATGACCACGCTGCGGCCTGCTACGAGCTCTGCACAGAGACGTAGCTCGATCTTATTTCTCGCTGTGCTTCTGCCATGAATCATCCGATCTTGGCTTGATCGGGGCTCGTAGCAATCGATCGGGGATGGTACTGATACACAGCAGTATGCACAATGCCCGTTCAGGCCTAGTTTGAAACGCAATAGCAGGTCAGAGAAACTCAGAAGCATCTTGAGCGGAGCCTGAAAGCGTCGTCCAGGAGCTGCAAATCAGTACGCTCCGGGCTTTCGGAGGTCGCGTCGAGTGGCCAGCCACTGCCGAGACAAGTGCTCCTGGACTGGACCAGTGGTGTGCTGCGCATGGTGTGGGCTCCGGAAAGTGAAGCCCTCCCTCTTCGCGGCTCGTCGGGGATGACGGCCATGTACGCGCGCATCAGAAGGCCCAAGCCAGATATAGGGTACTTCGCGTGAAATGTTCAGTTCCCGCGAGGATCAAGAGAAAAACCTGCGTTCCAAGGGGGTGATCAGAATAGCGATGACTTTTGGCTTTTAGTTGAAAAAACACTGTAGCTGGCTGAAAAAACACTGTAGCTGAGTTAGTGAATAGTGTAGTGAATAGTGAAAAAAAAGCTGAAGCTAGAAGTTGAAACCGAAAAAAGTCGAAACGATCACCCCTTAAACGGGCCGTGGTTGTACCCATAACAAACCCACCGCGTTCGAAAATGTTTGCATATAGCCATTAGGATTAGAGACCATTAGGATTAGAGACCGTCTTCTGAGGCATACATGTAGCAGTGATTCGTGTCTGACATGTCAAAAGGATCGCTATAACATGGCGAGTTAGTACCCCCATTAAACTATGCTGAAGTACTGAGCTGGTCTCAAACAACTCACCAGTTCCGTTTCTCGTCTTGGCCGAACCTAACCCTGACACATGGCGACAATTTCCCCTGCTTCACTATGCACATTACATGTCTGACCGCATCAAATTTTTTTTTGAAAGGGGGTCTGACCGCATCATTTTCACGCTGCCCTGAAAACACTTGTGAACAGGAAAGTGAGTTCGGTATCTTGACACTGCAAGAGAGTCTGGGAAACTTGTAGTCGCAAATTGCATTTCTTTTATGAGTAGCAAGTGGGAGTGCAGCGAAAGAAACGCTCCTCCACATAGCTAGATGTTAGTTGGAGGAAGAGCAGAAAGTTGTTGGCATGTCAAGTGATACTTAACAAGTTAATTTGGCATTATGATATGCTTGGTCCCTTACCAAGTAGCATGTAGCATCAGCAGTAGTGGCTAAAAACTTCCAACTACTACTACTCACCTATTGGAGCTAGCCAGACTCAATGGCTTGTCTTCGATCGGTTACAATTACCCTTTCTTAAAGTACTGTTGAGCAAGAATCTTTTGCGCCATGATCTAAAAAATTCAAGACAAACTTGTTAGATTTGCAGGCAAATGTAGTTTCTTTACTGTTCGTGGTGGTATGCTACTTGCTTCACATGGTTTTAGATCATTAGAAATGTATTTGGTTTCTTACAATAGTACTGTCTCTGATGGTACCGCTTGCTTCAACTTGTTTCTGCTTAGCAAGTTCGCACTCGAAACCTATTATGTCATATTGGTAGCTTCCTCAGACAAAAGACATTATGGGACTATGCGTCTTCCCCCAACTTGTGACTCAACATATGTTAGGAAACACATTACAGCTATGTCACCCAACAGTCCTACCTTAATTCGCATGGTCTTGTGACGATTAGTCTCTTTGATGCAAACATTCAGAAAACGTTGTGTTATTGCTGAGCGAATTTGCATCTTCCCCAATTAATGATTAGGCATGGCATGGCATGAAACACGTTACAGCTATTATATAAGATATTAGCATCTTATTTTGGTTTTATCAGGCGCCTACCTTGTCATAATAGCTGACATGGAGTGCAGCAAAAATGCGTACTTAAATGCTTAAACTGATAACGAATCATCTGCTCCTACTAATGATGTACTCTATGGCGAATGAGAAAGCTTTCCCAAAGAAACTCACATAGATGACCAATTATTACTGATGCTTCTAGAAGGAGCCATCAAGAACATTCTTATTGGATGGACCTTAAACCTGCCAAATTTCTAATTTCAGGCTAAACTCCTCTTAACAGGTCTCAGAAAACAATACAAAGCTGAATGGCCAAGCACTTTATGATTATAAAACCTGAAGTTTCTTTCTTCGGAGAAATAAGTTTCTCCTAATCTGCCATCGTTTAATTTGATAACCCGAGACGCCTTTCCTTGGTTCTTGTCAGCTTGGACACATAGTGCTTCAGTTCTTAGTTGGCTTCCAACTCCAACCACCATTTCTACGATTAAAACAAAAAGACGGCCCAAAAGAGCGTGGCTAGAGACTATTAGATGTGTGTTATACCTGTATAATTTTCTGTTGTATAAGGGATTATCTACATTGATGCTATACCTGTACGTGTATATATACTGACCTATTGGCCTCACGATGAATACAAACGTTATTCATAATATGGTATCAGAGTAAATCTAGGGTTTGTTGTCAAGCCACTGCTGGTTCATCTTCCAGTCGCCGCCTGGCTTTGCCTCTATTGCGTTTGTCACCGCCACTACCGGATTCTCCTTGGCCGTAGTTTAAGCTGCTACCAAATCTTCTGCTGCCACGAGGCCTTCTCCACTCATGAGTTTTCCGCTACAGTCTTCAGCCGTCGTCCATCGCCCGAGTCTATCGCTGCCATCTGGATCGACCGGATCCGGCTCTTCCGTCGGATCTTGTGAGGTCTTTTGCCGCCCGACGTCTTCCGCTATTGTTCTCTTCCGCTGGATCCTCCACCCGACCGATGGGTCTCAGCGCCGTCCCCGCGAGGAGTTGATGTCCCAACATATTTGTTGTTTGTGCTCCGTCAGCCGCCACCTTTGTCCACCGCCGACTTCGCCTGAGACCGCCACCAGATTGCCGCCGTTGAGGTCGGTCAATCTGGGCTTGCTTGAGGTCGGCCGCCGCTGACTCCGCTCAAGACTGCCGCTATTGAGGTCGGCCGCTGCCCAAGACCACCTCTACTTTGGTGCTCCCTTCGGTTGACCGACCGACCGACTCACCTTCCAATTGGTTTTGTTAACCGATTGCACCAAAGAAAAGCAAAGCAAAGAAAAAAGAAAAAATAAACAAAGAAAGAAAAAATATCTTCCTTTTTAAACACCATTTCTATTTTTCAATGCCCCATGATCTTCAATGGTCTCAATTATCGGGACTGGTTCAGCACATGCATCTTCACATGCATGGTCAACGTCTTTGAGAGTTTCTTACTAGCGAGTTGTCTTGTCTAGCTCACCCTACTCCCTTTAGTGAGCCTGTGCTCCCAAAGGATACTTACGAAGACGCTCATGCAAAAGCATTTGAGGCTTTTAAGGATGATATGGATACTTTCA
Source organism: Melocanna baccifera (assembly GCA_036346265.1). NCBI lineage: Eukaryota > Viridiplantae > Streptophyta > Magnoliopsida > Poales > Poaceae > Melocanna > Melocanna baccifera. The sequence continues at coordinate 8,239,402 of CM070682.1, forward strand.
GACTTAATGTGCTGCTTACAAGACATAGATCGATAAGAATGCCCGTGCATCTACTATTATGTTTGCTAGCATGGAGGTGTATCTAACTGTGATGTCGTTGACTTAGCTTCTGCATTGGCGATGTGAACGCATCTGCGCAACCACTACGAGCCATTTGGTGATTCTTTGTATCTTACTGTTGTGCATTAGGAGCAGTCACTGCAGCAGAGAGATACTACTATGGACTAGTTCTATGCACAACTATCTGCGGTATGGCGTTAGATTGACTCTTTGGGATCAGATGTTTGCCACACTTATCAGTGTTGTCAGCGTCAGCAATCTCACCTAGAGCTTCATCGTAGCTACGACTTCTTGACAAGCTTTTGGGTTGAGTTTGAGCAGACTCATACTCAGTTACTAGCTCTCCACCTTCGTGTGACTCTATTGTAGGCTCTTGTAGCTATTCATACTAAGGAGATTCATCTTCGCAGTGCGGATCTACTGTAATCATCATCGTTTCCATCGGTTTTGACAGCTCCTCCAGCTTCTACACCTATTGCGTCTCTAGTTACTTCTTCACCAGTTGCATCTCCACTAATAATAGCTGTTGTTGGTAAAGGACTCCACTGCACCTATTGCAATAAGGATGGACATGTGGAGCTGTTCTGCTACAGGAAGAAAAAGGATTTTCGTCGTGGTGGCCGTCCTCCGAGAGCACTGGAGGTTCGTCCTCTTAGAGGTGCCTTGATGCCTTTGACACTCAGGAGCTTCTTACATTGCTACGTCGTATGGCTATTTCTGCACCGTCCGATTCTGCTGGTTCTACTACACAGTCTTTCAGTGAGAGACCATTTTCTACTTCTCCTTTCTTACGTATACACCTTGAATTCTTGATTCTAGTGCTTTCTTTCATATGACATTTGATTCCACCAATCTCACTTTCATTAGTCTCTTAGCTACTCCTGTCACTATTTAAACAAAACATAGTACCTCTCTTTTTGTCGCATAATGAGACACTCTTTCAAATTCATCCTTTCGTATTCCTGCTATTTCTTATGTTCTAAAACTAACTATGTAGCTCATATATACCTGTTAGCTTACTGATTATGGTTGTCGTGTTATTCTTGATTCTGATTCTTATTGTGTTCAGAATCATCGCACGGGGACTATGGTTGATACTGGCCCTCGCCGCCATGACTCACGATGGCTCTGGGAGCTTGATTGGGTTCATCTTCCTTTCACTGCACTTGTCAGTCTTATGGCCTCCACCACTGTTGCATCCTTCACCATGTCTTTTGTTCAGTGGCATCATCGTTTAGGATATTTTTATAGGTCACGTCTGTCTTCATTACATTATCATGGTCTTTTAGGGTCTATGTTTGGTGATGTTTATCTAAACTGTCAGGATTGTAAGCTTGACAAACAGTTTTTAACTCCCCTATTCCTCTAGGGTGTCAATGTCTCATCGTCCTTTTGATCTTGTTTATTCTGATGTATAGAAACCAGCTTCTTTCGTTTCGAAAGGAGGTCATTGATATTATATAAATTTATTGATGAATTTTCTTGGCTTACATGGATATAGTTTATGTCATCTTGTAGTAAGGTTTTATCAATTTATAAGACTTTTGCCATCATGGTCCGTACTCAGTTTGACTCTCATACTTGTGTTTTTCATGCTAATTCTGCTAAGGAGCACTTGTCGAGAGTTCTTCATAGTTTCCCCCCAACTTGTGACTCAACATATATGTTAGGAAACACATTACAGCTATGTCACCCAACAGTCCTACCTTAATTCGCATGGTCTTGTGACGATTAGTCTCTTTGATGCAAACATTCAGAAAACGTTGTGTTATTGCTGAGCGAATTTGCATCTTCCCCAATTAATGATTAGGGATGGCATGGCATGAAACACGTTACAGCTATTATATAAAATATTAGCATTTTATTTTGGTTTTATCAGGCACCTACCTTGTCATAATAGCTGACATGGAATGCAGCAAAAATGCTTACTTAAATGCTTAAACTGGTAACGAATCATCTGCTCCTACTGATGATATACACTATGGCGAATGAGAAAGCTTTCCCAAAGAAACTCACATAGATGACCAATTATTACTAATGCTTCTAGGAGCCATCAAGAACATTCTTATTGGATGGACCTTAAACCTGCCACACTTCTAATTTCAGGCTAAACTCCTCTTAACAGGTCTTAGAAAACAATGCAAAGCTGAATGGCCAAGCACTTCCATGATTCTAAAACCTGAAGTTTCTTTCTTCGGAGAAATAAGTTTCTCCTAATCTGCCATCGTTTAATTTGATAATCTGAGAACCTTTTCCTGGTTCTAGTCAGCTTGGACACATAGTGCTTCAGTTCTTAATTGGCTTCCAACTCCAACCACCATTTCTATGATTAAAACAAAAAGACGGCCGAAAAGAGCATGGCTAGAGACACCTGTTAGATGTGTGACGAGGATAAAATATTCCTTTAGTTTATTACGTTATCATATTCCTCGAATATACCCCTTAGCGATAAGGGAGAAATTCCATAAAGTGATCGTAAATCTCACTACGACTGCTCCGTGGGCCCTTCTACAAATACTTAGTCGTAAGCCCTTCTACGACTATCTAGTCGTAAGTCTTGCTACGACTAACTAATCGTAAGTCCTTCTACGACTACCTAGTCGTAAGCTTTTCCTACGATTATCTGGCTGAGTCCTTTAGCGACTGACCTACTCCCACAATAGGGTGGTCTGACAAGACAGTTAGGTGTGCGCTTATACACCATAACCGCACACGATCTCACCCACATCTCTCTAACAACAACCATCCTATGACGAACTGTTCCCACGTCTCCTTGACATTAACCGCCATCCTGTGGTTAACTTCTGAAGCAACAAGATGTCTCCTGGGCAAGGAGTAGCTGCTACTGGTTCGTCAGCTATATAAAGGATAGATTTTGTGTAGAGAGGAGAGGCCAGGGCGAGTAATAGATATCAATAGGAAGTAATCTATTCTGTAATTCCTTACATTGTACATATTTGTAAGCCATTTCCATAGTAGTAATTGCACAGAACATAGAGTTGTTATTCTTTCAGGAGAAGGTCTGAACCTGGATAAAATCAGTGTGCCTTTACTCTATGTGCTCTCATTATGGCCTTGAGTGACTTTCCCCCAAATACAATAACTTTTACGTAAGATCGACAATGTGTATTAAACATGTGTATTTTTCCTATTATATAAGAGATTATCTACATAGATGCTATATTTGTATGTATATATATTGGTCTATTGGCCTCATGATGAATACAAACAGTATTCATAATATGGTATCAAGTGAACCTAGGGTTTGTTATCAAGCCGTTGCTGGTTCGTCTTCCAGCCGTTGCTTGGCTTTGCCTCTATTGCGCTCGTCGCCGCCACTGTCGGATTCTCCTTGGCCGTAGTTCAAGTTGTCGCCAAATCTTCCGCCGCCGTGAGGCCTTCTCCACTCATGAGTTTTCCACCACAGTCTTCCGCCGGCCGCTACCGTCCGTTGCCTGAGTCTACCACTGCCATCTGGATCGACCCGATCTGGCTCTTTCGCCGGATCTTGTGAGGTCTTCTGCCACCTGGCGTCTTTCGCCGCCCGACGTCTTCCGCTGTTGTTCAGATCTATCGAATCTGGTTCTTCCATTGGATCCTCCACCCGACCGATAGGTCTCGGCACCGCCCCCGTGAGGAGTTGATGTCACCGACATCGTTGCTATCGGTGCTTCGTCAGCCGCCACCTTTGTCCACTGTCGACTTCTCCCGAGACCGTCACAAGATCGCTGTCGTTGAGGTTGATCGATCTGGGCTTGCTTGAGGTCAGCCGCCGCCGACTCCGCCCCAAGACCACCGCTGTTGAGGTCGGCCGCTGCCCGAGACCACCTCTACTTTGGTGCTCTTTTCGGTTGACTGACATGACGAGAATAGCGGTAATTAGCTAGGGAAGTATATCTCCTGGATGATTATAGTCTAACAGTAGCAACCAGACAGGATTGTAGGAGAAAGTTGAAGCCCGTTGAATTCCTAGGTCGCTTCCACAACCACAATCAATTAATCATTCACCTCGCTTACTGAAGCATCGTCCATGCATCATTCAACATCATTAGAAAATTAAACAAAAGCAATGTTTTGCAGCTTTAGTAGTACTTTTATCAGCAACCAACCTTTGCTTTGCTGATGGCACCGTCCAGCATTTTAAACGTTATCACCATTTGATTCTTGGTAGCCTACAGATCCATGCCGCGACAAAAAGCCACTTTATTGTGGTCATGTATTAAGCTAGTATATCGTGTTAGGAATAGGAAGCAACAAGGGTCATGTAACCAGGAGGATATGCTTAAGCACATGCCTGGAGTTTATGCTGGGCATATTGCTACCGATTTGGGCAGCATTGTCCAGAAGAGACAGCAGAAGGGTTCAGCCCTCATGCTCGCAAACTGGGAGCTATCTGCTATATATCTACCTTATACTAGTGCCGTCAGGTTGGCAACCGATGTTGGAAACGGAAGGGGGTTTGGACTTTGGAGCCAACTATAGCAAGTGGCCGAATTAGGAATGTGAATATATGTCTTGTTCTTGAAATAGATTGAGAATTCTATCCTGGTCTCTGGTCATCAATAACATATAATGACAATTTGTATGCAAAGAATCCACTAAACTCTTAGCCATTCTTCATTTCTTCTGAAGAGAATAAACTCGTAAGTCTTAACTACTGGAATTCAGGTTGACAGGGATCCCAATGCAGACACGTACAACGCATGAAATCTACTGAAGTCACAGGTGCATGGTGTACTAGTACTGTAGTATATCGAACGTAAGTACAGCGACTGTGGTTAAGGATGGTTATGGGCAAGTCTTTAATATTACTATTTACTCGGTAGATTTCACCCTAGTAACTAGCACTAACTATGACCACGGTCAGCCAATTTACGAAAATTTAGCCAGTCCAACTCAGTACCACATATATTAAGGGGGTGATCGGAATAGCGATGGTTTTTGGTTTTTGCTGAAAAAACACTGTAACTGACTGAAAAAACACTGTAGCTGAGTGGCATGTTAGGCATAATTAAATTTTAAAAAGATTATTTAAACCTACATTCACAAGACGGCGGCTATAAGCGGCCACCGAAAGATTATTACAAACCGAGTTAACATCAGCACCATTTAATCTTTGATTTTAGTTGTATGCTTAGTCAGACGGGGAACGAGCCAAGAACACCACGCATTTCTTTATTGCCCACCAGCTCCAAACAATGGCACTCGTGACCGAAGCAAACGATGCCCCGTCAAGCCACCAGGCCGCAAGAGGCAGCGTAGCACTTTTTGGCGACCCGATCGCAATAATTGCCTCCGGCGTCCCGGCTCGCGAGGCTCCCAATCACCGGCCGCCGGTCGCTGTTGCCGGCCGGCGTGCCAATCACGGCGAAGCAAATTAAGATTGCAACTGCAAGTACCTATAACTTGCAGCAATGTAAACGTAATTTGTATCTCTCAGCTTTAAGGGTGGGTGTTCAGAATGACGGTGGTTTATGATTTTTTATGTAACTGATTTACTTTTTTCTGTAGCTGAGTTAGCTTATTTGACATAATTAAATTTAAAAAAATAAAAAATATGTTAGTCCACCACAGATAATACAAAGGAATACAAAAAAAACAAAAAAATAATTGAAACAATAAAAAAAGCTCATCGTTAACGTCCAACGCGGTATTTCCAAACGTTGAACAGGGTGCACGCAACCCTGCCCTATACTAGGCCCCGCTTAGCTTCTGTTGTTGCTGCCGTCCAGTGATGGACGTCGGCTTTTTTTTTACAGTTTCTTTTTTCTTTTTGATTTTTGGTTTTTTTGTATTTTGTTTTTTCGTATTTCTTTGTATTATTTGTGATGGTCTAACATGTTTTTTTTCTATTTTTTTAATTTAGTTATGCTAAATAAGTCAACTCAACTATAGTAAAAAAATCAACTAGCTATAGTAAAAAAAGGTGTAAACTATCGTTATTCTGAACGCTACTTGAATGTTTTTTGCGCGAATGTCTCTGTCGTCGGAGTACGGACGGCGACGCTTCCTCCGGCCGGAGCTTTGCCGTTTGACTAATGGCGGAACACGTACTTCGAACAAGGCCGCTCCTTGAGAGCCATGCATGGAGCCACATGTCAGTAGGGGAGTTTGTCATCGAATTTTTTTGGGTAAGTTTTCGATCTGTATAGATGCTAGCGGTTAACTATGCTGCCGGCCAGTGCTGGCTCTTTTCCCATGATCCATAAATTATTAAGTTGACCAGTGGATGTCTTGGCATATTACAGGATTCCAAAGCAACATGGGTGATGGCAAATGAAACCCCCCTCCATGATCATACTTTGTTTGATATGGTTAAGGTGGTGATCGTTTTAGCGATAGTTTGTGGTTTTTGTCTGAAATTTTATTGTAGTTGGCTTTTTTTTACTGTAGCTGAGTTAGTGGATAGTGTAATGAATAGTGAAAAAAACTGAAACTAGAAACTGAAGCTGAAAAAACCGAAATGATCAGGGCCTAAGGTTTATAGTTTTTAACTGAAAATTTTGAATTATAACTATTTGTAATAGAGATTATGGAGAGAGATACTTGCTTATGATTTTGGATGGTATAGATGTTGTGTTTTTAACGCGTACTACAATTAACTTGTAGACTCTGTGTTAAAAAAATACTTCATTTAAAAATGAGATATTATAGCAAAAACTAAAAATCGGTTTTAGAAGTTGAAAAGAATAGACACTTTATGTTTACATAGAGGCGTTAAGCTCTAGGTAGACTTTCGCTCCAATGGTCTGGCCAAGTTGCTTGAGAGAAAAAAATGGCCTATCAATTATTGCTTAACACTGGTTCATGGCCCAGCAAGTTGGGAGGTTGTCAATTTGAAATAAGTTAGCCAAGTGCAAACAGCAGTGTTCTTTCCTCCTTAAAGGTAAAGAAAGCATATGAGATCATCAAATGCAGCACAAATGTTAGGTTTCTGTTAAAACTGAAAACCAAGATTGTCGACAAACTTAACGTACAGCCTTATGGAGTATGGACTAGCACGTTGGTGAGTATAAGCGCTACCCAATAGGAAATTCGAATCAAATTTTGGCACACTTACGTTATTCTAATTGGTTTACAACAGTTGGGTTAATTTTTTTAGGACCATGTGATAGCATAATAGTATTGTGCGATATGTGGGAAGCGCAAATCCCTACTAAAATGGGTTGGGTTCAGGGGGCTTTGAATATTCTAGAATTCTAAAATGTTTCGCTCAAAATTCTTTAAAATCCAGCAGGTGAGACGTCACTAGAAACAAATTAGCGCTCACTTACAAAGCTGGCTTCACAACTCAGTTTGTTGGGATAATCTTTTTTGTTCAATTATAACCTACAACTCATCAGTACACAGATGCACCCAGAAACCATAAATCGTATCATATAACCATGGGATAATCTTTAGTGGTTTTATCCAACAGTAGAGACAAGAAAAGAAAAGGAACCATGGACAGAAACAAAAACAGGGTATCATATAACCTTTTTATTGCTTAGTGATGGATGCCAAGCCAAGATAAATCGTATGAACAGTTAGATATTGACAGAATGACGGGACAATACAGCATAAACAGATCAGTATTCCTGTGCTTCAAGATGGTTTTAGCGTAATCGGCCAATTTAACTGTTTTTACTTCAATCTAGCAAATTTTCTTGCTTACAACGATTAGCATGCATTTCAAATAAGTACATTCTCTATTTTTTTTAAGTGAAGTTGCTGATTTTTTACGGTCTCCGAGATGTGATTTTAACCACTACATTTTATAAACTCTTATAAGTTAACAACATTGTAATACTATGAAATTGTTTTTTAATAGCAAATGTAGTGATATAATTTTAGTAGCCAATCTAAATAGCTCTAAACATCTTGATAGCGAAATTTTAGAAAGTTTGGCTAAGGGGGTGATCGGAATAGCGATGACTTTTGGCTTTTGCTAAAAAAACACTGTAGCTAGCTGAAAAAACACTGTAGCTGAGTTGGTTTATTGAGTACAATTAAATATAAAAAAATTTAAAAAAGAAAACAAAAAAAGTATAAGTAAATTTTTTAAAAAAGAGGGAAAAAACAAAAATAATAAATTTTACTGTAGTAGGTACTGTAGCGCCACCGCTAGCGATGGCCGAAGCCCAATTGAGCGGGGCGTAAGACAACCATAGCAGAACTTCCAAAAAAAATTATGTACTCGGAGTGGTGGATTATTCCATCTACAGATTACATTGAGAAAGTGGTGGATTTTTTTTTTTTTGGCGCAATGGACAAGAATCGCCGGTTTGTACGGTTTAATGAGAGAAACAAAATCCGTCCGTCTGATGCAGTATTTTAGGCCCAATTGCGCTGCCAGAGCCGGTGCACGAGCCAGAATGGCACAACCCTTCCTCTATAAATAAGCCGCTCCCGTGTACTCCCGTACCTGGGAAATCTCTGCTCCCTCTCCAACGCTCTCCCCTGTTCCCGCGCGCCAAAACATTTCGTAACACCAAGACCAGAGCATATAACTCGACTCACACACCAAGGAGAAGAGAACAAGGAAGACCATGGACGTGATGATGGAGGATGTGGCCGGGGAGCTCGTGGTCTCCGGCTGCAGCTCGACGACCACCTCCCCGTCCTCCTCCTCCCTCGACGACGACATGGGGCTGTACGCATGGAATGGGCTGTCCCCGGTCGCCGACTGGGGCCCCTTCTGCTCCGACGACAGCGGCCAGGACCTGCATGGCCTGATCGAGTCCATGCTCTGCGACGACACCCTCATCGGAGCGGCAGACGACCACGCCGGTCTCCACCCGGCCATGTTCCCCGACGACCCGTACTACTCCAACAGCTCCAACCCGGGCAGCACCACCACCACGAACCCCGGCACGCCCTTGTACGACGACTCGCAGGACTGCCCCGACCCCGAGAAGGGCCTCCGGCAGCTGCACCTGCTCATGGCGGCCGCCGAGGCGCTCTCCGGCCCGCACAAGAGCTGGGAGCTGGCCCGGGTGATATTGGTTCGGCTCAAGGAGATGGATTCCGGCACCGGCGCGAACGCCGGCGCGTCCAATATGGAGCGCCTCGCCGCGCACTTCACCGACGCGCTCCAGGGGCTTCTCGACGGGTCCCACCCCGTCGCCGGGGCCGGCAGGCAGGCTGCCGCGGCTGCGTCGTCCCACCACCACCACACCAGCGACGTGTTGGCGGCATTCCAGATGCTGCAGGACATGTCGCCGTACATAAAGTTCGGCCACTTCACCGCCAACCAGGCGATCCTCGAGGCGGTGGCGGTCGATCGGCGCGTGCACGTCGTTGACTACGACATCGCCGAAGGCATCCAGTGGGCGTCCCTGATGCAGGCGATGACGTCGCGCCCTGACGGCGTGCCGACGCCCCACCTGCGCATCACCGCTATCTCCCGCGGCGGCTGCGGCGGAGCCCGGGCCGTCCAGGAGGCCGGACGGCGCCTGGCAGCCTTTGCGGCGTCCATCGGGCAGCCCTTCTCGTTCGGGCAGTGCCGTCTGGACTCGGACGAGAGGTTCAGGCCGGCGACGGTCCGGATGGTCAAGGGGGAGACCCTCGTCGCCAACTGCGTGCTCCACCAAGCCGCGGCGACGACCACAATCAGACGCCCAACTGGCTCGGTGGCGTCTTTCTTGACCGGCATGGCCGCGCTGGGAGCCAAGGTGGTGACGATGGTGGAGGAGGAAGGGGAATCAGAAAAGGACGACGAGGATGCCGGCGAAGCCGAGTCGGGCGGCTTCGTGGGGCGGTTCATGGAGGAGCTGCACCGGTACTCGGCGGTGTGGGACTCGCTGGAGGCCGGGTTCCCGACGCAGAGCCGGGTGCGCGGCCTAGTGGAGCGGGTCATCCTCGGTCCGAACATCGCCGGCGCCGTGAGCCGCGCGTACCGAGGAGTGGACGGCGATGGCGAGGGGAGAAGCGGGTGGGGGGAGTGGATGCGCGGGAGCGGGTTCAAGGCCGTCCCGCTCAGCTGCTTCAACCACAGCCAGGCCAGGCTGCTGCTCGGCCTGTTCAACGACGGGTACACGGTGGAGGAGACGGGACCGAACAAGATCGTGCTCGGATGGAAGGCCCGGCGGCTGCTGTCGGCGTCCGTGTGGACGCCGCCGCCACTGTCCGTGCCGTCGTTGCCGCCGGAGGGAGCGTTCCCGCCCGTCGGGATGGCGCCGGCCAGCGGCGGCTTTGGCCGGACGGAGTCTGACTACGTCGACTCGTTCCTTGTCGAGCCTACTTATGCGCAAGTCTGAAATTTGGAAGCAGGTTGCTTCGATCGTAGTTGGGTAGAGTCAGATTTAGCTTTGATTTCGTTGAACATATTCAGAGGTAAAAAAAAAAGGCTAGTTGCTTTGTCAGTTGAATTCAATTGGTGTGTCAAAACTGTCGATTACAAGAGGTTGATAGTCGCCAACTCTAGCGCCCAATCTCTTTCAAGTGATTATTGGTTTATGCTGTAGAAAAGTTCTTGACGTAAAACAAAATGGTACATGTACAGTGCAACTCGATTGTAATTTGTGATCTGAATATTACACGCTGTACAATATTTGGCAGATGTGAATCTGAGCAGTCTCTTGCAGTGCTTTAGCTCCTTGCTTCGGAATTCATCCGGCGGAGGTTTTTTTTTTTGGGTGTAATCCTGCCTGCCCAGCAGATAAGGAAAACACACATGTTTCATAAGTCACCTCATCGGGGTCACGGAACTTCTTATGATCATAGCAAACGCTATTTCTGAATCTCTGATAGAGGAGACTAGCATGTAGAAAAATTGTAGACTTGTATGTCGATGGGCCCATGGATCCATCCCTGATCCCTGAAATATTTAATTATGTGCCAATTATAAAATTAGTGTTATTAAGCATAATGGTACAGGAGGAGTTACTTCTAAGCATCAATATAATAGTGCGGCCACGCCTGCAAGTCTCACATTGTTTCTTGGCTGCGTAATACATGTGTTAGGTACAATATGTAGGGGAGAATTGATACTTTGTGCATAGTAATGGTCATCAATTAGTAGTACATGGTAATGGCCATCAGGTACAGTACTTAGTGCATAGTAAGGGGTGATCGTTTTAGCGATGGTTTTTGATTTTTAGCTAAAATTTCACTGTAACTGGCTTTTTTTACTGTAGCTGAGTTAGTAGATAGTGTAGTGAATAGTGAAAAAAAAGCTGAAGCTAGAAACTAAAGTTGAAAAAAAGCTAACTTGAGCGGGGCCTTAATAGCCATCAGTTGCAGTAGAATTTGATTGCAATTAAATGCATGGGACTGGACCTTGTGGCCTTCCAACGCTCCTCTCTCTAGCCTCCTGTGCAGCTAGAAAGGTAACAAAAACAGAGAAACATATACACAGAAAAGTAATCACTAATCACTGTTCCTTAATATCAAGGGAACTATTCTAGTAGAAGAAAGAGATATGATAAAACTCGATATGCAAGGAGTTAACATGTCGCAAGGTCGGTTTATATGTTATAGCACATATAAATATTACCTCTCCATTAAATCAAATTATGCTAAATGATCTAATAGCTTTCGTAAAATCTTTTTCTTACACCTCATGCCAATTTGCCTACCATGACACCCACTAATGCATTTTAAATTCGACACGAACACGTCGGCCTTCTTTTCGCTGATGGCTCGAGTTCGAGGCTTCGAGCCCATGTCACTCGACCATAGCTCCTGGACATTTGAGGCCTAACTAGATTCTTGGGCCTCGTATTGGGCCCGAGCTAGTTTTCCAGTTTCCGCCAGGATGCACGCTCGGTGGAGATGGACGTCTCGGACTCTGAAACCTCTACTGCCTAAAGAAAAATGAAGGGAGAGGAAGCTGACACCGCAATTGGCCGAACAGATTCCGAGCACGAGGCGCGACTTCTAATCGGAAGGGCTGTTGCATTACTCTGAACGGTCTTCCATGTGCCCAGACCGGGGGGAGAAAACCCGAAGCTGTAGATCAACCACAGATAAGTACATCCACGTGAGGCATCACATGATTGACAGCAGTTGTGGCCTACTATTTGATTTCTGATACATTCAAAGTCGTACGTACGAAGTGCGGCGCATGTAGACATTGCAAGGGTGTCGCTATTTCATAAACTAGCACGGGGGCTCGTGCATCAGCGTGAATATCGTGAACATCATTTTTAAAAAATATTTAATTGGTTTAACGATATATATATATATATATATATATATATAATGATGGATAATAAAATATATATACAAAAAATAAAGGGTTACAGATCACACGAAATAGTTAAAATATTAGAACTTTTATAATGTTATCATTTCGATTTAATTTTCATGTTTGTAGAATTGATTTCATTTGTGATAGTAATGTATAGTAGTATATGTTAAAACAAATAATATAGATTATATCTTTGAGATGAAATACATGTTTTTATAGTTTTAATTGTCATCTCCAACAATAAAGACAATGATTATATCCATATCAGTACAATTAAAAGAATTTAAATTATAATGGATATTGTAAGCAAGTTCATGTATAATAGATATTGTAAGCAAGTTCATGTCTGTGCATGGATCGCTTGAGTTTAATTATATCCCTAGCATCTTGTGACTTAATTTCATACAAGAGTTCCCCAACTATAGATGCATCTATATCACAGTGCAAATTAAATTCAAGCAGACATCCATAGATCAAGAAAAATTATTTGTTATGATTTGTTAATTATGAGAAGACTCTACCTAATTAAGAGCTAGATGCTTTTCTTTTTGTGAGAATTTCTAGCAATTATTCTCATTTATCAGGTAATATCCATCGGTTATGGATTGTTAAATATAATCAGGGTCCACAAATTAAGGGCCAGATATTTTTTTTTAAAAATATTTTGTGAGAATTTTTATAATATTTTTCTTTTTTTCTTAGCTGATACAATCAACCATCCTAAGTTTTTATTGTATGATAGATAATATACAATGGTTGATATAGTTCAACTTTAATTAGAATCCATTACATCGATGTCTATTCTAGCAGAAAAAAATTAAGTTGTAAAATACAAATTGTTAGAAAACATGTAGGTAGAATATGTATTATATATTTTTTTGGTTGTCTTTTTTCTTGCTGAATGCCAATTTTTATTTTATCCTCATGCATGAATTTTACTCATTTAATTTACATGCTCACATCCTTTTTTCCTCTTATACGTGTTTTTTTTAAGTGTGGGTCATCTAGTATTATTTTTATTCATTGGGTTCATATAAAATTTACAATGCGTAGCCTTTTTTATAATATTTCTTATTTTACCTAAGACATCCATTGTTAATCATTTACTAACCATAATAAAGGTTCACTAAATCGAGGGACTGATGCTTTTCTTTTTCTGAGAATTTTTAGCTTATTTATCTTTTTTCAGATCCATTGAATCGAGAGACGGATTTTTTTTCATTTTTATCAGGATTTATAGCTTATTTCTCTTTTTCTTAGCAATTTTGAACTCATATTATTGACTTTTAGTATATAATAGATAGATTTTGTTCTTTTGGAGGTTTACTTTGCAATTTGTATGGAAATCAAATTGCTAATTTTTATTTTTCCCTGAATTTTAGTTAATTTAGATTATGGTTGACATGACTCTTTTTTTAAAATATAAAATCTTCATTTAATTATTATTTTAATTTTTATTTATCTATTGATGCTACTTTACATGTCATGTAGAAATCAAATTACTAATTTTATTTATTTTTATTATGAATTTTAGTTTATTTGGATTGTACTTGCCATGTGATTCTTTTTTTTTAATATAAGCTATTCTAACTTGGGTTCGTGAGATAGATGACTTGATCTTTCTGGTTAACACAAAAGCTTCTTCGGAGTACATGTCAAGCACATTGTTGGGAAACATGAAGGTAGAATGTGTATTATCTTTTTTGTTTCTCTTTTTTTCTTGCCGAGTGCTACTTTTTATTTTTTTTTCTGCATGAATTTTACTCATTTGTTTTACACGCTCATATCCTTTTTTCTCTCTCACACGTGGTTCTTAGTTTGGGCCATCTAGTATTTTTTTATTTGGGTTTATATAGAACTTACAATGGGCAGCTTTGTCTTATAAAATTTCTTGTTTTATCTAAAACATCCACTGTTAATCGTTTACTAATCATAATAAGGGTTCATTGAATTGAGGGACGGATGTTTTTATTTTTTTCTGAGAATTTCTAGTTTATTTCTCTTTTTTTTTGGTTCCACTAAATTGAGAAACATATGTTTTTATTTCTTATCAGTTTTGTAGCTTATTTCTCTTTTCTTAACAATTGTAAAACTAATATCATCGACTTTTATTATATCATAGAAAGATTTTTTTGGGGGGGGGGGATTTACTTTGGAATTTGTATAAAAATTAAATTACTAATTTTTATTTTTCCCCCTGCATTTTAGTTAATTTAGATTGTGCTTGACATAGACACTTTTTTAAAAATATTTTTATTTAATTATTATTTTGAATTTTAGTTATTTATGGATGCTATTTACATGTCTTGTAGAGATCAAATTGCTAATTTTATTTATTTTTATTTTAGTTAATTTGGATTATACTTGACATGAGATTGTTTTTTTTTATCTAAGCTATTCTAACTTGGGTCTACGAGATAGATGACAAGATCTTTCTGATTAATACGAAAGCTTCTTTAGAGTACCTAGTTGTTATAGGTCTAGAAATTTTAATATTTTTGAAATTTAGATTTCAAATCATTTACAAATTAAAATATCTAATCATACTTTAATTTTTATTTCAAATTTGTATGATTTTAGATCATACTCAAGTATATGTCTTGTTTAGTTTTGGACTAGAATTCGTATAAAAAATTAATTTCTATTTTTAATTATTATTTTGAATTTAATTTATTAGGTGTTTACTTTAAAATTCATATGGAAATCAAATTGCTATTTTATATTTTATTATGAATTTTAGTTAATTTGGATTGTACTTGACATGAACTCTTTCTTTTAATTTGCTAATTTATGTTTTATTGTTATTGCGTATTTTTGCTATCTATGGATGTTATTTTGAAAGTCGTATAGTTATCAAATCGCTAATTTTTCTTTACGTTTATTTTTGAATTTATCTTAATTTAGATTGTACTTGACATGGACTCTTTATTTGAGTATCAACCATTATAAGTCCGATCTGTTAGGTTGGCAGCTAGATATTTCTCTAAGTATATTTCTAAGTCAACTATTAAATCTAAAGCATTAAAATTAGGGCGCAATAAATTAAGGGCTAGATGACTTTTTTAAAAAGATTTCTAGTATATTATCTTTTTTAACATCTCTAAAAAAAATATGTCATCAACTTTTGGTATATAAATAAATAATAAATAAAATAATGATAGATCACCCCATCAACCAAAGATTCACAATTTGTCTCCCTAGTTTCCACCGCGTGTCGCATCTTTTTCTCCAGGCGGAAAAACCCCAGCCCGAGTACGCCAGCGCCAGCGGCCTGGGCATTTGGTCCCGTGCCGTGCCGTGCCGCGCGACACGCCATTCGCACCCGAATCTCGCGTCCGCGTCCCAGAAAAAGCAGCCGCCGGGCGGCACGGTCTGCACGCCGCTTCGCTAGCCGCCGGTGCGCGCGGTGGGGAGAGGAGGGGAGTCCCAGCTCGCAAGGCAGAAGAAGGCCGGCCCCCGCGGCCTTCGCCAAGTCCCCTCCCCTCTCCCCCTTACCATGCGCGTCCCCTCCCACGACGCCCTCCCGTCTCACCCCCAGCTCCCGTCCCCACATGGCGAGCCGCGACAAGGTCGGCTGCTCCCCGGCCACGGTGCCCATCGACCGCTCCTTGGCCGCGCTCGCCGCCACCGCCGAGCAGCTCGGGAGGAGGTTGGAGACCGCCGTCCGCAATCGGAAGGTGAAGGAAGCCAGAGCGGCGGGCGGGAAGATGGGGGAGAAGGCGAAGGTGGAGTTGGCGATTCAGTTGCACACGCCGCTGTTCTACGCCACCTGTGCCCTCGGCGGGCTCCTCAGCACCGGTCTCACCCACCTCGCTGTCACGCCGCTCGACCTTGTCAAGTGCAATATGCAGGTCACAGAGAGAGGCTCCCTTGTTACTGTGTCCAAATTCCTTGCTTCCCCTAATGGCTGATGGAATTGCTTGCCTCCATGTCCCTTGCAGGTTGACCCTAGTAAGTACAGGGACATTTCATCCGGTTTTGGTGTCCTACTCCAAGAGCAAGGTCTTGGTGGGTTCTTCAAAGGCTGGATGGCCACGCTGGTCGGGTATAGCAGCCAGGGGGCGTGCAAGTTTGGGTTTTACGAGTTCTTCAAAAAGTGCTACTCGGACATTGCTGGCCCCGAGCAAGCTGAAAAGTTGAAGACCTTCATCTACCTTGCTGCATCAGCATCGGCTGAGGTGATTGCAGATGTAGCTCTTTGCCCCATGGAGGCTGTGAAGGTTAGAGTCCAGACGCAGCCGGGATTTGCTCGGTGCCTGACCGATGGGCTTCCAAAGCTTGTCCAATCCGAAGGTGCCTTTGGGTATAGATACTGCACGTCTTGTATAGATTGTGTTACAATTAGTTTCATTCAAAATTTTGGAAAACATTCTATAATGCTGTGTGCAAATTTCAGGCTTTACAAAGGACTGCTTCCTCTTTGGGGCCGCCAAGTTCCTTGTATGTCGAATTCATTACCAGTTATCTTTTTCTAATGTATTTTCATGCCAAGGCTTGAATAGTGCATGCTGATGGTCCAAACAAATAGGATTAGTGCTGAACATTTGATAGCAGAATCTTCTATTAGCTCTTGTTCAGCTCATGTACTAATTTTGTGTGCGGAGATTCTTGTGTCTTGAAGGCTTGAAGTTGCATTCTGCTGACATGATTTTAACATGCCCCATGAAATTGAATAAGCCATTCATCACTACTAATTTTTTCTAGGGACCAAGTAATTTAGAAGTCTAATTTTCATTGCTACCAAATGCCTGTAATTTAGAACTAGTTTGCAGCCCATGCTCCAGCATGAATGGGCCTGCTGATTTATTCGCTTACTCTTGTGGTTGATATGCAAAAATACTGTGAAACATAATTATGAAGTAGACTGAATTGTCATGGTAACAACCATGAGGAAAACCAAATTTATATGATCCACATAATTGATTGCATCCTGTAGTAGAAGTCCAGATCAGGTACAGTTGTCAAAACACTTGATATTATTAAAGCTTAAAGCTATGTGTGAAGACTTCAATTTTTCATGTGTTTTGTTCATTAGTTGCTGGTCAATGTGCTATTTATTAGAAAAAAATGAAAAGGATAACAACAATTTGTGAATGACAAAAATATAAAAAAGATAATCGTCGAGTCTGGTGTTCATGGATGACAGTATGAGACTGAATAACTTGATTGTTTAACTGGGCTATGCAAGGCTCACTTTCCTTAAGATGCTATATAGACAATGTAGTCATGTCAACACAGTTTGTGCAGCCATCTTAATATCCTTTTCCCTTTTTTACCTTCTTATGTTCAGTTGTGCACACTAATTACTTTTTCCAACACCTTGCAGATACTATGGTGAAATTTGCTTGCTTTGAGACCATTGTTGAGATGATCTACAAGCATGCGGTTCCAAAGCCAAAAGATCAATGTAGTAAGCCACTCCAGCTAGCAGTGAGCTTTGCAGGGGGGTACATTGCTGGAGTCTTCTGTGCTGCTATCTCTCATCCCGCAGACAACCTGGTGTCTTTCCTCAATAATGCAAAGGGAGCCACTGTGGCAGATGTAAGTTGCCAGTCCTATCCCAAATAAATAAATAAATAAATAAAAAGGTCATAAATGTTAACTATATAGCTTACACCTATCTCACTGTCAGATGGTATTCAACTATAGCATTAATAATTTTGTCAAATTGTTCTGATCAGTAAACTGCACTTTCAGGCTGTAAGAACCCTTGGGATGTGGGGCCTTTTCACTCGTGGTCTTCCGCTCCGTATTATTATGGTCGGCACTCTTACTGGAGTGCAATGGGCAACATATGACTCTTTTAAAGTCTTTGTTGGACTGTAAGTAGATCTTTTTTGTATATTGCATGCATTTTCGGTCATATCGACAAATATCAAGTTATCTCATGATTGCTTGTGATTAATTCTCCAGACCAACATCTGGTGGAGTCATTCCTAGTTGTCCTGCTGCCGCTACTTCGCACCTAGTGGATCACGAAAAGCAGAATTGACCGCGCTGGGAATGTTTTGTGCTGAGCTATCCATAACCGGAGTAGATGATGTATTGCGCAGTTGCTTGGATTTTGGTGGGAGCTGGAACATAGGAGGATGAAGTGTTACATGAACGTTGTAACACTATCTTTTAAGTTTTAGCCGGTAGGAAATTCCCTTTCAAGGGGCTTTTGTTGCCACCTCTTGAATGACCAAGTGTAATGAACGCAACAAGCTTCAGAGATGTGTTTGGCACATTGGCGAACTGGTCTGTCTTCTCTGGCTGTGTCCATTTATCACCCGTTTGATCGGATGTTTATGCAGCCTATATACTTGGAGGAACGAAGGGAAATAATTTAAGAATGAATTATGTGATTTTTAAAGCAGTCACAGGCTGACATGAGAAATTTTGACACAAAATCAAACACTTCATGCAATGATTGGGAAAAGGTGCCGCAATAATTTGAAAAAACATCTGCAACCTGTACCATAGGAGAAGGACGTGTGTGTGTGTGCCAGCAATGGTGGCTAACCCGGTGCCTCGTCTCTACGCTACGCCCCACATTACCACTTCATCACTAGCTCTCCAGTAGCCATCCCCCCTGGCCTCCTTCGGTCTCGGCCTCACTAGATCCAGGGAGCTCCACTCGCTCCTCAGTAGGAGAGACCTCCACACGAGCTCTGACCGCAGCGAATGAACTCCTTGAGCACGAGCTTGGAGGCCAAACTCCTCGAGCGTGAGTAGCACAGACAAACTTTGTGGACTCAATCATCTGGTGGATTAAGGGAGAGAGAGAGAGACTGAGAGAGGGAGAGAAAGATAGGGATGTTTGAGATAGAGAAAGCAAGAGAGAGAGAACATAGAAAGAGAAAACAGCCATGGGAAGAGATGCGTGGGAGGAAGAATATGTGGTTGCAGGCATGTGAGAATAAGGTGTCCGAACCATGTCTATGTCTAGAGCGCTTGGACTCAGGATTGAAATGTTTTTTGAATATATTTGGTACCCATAGTAAGGTTTCCCAGTTATTTAGGTCCTATTTCCTCTCTCAAAAAGTGCTATTTACCATGCAGGAATTTCAATGGATCATGGTAGGGATTTCATTAGAAAATGGTTCGATTTTCATATGAATAAGGTAAAATTTCTATGTTCTAAACAAAGCCTTAAAATATATGGTGTTATTACAAAATTAGTAATCTCTACTACTTAAAAAGAGGAGTTGGTGGTAGTTCATCCTCCTCCCAACTCCCCTTTGTAGTTCATCTGCCATCCTATCACCTCACATAAATTTGGCGTTGACAGGTGGCCCCAGCCACAACCCTCCACTTTGCTCGAACACCACTATTCATCACACGCACACCAACAATAGAATCAATCAAAACAGTCACACTTCACTTGTAGCTCTCTTCCCCCTTTCGGCCTCTCCCTCCTCATCTTGCGATGCCCTCCGGCATGGCCCTACTCTAGGGGCGGCAGCGGCGAGCTGTCAGCCGTAGGCGCCATCCTAGCCGAGGCGGCCGATCTGGTCACGCTTGATCACATCGCCAAGCTCAACAGCGCCCACCTCATCGATGACTCCACCCTCTCATCTACCGGATGTGGTGCTCCCAGTTGCCTCTAGCGCCCCATGGTCCTTCGCCATCTCCTCGGCCTTTCTCCGATCATTGCCACCTTGCGCTCCACACTCCCTTTCCCTGGCCTTCCTCCCGCTAGCTCTGGTGGATCTATCATCCACTGAGGGAGCTGGATTTGGGCTAGATTAGGTGCCCCTCCTCTCCTTCATGTCGCCCACAAGCGCCCCTTCTCCCCTTCGTGTTGCCCACTCTCCTCTCATTTTCCTTCTCATCCCACCACCAATACCTTTCGCTGTTTTGCTTCCACGAGAACCTAACAAACCATGACAAGCTCATCCTCACCTTCCCGAAAGGTTCCAAACCCTAACCCTAAACTCCCTCCTCCTTGACACTAATCCCCTCCTGATCTCCCCCTCATCCCCATCCGATCTAGGCCCGTTGTGTTCACTGCCCGTAGAGCAGCCGGATGATGGTTCTCACGCCCAATTTGGCTAAACTATCTGTGGTGTATCTTGCTATTTGTGCGTGCAGGCATTGAGTAGGATCACATGCAACCGGTTGCAGAAGGAGCTCGCTGGGTAGTAGGTCACCCCCCGAGGCTTCAAGCACAAGATCACCAACAACCACTAGAGGTGCTTGCCTCCTCCCTTTCTCCACTCGCTCACCAAACAATCCAACTTCTATTGTTTCTTGATTTTGTTTTTGGTGATTCTTCTGCTTTTTTGCTGTTTTCTTGTGTGGAGATTGTGCATGATTATATTCCTTTTGTGGTGATCAAATTTCTACCCTTTCACTTCCTGATTGATCCAAGATTTGTTTGGTGGGTTGTGGTCGTGTAGTTGTGAAATTCTTGCAAACTATTTGTAAATTTTCACGTTCTTGTTTTTCTAAGGATCTTTTTTTAACCTTTGGTCCCTATTTGCCTTCCTAATTTCTACATATGTGTTTGTAGTATTTGTTTGGTCCTGACCAAACAAAAATATATATGGAAACCATGACAGACAACACAGCAAAAGGTGGGTCGTCGAGGTGGCCAGGGTAGTGGGCACGCTCTACATGGGCGAGACATACCAGCTACAGGTGGACTTCCCCAAGCATTACCCCATGGAGGATCCTTAGGTGAGATTTCTTCTTTTTACCCTATTTACTTTGGTTATACCTTATGCATTGGATTCCGGTGCTTTTGGTTTGATTGACTTTTTTCGGTGTAGGTTATATTTCTGCATCCGGCACCAATGCATCCGCACATATATAGCAATGGGCACATCTATTTAGGTGTAATTGTTATGTGCTCATATTGACACAAAATGTTTTTGGTGTGTGTTTGATATTTTTGCCCACTTCATTGGCATAGGGAAGTTCCTTCACCTAATCTTCTTGTGCTATAAATTCTCTTCGGTGCGCTTTATGTTGGACCATTTTTATCATGTCCACAGAATATTTCTTTTAGCCTGTTAATAAAAGCTGCATTCATCAAAGTATTATGTATTGTATGGTTCAAATTTAAGATAACCAGGTTAGTCAGTTAATTCTAAATTTTTAACCAGCTAGGCTATCTTAACCTAGACCATTTGCTCGGCAACCCAGTTACTATAACTTATTGTTTGGTTTAATTAACTGGATTAACTATCTCTGTCGGGAAATTTGTGAACTTACCTTGATATTAGTCCTCTTTGGACAATGGAATATGATATAGAATTAGTTATTCTACTATGGGTATTGTAGAGGGGAGGAGAGTTTAAGAGGATTGACTTTTCCCCTTTTTTTATTCGGCTAGGCTAATCATGGGTTAGAGAATAGTGACCAAGATCAACAGATGTCTTTTTGATCAGAGAGGTTGGTAGGTTGCTTTGACCGGGTACTTTATATATGACTGATCGAATTTTATAGAGGTTAGCAAATGTGAGATGATACCTTCAAAACCTTAAATGAAGCTAGGTATTATGTAATATTTTGTAGCTTATAGTACAAGGCATGACATGATTTTTTATTTCAACAAAGTCTCATGTCTGTGATTAGGAGCGCAATGAGCACGCGGAGAGTACGGAGATTATGAACCATGGCTCAGTTCCAAGAAAAATAGGTATTGAGTGAATTTTTTAAAACTCCAAAAATACCATGGTATCCGGAATACTATAGGTTACAAAGTTGTATTGTTTGTGCTATTAAAATACCTCAAAGTATTTAATACTATGGTATTTTCAGAAGCCATGGTATTCCCTCAAAACTATAAAAATATTTTACATCATCACGTCTGTTGTTTGTTCTGGTAGATTCATGACCATTAAAGCATTAATTAGTTGTAATCCACCCCTATTCTCTAATGACATTATATATACATCATCTTGTTAATATTTTGAGACTACAATTAGTTTTATCTTCATAATAATGTTTCTGACCTCTTTGATGTAGAATCAATAAACCCATTATTTTACATTGCAGAAAAAAATCAAGCATAAATTGGTAATATTTTTCTTTGAGAACAAGTAACTTTTTTTTTGTATAAATCATGTTATGTTAAAGTATTTGCAATTTAGGTTGGGACTTCTATCAACGGCTCTGCCTTTCATTCTTCCACTCTTCCTATAAATCGATATTGTATCAATCTTTCTTTTAGATTTCAAGTTCCTATGTACACAGAGTTTGGATTGTTGGCAGTAGCCTTGTGCTTATCTCCTACTGTGACTAAATATAACAGCACAATCCTTTTTTGGTGCTTCTGTTAAACATGTGCATGCATGCTCCATTTGATCTCAATTTGTATGTCTCTTTGATGTGTGATGTAGCCCATGGCTGTGTCTAATTAAAACTAATGAGATCATGAGAGGAACTGAAGATGCTTTCATGTTACCATGGCGGCGGTCGCTTGAGCATGTGAATTGAGTGGAGACGCATGCACAACGGGCACCACGATGCACAGGTTTTAAAGCTTTATCAACCTAGCACGCGCTGTATCTTGCCTTATTCAATCATATATAAAATGAAGTAATATAAAAAATAATAATCACCGTTCACACTTCATGACAATGGAGGTTTAACATAGGCCACAATGGAGCTCAGCTAGGTGTAGTGGCAGAGCAGAGAGTGTCGTAAGTTGAGCATAGTGAGTGAAGGCATGTCATGGGCCGAACCAAGTCTCGATGGAGCTGATGGCTTGATACAACCCAAGCACTCGACAAGGATGGTTTGACATCCTAATGGGTATTATGATTTTTTTCGTAGCAATGCACGGGCACTTAGCTAGTCTTATTCAATCTTAATTTGTGCAACATTTGTACCGTATATGACACAAATACAAACATGAATACGGTTTTTGATAGGACCCGGCCCACAACAATATTCCATTTCCAAGAATTAACCATCAAATTCACACCATTGGACAAACACGAACAATCCAGAAGCTAACACACCTTCTTGCTATAAAACGCAACATGTTGCACGCTTCCGCTAGTGCAAGGGGTACGGGAGCGTGGCGATGTGGTTATGGGCCACGGTCCCAATCCACAGCTTCCGGTCCACCTCCCTCACCTCGCTCACCAGCTTCATTACCTCGCCGCCCCGGTCTTCGAGCACCTCGACGACGTTCCCTTCGCCGTCGAGGAGCGCGAGGACGGTGTACATCCTCATGCTGACCATCTTCCCCAGCGTCTTCATCGTCAGGGGCAGCTTGAAGTACATGGCCCGCAGCCACGGCCTCTGCGCGAACACTTCCTGCGCCGGCGTCCTGCAGCAGTCGATCGCCACCCAGAACTGCCCTTTGCTGCTCAGCCGCACGTTGTCGGGGAACCCCGGCAGGTTCGCGAAGACCTCCACCTTGCCGGCTCTTGGGCCTTCGAGCCAGTACCTCATTATCCTGGGGTGATCGATATGTGCAATGTTAATGTAAGCCATGATCAGTTTCTGAATTTCTGATTGCGAATCGTGTTAAAAAGCCTGAGGTTTTTACCTGCAATTTGTTGTCTCGGAGAACAGGAGAAACTGTTGGTCCTCTGAAATCTGCACACCATTTGGGAAGACCAGCCCGTTCAGCACAACATGAACAGCACGAGTTTCTGGGTCGTATCTGAGTAGCCTCCCCGTGCCTTCCCCTTCCAGCAGAATGTTCAAATGGTCCCTGCATAACTAGCTCCAGTTAATTAACTAATCTTAAGCAAAAATATGAATTCATCTACTTAACCGAAGAGACTGCTCACTTTCTGCTGTGTCTCATGCTCGTGTCCGTGAAGAATATCGAGCCGTTTCTGTGGATGTCAAGATCGTTCGCGAATTTGATCGGATTCCCGCCGGCTTCCCTCGTGAGAGATGTTGCCACGCCACCGCTTTGGCCGACGGCCATGAGCCCGTAGTACGCGTCGGCGATGAAGAGCTCGCCCGTCTCTCTGTGAAACCTCAGCCCAAGAGGCCGGCCGCACCACTGCTCGTGCTCGTGCTGCCTTTTCGTTGTCGACTCCACTCCATTAGCACAAACTGTCTCCGACCTTTTCCAAGAAAGAACATTATTACACATATGGTGCTATCTATCAAGCCAGTGTGATGTACTATGAATTATATATGTATGGAGGGATGGTTTGCAAGGACAAAGCTTAGGTACAGTTCATATTTACCAGTCAGGATTCATGACGGCGAACGTCTCCCACCCGGTCTTCTCCCCCATCCACCGCACGACGCGGCCGTCGGCGAGGCCGGCGTACGGCCCGCGGCCCTGGCGGTCGAACTCAATGGACTCCGGCCCGAACACCTCGTCGACGAACTCGAGCCTGCCGAGCCTGAGCCGGCTGCCGTTGTCCCTCGGCCAGCGCTCCATGACATCCCTGTACGGCGCGAGCTCGTGCTTCACCGGCCGGTAGTCGACCCCGGCCAGCGGGCCGAGCTGGAACGGGTCCGTGATGACCAGGGCCAGCGCCAAGGCCGCGAAGAAGAGGTGCGGGTACTGCACGATGCCATCGCGTCCTCTCTGTCTCTGTGGCGTCTTCTCTTCCATGGAGGGCAGGCAGAGGTTTCGGTTTGCAGGCAGAGGAGGGAAGTGGGGGGAGAAGGTGATCTTAAATTCTTAATGGATTGCTCCGAAATTTTATTTCGACATGCATGGAAGTTGCATGAGTCACTGTGATTGTTTGGGAGTAGGTGCATTTTGGTTCAGAATAGCTAAGGAATCCGGCACTTTTCGATTTTGGGAGCTGCATGTATTCATTGCATGGACAACGATGCAAGATGAACAGGCCAACAAGCATAAAATGATGCATGACTACCGAACCCGTCTCGGCGATCTTAGCGTGACTGACGTTAGTCCCCAATCTGGCACACGGAAGAAGACTAAGCGGTAGGAATCCGATTTAGGCCATCTAGACTAGAACTAGACCTGTCCAAATGGACGGCCCAACATAAACCCAGTTAGACATGGCCTGGTTGTCTCGATAGACTAAATGAGTGTGTTGTGCTGGCCCGTGAGTTTAGCCGTAGGCCCACATGGTCCATTGAAGTCACGGGCCACATTAGCCCGACAAGTCTGGATAGACCCGTTTAGCCCATCTTAGTCCGAAAAATTTGACAAACTCAATAATTCTAAAAAATGTCTATAATTCAAATACATAAATTAAAATTTACAAAAAAGATTCTATTTATAGGGGAAATTAGATTTTTTAAAAATTTTCTAGAATTTTTTAAGCTTCCCACTGTAAACGAACTAAACGGACCATGCTATGCTATAGCTAAATAGGCTAAATAGGTTTTATCGTGCCTAAATAGGTTCTATCTATGCCCTACCATGCCGAGCCTTGGCCAAGTCAACAGTGAACATGCCTCCGGCTGGCCTGTCTCGATTGGCCACATCTATCTTGGACTGAAGTCCTTTCTTCATGGAAATAAAGATTGTCAACCTTCTTGCAAAAATCTTCAAGTATTCAACTTAATATGGAGCAAAATTGCAGACTTTTTTTAGCAATCATCGTCAAGCATTTTAATGGTTGTTCATAGAATCTAGGAAGACATCGACTCAAGGCGTAGGGCCTTTGACGAGGAGTCAGATTAGGATGACTTCGAGCAAGCCTCGGTGGAACAATTATTGTTGTAATAATCCTAAAATTAAACCCGGGAGATTCCACGGCTCCTCAGTGAATTTAGCTACTACCAGAAATTGAAACTACCGATATATATTGCACGGTACTACCAATTGTCGGATGTACTAGCTCTGTGTGAGCTGTCTAAGTGGCGTGCGGAAGTACCGGCATGTGTTACGCGGTATAACTGGAAGTTAGAAGTACCGGCTCTGTATGAGCGATATTACCAGACTTTGGAAGTTTCAAAAAATTCTGTGGTACATTTTTTCCAAAGAGACACCTGTGTGGTGGTCTTCTCCTCCCCGCGAGAGCGGTAGTTCCGTATATGTGGCACGGTATTTCCGATGATTGAAAGTATCAAAAAATGAACGACGAGACTTTCAATTTTGCTGATAACGACTAGTTTTCTGACCGTTGCGAAGAGAGTGGTAGTTCCAGTTTTGTAACAGCGAAACTACTGAAAATCCTATTTTTTTAGGGATTTTGCTTCTAACAGCTAGTTTTTGTGATGTGGGTATATATACTCCCTTGTGGCTAGTTGGAGCAAGGTTTCCTCCATTCTTTGACACTCTCTTAAGCTAGTGTAAGTTCCTCCTCCCAATTATGCATGTGTTACATCTTGTGAGCAAGGAGGAAGTCTCTAGATTGTATGTGTTGCATTTAGAGGTGAATTGAGTATCCACTTGAATTTGTATATTCGTTGCATGTGGTGAGAGTGAAGGAATGGGCTTGACTTATTACTCTTAGAGTTTGTCGATTCTTAGACAGTGTTGGAGGTATCGTGTGCGGTGATATTTTCAAATAAACTTGTGAGAAGACCCGATGAAGTATGAATGTTGGATCTCACCAACCCAGAATGGGAACGAGCTATCACTAGTGGATTTGAGGTGGAAGGCTTAATTCGTGAAGCTAGTCCAATTCGTTTGAGCTTACCTCAATGTGGACTAGGGAGACCGACAAGTCTCCAAACACCATGGTAAAACATCGTGTGTCAATTGTGATTTATTTTCTTGTGCTCAATCTACATTCAAGCAATTTACATTCATAAAATTAAATTGATTGCTTGTCTTTCTAGGATTGTAAACCTTTAACATAGACTTATATTGTTAGTGTGCTTAGGTGAATGTAGTTGATTTAGACGATATTTTTTGTTAAACTAATTTAAGTTAATCTTTCGAATTATATACTTGATTTTAGCTAAATAAAAAAATAGTAATTAGATAATAGAATTTTAAAACTGACTATTCACCCCCCAATAGTCGGCCTCCTCGATATTTCATACACTTGCCCAGATTTGTTGAAGCCCCCATACTAATTGTCCCAATAGACGTGGTGCCACATATACCCTACTAGTTGTTGTAATCTCTACTACTTAAAAAAGAATTGGTGGTGGTGGTTTACCACCCCCTCCAGTTGGTGGCAGTTTATCTACCACCACCCCCTCCACTTGAAAAGACCCAATTGAAGCCACGTACTGCCTGTTAACCCATTAGCCTATGACCCTCCCTATCCTGATTACACCCACGAAACCAGATTCTCCTCCGCCCTCTGCCTCTCTATCTTTGTTTCCCTAGCCTCCTTCTACACTGTGCCTAAGGCTCCCAGGAGGCCCACCCCCTCCAATTGGTGGTGGTTCATTTGCCACCACCCCCTCTATTTGAAAACACTCCATTGAAGCCACGTATTGCCTGTTAACCCATTAACCTCTGAGGCCTCTATCCGAATCACACCCACGAACCTAGATTCCTATCCGTCCTCTGCCCCTCTCTTTGTTTCCCTAGCCTCCTTCCGCACTGTGCCTAGGGCTCCCAGGAGGTGACTGAACTGTGGCCTCCACCTGCTCGCCGCTGCCAGAGATGGCCTCTTCCGGTCGTGCAGGTGCTGCTGAGGTGCCCTCCATCGTTGGTATGCTTCCGTGTCACCACCGTTGGATCGCATGTGGACTTGCCGATTAGGAGGTGGCTCTCTTACACGGCCCTTATTGTGCTGCTTTTCCCCTCCATGTTACAGACTTTGCAAATCCCTTAACCATATTGGTAGATTTGTGCTTGTTGATGCACCCAACTATGTGCAGAAACTATATTAATTCTGATTTTGGCAAATGTGTGAAGTGTCTTGGAGCTCCGATTTGTAGAGAATTGTGAAGAATTATGTGGGTTTTATTTCTAGGGTTCAAGAATTGTGCACTTATCTTGGTTTTTCCCTATGATAATCCTCTCCTCATCGACCGTCGGTGCCTCTATGCCAGCAACTGATGGGGACCTGTCGGACCGACAAGCACCTCAAGCCCCTCCTCACCCTCAATGTCTCATGTGCCACCAACGTCGACCGCTTCATTTCCCACCTCTCCCAGGTAAGGTTCCTTCTTTTTCGATTGATTCATTTTATATAAGAAGAAAAGAAGGAAAGTAGTGATGCATTGATCCAACCATCGATCAATTCTTTTGCCTCATCAGTGCAACACTTCGTGATGTCAGAGGTCGGCATGCTGGCTAGGTGCCTATGTGTTCCCCTCATCTCTCTGGGTATCGGTAAAGTCGACCGACACGATCCCCTCATCTGCCCAACAACCAGTAAAGGAGTATTCTATTGCTATTGATATGTGGTCGTTGGGTTGCATTATGGCAGAACTCTTGTCAAAAGAGCCATTGTTCAATGGGAAAACAGAGATAGATCAACTTAATAAGGTATTTGGTTTGACTTATTGACTTCTATTTGTTCATTTTAATTAGATGAATGAAATCTTATGTCAGAGTAACTTCCATTGTAGATATTTAAACTACTCAGCACACCTAATGAGCAGATATGGCCTAGTTATTCCAAATTACCTAGTGCCAATGTCAAATTTGTTAAACAACAATAAGTGGCCACCCATTTCTTATTGTTGCTATTTTTATGTTTGAGCATACAGGTTCATATAATAGAAGTCTTACCTGATGAGGGGGTGGCCCGATCTTCCGATGAGAAGGATAAATTCGATTTGATATGACGTTGACGAAGAGGCTATTTGACCGAGACGACCAAGTCCGTCCTGCAATCGCTACACCACACCCTAGTCGCTATCAACCGTGCCAAGAACACGGTTGACCTGAACACGAGGTTCAATTCCTGCAAGCAATCGAAGAACAAGCAAGAACAAGATAAAGAGCAATCTGAATATTGCGAATATGAATGAAGAACACAAAGGGATTGAGGCCTGCAATCGCAGTTGTTGGTCTAGTCGACACAAGAACACACGACGAAGTTTCACGGTGGAAAACTAATCTAAACAAGCCTGAGTTACATGGCCAAATGAGCCTCTATTTATAGGGACACGCAGGTCCTTGCATATGGAAAGTTCTCAACACATGGAAACATGGAAAGTATTCAAATCATAGCTGATTCTATCTCTGTTTCCAAAACCGAAGATTATTTTGTTGATTGCGTCGCGCACAAAAGGAATTTTTGGATGGGGTCAGATCCGTTGTAAAGAGGACGGAATAAGCTTTCCATGCTGTACTCACACATTCCAATTGGACTCTTGATGCGAAATCTATGAGCATTTAAAGTGGGACTGTCAGTGAGTCAGTGTCGCCTTCCTTTGGTGATTCCAATGCGCACAGAACGAATTTGGAGGTGGGGCCAAATCCATTGGAAAGTGGACGAGCTCTTCTTTCTTTGCTGTACTTGCACACCACAAACGGAGTTTTTATGCAATAGTTATACACATTTGAAGTCCGACCTATCAAGCTGACTCCGAATTGATCCGAAGGCCGAATTGAATTCTAAAATGTGTCCCACTTGAACTCTTGCTTGAATTGATCCAAAAGTAACGTGATGACCTTGAGCAAGAGTTGGGGAAGGTGTGGTCTTGATATATTGGTCGGCTTCCCTTTTGGTGGACCCCAACCATGAGCGCATAGCGTTGATGCAATTCTCCTTATACAGCTAGACAAAAATACATTTTCATCTTTAGATAGCATCATATTCTCAATTAAAATAAATTGAAACCGAAGAAACGAATTCACCATTTGTTTATTCTTGAGAGCTTTGGTTGTATGAGTATGTGGCGTGGTCACATCATTACCTTTGTTCCTCCCCTTAGGTACAATAGATTAAGGGACATGTTTCCAGCTGCATCCTTCACCAGTGGGCCGATCTTGTAAGAAGCTGGATTTGACATGCTAAATAGATCGTTGACGTATGACCCTAAGAAGGTAATATACGTGACGTAGTGAACCATCAGATTCTCCTATCCTCATTTTGCATCTCTTGAAACTAGACATTCCTATCCTCATTTTGCATCTCTTAAACCAAACATAATTATTTCTTTCATATAGCGCATAACAGTAGATGTTGCCTTGAAGCATGAATGGTTCCACGAAGCGCCTCTTCCTAGATGGAAGTACTCCATGCCAACATTTCCTGCTCTAAATGAACAAGACACGTACTGACTATTTTCGCTTTTAAGTTTTAATCTATCAGCCTAATCTAAAATATTTCTGATTAATATTGTTGTATTTACATTGCATTTTTTTAAAACACGTAGGCATATCAAAAAGTATATGAAGAGCCATAATCCTCTTGAGGAGCAACGGATGAAAGAACAAGGGAGCATAGGAGATCGTGGCCTTTTTGACTGAGCTTAAACCATTTTTCTGGGTTTGCTGCGGATGCTAATTTTCGGCGTGAATCAATGGAAGAGTACACACATGTGATGTACTCTTAAAAAATCATTGAATGCATAGTCGGCTACAGATCCTCAATCGAACGGCTCACAAAGCGCAATTGACGTAGCGCCTTCTATCCTGGTGTGGTGCTTTCCTCACCGGCACGGTAACAACCTGAACCACTGACACGCGGGCCCACACCCCACACAAGTCTTCGGTCCACGAGTCAATAGCCAATAAACGACGCGAGGCCCGCGAGCCCCGAGCCCATCCGTCTCTCCGCGCGCACGGAGGAAGAAGCCAAGGTTCGCGAATCCCCTTCTCCCTTCGACGCCCTCTTAATCCTTCTCCACCGTGCCATAATCTGATCCTAATTTCCATCTCAGAGTGCGGTAAGAGCGATCCAGCCGGCGCGACCATGGCTTACGTCGAGAGAGGTAACCCGATCTTCCGATTCGGTAGATTCCGTAAGATCTGCCCCTGAACTTCACGCCGTGGAAGTGTTGATCTGTGAATTTGTTCGCCTGCCGGATCTGTCAAATATTTTAGTCTGGAACTCTGGATGGTTCGTATGATCATATCGCCGTAGTAGCTATGACGCTATGGGGTTAAACGTGTAGTCGTGTAGATTCGGACGCTAGAGCAACGATTATATCATGCTGGTGCGTTCCAGTATTCTAGACAAGTATCCGCAGCTAGTGGTTTGTTCTAGCAATCACTTGAAAAATATCGACCTAAGTGACACCTTGAGACGCAAGCACTTTATTGTAGGCATTCACCGGGACAGCAGGGATAAGGAGATGTATGTAGTTGATGCTAAGGGGCATTCGGAATAGCGATGGTTTTTGGTTTTTGCTAAAATTTTACTGTAGCTGGCTGATTTTTTACTGTAGCTGAGTTATCTTTTTAGGTATAATTAAATCTAAAAAAATGTAAAAATAAAAGCGGCACGCTAATCTAGAGCGGACGATACAAAGAAATAGAAAAAAAACAAAACTCAAAAATACCAAAAAAAAGCAAAATGCCAAAAATGGTACAGTGCCTTAATCGCGAGCTATAGTGATAAAAACGCCGAACGCTGGCTTCTGAAGCCAAGTTGAGCGCAGCCTTAACATTTATGGCTGCTTTGGAATGGCAAGGATTAATCTTTCCTGCACCCTTTTCCATTGTAGGGTATCATTGCCAAGATGTTCTTGCCTCCTTAGGGTGTGGTTTATTAGTTATCAGATAGTATAGGTACCATTTTTTAGATTCCTAGGGGGAAACCTAGCCATGGAGTTGAATGCTTGGCCATGTTTTTTTTTGCTCAGCCAGGGGTCTTACCGAATGATCAATCCATCACTATCAATGGGACAGTGGGTATCAAATGAAATTGTGTGAGATGTCCAGGTAGTGTCAAACTGTAGTAAACCACCATGTCCATAGACTGATAATGCATTAGCGATGCATTATTGTACACTTGAAATTGTGTGAGATGTCCAGGTAGTGTCAAACTGTAGCCAGTAAACCACCGTGTCCATAGACTGATAATGCATTAGCGCTTGCATTGCACAACATTACCACAAAGTACTATAGTACACAACAAGCTAGCTAGGGTCCACCAAACTGTTAAAGAGGCCATGCGTGTAGTTAATTGTGTGTGAAGGATTATTCCAATTGGCAAAAACACAGTTCAAGAGATGGAGTCATGTTACTAGATGTTGGTTAAGGAAATATTGATCAAATTTGTCCATTTATCAAGACTGCTCTATATGTTCAGTTAGATGAAATTTAGTTTCTTTTTCTTGCCCAAAAAGTTGAATAATGAAGATAGAACAAAGTGTCTGACAATATTGATAAAAGTTTGTGTTTTGAGGAGGTCCAAAGCTGTTAGGATATTTTGTGGCATAATGCGGCAGAGGTATTCCCTATACATGGGATTAATAGCACTTGAGCTTTGGTTGTTAGTAATATATTGTGAAATTAGTTTTTTTTTCTTGAACTGGTCTGATCACTTCACCATTATAAGAATCTGCGTATGCATTTGGAGTGCAGTACTGCACCCATATCACTTTCTATTTCAAGGGAATCGAATCTCTAAGTGCCATGCTGTGGCTGAACCACAGAATAGGAGAAGTGAGATTATACAAGAATTTGAGGGGAATAGGTAGCTGTCCACAGGTCAAAGGAAGTTAGCAAAGTGAGCAATAGTTGCCTTAAGTTGTATTATAGTTAATTTAGTGTAAATCCATAAATCATAAGTAACATCTTCATGGCCCCACAGCTCACTTATGGGTTTCTCGAGCTTATGCACTTTCCTAATAATTCATTTACACCTCCATTTGTTCGTATATAAAAAATATCTTGGGATTCAAAAATCTATAACAGTTGAATGCCGGAAGTAGTCTTTAGTCCCCTGGAGATCATGTCTTGTATAAGGAAAGTTTGATGTGCATTTTGGAAGGTACTTGGTCGTTGTTTATGTGTCTTTAACAAAACCAAAATTGTAGTTTGGGACATCGCAATATATTATATTTCAAGTTATAGAAAGCAAGTTGTTGTGGTGAAGCATCAAATAATTGCAATATTTTAATGGGAAAATTCAGGATATACCACTCCAAAGAGTGGCATGGTTCCGGACGCCATTACGGAGATTGGCTTCCAAGATATGCCATGATGAACACATTTAGATCCACGAAATACTATTTCCGCTCATTTCTTGTATATTCCAAGCTTTTTCACCTTTTCACCTGCAAGAAAGGACATCTTGCCCCTGGTCGAAGCTTGTTATGGAACTGTGTTATCAGCTTGTTATGGAACTGTGTTATCTCGCATGCTTTGTTTATCTTGCAAAAACTCTTTGTATGTTACTACATTACCTCATACCATTATAAGCAAAAACTCTGCCGAAGATTTTCATGAAAAACTATCGTCATCTCACACCAAAATGCAAGTCATTTGAAACAAATTCCAATTAATTGGCAACAGTTAGTTCAAGACATCACACTAATAAGCCATTACATACTGGGCAACATAATCTTATAGCGTCAACTAATATATTACTTACATAAGAGGGCACCAAGATAACCAAAGCATGTAGGCCTAGTCTAGCCCGGGGGCAAAGATGTCTTTCCCATGGGGTGAAAAGGTGAAAAAGTCTGAAAAACACAAGAAATGAGTGGAAATGGTATTTTGTGGATCTAAATATGTTCAGAGAGGCATATCATGGAAAGCAATATTTGGAGTGGTGTTCCAAACCATGCCACTCTTTGGAATGGTATATCATGAATTTTCCCTATTTTAATTTGTTTGTAACATATTTGTGACACTATGCAGCTATACATATAAACTCCTTACTAGTTGCATCAAATTTCTTTGCTTGTAAGTTTGTAACATGGTACAATCCTGAGAAACTGGCAAGGTTTACCATGTACTCTTGACTTGCATGAAGAACGTAGCACAAAGTTAATAGCATTCACTCTTTTGTAGAATAATTGCTGGGTTGTTGAATTTGATCTGATTTCTCTCTAATATTAATTGTTTTATATAATTATGTGACTTTTTTCCCTAGGCTGGTACATGTTTTCTGTCTGTTGGGTCTCATTCAAGTGGACTGACCATCAATCACAGGAAAGCTCATTTTAATCCTTCATGTATCTTTCAGGTGTTGTGAAAGACAAGCGGACAATATGGCGACTAAGCATAATCTCTGACTTCTTTAGGGCTGTTGTGAATTTCATCAGAATATTCTTTCTCACAATGTTCTCAGTAAGTAACCAGAATTATGTTACCCAAATTATTTTTGTTATTGCTAAATTTCCTTTTGTTCCATGTGCTTCCGAAATGAAAATCATAATTTAATTCCTGTGCTTTATATTTCAGATGGAAAAAACAGACAGCTACAGGAAAGGATATGGTGCTGGTAAGAAATGGGATGGTGGACCTGGCGGGGGAGGTCCTGGTGGTGGATTTGGGCGGGGACCATATGGGGGTGGGGGCGGCGGCGGCGGTGGCTCCCGCAGTCCTCGCACACTAACTGACCTCCGATCTAATGATCACAGTAAGTGCTCGCATTCCAGATTATAGTCTCAACACGTTGGATTGAAGTTTTCTAACCAAACTCACTAATCTCAGGTTCTCTCCCAGCTTGTGGATCATGCTGCGGCTAATGTGTGCACAACTATCTTTATGACTGCTTAACAGAAGAATACACATGCTTCGCTGTTCAAGGCCATAACATGCTTCGCTGTTTAAGGCCATAAGAATACATATTTCATTTTCAGCTGAGTAAAGCCATTGTGACGTTGTCAAGAGTCTAATATATTGTCCAGTACATATTCTGCAGCTTGTTTCTGATGTGATTGGCATGTTGCATTCATCGTTTGCCTTGGCTTGTGATATTGGGTGTATGCACATTTTACGCAGCTTAATGAATCGCCCAGCATGAAGTCATGAAACGTATACCGGTACATGAGAGATGGTGTTAGCCCATTCTGCTATCCTTTTTGTCTGTTTGTAATTCTATGGGGGACTGGGATTGCTCGTTCCAGGTTAAGTTCGACCAGGAAATAATCCGAACAACCGTCTTCAATGATCTTTGTTAGTGGCTTGTGCTCTATGCCCGTAATCATCTCGAATTGCACCCCCCAAAAAAAAAATCTGTATCCAGATTGCATCGCACCTCGTCTTTACTGGGTACGGGCACGTCGCCCTACTTTCCGGAGACGTTGCCTGTGTCGACAAGCAGATCCCCTTTTGGCTTTTTCAGCAACTTTTAATTTCTCAGTAATTATTATTTACTAAATGAATAAAATATAGCTAAAAATTAGCCATAGTCCTAAAAAAACAAACCTCTAGACTTGAAATACCCCACCACGACCATTTGCATGGTTACGCTTGCTGTGCCCCATATCTAACAGGATAGACTTCCTTCGGTTGTGCCTAATACAGCGTACAATGGTTTTATTCTTTTTAATTATAGTTGATAATTTTTATCTATATTTTAAAAAATATAATAAATGATAAAGATATTGATACAAATGATATACATAGTGTTAGACTAAAAAACTAAACCTCTAAGGAAGCCGTCTTATTTATTTAGCTATAAAATAAGTCAAACAAAAACAATAACAAAACAAAAAGAACGGGGTGGCTCCACCAGCGATCTCATATGCACAGTTGGAAAGGTCGTAGTTG
This sequence comes from Melocanna baccifera, assembly GCA_036346265.1. Taxonomy (NCBI): domain Eukaryota; kingdom Viridiplantae; phylum Streptophyta; class Magnoliopsida; order Poales; family Poaceae; genus Melocanna; species Melocanna baccifera. Next base: position 8,275,059 of record CM070682.1, read on the forward strand.
CACCAAACTGTAAATGTTTAATTTTCCGAGGAATGTTTCCGGAGATGTGTCAAAGATTAGGAGCAAAGTGTAGGGGGCCTTAAGCAAAAGTTTTCTCTAAAACCTGTAAGCATAAACAAATCTCAAACTGACTCATGGGCTCCACGGTACATGACCCCACATGTTAACCACTGATCCTTGCTAGGTGAAGCCAAGCCCCTGTACATCTCTCTCTTCACCACCACTACTGCAGTCTGCAGTGCAGAGCCCCATTTCGCCTTCTCTCTCCTCCCCCCTCCTCTTCCTTTCCGACCTTGTCGCCCCTCTCTCCTCCCTCTCTCCACCTTCCTCCCCGTCCTCGCCATGGCGTTCTTCTCCCACCACCATCTCCAGCAGCCGCACCCAGCGGCGCCGCCGCCGCCGCAGCAGCCGGTGCCTCCCTCCTTCAGGTAGGTGCCTGACCTCAATTTCCCTTTGCACGGTCTTTCTACGCCTCTTAGTATGGTATGTATCGCGCTAAAATTCCCTTCCTGATGCCGCAATTTTTAGCAGGAACGCGCTGCCGGTGCCGGTCGATGGACAGATCCCGGCGCATCTCGCCTTCTTCAACCAGCCGCCCGCCTTCCCGGACCAGGCCGCGCAGCCACAGCGTAAGCGTTCTCCGCGAACGCCCCCTCTTCGCGTCTTGAAATTCCGCTGGAATTGACGCTGATTTTGGAGGGCTTCTGCTCTGTTCTGTGTAGTGGTGGACGCGGTGGGGCTGACGGCCGCGGCGGGGCTGGGGTGGAGGCAGCCGAGGGAGCAGGAGCTGCTCGGGGAGAACTCGCAGATGTCGTCCATCGATTTCCTGCAGACGGGCTCGGCGGTTTCCACGGGGCTGGCACTCTCTCTGGAGGACCGGCGCCACGGCTTCGGCGGTGGGGCTGGGGCTGGGAACTCCTCGGGCGATTCGCCGCTGCTCCTGCTGCCGATGCTCGATGATGACATCTCCCGTGAGGTCGAGCGGTTCGATGCTGATATGGACCGATTCATCAAGGCCCAGGTCACGCACTCGGCACTCTTGAACCTTTTTTTCTTTAGATTTGCTAATACCGCAATAATAGTAGGTGTGCAAGTCGATGTGCTACATGAGGTCTTCTCGATCAGTTGTTGAAGTTTTGTAGGGGAAAGTAGTGAAGCTTTAGTGTTTTCAAGCCGTCTAGTTGTGCAGGTTGGGTATGCACATAGGTAGTCTCTTTATTTTTGTTGACGTTGGTCGTTTCTGCCTTTGTCATGAAGATCAAGTGGCTTGTGATGAGTGGCAGGTCTCCATTGAGCAAATGATTTTTTATCAGGAAGTGCTTCAGTACTCCACTCCACCTAAAGAAAACTTTGCTAATGTTAAAGATAATAAAGGGTCGATATTACTTATTTACTTCTAACAGCTATTTAGTTGAATGGCACTTTTGACATTTCTTCTCATAAAAACAGACTTCACCTCTCTTTTCTTTGTTCGCCTTCGGATTTTTGCTTGACGTTCCTTGATGACAGAGCCACAGCACGACGTAATCAACCCATTTTTTTTTCCTATGAAGAGCGATCTATTTGACCATGCGGATCTTTGCCGATTGTCACTTATTTCCTCCTGTCAGTAGGGGATAGATGAATGCATTCACTGGTCAATGAAACATCTAATAGACTACGAGGACAGGAATGATGAATGATTAATCATCTTCGATGCTTTCATGTTGGAGCGCTGATTTTGCCTTTTCAATGTCTTGGTGGGAGATGGATAAACACGTTGATTTTGGAGGCTGATTTGGAGCCATTGAAATCTCACTATTACCACTAGTGCGTATTTCCCCTTACTTCCTAGTTCCTAATAACCTTTCATGATTTAAGATCTTTGCCAGTTTTGTTAGGTGGAGCACTGAAGTAACCCTCATTTTTATGTACAATCTAGCATCCACCTTCCCTAATTGCTATCTTGCACCAGGTCAAACCTGATGCCCAGTAGATCCGTAGCTTTATGATAGACTGTTGTCTAGGGATGAAGTGCTTGGACATAGGCATGTAGCATCACCCTTGGGCCCAAAATTTACTAAAGCCCAGCTCGGCAGCTCCCACACCGCCATGCGGGACAGGACTACACATGCCTACCACGGGCTTTTGTTCTCACTTTGCTCAAAAGGATTGCCTCGAAGTTACTATGTTCGAACCCTCAAACATTATGTGCTAGTACAATTCACATTAACTTTCCAGTGAGGGGTTAACCCAGCACCACCACTACACACATGGATCACTTGGGCTGGGGTGTTACAAGACATCACGCCGTAAGTACATCAAGAAAAATGAAACATAAATAGAGAATTTCTGGTAGAAATGGAGCTCAGCATGTTTTGTCTTTTATACGGTCTTCCTGTTACATTACTGTAGGCCCTGTCCTTGCTCAAAAATTGAAACTGCAACACATTTTCATTTGATGAAATTACTATAGAACCAATGTCTTATCCGTATACTAGAGTGGCCGTGTTGTTAGCTCTTGCTCCTTTTTTTTAAGTTGACTGAACAAATTTCAGTTGTTTATTCTTGATTTGCTTCCGTCAATTTGGAATTTTAAGTTACTATTAACCTGCAAAAGGTGATGTGATTCGATCTTCCACATAGGTCAGATTATTCATTTACATATACACTGCTAAAATCCATTCTTTCATGAGCGTTGGGGCTTTTTAGCCCATGTCAAATGCATGGATATTAAGCTAATTGATGCAATTAATTGCTAGGTGATATGAATGTAGAGCTTGCTTTTATTTTAGTATTATATGGTGTATTTTAATAATTAAAGTGGAGGGAAGAAAGAAAAAGAGGGTATGGGTAATATTGTATGCAAACAAAGCAAAAAGCAAAAAAAGAGAAGCTTTTGTTGCATGTGCTTCGGCTGAGGTGTCAAGTTTCTATTTTGCAGCGAAATGATCGAGGTTTTCCCTACATGACAAAAGAAAGTATATTCGGCCAGCAAGCATATCAGTTAGGATCATGCCTAGCGAATTAAATAGTACTTATGTACATTCATTTATTCCATGGAAATGATGTTGGTGATAGGAAACCTTTCAATTCCTCAAAAGAAACCAGAGAAAGCAAAGGAGTTAGTAGAACATCAAAAGAAAAATATACACTTGGCAGAGGAGTAAGTATTGCAGGCACTATTTTTTTATATAAAAAAATAAAGTATTGCAGGCGCTGATAAATGAGTACATTCAGTCCTAACGGCTACACTTTGTTCCAAATTAGGACTATGTACGGATGGGTTTGGGTCGAACCTCACTTCTGATATCATTACAATTAGTACTGCTCAAAAAGTAAGGTTGCTATTCAATATTTGACAACATTTTAGTGTTCTGATTAAATTTGTTTAACTGGCAGAGTGAGCGGCTGAGGCAGTCTATATTGGAGAAAGTTCAGGCAAAACAATTTGAAGCGCTGGCCTCTGTTGAGGACAAGATACTCCGTAAAATACACGATAAAGAGGCAGAAGTGGAGAACATTAACAAAAGAAACTCTGAACTTGAAGACCAGATTAAACAGTTGGCAGTGGAAGTTGGTGCATGGCAGGAAAGGGCCAAGTACAATGAGAGCATGATCAACGCACTCAAGTACAACTTGGAACAGGTATGTGCCCATCAAAGCAAGAATTCCAAAGAAGGTTGTGGTGATAGCGAGGTAGATGACACAGCATCCTGTTGCAATGGTGGGGCCATCAATTTGCAACTGATGTCGAAGGAGAACATGCACCCCAAGGATTTGACGGCTTGTAGGGTCTGTAAATCAAGTGAGGCACGCATGCTCTTGTTGCCTTGCCGGCATCTTTGCCTGTGCAAAGAGTGCGAGAGCAAGCTGAGCTTCTGCCCCCTGTGCCGGTCCTCGAAGATACTTGGCATGGAGATATATATGTAATAGAATTTATGTACCACTTGAGTATCTTTCTAGATACTGCTGCGTTTATACATCAATCAATTGTCAAACTGTAGCACCTATGGATCACTATGATACGTCGCCGGCTCGAGAAGACTACCATTTATGGTAGATTTATTGCAGCAAATTTCTAACTAGTGTATGCTTTGGACTTGGGATTAGATTACTTCTTTGGTAATCATTTACTTTTGTAACAAATTGATGCCTAGGGCATAATTTTGTGAAAAATACGTGAGGTCGCCCGCTTAATTTTCACCGAGCAGAATTAAGGGGTTCGTATTGTCCAGCTGACTGCCTATAATTATCCTTTATCAGCTCGTCACTTATTAGAAGTCTAACAGAGAATAAAACAAAGCAAACAATGTTATCGTATGTGGTGGAACTTTTCTTCGTCACAGTACATCCGAGAGTGATTGGTGCACAACTTAAAACTATCGGAATAATATTATAATTACATCGACTCTCGTCAAGTTGCGTTTGCTTTAGAAACCTCTTTTTTCTCTGAGAATTAGACTGTTCCAAAGGGCAGTTGTCCTTCGTTTTTTCACATGGAAATATATCTCAGAAGTGTCAGTTCTCACTCGAGGTGTTACAGCTTTTAAAATGTTCTGTAAAAAAGGCCTGTTTTTTTTGCTGCGGCTGATGGCTTTTAGCTGCAGCTGATGGCTTTTTGGCTGTTTGCGATAGAGATTGCGGAAAGAGAGATACTCGCTTGCGATTTTTGATGATACAGATATTAATTTTTTAATATGTACTACAATTAACTTGTAGACTCCATCTTAAAAAATACTCCGTTTAAAAGTTAGTTGCTGTAGTAAAAGTCAAAAGCAACTTTTAAAAAAACCGCAAAGAACAGGTCTAAAAGTTGGTGAATGTGCTTTTATACACCAGCATTCTAAACAAAGCTGCTTGAAATGTAAAGCAGCTTCGATTTTATTATATTCAGTTGAGTATTGTTTTGATCTGAACTCCTTTTCGACGGCGTTCTGCTATAATTGTAGCTCCTTTTACATTTGCGTTTTCTTTAAGGTAGAGTGCGCAACAATCGTGATTCTGCACTGTATATTTCAAAATAGTTGCCGTACACGCATAGAAAAAGTCGGATCCACACTTCACATCTGGTAACCCGATCTTCGTCTATCTTCGGGCGGATTACGGCCATTATGATTTGGTAGTTAGCGAAAAGCCCCAGAAGACTTACCTTTCAAGCCCAGCAAATCGATTGCTCTCTCGTTGCCTGCTGGTTAGATTATTATGTCAGGCCTTGCTGCGGACTGCATTAAGGCGAAATGCAGACCAATGTACAGGCTAACCGATATTTGAGCCTACAGACAACGGCGGAACCATATATAGGGGTGGAAACGAGCCGAACCAAATCGGCTCGAGCTAGATTCAATTGAGCTCGCACTGAGTCGAGCCATGGCTCAGCTCGGCTCGTTTAGAAAACGAGCTAGAATGCAGGCTCGGCAGTTGGTTCGAGCCGGCTTGCGAGCTGCAATAGAGGCTCGATGGCGGAGGATCTGGGGGCGATTGAAGAGGTGGAGAAAGTCGTCACGCCACGGATCTGTCGCCGTCAGCTCCCGACCGGCCCTTCGCCACCCGGATCTGGCACGGATCCGCTCGGATCCGGCCTTACCTTGTCACCACGCTGTGGATCTATCCAGATCCGGCCTTGCCTCGTCGCGGGGGAGCGGAGACGCCAGAGAGGGAGGCGGCGATGGCACAGGAGGCGACAGCGGGAGGGGCTGGGGCTAGCGGCGGCCGCGGGGGGGGGAGGAGGCGGCGGTGGGGTGGGCGGGAGTGGGAGAGAGGAGGCGGTGGGGGGCGGGGAGGGGGGCGACGGCGGCGGGGAGCGTCCAGAGGGAGGAGACGGCGGGGGCGGGGGAGCGGGCAGGGAGGGGGGCGACGGCGGCGGGGAGCGGGGAGGGTCCAGAGGGAGGGAGCGAGGTGGAGCCGGAGGGAGCGGGTGGAGGGAGCGAGCGGAGAGATCGAGGCGGAGCGAGCGAGGCAGGGGCAACGAATATATACATCCGACTCGTTTGGGCTCGTGAGCCGCTCGCGAGCGGCTCGGGCTCGGCTTGTTAGTGAGCCGAGCTATTTTTTAAGCTTAGCTCGCTGGAAAAAAATTTAAGCTTGAGAACCTCGAGCTTTTTGTCTAGCCCTAACCATATACAAAGCTGCGAGACCTATAGCCTTTTCCCAAAAAGCTTAACACATAAAAGAACTTACGAATAGACCTTCAACAGTATAAAAATAAAAATATTAAAGATACACACCATCAAAATACGTCGAACATATCTAATGTGAAAGAAGGTTTAAGTAATAAGATATGAAAGATAATTTTTGTGATTAGATATATAATAAATTTTTAGGTTAGGAGGTTTCCTACAAAATTCCATAAGTAGATTGGGTTTTCCACCGAACCGTAGTTACTAGTTTCAACAGTTAAGGTTGACTTTCACATCCTAACACGTAAATCTCCTTTCACTCTAGGATATGTTGCTCACAAATATTATCTTAATTATATATTGGACCTCATGCATGTATTGATTCCGCTGATACCCACAGAAAAACTACATTGCAATGTCTTATCTTTCGAATTTTAGATAATAGAACTGTTACAAATAATGCATAGAAAAATAAAAAACGAGATACATAAATTTTTACGTGGAAAACACTTGCGGGAAAAAAATCATGTGCGCTCGAAAGTAAATCACTATAATGAGGAGAGATTACAATATAGCGCTTACACTTTCTATTGGCTATTAGAGTACATATATAGGGTGAGGGAACTAAGTCTCACACAGAGAGAAAACCGAATCAGAGTTGGTTACTACAGATCAATATCACGTCTGATATAACATGTGCATACACCTATTATGCCACGTCTGGTATGAGGTGATGAAGTGTCCTACACGGACACTGTACGAATTTAGATCAACTTTTCAACAATTTTCACCTTGAACTGAATTCACTCCAATAGTCGAAGAATGTGATAAACTCTTCCAATAAAATCAACATGTACACCTTGAGTGCCGAAAGTCCAGAGAACTAGTGAGTAATACTAACTGAGTATGAGCAAAGCTCAAATATAGATGTAGGAACTGGTTTTGTCAATATATCAGCTGGATTATTATGAGTACTTATCTTGCTGACTTTAATATTACCTTGAGTAATGACACCTCGAATATAGTGATACCTGATATCAATATGTTTTGTTCTCTCATGAAACATTTGTTCTTTGGTAAAATAAATAGCACTCTGACTATCACAAAATATTGTAGTGCAACATGTATTTTCACAAAACTCAGTAAATAAACCTCTTAACTAAATGGTTTCTTTGCAAACTTCAGAAATAGGCATATACTCAGCTTCTGTAGTAGACAATGCAACGATAGCTTACAAATTTGCTTTCCAGCTAATGGTATACTCCCCAACAGTGAATACATAACCAGTGAGAGATCTTCTTTTATCCAAATCTCTGGCAAAATCAGAATTCACATAACCAACAAATCCATCTCTAGTTTTCCTAAACTGTAACTAAGCATTAGAAATGCATCGCTAATATCTGAAAATCCATTGAACTACTGTCAAATTCTCCTTTCCAAGACTAGCCATATATCTACTAACTACATTCAATGATTGAGATAAATCAGGGTGAGAACATACTATGGTATATATAAGTGAACAAACTGCACTCGCGTATGAAACCTTAGACATGTACTTAACCTCATCATTTCATTATGGACATAATGCTGAAGAAAATCTAAAATGTCCAGCTAAGAGAGTACTCACAGGTTTAGCCTTATGAATGTTGAAACGACGAAGAACTTTATCAATATACCTCTTTTGACTTAGGTATAATCTACCAAATTGTCTGTCTCTAATGATTTTCATACCAAAAATCTTCTTTGTTGTACCGAGATCTTACATATCAAATTTAGTACTTAATTATGCCTTTAACTTTGAAATTTAGCCTTGTCTTTTGCAGCAATCAACATATCATCAACATACAGTAACAAATAAATAGTTGAACAATTAACAGTTTTTAAATAAACACAGCTATCATAATTGAATTTTTTAAAATCTTCAAATATCATAAAGGAGTCAAATTTCTTGTACCATTCTCTAGGTTACTGCTTCAAACCATACAGAGATTTCTTCAATTTGCAAACAAAATTTTCCTTTTACCAGAATGACAAAACATTCCAATTACTCCATATAAATGTCTTCTAATTTCTCATGAAAGAATGTGATTTTCACATCCAATTGTTCAAGTTTATAATTACGCATAGCCACAATACTGAGTAAAGTGCGAATAAAATTATACTTCACAACAGAGGTAAAGATATATGTAAAATTAATACTTGAAATTTGGCTGTATCATTTAGCAACTATCAATGCTTTATACCTAATCTCTTTGGTTGGTGAAACACCTTCTTTTTTCTTAAAGATTCATTTGCAATGAATAAACTTCTTCTCAATTGGCAAATAGACCAGCTCCCAAGTGCCATCTTGTCAAGACATTCCATCTCATCATGCATAGAAGTCGTCCACCTTTCTGAATCACCAAAACAGATTGCCTCTGATTAAGATAAAGGTTCTGCAGTACCTTCAATTTCTTCTACTATATTTAAATAATAAGTCACAATATTGAATTCTTCAATCAATCTTTTACGAGGTTAAATGTTCCTCCTTTCTCTATCAACTGAAATGGAATGTTGTGTTGGTGATGCAACAATAAGAACTTTTGAAATATTTTTCTTGTTAATTTCTAGTGTAGATCATGAATCAATAATATGCTCCACCTGCACGCTTCTCAACGGGAACATCAATAGAAGGTTTATCATGCAACATAGTAGACTTATCAAAAATAATATCTCTGCTAATAACTACCTTTCTAATTTCAGGATTCCACAATTTATATTCTTTTACATCAGTTTTATAATCAAGAAAAATACACTTAAATGCTCTAGGTACTAATTTACCGTTAACATGAGTTTCTGGACAACAAAAAAAATCTCAAGTTGAATAATCTGCTGGAGAACCAGACTATACATCAATTGGAGTATTCTTATTAATATGCAAATTTGATGACCGATTAATCAAATAACAAGCAATAGAAGTGGTTTCAGTCTAATAACTCTTAGATAATCCAGAGTTTGATAGCATTCAATGTACCTTCTCCATGATGATTTTGTTTATAAGTTCGGCCACACCGTTTTATTGGAAAGTGCTTGGAATAGTATAATGTTTCACAATACCTTCTAACTTACATAAAACTTTAAATTCTTCTGAACAAAATTCCATGCCATTGTCGGTATAAAACTTCTTGATATGCTTGCCAGTTTATCTCGCAAACATAATCTTACACTCCTTAAATGTCTTGAATACATCCGATTTGTGCTTGACGAAGTATGCCCAAAGTCTTCTTGAGTAATCATCAATAATGGTCAATATGTAGCTTGCACCTCCAAGTGACGGAACGCTGGATTCTCCCCACAAATCGGAGTGAACATAATCCAATATACCTCTTGTAGAGTGAGTCACAGTGCTGAATTTCACCATTTTTTGCTTACCGAAGATACAATATTTACAAAATTTCAACCTGTCGATGCTTTGACCACCAATAAATTATCTTTTGCATAATTCCATCATTCTAACTTCACTCATATGCCTCAGACGCATATGCCAAAAATTAGTATCATTAGAATCGAATAATTTATTTGAGGCAGTAGTAACATTACCTAAAATTATAGTGTTTTGCCGATGATATAAGTTGATAGCCTTCATATCACCTTTCATCACAACAAGAGACCGTTTTGTGACTTTTAAAACTCCATCTCCACTTGAATACTTATACCCTTTAGCATCAAGAGTACTCAAAGAGATAAGATTTCAGGTTCATGCCATTAACACGGATCTACTTGGTGTAGCTTCATAGGTAACGAACTACTCATGGTTCGAGCTCATATGGAAAGTACAGGCTGAATCAACAATCTATCCATCGTCAATTTTGTAATTACCGGTAAAGGCATTGAGAAAATCTCCATCATAACCTTCTTTTGTGAAAACGGTGGCTCTAGATTCATTCTCTTATTGATCCTTCTTGAAATTGTTATTTCTCTTCTTATTTTGCAACTTTCAGCACTCAGATATGTCATGACCATTCTTCTTGTAATACTTATATGACTTCCTGTTCCTGATTTAGATTGCCTCTGTATCTTCTTTTGCTTCTGCCTCTGGAATTGCCGTTTGAACCCTTCTCGTATTGCTTGCCGCGGATAGACAAATCTTCTGCATACATATTTGAACTTTCACCAGAAACCATATGTTTCATCTTTTCCTTAGCATACAAAGCTTCATAAATTTCACTGAGAGTAAGAGTATCTTGACTATATAGAATAGTATATCTAAAAATAGAACATGAACTGGACAGATAGGATAGCAAGATAAGACCCAAATCTTCATCATCATACTTTACCTCCATAGATTCGAGCTCAGCAACAACTTTCTTGAAAGCTGTTAGGTGGTTCAACAATGAGGCTCTCTCCATTATCTTGAGGAAATAAAACTTCTGTTTTCAAATGCATCTTGCTGGTTAGATTCTTTGTCAAGCAAATTTGCTCCAACTTCAGTCATAATACGGTAGCAGATGTCTCCTTCATAATCTCTTATAAATATTATTTGATAGATGAAAATAAATTTGTGATAAGGTCTTACGATCTTTATGTTGCTCTTCATCGGTGGACAATGTGTCTCGTATCTTGTCGATCTTCAAAAGCGCATCATCCAAATTAAGTTATGATAAAATAGCTCGTATCTTAACTTGCCATAGAGAAAATCTCGTGTCGCAATTCAACAACGGAAGATCATATTTCAAAGTCATCATATAAAAGAAATCCAAAATTTAATGGTACTAATTTTGTGTACTTAGCAAAATTCTTGCAAAGAAAACTCCTGGTATGAATCTTAGGATCGCATAGCAATTTCAGTCGAAAAGTAATAATAAACAAAAAAAAGCAAACTATAGGAGATGAACATTTGCCTTTTCCTTTGCTTTTGTCACTGTTGAAATCACGTATCTCTTTTTTGGACGTGTCGCCTGATTCTTGAACGATCACGCTGTTCTTCCCGACTTGTTACACGCGGAATGATGGGGGAGACCACGACGCTGGCTTACTGCTCTTCACGTCTGCGGGTTTCACGCTTGCCCAAAGATTTTTTTCGCTAGGATTGATGCTTGCGTGTCCTCACTGATCGAAGATGCCGAGATTGAGACGTCGCTTTTAACGAGGACGGAGACATGACATGCGTGAGACCGCAAGTCAGAGAAGAAATCGAACTCGCCTCGATTTCGATGAACGACAATGACGTCGGACCGGCATAATTGTTTTCTCTCAAATTTCTCGGACTCTAAATCCCTGTATTTTGATACCACTTGTTGCAAATAATTCATAGAAAAATAGAGACGAGAGACACCAATTTGTTATGTGAAAAACTCTTGCAGGAAAATAACGCAGATACTCGAATGTAAATCACTATAATAAGATATTACAATAGAACGCTTACACTTACTATTGGCTACTGGGGTACATATATAAGGTGATGAAACCGAGTTCTATACGGAGAGAAATCGAATCAGAGTCGGTTGCTACAAATTGATACTATGTCTGATACAACCAATCTATACTCGTATCATATCACATCTAGTATGAGACGATGAAATATTCTACATAAATACGATATAAATTTAGATTAACTTTTCAACAAAAACTATATTCTCTTTCTCCCGAATGATACAAGCTCGCAAAAAAATAATGGCGGAAGCCTTGTACTCCCACCTCGTTGAGTTGTGTTGACGGCTCCAAAATCCAAATTAACGGTCCCAACTCCCAACAAGGCTGCCGGACCATGCGAGCGTTACCAACCATCAACTAGCTGCTCAACAAGATCGACACTGCCGCTGGCGGCCGTACCAGTACCACCACCACAACACAACGGTGTGGGACAGCGAGACGCGGGGGCGCGGCCACACCACCACGCAACGTTCGTGTCGTGCGCGCGTACGTGGCTCCAAGTCACGCAGTGTTGACCAGTGGCGGACGGGCGGAGCGCCCTATCCATGTGAACGACCGCGAGCCCTCGCCGCAAGCCAGGTTGCCTGCCGCCCCCCATCCATCCAATCCATCGTCGTAACCATCATCTCCTCTCCTTAGCCCGCACCACAACCGCCGCCCATCCCCTCCACCCTGGTCCCACCCCTCCCCTCCCCTCAAATCCCCAACCCGTGCGTGCCGGCCTCGCCCGCCCGTCCGCGTGCCCAATTTCGCCGTAAATCGGCTGCTTTTTCCCGTGCCGAGCGCGCGGCTTCCCCAAATGGCGCTGTCCGCGTCGGCCGGGCGGGGCGCGCGGGCGGAGAAGGTGCGCAGGATCTTTGAGCGCTTCGACGCCAATGGGGACGGGGGGCTCGACCGCGACGAGATGGCCGCGCTCGTCGTGGCTGTCAACCCGCGGGTCAAGTTCAGCGAGGACCAGATCTCCGCCATCCTCGACGAGGTGTTCCGCACCTACGCCGAGTTCATACTCCCCGGCGGCCGGGGGCTCTCCCTGCCCGGCCTGCTCCGCACCTACGACGACGGCGCCGGGGACGTCGACCGCGATTTCCTCGCGCTCTCACTGCCCCCGGTCGACTCCGACGCCTCCTCCCCCGAGATCGCCGCGGGGGACGCCCCCGCATCGTCTTCCCCGCCCTCCGGCGCCGCTGCCGCCGCCGCGTCGCTCCTCGACGATCACATCAAGCCGCTCGGCGCTGGCGGTACGGCTCCGTCGTCCAGCTCCCGCACCGCGGCCGCCGCGCCGGCATGGGCAACCTCGCCCAACCACGGGATTGCATTCGACTCCTCGTGGGCGCTCCTCGACGACCTGGAGATACTCGTCAAGCGCCTCCGCTCCAAGCAGCTGCGGAAGACCCCCTCCATCGTCAACAGTGGCGGCGGTAACAATTTCGACTCCTTCTCCGAGGCCGGGTGGTCCAGGGAGATATCCGGCCCCGCCGATTCGTCTTCGAGCGCCGCGCCGTGGGACGAGACGAGCCGCGACTACCTCACCTTCGTCAAGGAGCTCGCTGTGCTCCGCACGCGCGCGGACAACTCCCGCTCACGCGAAGAGGCCTTCGACAACCACATGGTCATCGGCCGGGCGCTCTCCGAGCACCGCCTCTTCCGAGACGCGCTTGCCAGCTTCCGCCGCGCCTGCGAGCTGCAGCCTACTGATGTCCGGCCGCACTTCCGCGCTGGGAACTGCCTTTACGCTCTGGGCCGCCATGCCGAGGCCAAGGAGGAGTACCTTCTTGCGCTTGAAGCTGCAGAGGCGGGTGGCACCCAGTCCGCGGACATTCTTCCGCAGATCCATGTCAACCTTGGTATTGCAATGGAGGCTGAGGGGATGGTGCTTGGTGCCTGCGAGCACTACCGAGAAGCCGCCATACTATGTCCATCCCATGCCCGGGCGCTCAAGCTCCTTGGGAGCGCGCTCTTTGGTGTAGGTGAGTATCGTGCAGCCGAGAAGGCACTGGAGGAGGCCATCTTCTTGAAGCAAGACTATGCTGATGCACACTGTGACCTTGGGTCAGCCCTGCATGTGATAGGGGATGATGACCGTGCAATTCAGGAGTTCCAGAAGGCAATTGATCTCAAACCTGGGCATGTTGATGCCTTATACAATCTTGGTGGATTGAACATGGACGCAGGACGCTTTGTGCGGGCTGCGGAGATGTACACTCGTGTGCTAAGCATCCGACCAAACCATTGGCGTGCTCAGCTAAACAAGGCGGTCGCTTTGCTTGGGCAGGGGGAGTCTGAGGAGTCCAAGAAGGCACTCAAGGAGGCATTTAAGATGACACAGAGGGTGGAGGTGTATGACGCCATCTCACATCTGAAGACACTGCAGAAGAAGAAGCCAAAGCCTCCCAAAGGAAACGATGATGCTCAAGGAGAGGAGACCTTTGTGGTTGTGGAGCCATCCAAGTTCAAGAGGGTTGGCAGGAAGACCACCTTGCGGCAGGATTTGGCCAATGCCCTTGATATAAGGGCCTTTGAGAGAACGACAAAACTTGGCCGCTGCGATGTGGAGCTTTTGAGGAAAGAGATGAATGAGACTGATGTCCCCATATCCTACTCAGGCACTGGCATCCCGGAGAAGTCAATACGGAAAGCGGCTCTTGAGGTTATTCTCCGCAGGATCCTCTCTTTCCTCAAGCCAGATACCTTTCAGGGCGCTATCAAGGCAATCAACGAAAGAATTCTCTCTGTCCTTGATGCCTCTGGATCTGGTCGCGTTGACCTTGGGATGCTCTTTGCTATCATTGCTCCAATCTGTTCTGGTCCTGTGGATAGGCGCAAGCGTGTCGTCTTTGATGCTCTTCTTTGGCGTCCTGCAAGCGAAGGCAGCAGGGGCCAGATTAGGAGGAGCGATGCGCTAAGTTACATTAAACTTCTTCGTGCCGTTTATATACCTACCCATGGGGCTAGTGACATGCTTGAAATGCATGGGGAGTCTGACCCTACCATGGTATCATATACGGAGTTCCTTGAAATGTTTAATGATCCTGATTGGGGATTTGGAATCCTAAGCACATTGGTGAAGCTTGAAGATAGTGATCACGTTCGTCATGGTCGCCACACCTGCTCCATATGCCAATATCCTATCATTGGTTCACGGTTCAAGGAGACAAAACACTCCTTTAGCTTGTGTAATCGATGCTACAGCGAAGGGAAGGTTCCATCAGCTTTCAAGTTGGAGGAGTACAGGTTCAAAGAATACGGCAATGAATCCGAGGCTCTTATCGATAAGTGCATGTGCTTCAATTTACATTCTAAGAAGCTGGAAGTTGATGCTTGATCATTCGAACTTTGGTGTCAAGTGCTCGAGCATGAACATGTGTATCCCCTTTCTAGGTGCGAAGATGTCTAGTTAGCCCACCTGCCCTCTTGTAAACTAAGGTGCTGTTTGTTCGGAGTTTTCTAAATGTGTTCCGATTACTTAAAATCCTAAGCCGTTAGCTATTGTTTGTTCCAAGTGTATGGGAGTAAGAACATGTTGATTTCAAATACACCCCTGTTACAATCCCAGTGCCCTTGTTACAATCCAATGCGTCCAAGGTTCTGAAGTATAGCTGACCCAGATGTGTTGTCTAAATCAAACAGTTTTGGTCTATTTTTCTCTTTTCATCTTGTAATCTTATGTATTTGAAATTTCAAGTATGATTGTAGGGGCAAACCAAACATCGCTATGCTGTTCTCTGTTTTCAACTTCTTTTCTAAACCGATCTAAAAAAGGTTCTTTTCTGAGCTAGTCGCAATGGCCGCTCCCATCATTTTTCTCCAAATCTTTTGCATGGCACAGGTGAGTTCACCCAAAGGCCAAAATCTGGGAAATGTTTTCTGATGGTTGCCGAATTTTGCTGCTCTAGCTGTGGCTCATATATTGATCAAATTGAGGCAGATCAGATAAAGAGGGACTAGCACTGGTTGGATTATCTGGGTCATGCAGGTTACTTGTTCCTCGGTATCCAAATATCTATACCATATGTTATGGCCTTGTAGGTTGTTTTTGTGATCTGCGGATTGGTTCCATTCAAATATTCAATGTATTCTCACCCTACACGATATTCTGGGTAATGTGGCTTGTTCTTCTTTTCCTGGTACGTTGAATTATGGTTGTGTTTTTTTACTTCATTTAGTGTTACCTTCAGCTATTCAACTTATGTGAAATTTGAAGTATGGTTGCAGGGGCAAACCAAACATCATTATGTTGTCCTCTGTTTGCAACTTCTTTTCTAAACCGGTCTAAAAAATGCATATTCTTTAAGCTATTCACAATGGTTGCTCCCATCATTTCTCTCTAAATCGTTTGCATGATGTAGGTGAGTTCACTCAGTGGCCCAAATCTGGGAAATGTTTTCTGATGGTTGTTGCCGAATTTTGCTGCTCTACCTACCTATGGTTCATAGTTTAGAGAGGACTAGCACTGGTTGGATTATCTGGATTATGTAGGTTTACTTGTTCCTCGGTATTCAAATCTTTATGGCCTTGCAGGTTGTTTTTGTGACGCGGAGACCTACACGATATTCTGGGTTATGTGGCTCGTGCTTCTTTTCCTGGTAGGTTGAATTACGGATGTGTTTTTGACTTCATTTAATGTTGCATTTAGCTGTTGCAATTTTTGTTTCTGCATTCTTATGCATTACACTTCCAAACTGTGCATGCTGCAGATGTATCTGTTCTTTCACAGTAGTATGTTTCGTAGAACGCGTATGTTGTATGTTTCGTAGAACGCGTATGTATCGCTATTCGATTGTTGCCTTCACGCGTCTAAAAAATTGTTGCCTTCATGCGTCCCAGTTCTTGCTGTATTCCTCAAGTGTCAGTCTTCATTGTCAAGGTGTTTAGTAGAGATTCTTGCTATCTATACTTTTCTTCTCATCGGAATGTGTCTGGTGTCTAACCGACCCATGCTGTCCAAGTCTCCATCAAGTCCACGCTTCAGTGACTCTTTTCGCTCCTTTACTTCAGCCGTGCTTTTACGTGTCGGCTTTTCTCGCCCTTCTTTTCCTGCGGCCACTGGCAAAGCAACAATGGCGTAGGACAGCGTCATGTGGTCGTACGGGCAGTGACGATGGAAATAATAATCCTATCGGTAGTAGGGTTTAATAAGGGTCTAAAGTTGACGAGATCTCATAGGATTTTCTTGCGGGCGGCGGCGATGGGAGCGGCGGCGCGATGTGGCAGCGCGGCGGCAGCATCGGCCAGGCTGGTGCGGCACTGGTGGGGCAATGGCGGCTGGCGACCGAGTGCCCAAATGCAATTTATTGAAGGTGTCATTGCCCAAACACAACTGGCATGGCGCTAGACTGCTGGTGACCAACGATGGCTGCATCCATGCAAGGTATAGAACGTTCGAAAACACCGTAGCTCAGTATACGATTTTTTTTTTTGCGAGGAGTATACGGAATATATTCAGACAGATAATACAACTGCAGTTTTTCCCCTGAATTATCGAAGGTGACATTGCCAGATGACAAGCCATGTTTCTGCATGGCATCTTCTGTTTGCTCCGAAAAAAAAATTCAAATGACCAACTTTCTGGCAGCATCAATGAAGCTTCACAGGTCCAACATATGGTCCAAAGTTCATTTCTACGTACTAGCTAAGCTTTATAAAATAAAGTCTAAAATATGGTCTAAAGGTCATTTCTACGTACTAGCTAAATGTCTTTCCGTTGCTACCAAGAAAAAAAGAGAGAAAGAGACATGTTACCATGTATATGTCGAGCCCGTCGCCGTTATGCTTGTCCTGTACCATGCCTCCGGTTCCCACTGCAACGCTGGGCCAAACCCCACCTCAGCCCGTGGCGTGCCTCGGACGCCGTGCTCGATATGCGTTGTGCCCGTCTTCTGCCTTGCTCTAACTAATTTCTGCTGGAGGATTCTAGCTTTTTAATTTAATTTTTTTTTGTTTTTATAGGTTTTTTTTATTCCTTTACATTATTTGTGATGATATAATATTTTTTATTTTTAAAATTTAATTATGCTAAAAAACTAACAACAGCTATAGTGCATTTTCAGTAATACAATACAAAAAAGTCAGAAGCCTAAGTTTATAAGCCTAAATAAGCACAACCTTCACCTCGCACCTCCATCATTGTGCTCAGCTGCCCTGTGACTTGGTGCTGCCACTCCTAGCCTACGCTGTTGTGCTTGTATCATGCCACTTGCGGCCAAATTGGGCCAACCATGACTGCAAATTGGATGGGAGCACTTGAGCAGAGGCGACGAAAAGGGTCAGGAGCAATTACTAAACCATGCACATAAATGGTATTATAGCTATTTTTTTAAATTTGACCCTCGGACATCTATTTTTATAAATTTAGTCTCCTTCTTGAACCTATCAAACTCGACAGACACCTACTGAGCTAGAGACCCCTTTGTGGTAGCAAGAGTTGCACAACATTAGCATAGCGGCATCACTTAATGACGTGGATTAGCGCTAAATAAAGCTCATAATTAGCGCTAATTAAAATATAATTAGTACTAATTAAATATGATTGGCACTAATTAAAGCACACACTAATTGGCTGGTGACTTGCTGAGCCAAGGGAGCTCGGCAAGTGAGATCCAAAGAGATGGTTATATTTGCAAAAAATATATATTTAAAGACTAAATTTGAAGAAAAAAATAGTTACAGTGCTATTTGTGTGAACAATTTGACAAATCGACCGGATGAGGCCATGAGGGATAGGGGATAGCATTGGATGAAAAAGATATTGCTACACACTTCGTACTGTTGAGTTGAATGATATTCCTTGTGAAAAATAAAGAAAAATTGAAAGATATAAATACCACTTACATGAATGGAGTAACAAACACATGAGAATTGTAAGCTCGGTATAGCAACAGAAGGGTAAATGTTATCTTTATTTTTTTTTCTAAATATTCATGATCATTCACTACGACAGGTACAGAGCTATGAAGATCAGAATAGAAAACTAACACCAAAACTAGCAAATCAAGAAACCAAACACTCAAGAATTTCAGGGTTCAGGCAGTCAGACTGGCTACCAGGGGCGGTTTGACTGGTGCCTGGTGGTCAGACCACTAGCTATATGTTGGTTTGACTAGCCTTGGTGGTATGACCGGAAGAGGTGTGGTCTGATTGGCCTTTCCAGTTCTAGAACTAAAATTTTCGGCCCAGGTTGATGCAATTTTTGGTGCAACTCCAAAAATTCAAATTCAAAAGATATAAAATTTTACACACACCTTGCTTAAGGTCTCGTTAAGTTATTCCATCCAAGGATCGTAAGAATCCATGACAAAGTTTAGACCTTTCTCAAAAACAACCAAGATTGCACTAAAACCGAGCAAACATCGAAAATAAGGAATATGACTTGCTTGTGATTAAAGGATGACCAAGATAGTTCTAGATATTTTTCCACAAGTCACATCAAGCTAGAACACCTAAGAATTAAGGACAAAAATACCCGGATAAAAAATCACTCAAAGAGGTCAAATCCAAGCAAAACATGATAACTTCGTGAACTTGCCAAACCTGATATCTAGATATATGACGATTGATTTTCATAATACATCTCCATCACTTACTCGTCATTGACATATAGCAAGAACAAGAAAGAAAGAGAGAAGATCAAAACTAATCAAATCAAAAGCAAACGAACGAAAGTAAGAGAGATTCATGAGAGATGAACAAAATTGATATCTATCTAACCCTAATTAATATTATCCATTTAGCACAAATGTGAAATTGCCGTTAACCTACACAATGTGAGTTTTACTCACACACTACACTTATACACGTTTTTTAAAACACATAAATCCGAATCTGCTAAGTTCTTAACATTTGAACTAAACCGCTTTCTCAAGTATTTTCAGTATTTTGATCCGCTAAGCTCGAATCTGTTTTGATCCAAACTAGTTTTAGTATTTTAATCAACTTACTAAAATACCTTTTTTTGACCCAATCTTCATTTTCCCTTATAAGCAATCGTCATGCTTGCTACGTATAGATGCACCGCTGGCTTATCATGCATCAGTAAGTCTCTCCCATTCTAATTCTATTGGACCACACCTCACTTAGACCGACTAAGCCGTATAGTGTAACCTGTCGCTCAAACTTTCCTTCAATATTTTTCGCCTTTCTGGTGCCATGCATGAATTCAACCATCTCACCCGGTATCCTTGATCGTTTTGAGACTTTGGCTATTCTATGAGTGTAGTCTCGATCCTCGCCGTTGACTATAGTTGACTTTAAATCTTCTTGCGTATTCAAAGGTAAAGAAATCATTTCTGGATATAAATTCTTTATAATTTGACCTATGTTAGATAAAACATATATTATGCAACACATATACACAGACCTATGTCAAACCAAACCAACCCACAACCAAAATTCTCAAAAACTAAAAATTCAACCGAATCAACTCTCCTTTCATTCAGACCTCTACCTTCAGCTGGTTTGACCATTGCTCTAGCTGGTCAGACTGCCAGAACTGCAATCAATCTAGAAAGACTACAAATTTGCAAAATTCAAATCTCCACTCCTCTAAAATAATAATGATTCATCAAAATAAAATCTTGAAGCTTCTTATATGGTCTTTTGAGAATATAGGCCTCCACGTTGTGGAGTTGTTGCAATGCACATGAGATTGCGCAAGTGTTTTGCTTGCTGACAGATAAGAGTTTGCAGGAAGTTTAGATTATGTTCTAAAGTGATGTGGCTATTCACCAAAATAATACTGTAGCAATTATTAGTTTTTTTAAGGTATTTTATTAAAGAAAAATAGAACAAAAATAAAAAACAACTTATATCTCTATAGATAATATAAAAGAAAAAACTGTGTTAAAAAATAAATATATTTTAAACAATTTTTAGCTTCTAAGGTCAGAAACCATCTATTTGGAACAGGTCCTTGATTCGGCGAGGATTTGGGTAGTGCACGACATAGTTGCACGTGAGGACGCCGGTCCACACAAGTCCGGTGCAAAAACTCTGAGAGGGGAGCAGCGAGGGGAGTCGGGCGGAGGGCGAAGAGAGAAAGAAGGCTTAACCAACAGATTCCTTTTAAGATATCCACTGCAGACATGCAACTCCACCAAAAGAACAGCGGCAGCTGCCAAAAGGAACGCCCAAAAGGAAGGAACAAAAGCATATGTACATTGGACTGGTAATCAAGTATACAGATACAAACACCAAAATTGAGATAAATCAGTGCTGTCCAAAAATTATATATAGCTGCATGAAACTCTTGACACATACATCATATCATTAAGCTGCATGAAACTCTTGACACATACATCATATCATTAAGACACAAGCGACATTTTACTCCTGATAAAAAAATCAACTTATTCCCATGAATTAGAACTGAACCTACTCACAGTCCAAGTATACAAAAACATGGTACAGAGGGGTCTGTAAGCTTTGGGGAAAAGCTACATAAAACGACCTCTCATGCCTTTTCTAGTAACAAGGAAAGGTGAACCAAACAAGGAAAGGTGAACCAAAAAATATGAAGGGACCTTCAAGTAAGTTGCTAGCTATACCCGTTATGTATAGAACCTGCTCCGTTTCTTGGTCTAGCCATGTTTGATATCATAAGGCAATATACAGAGATAAAACTTTCTTATCCATACCCCAAGCTTGCCAAGACCAAAACAATCTACTTTGGAAAGCAGGCATAGAAAAGTATCAGCAAAGAAATGGTGCATCACAGTTGTCAAAGAATCTCCCCATCACTCTTCATCCTCTGAATCTGCATTATGACAAAATTGAATAATTTACTGATTAGAATCAATGCAAATACCTTTGCTATTAGAGTTTCTGCTCCAATTAAAATTCAAGTATCTATCTTATTACGACGGAAGGGGCTTCCTAAAATATGAAACAGAGCCATTTGCCAGAAGGCAATCTGATCAATGTATGGTTTTTTTTAATCAGCTATCGTGACTGTGTTCTATTAATGCAACTAGTCAAAACTGAAATGCAGGGTTTATTATTTTAATATGTATGCCATAGGGGTCTTCCCTACCGCTTTTCTCTAAAAACGTTTTGAAATGCAGGGTTCTCCTGCTTCATGTAGGAAGTGCCAACAAGGCAAAACCTTGTATTCACATGTATGTAGATATCCTAATAACAACAGCCACGACTGAAAAGGCTGAATGTAAATCAATTACTTAAGTGATTGCACCAAAGAAAATTTTTCTTACCAGATCGAACATCCTCTCCAACTTGTCCTTTATTGTTCAATTGTCTCATTATCATTAAACATATGAGTTTCCACCAGTACATATGGAACACAAGTAATGTGAGAAGCATTGTGTTGAAAACATAGTACAAAGTTGTTGGGAATCTATCCAGCTTCCTGAAGAATATGATGGACTGAAAGCTGGCATTGCAAGAACAAGAACGATAAGTGCATTGCAAGAACAAGAACGATAAGTGTGAACATTACAGGGTAAAAGAAACACAGGATATCATGTACAGAAGTACAAACAAACCTTGAAGTTTTGATTATCCAAAATGGGAAGTAAATCAGACGCAATAGGAGCCAAGAGAGAGCAAAAAGCCCAAAAAACAGGCTAGCCCCTAGTTCTTTTTCTGTGTACTTGCACAATTTGGCGATCTCAAGAAACACATCACTAGCATCATGCAAAGCCAGAATAATTGTCCCAACACGGAAAAATCTGCAAGACAACAGATCTTTAGTTGTCTTAAAGCCGTGTTGAAATGTTGAACTTGAAATACAAAAGTCAACTATATCCTGTGAAAGATTAATCAAAAGAAAAGAAGTGACACAAAAAAGAGGCAGTACCCTATGTCTAACGAAGCACAGTGATTTTCAGAAACATCTATGTACTATTAGACAACATATCTATGCTGCAAGGAAGAAAGGCTAAATTAAGGACTGCTTACTGGAAGTCTGGAATATTCAGAACAATCAACAGCAAGAGTTACATTGATCTCTCATTGTCATTATAAGTTTTGCTTTTCTATTTATGTATTTTCTTTACACAATCCCATTGTTCATCAATTTATCCCAAGGAATCAAACCCCTAGGAAAATTCTCTAACTTGGTAACTAGAAAGATCTGGATAATTGCCAAAGTTCAGTGCACATTGCACAATCCTTGAATTCTTGTGAAAGTGATGGGTAATTGATGACTTTTTGCCTCATAGATGCATAATGACCAATTGACCATAAATAGGTAACATCAGAATATAACAGAAGGAAGTTGTTGTGCAAGTGCAAATCCAGCAAATACATTATTAGAGGGGCTCGAATAAGATTTACCTGGTCAGATATGAATATCCAATCAGAATAGATGTTATTACATGATGAGACATCATTACAGCGAAATCTTTCCTGCGGGTTTCCCAAGCAATAAGAGCACCGATGCTGTAGATATAAAATCCACACTGGCACATGTAGAAAAGCATCAATGGGAACCTGAGACAGAGAGAAGGCAGCACATATATTAGAAAAAAGGGAAAAATATCACTTCACTCCAAAGAATAGGTTAAATGGTTACGCACAAACGTGCCTGGGAGTGCATCATGTGAGAACTCCTGTTAAAATAGGAGAACGAGAACTATCAATCTAAGCCATTTGATCAGCATGGGAATGAGCACAGGGAATTGGTGTTGCATCGTGTGATTAAACAATTACTGAGAACTCCTGTTAAAAATAGGAGAATGAGAACTATCAATCTAAGCCATTTGATCAGCATAGGAATGAACACAGGGAATTGGTGTTGCATCATGTGATTAAACAATTACTGAGAACTCCTGTTAAAAATAGGAGAATGAGAACCATCAATCTAAGCCATTTGATCAGCATGGGAATGAACACAGGGAATTGGTGTTGCATCGTGTGATCAGACAATTACTGAACGGCTCAGACCATGAGTTCGCATTCTCCCCTTTTAATGGAAGGTCACACTAGGTACACCCCTGGCCCTCAGCCCCTCACCCCTGGTATGCCTAGAAAAACTATGGTGGACAGAAGTAGACTAGATGACAGGGTGAGGGAACAATGAATTTTTATGGTTACAGCTAGTAATGGTGAAATTAAGGTGGATTCAACTATCAACATGCGAAAGCTATTCTAAGAACACATGTCCAAAAGGGACAGTGGGATTCACTGAAGCACGTGGTTGCTAGATAACATATTCTTTGTAGCTTGCATGCATGGCCCCAAAAGTCGCATCATTACAAAGTTGATCACATATCATAACTTGCACTGAATCACATTTAGGGATCTCTCTAAGAAGAGTTAACACACCATAGCCAACAAAATGGTGGGAATCCACCTAATTTTAATGCCTACTGAATTATCAACAAAAAGTAAATAATGTCAATGTATGAAGAGAGTATGAAATGCAAATAATCTAATCATCAACAAAAAGTAAACAAAGCCAACGTATGAAGAGAGTAAGAACTGCAAGCTAATCTTCCTTTCAAGTGCATATCAAAAATGTAATAGAGTAGCAACACCCTCAAGGGTTGATCAAATATTGTGCTAATCTTCATAAAAAAGAATATGGATGCATGATAAAATAGCGCTTTTGACACAGTCAACTTTCTCATGTTAGCTTAACAGCAAGGAAAGTGGGTGCTGATAGCAAGCGGTTGATGTTTTTCACAGCTACAAATTTACAAGAAAACTTATCTTCCTTCTGCAGTATCAAGTACTTAAATGCCCTGGAATATTCTGAAAGTCATACTTCTGAGTACGTTTAGAGGATAATATATCACAATGATGGTAAAGTTCGTTCTCTTCAACATCAAAGAGACTGGGGAAATCAAGTAATGTATCAGGGCACTCATGCCACACAAGTATGCCCATAGATTTCAGGAATTTATAAAGTTTGCACTCACGGGATGGGTTGATTTGGCCAGCCATCAAAGTATTGCATTGTATCCAACGACCATGGTTCCTGCTTTACTATCAAGAGGACCCATGCTTGAACAGAAGCATAGTATGTCAGCTTCCAAATGGACTCTGAGAACTTGACAACCTTTGCTTGTCTGGCCTCATCATTCATCAACTTGGAAGCCTTGCTATTGAAAAGGTAAACTGCCAATGGCTGAAATGAAATATACACAAGTCCAAACGTAAGATGGGAAGGATGAACTGGCAGCTGTTCTGGAATGCCAAAAATATTGTTCATACTAACATTTTGGACAGAGAAAAAAATATACAGAAATAGAGCAGAAATTACCTAGGGGCATAACTATATGATAATATGACTATCACTTTCTCTACAGGGCAAAGTTATCTAATGTATCAAAAGAAAAAAATTAGTTCTATTATTCAATAGCCCACAGTTTTCACATTGTTCACATCACCTCGATTTGGTCCAACTTGTCAGCTAAAAACATGTTATCAGATTTGCAGCGCTTCTCAGAAAAGAAAAACCAATAGGTATGCCATACTGCATGTGGATTTTACACTTTCGATGAAAAACTGATGATAACAATAGGCGCAGCGATGTATCATGTACAAGCCATATATAAGCATGAAATCGTTGATCCACACATTAGTTTACCGCAGAGTACTTGAACCACCAGAAGGCATAGGAACAAACACGCAAGCACAGATCATTACTAGTAGTACGGGCAAAGCCCAACCACATTGATCCTAAAACAGCAGCCATAAGTAATACAATTAATGACCAGTTTCCATTTCGGAGACAGCCGGGCACACTGCATCACACGCGCATGGACGATTCGTCAAATTGGCCGGATCAAATTGGTCGGTTTACAGACTCGCAACAACATCAATGAGCAGCAGGCACCACCTAGCGCCAGCGTCACCGCAGAGAGCATTGGAGGAGCCGAGGAGGCGAGAGATCTCGGGGAACCCAACGCGAATCTGGCGGGGCGGGGGCGGGAAAAGGAGGAGCCGATTCGGTACCTTGTAGACGAGGCTGTCGAGGAGGAAGCGGGCGCAGAAGAAGGCGAGGGAGAAGAGGAGCGTGAGGGGGAAGAAGGACGCGGCCTCCGGGCCGCGGATCGCCATCGCCGGCCTCGACTCCGCGGCGGCACCACCAACACCACCCCACGGCGACGCCCCGGGCGGCCACGCGAGAGGGCGAGTCGGCGGAACGTTCGCGCGCACGCAGATAATGTGAAGGATTGGATTGGATTGGGTTGGGGGTGCGGGGGGAGGCGGTTTCGGAAGAGAGGCCCAGGCGGCACGGGCTATTCCTATTTCCTTCTATTTCTACTCGCGCAGCAGGAGACGGGGCTGGGCACGAGCAAGGGGAGAAGGGAGGACGACGATGTGCCTGTGCGCGCCTGGGATTGGATCTCCCTCCTCTCTCTCTCTCTCTCTCTCTCTCTCTCTCTCTGCCTACTGTTGCATTCATCATTTATTTTTCGATCGAGTCGACTGATTCGATTTAATTATGGTTCAACTGGGGGCTCCTCTGATCTAATTATTGTGGACTCTTGGTTTGAATTAGGATTTTGTATAGTATATATTATATTGGTAGTAGAAAGATAATAGTAGAAATAATTTAGGGGCGCTCGTTTTAGCGATGGCTTCTGACTGAAATTTTACTGTAGTTAGCTTTTTTTTACTGTAGCTGATTTGGCTTTTTTTGGTATAATTAATTTAAAAAAATGTAAAAATAAAAAAAACATGTTAACCCATTAGGGACAATACAAAGGAACACGAGAAAAAAAGAAAATACAAAAAAGCCTAAAATATCTAAAAAAATTCAGAAAAAGACGAAATACTGAATAGTGAAAAAAACAGAAGCTAGAAGTCGAAGCAAAAAAAAGCCAAAACGAGCGGAGCCCTGACAGTTGATTTATGAGTGTATTATAGATTTACATAGATGCGACTTATTGTACTTCTTCGTCCTCCTCTGCATCCATTTCTATATAACTATCCAACTGCATTTCCGTATTGGATTCCTCCTCTACAAGTTAATTGTAGTACACGTTAAAAAACTAATATCTGTACCATCAAAAATCGCAAGCGAGTATCTCTCTTTCCGCAATCTCTGTCGTAAACAGCCAAAAAGCCATCAGCCGCAGCCAAAAGCTATCAACCGCAGCCAAAAAGAACAGGCCCATAACTATCCAACTGCATTTCCGTATTGGATCCCTCCTCGGCGGGCAACGCAAAGCGGCAGTGCGGGCGGCGGCGGCTGATCCGAAGCCAGTCGAAGATGCGGCTCTCATGGAAGCCATGGGAGAGTAGGCCCACCTCAAAAACCTCCAGGCACACCGCACATTGCTTCTCCCTCATCTCACCCACTGCTCTCTGGCATTTTGATGTGAGGCTCCCGGTTCAGCCATCTAGTGGCATTTGCGACACGAATGCTGATCGACAAAAGATGGTGAGCATGATTGCCTTTGCATTGGCTCCGCTACTTCAATTTCTTCTGTGCTTCTGCTGAAGATGTTGTGTTGCCTCTTTCAGGTCAGTGGTAATTTTTTGAACTTGCCCACTTCTGCAACACTGCCACGGGCACAACTTGTTCGATATTTACATCCCCAGATCACTCCTCGTGATGCAATGTTGTATCCGTTCTCGCATCTTCCTTACAAACTTCAACAGGTTTTCCCTTAGCAGTTTGCTTCTGAACATGTTAGAATATCACAATTTACAATAGAGAAATGCATTCATTTCGTTACTGATCATAACTTGTTGCAGTTGAAATAGGGTCTCATTACATCTTATCTATCGTTGTCGAGTAGCAGATGCTATAGTACATGTGCAATCTGGGTTAACACCACGCCCCCAGCCTTCCCGTGAGCCCAGCCATGATGAAGCTTTAGCAACTCGTACCAACTCCATAGCAGTAGCAGCAGATGTGGCAATTCAATTTCCCTCAGTACCAGCCATGGCTAGATGTTACTGCACCAGCGGCATGGCAGAACAGTCGGCTCCAAGACATGTCTTCCCTGCGGGCGATGCCGGTGCTCCCTCCTCGGGTGACGCCGCCACAGATGGAGCTATTCTGAACTCTTGATAACACGTAATAGCCCACTTTGATGTAAATAGCGGCCGGTTGACCTTGGGCCCTTGGCTTATTTGGTGTCGTTGTAAACTCTACTCTTCTTGATAATGAAATGCGTGTTAATCTTTGTGAGTTCTAAAAAAGTTTCCTTGCTTGTAGACTTGATCAAACATTTGGATCTAATTAAGGCCTGAATTACATACAATGGGTTGCTACATAACACGAACAAAAACAACTAATACGGTGCATTGCAATTAGTTCATATCTTTTTTTGAAACGGGAATTAGTTCATATCTAAACTTAGCCACGACATGAAGCCATGTTCTATAGCTGTCCTCAACTCCAAATCACCTAAGGACATTCCTAATGGGTAGTTTCCATAACAATATCTATGAGGAGAGACTATGTATTAAATAAGTGTTTAGAAACAACTATCCCAATGGATAGTGTCTATGTGTTTTATTCCAATATCATTATTGTTGCATGTATGGTGGTCTACTATAGCTTTCAATCTTGTAGCCTATATGTTTTGATTTTTGCTAACTAGTCATGTGCTCGTGTGTTGCAATCGAAACACAAAGCTCTATGTAAAAAATATTCAGATAACATGTAGTATCTCCCAAGCAACCACTAGCCAGTATAGATCATATCATCTGCAATCAATAAGTTATATGTACTTCCTTCCACCTAGTGAGTAGGGCAACACCAAGCACACAAAAGCAAAAAAAACAAGGGATACGACCTTGAGCTTTGCCGCAGCTGCTACATGCTCCTTAGTAGCTGCCTTAAAGTTGTGCTACGCCTCAATGATCTATGGGTGTGCACAAGCCTGCACACACAGCTCGATCTTGACCTACTACAGCTCCTCCCCCCGCCGCACGATGCTCTGCAAGCACTGCTGTAGGATGTCCTCACTGAGCCTCCGCTCCCGTCGATGGTGAGCAAGCAGAAATCTTCCAGCCCTCCCGCCCCATCCTGCACCAAAACTCAATCCCCCACCATTACAAACCATGTCACGTACAAATCATTGAGCAGAGGAAGCAAGCACACACCTTGTAGATATCTCTCTCCTCAGACTACCCCATCTTCATGTGCTTCGCGTCATCTTAAACACTAAAACAAGAACACAGGAGGCCCAATATTTTTTTATTAAAAACTCTATTTAAAAATACAATTGGTAATAATTCCTAGGACAAAATCTTTTTGACCATATTGATCCTTCATGTAGATCTTGAGTTCATTATCAAGAAGGTAATACTCTCTTGCCGATAAATCCACACCAACCATTTGTGCCTGCACATTGAAACATTGCAACATATTAAGATCGTTAAAAATATTTTTGAGTAATGCAGTAATATCTGCAATGATAGTAACAGCGATGCATAGCTTCATGAGCATGTCTAATTTTTGTAAGAGAAATAACAAATAACACAAGATCATTATGATCGTAGCTGCTAAAAACTGAAGTTATCAATTACCTAAGAAATTAACATGTGTAATACATAATCTACTAACACAAACTGCATTGTTTTGTATATATACATTTCAATTAATTCATCGTTCCAATAGACCATATTTCACATTGTCAGTACCACTTGCAAGGACATGCATACCTAGTATTTCTATATTATTAATTATTATTATTATGGAGCCATTCACCTATATGATATTCTGAGAGGGGAAAATTTAGAATTAATGCAAGCATAAAAAGAAAGATGGATGAAGTTATTCCCACAGGTCATCCCCGAGAAGTAGGATGCCATCCTCATGATCCTTGTAGACAAGCTTCTAACCAATCCTCTGTCGTTCCTCAAGTTGCCCCTCTATACTAAACATGCGGGCTAGAGCATACTTTAACTCATAATATCTAAAGAACTGACCAAGATATGCACAAAGTTTTGCCGATAGTAAAATGAAAAGGGGGGAAGGCAAGTAAATCATCAGATATATTACAAAGTAATGATATGTACACCTCATCCTCACGAGGGACTGGGAGTAATATCACCAAAACATCCAACAACAATAGTAACATGACACTCTATTTATCTCCATGGCAACAGATAAACAACAACAGGGTAATTCCGATTATGAAATAATTGTGCATAATGATGTGAGCAAAATATATGTGATTAGCCTTTCATAATCATACCTCCAGAGCTATCTGCTTATCTTGCTCCCTTGAAATTTTGTAAGCAACTCCCCACTACAGTTGTACAATAGAGAGATTCACTCGCAAAATCAATATACATACATGAAGCAAATACAGAATAACATAACAAGATGGGTAGAATGATGCAAAAGCTTTTTTCTTCCAGGTAGCTATGAATATACTAACCCATTTTGATTATACCACATATTACCCATGTTTCCCACAATTTCTCTGAGAGATAAGTCACAGAGTAGCTATGAATTTACCATTTCTACTGAGCTTCACACAGACCTTAGCGTCAATTTTCAACTTAATTGTCGTTCATGAATCATGCCCTTAGTGTTAGTACCAAGAAATTACCTTGTTCCGGTCCAAATCTTACATAGGAGTATCTGATCAAGTAATCCGAGCATTTTATGATTGACCAAACATCTCGCACACACAAACTAAGGAATCAAGTAAAATTGGTATCTATACCCATCCCAGCACAAAAGCGTTTATCCTAAACAGATTGTTCTTGATTAGCAAGTGCCATGAAACAAAAAGAGGAGTATAGAGACCAGGAGCAAGTACGCATGTCACCTCGGATAGGTGCTCGAGCGTGATGGTCATCCCAGGGAACTCCGCCATGCCCCTGTGATCCATGCTCCTTGTTCAGTGGCTAAAAATAGAGGGGATTAAGGGCGCAGAGAGGCCAAGAACCATGCAGATTTAGACAAGCATTATAGGCAAACCCGGGGTTCCATATCAGGGATCCATACCCAAACACCCACATTGCCATGCCTCTACGGTTCGTCGACTCCCTCCCTCCTTCTCTCTCAATTGCTCTGGTGGAATAGAATGGCACATCCCACTAGTGACTTGGAGTTCACTCTGCTAAATCCATCTCACCGGCAACGAGGAGCCAAACCCTAGGGCAAGACAAGGAAGCGGCTGCGGTGGCTTCTGCATCGCTCCGGACATTATAGTGCGACCGGTCCTCTCCGACCAACGGGAAAGCATCACCAACGATGATGGGGGTTGGCCTGGCAGTGGGGTGGTTCAAGAACACGGTGAGGAAGTAGGGGAGGCCGTGGCAAAGGGGCTTATCGGGGTAAATGCAAGGGGAGGAGGTGAGGAAGGCCTAGGTCCGACATTCGAGGAGGCGACGACCACATGGAGGAGGGCAAAGAGGTGTCACACCACACGGGTAGAGGTAGGGTGGGAGGCAAGGGTAAGCAACGAAGAAGGCGGTGGTGTGGGAGAAGCAGAGGGGCGCCGCAGGGTTGGAGGTAGTGGCAGTGTCGCCGATTAGGTAAAGAGGCTCCAGGGAGGCGTAGGTGGTGGCGGGGGAGGTGGAGGGCCACGAGGAAGGTGGAGGCGGCAGCGGTGCACGGAGTCGAGAGGGAGTAGAGGTGGTAAGGAGGGGGCGACCGATGGAGCAGAGGAGTGGGGGGAGGAGGCGACAGTGTGGGTGGGGAGAGGGTCGGGAGGTAGCAATTGGCGTGACTTGGAGTGGGGGTGCGGGCACCTACAAGTTCTTGACCCATAGATTGGCGATGGACGGCGTGGATTAGAGGTTTTTGAAAGGCAGATGAACCACGAAGTGGGATGAACCATCACCAACTCCTCTTTTTGAGTAGTAGAGATATTGCACTCATATTGTAATACCTTGAGTTTTGACAACCACATATTCGATGAGGTTGATAAAACAACTCATCTCATTCAGCTACTATAGGACAATGTGTTTCTTGGTAGTAGACGCGAACAAATGTCCAGTGCATCATGTTGTCAGTTTACCAGCTTCATAAAAGACCATGTCAAAGATCCGAACGGGTGCATAAAATCTAGTTGGGCCCATAAAACATGTGCTATGGACATCCAATTCATCTTAGTGGGGTTTCTTCCGGTGTTCGACTACCTTGGTCCTCTAAAAAGGCAATGTCTTGCATGAAATATTGCTCTCACCTCTCTCCTCCTTAAATATGCTTCCACATTAGATTTTTGCTTATATGGTAGGCTAATCAAAGTTATGGACATCTGCTGATGTGGACCATTGGGAGTGCCCTAAGAGTCATACTGGGTGTGGCAACCCGTGTCATTACCGAGGGGTAATAACATTAGTCAACGAATTGTCATTCGTTTATTCAGTAGAACACCATTTTAGCAAATAACAAGCTCATCAGAGCAGTTGTAGTAGAATAATAATTAGAGACTAAAAATAATTCATTCATTACTAGCCACACATGGCATAAAGTCTGTATATACATATGCCTTGGGTTATTATAAGGACACTAAATAGTACTCTTTTTGTCCAAGTTTACAAGGCATATTTTTTTAATGGTCTTGTCTATAAATATAGGTTGTATTTCATATTCCAATGCAAAATTAGTGTGAGGTTTCCTCTATACCCCTAATAAATATCTCGCTTTACTTTATATTCTCTGCATGCATTGAATATAGTGCTTAGATATTATAATTAAAGGTAGTATATTTATTTTCAATATCTCCTTGGTCTATATGCCGAGAGAAAATATGTCTTATAAACTTCGACAGAGGGAGTACTAAACATAGATATACATATCATAATATCTATTTGACCATGTATGACGAGCTACAGGTTGCCTAGTGCTCCCAGCTGCCATGTATGACCTCCACCTTATCGTACTCCCAGTTAGCCCCAACCTCATATCCCTAGGCGTCCTCATTATCAACCTCGCCCTCGTCAATTGCCAAGTCTATCCCAGCTGAAAATGGCTCTGAAAGGGGGAGATTTAGTAGCAAGAGTGAACAAGATACTCAGTAAGTATTTAAGTAGTGATGCACATTTATCCTCATATTTATTAAGTCTCACTTAATCTATCGTTCCGAAAATTCTATTGTTATCATATGAAGAGTTTGCACAATTTTAACTTCAAAAATTCTAACAATCATTCTAGAGAAGAGAAAAGCCCAGTGGTTTTCGTAGACTCTTATCTAAAAAACTAGCATGAATTCATGTTTTATTAAGTATTGTGTAGACTTGTATCACTTTACCCATAGTTATTCTAAATTCTTATTGTCACTAGATCTGTAGCATTTCCTTTGATGCTATTCCAAATTCAGAATACAGAATATTTTCTTGGCTCTTATTACTATCTTCATCCGACTATTTAGATAGCCGTTGGTCGAGCAAGTCTAAATACTCAACACTCCACCTATGTTAATATAAACGCTTTGGAACTCTCGGGGTTCTCTACTGGTCTTGAGTTTCTCTCCTAATTTATTACTTACCCATCATGGAGATATTAGCAATAATATAGAGTAACATGTTCTGCCCGCTCAAGACAAGAAGTATGGTTGATACTGTTTATGGCTCATTCTGGAATAAAGATTATTTGCTAGTTCTTATATTATATTCGTACGTAAAGAGTCTCACCCGCCTTTGAAAATTCCTACCAGAGCACCCTCCACCCTCTTTTATTATTTTTCTTTGCAGGCTACTGCTCCTTCAGTGATCCTACTTTCTCTATTTCCTTATTATGTTCCTTTTCTTTTGGCCACTTTTTCTTTCTTTGACAAATTACTTTTGATACACAGTGATCATAAAAAATAATTGTATTCAAAATATTTCATGTACCACAACATGCCTAAAAGCCTACTTATCTTGCCTGACTGATAGGTAGTGGTCTCAGTGGTAGTCTGGATGGTCTCTTCCCCTAGAGCCAAATCCTCTCTTGAATTATTTTAGGCTAGAATTTATTTTCAAATTTTCAGTTATATATGAAGCAATAACGCTTGTTGAGTATTTATATACTTATTTTTCTGACTTTTCTATTATTTGAGTACTCATATTTTATTATTATATATTATACATTTTTTTATTTATTCTCTGGTTAGTTCTTGGCCCATTTCCTAATCTACTGGCCCATTTTCGAGCGTAGCCTTATGAGCCAGTCGAAGGCCCAACTCTCTTTTCTTCCCCCATTTGGCTCCCTCTCTCACTCTTATCCACTCTACACCCGCTCAACTCCTGGTGTCTAGCTTGGGCTCGCCGGTCATGGTATTGCCACCAGAGAGTCCTCTTTACTGTTAGGAATAGTCTCACATTAGTTGTGAAAAAGAAAAAAAAAGCATAATTTATAAGTGTGAGGGAGATCCCACTCATTGGACTAGTTTTTTGAAGGGATGAGAAGACTTAATATCACTTATAAGTGTATTGCTTCGTGGGCTTAGTTATGTTCAGCCCATTTGGACCTGTGGTTCGGGGAGTAAACTCGGTTAGACCTAGTCATGCGGGCAGAGTCCAATCTAACAATTGGTATCAGAGCCCAGACGCTTAACATCTCCTTGGACCTCATAGTTACAGAAATGCCCAACCAATATGTAAGGGGGATTGTTAGAAATAGTCTCACATTGCTTGTGGGAAAGAAAAAAACACAACTTATAAGTGTGAGAGAGACCACACCTATTGGTCTAGTCTTTTAGGGGAGAAGACTCCATACCACTTATAAGTGTGTTGCTTCGTGTGCTTAATTGTGTTTAGCCCATTTAAACTTGTGGCCCGGGGAGTAAACCCGGTTAGACTTAGGCATGCAGGCAGGATTCGATCTAACAATACTTGTTGGATTGTAATGGTCTTCTCACCCCAAAAATTAGCCAATGAGGTAAGGGACTTCCCCACATTTAAGTTAGGTTTCTTACCCTTCCACAACTAATATAGAATTATTCTAACAATTTTTTCCTTTACACATTGGTGTCTCTTAACCGTTCACTATCTCTTCACCATACACCGATGGTGCCTCAGAGTCACGTCCATCAGGCATTCACATACTAGTGTCGATTATGCTGGAAATGTTAGAACTGGGCTTTGATACCACTTATTGAATCGTAAAGGTCTTCTCACTTCAAAAGCTAATCAATAAGGTGAGAATCTCCTTCACTTTTAAGTTAGATCTCCTACCCTTCCGTATCGGCTATTCTAACATTTACGCCATACCTAGTTCACCGCGTCTCCTCTCGGCGTACCCCTCTTCTCTTCGCCGGTGTGCCCGGTCTTGCCCATCTCGTTTCCCCCTCCCCCTGTTGTCGTCAGTCCCGATGCCGGCTTCGAATTCAAGTTCCACAATGTATGCAAACATGAGTACACTTCTGTAAGGAAGTCTGTGAACCCGCGCTTTATGTATTCACCGATTCATCCCTAGCATATCTGTTGTTTCAAGAGTGTGTAAGCGAAGTCTGTATTATGACGGTGTCCGTGTGTGCATATAATGTTGAATAAAAAAAACCAAGCGAGAATAGTGGCAAGACAATACGGCATTTACTTTTGACGTGGACTTGACTATTCTGAATGTTACATTCGAGCCATTCTTTGATTCAGAAAAAATACTATTGGCACTAAATTTGCTACTAATTGCTCATCTTTGTGTCACCATCAAACTGGCCAGCTTGCCTCTACAACTATTGCGAGACAAGATGGTTTCTCCGTCTTGCTTTTTTAAAATACGAATATACGATTTTGATACGAATATACGCAACCCATAGAAGTCTCGAGCATGCGTATCCAAATTAATTATACGCGTGACGTCACCATTTGAACAAATCAAGCATGCGTTTAGCATTTCAAGTGCTCACGGCAGCGACCGACAATAGTTCGGGGACGAATTTTACTGTTTAGCTTTTGATGTACTGTTCATTCTTTTATCTTTATCTGAATTTTTTTTGTATTTTTTTGGTATTTTTGTGTTTTGTTTTTTTCCGTTTTTTTTTTGCATTGTCCGTGATGAACTAACATGTGGCTTTTATTTTTATATTTTTTAAATTTTAATTATGTCCAATAAATCAACTCAGTTATAGTAAAAATCAGTCAACTATAGTAAAATTTTAGCCAAAAATCAAAAACATCACTATTCCGAACGTCCTCTATAAGACACCACGTCGCTTCTCTTGAACTACAGTACTATAACACAGATAGCAATCTAGTTAACTACCGACGTGTCAATCGTCCGACAGCTCAACCTATGTAGTGCCTTAGCCCAATCCCCACCAACCATCAGTTGATAATTTGTATAAAATTTTCACTATATTTAGAACATAGTACGATAAACTATAATTATGAGTCTTAAGATAACTACACAAAACTATGGATCTGTTCTTTTTAGCTGTAGCTTATAGTTTTTAATTGAATTTTTTAAAGTTTAGCTGTTTGCGATAGATATTACAGAAAGAGATACTCACTTGTGATTTTAGATGGTACAGATATTGAGTTTTTAACGTATACTACAATTATCTTATAGACCCCGTTTTAAAAAAATACTTCGTTTAAAAGTTATATTATAGCAAAAATCAAAAACAGCTACAAACAAACCCTATACCACACGTTATAGTGTAGCCGGTATGGAATGCACCTCACGAATACACTTGTAGTACCGTTTTGTATGGGTGTCAACCCTGCGATGATCAACCGGTCGTTTACAATCTCTCAACTCCACCCCCTTTTGACCTTCCCTTTTGAACTTTGAAAACGCTTAGCTACTCAAGAAGAAAACAAAACAATCTACAGTTGTGCTGCCTTCTGGAACATATAAGAGAAGTGCTATATAATATTGGTGTGTTTTTTTAACTTAAATTAATCAGATTTTAAAATATTAGATCTCTATTCAATGGATCCTATCATATCCTTTTTAAAAAAATGAGTGCTCTAAATCTAAGACGTTGGATCACTATCCAACGGATCTCCCTGTACCTCCCTTCAAAAAAATAAGTGATCCAAATTTAAAGTGTTAGATTTATCATTCAACGCTGCAAAATCTAACTAATTTTATGCTTAAAATCGTAGGAATATTATATAAACAGTCCCAACATATAATAATTGTCTCAGAAATCCAATATTCACCATCATTGCTCGCTGGACCTTTTGACTACGGCTGAAAAAACACCTCCCAGAACTGTTTGTACGGGCGGCCGAGGGCGGAAGACGTTGGACTCGGAAGAGCGGTCCATGTCTCGGTCCAGGTCACCCGGCGCAAGCAGAGCCGCGGAAGCACACGACCGGAGAGAGGAGCGCATCCGAGCCGTCCGCCGCGCCGCGCGTACGCGGATCCGCGCTCCCCCGCACGGTCAGCAGCGCCACCCACCCGTCCGCCGGAGCGCGCACGCAATCGCTGATGGAATTCGCATGCGGCGCTTGGGTTGGTCGGGCGGAGGCGCTGCGTCGCCACAGAAACGAACAAAAGCGACGCCCAGCGAGAGAGCGAGAGTGGAGAACTGGAGACAGAGAGAGTGGGCTAACCAGGTAGAAGGCGCCGGTTTCGGCCGCCTACTCCTCCCCTCCTCCTCGGCTCGGTCCACCAGACCAACAGACAACGGTGCCAGCACAAAAACGTCGGGCGCCGGGGCGGGAGATAGGAGGAGGCAAGAACCGAGAGCTTCAGCTCTCTGCTTCTGCTGCAGCTATCATCATCCCATCTATCCGCCGATCAGGTAGCTAAATTGTCTTTGAGCTCTCCTCTCCTTGCCATGATTGCGCTCCCTGGGTTGGGTTTCTAATCCGGTTGGTGGTTGGTATCAGGGTATCATCTAGGTTTTTAACCCCCTGGTTTCTTCCCCTTTGTAGGCTGTTGCGATCGAGTGGAGTAAGTTTGTGTGTTGTTAATCGTGTTCCAAGATGGTTAATTTCGTCCTCTCGACGGTTCCCAGCACAAATTAGAACTGCCGTCGCATAAACGTTTCAAGGAGGCCACGGAATTTGGCACATGGGGAGTTCCGTCAGCTGCTTGTGGGGCGGCTCCAGTTCGAGGCGAGATCCAAATGGTCAAGCCGCGGCCTCGTCTCCTCGTTCAGGTATGATTCATTTGGATCCATTACGTCAGCTAATGATCAATGGAGAATCCTGATTAATGCTTTCTGCTCTTCAAAAGTTTCTGCCTTCGAATTTGGATAACACTTAAGCTGGTTTTACATGAAAAAGGTGAAAAGATTGCAAATTGACCTATTTAGCCGTGTTGCTCCGGGGTATTGTGGAAGTGTGGAGCAACAATTCTCTAGAGTCTGCAACTCTGCATACAAGATTTCTCAAATCATCCAAGTTCTCCAAAGGGTTTCAATGATGAGAAATCCGGGGTGCCTTTGTAGAATTACTTTGGAGAAACCTCCAAATATTTGTTGGCTTTTTCATACAAAGAATAGTGTTATTCGCATGGTATTCTTTTGAAGACAACAACCTAGGCCCAACACACCAAAACATTCTGCAGTATATGCTTTATGCGTACAATCATAACCCAAAATAATAGACCAAACGAAACTAGCTCCTGATGTTCTTCTGCGTTTCTTTCTTGTAAGCTGTATCGTCTGCAACTGAGGGTTGACTGAGCCATTTCCTACACTGGGGGGTCCTCTGGTCCTCTCAGAAACTATATCATGACCAACACATTGGGCAATATCATAACAAAGATAAACTTTTTTACCTCTATTTCTTGAACTAATATACAAAGATGCTTGTTATAATTAATCATGTGGGGGTGAGGATTTTGGTTATAACCATGGAGCCCTCAAGCCTCAAGATCTCAACCATAATGACTACTATCGTGTTTCAGTGCACTTTTGTGTGGCCTTTTCTTTTCTATCTTTTTTTTTTGAACTGCCAATGATGATATCACCTCTGAAAAAGGTGCAGACCAGGTATTATCAAGAGCCGGAAGGAATGTACAAGTCTTCTCCCTAAATGAATTGAAGGCCGCCTCACAAAACTTTCACATGATGAACTGCATTGGCCGTGGGGGTTTTGGAGCGGTGTATAAGGTGAGACACTGGACTTGCTCTTTTGCATCATTTTTTTCCTTCTTACTTTATGGCCTTTCTGTTATCACCGTCTGTTACTTTTACGGTAAAAATTCTTTTTTTGAAACAATTACAGTTAATCAACCCGCCAAAATGGAATTAATAACAAGATTCTCCTTCACTTAGGGAAACCTGAAAGATGGCACTCAAATTGCAATTAAAAAGCTTTCAGCCGAATCAAAACAAGGAAGTAGCGAATTCTTGACAGAGATCAATGTCATATCAAACGTCAGGCATCCCAACCTTGTACAGCTGATTGGTTGCTGTGCCGAAGGGACTAACAGAATATTGGTATATGAATATGCAGAGAACAACAGTTTGGCAAATGCTTTGCTTGGTAAGTTTAATACTGGAATCTTACTTGCATAAATTCTGCCCTGTGTATTAACTTTACCTTTGTGATCAGGACCAAAGAATAGATGTATTCCACTGAACTGGCAAAAACGATCTGCTATCTGTATCGGAACTGCTTCCGGCCTTGCATTTCTTCACGAGGAAGCACAACCACGCATTGTCCACCGTGATATCAAGGCTAGCAACATTTTACTTGATAAGAAACTAGTTCCTAAAATTGGAGATTTTGGACTGGCCAAGCTTTTTCCTGATGCTATCACTCACATTAGCACACGTGTTGCAGGAACAATGTAAGTACCTCTCTATTTTGCTGTATTTACTATTTTTATAGTAGAGTTATGCATATTTCATGTAGATTTTCGCCAGACATATATTGCTCTGTACTTATTTTAGTTAGTGTGTTTAAAGCATAGGAATTTAAGTCGGCTGCCTTCAGTTACTCCCCCCC
Source organism: Melocanna baccifera (assembly GCA_036346265.1). Taxonomy (NCBI): domain Eukaryota; kingdom Viridiplantae; phylum Streptophyta; class Magnoliopsida; order Poales; family Poaceae; genus Melocanna; species Melocanna baccifera. The sequence goes on from CM070682.1 coordinate 8,314,286, forward strand.
CCCCCAGTTGAGCCAAGTTAACAATCTGTCACTGTCAAGTCAATAATTTAGTTTGCTTAGTCTGTGATAACAAACATGCATTTATGTTCTGGAATATAATTTATCCTGCAGGGGTTACTTAGCACCAGAGTATGCCCTGTTGGGACAGTTAACCAAGAAAGCGGATATATATAGTTTTGGGGTGCTTCTTCTTGAAGTGATAAGTGGTCAAAGCAGCAGCGAATCGACTTGGGGGCATGATAAGCATGTCCTTGTGGCATGGGTAACTCACTTTTCCGTCTCCTTTCCCCATAGAGTACCAATCTTGTAGCAATTGTCATGCTTGCAACTACTCTTGAAAGCTGTAGGATTATACATATGCTGATATGCACACAAGAGTACCGGCTTTTCCCATGACAGACAGCACATGTTGGTGATGGTGTTCCCATTTTAGTTTCTACATGGAGAAGTTGTTGTTCATCTGCAAAAAATAATTAAAGTTTTAGCATGGGCTAAACTGCAGACATGGAAGCTGCGAGAAGAAGGAAGGCTTTTGGAAATTGTTGATCCATACCTGGAAGAATACCCAGAGGAGCAGATGCTTCGTTTCATCAAGGTGGCACTGCTGTGTACCCAAGCCACGTCACAGCAGAGGCCATCTATGAAGCAGGTGGTGCATATGCTGTCTAACCAAACAGAAATCGATCTGCAAAACGTAGTCCCTCCAGGTGTGCTGAAAGAACCCCGTCATCATACGAGTAGTTTGGGGGTTTTGACACTGGACACATCCTCAAGTCAAAGCACCAAAGGCAATCAAGCTGAATCCTACAGTACACAGATCAGAGACATGAACAGCTATCAGTTGAGCACGATCAAGGTGTCGCCTAGGTGATGGCGGTGGATTGTTGGCTTGCAAGCCTGTTTACCCCCTTCAGAGGGCTCACACACTGCCATGAGGTTTTGCTGTGCTGAGTGCTGACACAATTTTTCTTGAAATGGAAATTTGAACGGAATATACTTGAATCTCTGATCCATATTAATCCTGATTCAGGAACTACACAGTATGTGAGGGGCATTGCTGTGAATTGCTGTTGTACAGAAATTGTAGTTCACTTTGACAAAAGCTATCACATGTTCTGTAAAGCCTGGTGTAGGGATGCATTGCAAGAACAGTGTGTCTTCGAGACTGCAGAGAACTGCACCATGTGAGGAGGATGTGGTGAAGAACAGGATGGGCAGCTACATGTAAGTATATAAACCACTAATGTCACGTAGTCACATAATGGTCACAGTTTTAATGACGTAATTTTACCCTTTTTTAATCTTGGCTAAACAGCTGGTGTAAAAATATGGTTTGGACATAAATAGTTGCTTTCTCGAAATCGTTTATACACTAAACTTTTTGTTCATGGCGGATGTAATCATTTTTTTCGAGAGCGCACAGGAGAACTGGGTGTCATTCCATTAGGAAAGAAACGACCAAGTTTGTACATACGACCTGATTGATACAGCGTCTGTTGCTGGGGTATCATTTGTGAAAATGTTATAATGCTTTTGTTTTTTTTAATTTCTACTGTGGAGCTAGTCTTTTTCCTAGAAAATCCCGTGAACGCAATCTTACTCAGCGATAAAATGTGCTTGTGAGTTGTGACTTAATATCAGGAAAACTTTACTTCTGAAAACTCGGTAACAATGAGCAGTCTCGAGAGATGAGTTACCACACTGTTCATACAACCTGTAGTACTTAAAATTACTGATAGTTCACTCCGTACGGCATGTGGTCTTTTTCCAAACACTTGGGGCATATAGCTAACAAAAGAAGTTTTAAATATTAAGTTGTACATTTAGCACATTTAGGCTCTACTCATTTGGACTTGAGCTTTTGGCTTATTTTTCATTATTTATAATTTTTATTTTTTTTGACTTTTTGATATTTTTTGAAGATTTTTTACCAGTTCTTTTTTCCGGTATTCGTTTGTATTATACATGATGTGCTAACCTTTTTATTTTTAGATTTTTTTAAATTAATTACGTCAAATAAGTCACCTTCAGTTACAGTGCAATTTCAGCCATAAGTCACCAAATTTCAACCTAACCGAGCGACCTCTTAGTTGTACACTTGGCAAACGAAGTCATCATTTAGTATAGACAAAAGTACATTGTAGGTCCCTAAACTTGTGAGAAGGATTCACATGGGTCGTTAATCTATGAAATTATCCAATCCAGTACCTAAACCTATTTAAGTAGGTTATTGGAAGTCCAAAAGAGGCTGGGATGGCCTTGACCACTGACGTGGAAGGTTGACCGCTGACGTGGAGTCTTCATCGTGGCCTACATCTCACGTCCGCGTCCACCATTCGGATCGGCCATTTATATCCCCCCTCGGATTTCAATGGAAATCCCTAATCCCTCATTCCCCTCTCCGTGTCCACCTCTAGCGATGAAGTCGTCACTCTCCTTCAGCCACAAAGGTTGGTGCTCCAGCGATAAAGGTGCTCCATGGTCGAGAAGTCAAGCTCCTCGATGAGAAGCTGTCGCAGGTGAAAGCTTGTGCTCTCGTCGATCGTGTGCCCAAGCTGTGTGAGCAAGAACGTGGTCCGGTTCACATCCAAAATGAGAGAGAATCCCAACCGCGATTTCTTCAAGTGCCCGAACCATCAGGTGAGTTCCTGTGTTGATTTGGGATTTGGAGTTGGTTTTGATTTTGTTCTTATGACTGTGTTTGAGTCAGTAGGATGGTTCTGGCTGTAGCTTTTGGCTGTGGGAGGAACAATATGGCAAATGTTTGTGTGAATGGAGTATGATCTGTTTCGATGAATACAATCTGGCAGTGATGAAGACCGAAACAAAGGTGGAAGAATTACTAGTTGGAGAAGACATGGAGGACAAGTTATTTGTGCTTGTTCACATGTTGATGGCAGTGTTAGAAGTAGGAAAGGAAGTTGTATTTTTGCTAAAAGGTTTGCTTCTTGTGTGTGTTGTTGTTGTTAGTTACTTCGGTCGCACTGCTGTTTATGAAGATGAGCATGTATGGCAGATGTTGAAATTCGTGTGTATGTAATGGCAATGAATGGTGTGAAATGGTTGGCTTCGCATTATTCTCTTTGCAATTGTATTTGTTCTTGTGCTGAATTGCGCAACAAATGGATGGTGTATGCAATGGAAATACCTGGTGTAAAATCTGTTCTTTTGCTGAATTTCAGAACTACACTGAATTAGTGAACAAATTAGAGTGGCATACATGGTGTATGCAAAATTCAACAAGGGAATAATGAATATAGTTCAGTTGAGCCATAATATTGCATAAAGGATTTATAGCATTACATAAATAACTTAAGAAATCTTTGTAGTAATTGACATAACTGTAGTTCATAGCTTCTAAACATTTAACTGGACACTTTCTAGGTTGACGTAATTGCCTGTCATTTGATCACTTTGATTCTTCGTAAAATCACAAAATACTATTGCTTTGTCTGCACAAAAAAAGAATTTCATACCACAAGGCATCACTTTCTTACTGCACAAAATGCTTGCATGACATCAGTCACTTATTGCCAGTAGCCTCCTTAGCATCCACACCTTTCTTGTGCTTCCCCATCTTGGCTCTACCTGATGTCCTACAGTGGTAAGTGCCACTGGTCTTGTTGTCGGTACATTCTCAACAATAAAAGCACATTCAAGAATTGGAGCAGCTTGTTGTGTTTGCCTCAAGGATGGAGTGGACTAGACAAGATAGAATAGCATGTCATCAGTAAGATGCAAGACATAAAATGCATGACACAAAACATGTTTACCTCAGTGATGAGCTGAGACATTACAGTGGAGCTCAGTTGGGAGGACATGTACTCATCTGGAGGTAGTGGGGGCAAAACAGTCTGGGTGATCACAAGATCTTCTTCAATCTGTTCCTCAGGCAGTGCTTTCTGCTTCCTTGTTACTGGCATCTCGAGCCTTTTCCCTGCCTTCTTATAGTCACACACCCTGATATTGTGGGTAGAAGACCCACAGTGGCTACAATGCATGATCACACCATGCTTAGACATTTTAGATCCTAATTTTTCCTGCACTTCATGTGGTTGCTTCCTTCTACATTTCCTTGGCCTACCCACTCTCTTGGCATACACGGGTGATTTTACGTAAACACCATTCATCTTTTCCTAGCTTTTTTTGGTCTCACATGACATGATGTTATGGCCATATGTCATAGCATACCTATAAATTGAGTAGCAACTATGGACCATATCCTCTTGTGCAATCCTCTCATGCCTGCAGCATGAGATAGCATGGTTGTATGGAATACCTGTCAAATTCCATCTTCTGCAATCACACTACCTAGCATTTAGGTCCATAATGTACTGTGATTCCCTTTCGTGCACCTGAAAAATGCCTATACCAGTTGGCAAAACATAGCAGATGTTGGCCATCTAGCATTCCTTTCTAGCTTCTTCCCTAATCTTGTGGCATATGTCTCCTTGCCACTCTTGCATTTACTTTTGCTTTCTGTATATCCTGGTCATGAATGGCTATACTGAAGGGTTGAAGGCATACAGGGAGGGATAATGCTTACATATAAAATGAAGTATATGAAGTATTATGTGGGTTTGTAAAATCAGGAGTTACGAGAATATGTTAAAAATGCTCATGGGTTAACTTATATTAATCTTTTTATGTAACTTGGATCGTGAAAATTTTGTAGTAGAGGGTGTCAAATTCAAATCACTCAGGAGTCAGGATGAGTTGTTGGATTGCCATTCCAAGGCATGGGCTTGACACAATCACTGACACTTGATGCCCATAACTAAATATTTCGAGCAGCTGCACCACCGGCGTCTAGAGGCTATTTTGCCTATCTGGTGCATAGCCACCTTTTTGTCTCCTTTGGTTCAATGGCAATCAATAAATGGATTGATTCCCGAAACTTTTCTGCTGGTGTGTCCTTCAGTCAAATTCATTGGAATTTGGATTTTTTTTGGGTTGCTGCTCTTGTCCTGCTTTCAGAGTGCTATTCAGGAAATTGCTTAATTTCATGATGTGCTAACCACAAACTGCTCCCATGCCCAATCAAAGTAGCTTGCACTTAGCTGCAGATAGAATTTAGGGATTTAGAATTCTAGGTAAAAGATGGCATCGTTGGTATGATTAGAAGCAAAAGATATGTGATGAAGGTAGTTACCACTACTGTGTTTGAATTTTTCATGACATGCTAAAATTACAGACGCTTAGATTTGACCAGGTTTTGATCAGTATGTTGAAACTAGCACATTATCAGCTTTATGATTACATCATTGTACAACAGCTTAGGAGGAGTTTTTGATAAGGGAAAACGCCTCAAGTCATGAAAATGCCATTAACAGGTCCATTTGGGCTAACCACAGGAATATCCATGTATCTCTTACTCACAGAAGGTAGCGATGTGACGGAGTTGTAGCTTTGTGAAAATTTTCATGTTTACATTTGTGGATCTTGTTATCCTAAAGCCAGTATCAAGTTCATCATGAAGATCTCAGTTTCTTGGATTTACTAGCACTCGACAAATGAGCATACCAGGGGAGTGGTTTAGGATCAATAGGCAGAACATGAGTGATATTTGTTATAAGCTTTGTTTTCTATTGTAACGTATGGGCAGAGGACTAGTTTTAAGATACAAAAGGCATCTACCTTTATAATGAACCCCCAAAAAATCTAATTATAGCCCACAACCATAGCTTTCAGATTTATTCGATTCGTAGGGCAACATAAGCTTATTGCTTTTCTCCACCCACTGATGATATCTTTAACATGCAGTGAGTGAAGAACCATGAACAAGAACCAACAGAGAACATGACACTCTATTCCTTGTCTACGAAAGCTGACTCAGCAAGATCGATAGCCCGAGCTAGAGCTGCAGCCTTATTCTCGCATTCGCGTTGCTCGTCGTCTGGGCTACTATCAGCAACAATGCCCGCACCAGCCTGGAGGTGAGCGACCCACTCTCGACGCCTATCCGCGTCTTTGTATGAGTACATCGTGTTGTGGCTTGGCGCTGTTGAGAATACAATGGTGCGGAGAGCAAGAGCGATAAGCATGTCACCGTCAAATGATATCCCTCCTAAGCCACCGCTATATGGTCCTCGCCTTGTGACTTCCAACTTATCTATCAGCTCCATGGCTTTCACCTGGTTATATCAAATGAAATTTTAGTAAGGAACAGTTGTTCCGAAGAGGGAGATGAAGATTAGCATAACCCTGATCGGTAAACTAAGAACGAACTAAGAATAGTAAAATCGATATGAATTGAGAATAGCTAAAAATAGGTTGGCAACTAAAACTGAGTACTATATGCAGAAAGGATGTAAGCAATTTTTTTTCTGTGGAACTAGGGAGTGTTCACCCCTACATGGGTGAGGATCGAACCCAAGACCACACGCTCGTGCAACCGCACTCCACCAAGCAATGTGATTGGACTACTGGAGTTTACAAGAGAAAAAAAATTAAACGATGCTATGCAGTTAAAGTAGACACGTATAAAGAGTCTAGACTGTGAAAATGCAAGATACTAATAACATGTGCTGATAAGAGAGGAAAGATAAAATGATCTACACGAAGTACAAATGTTCTTCAGAGAGGAATAAATTTGTGAAGGAGATTCGGAGGAAGACTTCACCTTTGGTGCTCCACTCACTGTTCCAACAGGCAATGCTGCTCGCAGGGCATCCCAGCTTTGGTGATGATCATCCAACTCTCCGCTAACCTGCAAAGCATTCAAACAGAAATTACATTATTTTTCAACACACTGCAGAAGGATAGAATTCCTCACTGTACAGGCATACACGCTTATGTCTAAGAACATTCCATAGTGAAAAACATCTAACATTTTCATATAGATATGTAGCTTTCATAATACATTTTTTTGCAAAATGTTCTATAATGTAGAACCAAGTCCTTATCGAATGATCAGTGGTCACTGGTCAGTAAACATATATCATATCAACCTTACAAATGATAATAGAGATGCCATTTGGAAAATAGTGATGATCTGTTATTTTCGGCGCAAGCTTATTTGACCTATGCATTCTTGTGTTTGTTGAATAAGGCCATATTGAAAAAGAAATATAAAAGTGTCGAAAGTGCAGAACCGACAAATGTTCATAAAACAAGCCAATAAGTTAATTAGAATTTACAAACAACATATGCAGGTTCCTTTGATGAACTGAAAATGTAATTTGGCAGAAAGTTTTCATGTACTGAGCTAAACCTTATCGCTCCTTAGCAGAATAAGATGTTGGTCCTAATAACAACTTAGCCCTGAATACTAAAGGAAAGAACAGTAATGCAACAAACATGCCTAATTTAAGTTAATGGAATGTGATAAGAGAATAGCGAAAGGAGCTACGTCGAAACTGCCACAGTATAAAATGGATGTCATAAGAACCACTGTTCAGACTGTTAATGGTATTTAGGTATTTTCCCATATATCTAGGGTTTGTGTCCTTAACTCCTTGTGTCCTCTTTATACTATATATATGCCTCATGGACTATTGCAATACACCATTCATTCCTATTTACATGGTATCAGAGCAAGGTTGAAGAACCAGCCAACCCTTTACATGCTTCCGCTGCTGCCCCCAGGAGGAGTGTCTCCACTCCCGGAGGTGGCCATCCACGCTGGCCGCCGCGCTCGCATCGCTGCCTCCCGGCCGCCGTCCACTGCTCTGCCTCCAGATCTGGCGGCCTCTAGGCCGGATCCAGCCGCTGCTGTCTCCCAGCTGCTGCGCCGCTATTGGCCTCCTTCGGTCGCCGCCGCCGCGCTCGCCCGCCGCCTCCCGGCCACCGTGCCCACACCGCCGCCTTCAGACGACGCCGCCGCCCTAGGACTACGACTAGATCCGGCCGCCGCCACCTTCTCCCGGCGGCCCGCGCCGCCTCCTCCCCGGCCACCACCGCCTTAGATCCAGCCGCCGTCTCCTCGGATCTGGCCACCGCCGCCTCGGATCCAGCGACTATCGCTTCGAATCCGGTCGCCGCCGTGCCATCCAGCCTGGATCCATGCCGCCTCCGCTAGATCTGGCCGGATTCGGCTCCCTCCACGCCGGATCCGCTACCCCCTCCCGGCGCCCTCTTCACTGTCGACCTCCCAGACAGCCGCAGTCTACATCGCTCCGCTCTGCCCCGTGCTAATGGCGCCTCCCCGAGCCGTTCCTCACTGCTGTCTTCATGGCTACGCTGCTCCCACTCGTGCTCTCGCGCGAGCAAGGGCTGCGGCAGGGGCACGATCAGGGCCACGTGCACGGGCACGCAGCGTTCGGGGCGCGCCGGTCTCGATCTTTGGCGGCGTGGTTCGAGGGTGGTTGGTGGGGTGGTGTGGACTTGAAGAGGAAGGAGGGAAACGAGGTGGCCTGGCCATTTCCCTCAATTGGAGAAAAAGAAGGTAGAATGAACTGAACGTTAGAATCCGCTGCCTTTAGTCCTTTTTTTTATTTTGTGTCTTCGGTTGCGTCCATCCAAATTCGTAGTTTTATCTCTATCAGTTCGTCAATACCGTACGAGTCTACAAATTCATGATCAATCAGTCAACTGCTTTGCTAGTCACGATCCATCCTCTTGGATGGCATGATCCTCTCCTTCCTTTTCGCATAGTCGCAGCCGTCGCTCTTCTTTGAGCCACTGCAGATCGTAAAAGTCTTCATGATGCCCCGCTCTTCTCTTTGAGCCACCGCTCCGAGCTTTTAAGGCCGCCATGCTTTTTCTGCACCGCGCCTCCGTTGCGCTTCTTGTGCACAGCGCCGCCGTCTCGAGCTTCGATCTGTGCCGCTATACTTCTATCTCCCTCTTCGGCTTGATTGTTAAGGGTATTTGTGTCTTTTCTTTTTAGTGTCAACTCTTCCAAATGCAATGCTATTGCTATACTTTGCATTTGAGGGGGGGTGTTAAGGGTATTTAGGTCTTTTCCCATATATCTAGAGTTTATGTCCTTGTGTCCTATTTGTATTATATATATACTCCATGGGCTATTGCAATACATCATCCATTCCTATTTACACAGACAACAAGAGAAGACCCTAACCGTTGAGCTGATGTGCATGACATGGGAGTACCGCTCAATGTTCATTAACTTCTCCACCTTTACAGATCCAGGTTTGGAGACCTGTCAAGTAGAAGTACTCATAAGAAAATTTGCAATACTGCAGTAGTAGTAAGGCTAACATGTTCCCTTTTATAAGTTCTGGAGAATGGCTGTAACTGCAGCCTAACAAAGCTGTCAAGTTTGTGCCACCATGGCTAAATAAAAAGAAAAGGAGATTGTATCCATGTCAGAATTCGATGTAGTAGATCTGGCAGATTTTTAATGAGGCGAGTCCAGAGCCTAGGCAAAAGTAATACATACCTTGCCAACATCATTTCTTCCCAAGTCTACGAGCATAATGTGCTCAGCACACTGTTTCTCATCACTTAATAGTTGTTGCTCTTGCATTTCATCTTCCTTCTCTGTCTTGCCTCTTCGAGCAGTCCCAGCAAGTGGTCGGTTAATGATTTTACCCTGAACAAAAAAGGTGTAGATTAGTGAAAGGACAATGAGGCAATCTGGCTAATAGCAATAAGAGGGTTGACATACCTTCCTGACTCGTGTTAGAATTTCAGGACTAGATGCTACCAGGACACAGCCTCTTGCCTAAGAGATGGCAAAAGAACGATATTTAGAACTTCAAAGGTGCACATAACAGTGTTCAAAGTGGGCACAATATCCAGACAAGTACTCAATGTTCTCTTATAATCAGGTTAAAACAGATAACCAGAAGAATAGATCACAATGTAAATGTACCTGTACATATGCCATGTATGGGCTAGGGTTCACAATTCGTAAAGCTCGATAAACCTCAAATGGGTTGGCATATGTTCGCCTCTCAAACCTCTGGCTTAAAACAATCTGGAAAATATCACCAGCCACAATATGCTCCTTAGCCTTCATAACAGCATCCTTGTATTCATCACTTGTCATGGTCGATTTGTTCAAAGGTGTACCAAATTGCCGAGTATGTAGCTTCACAAATCCTGGAGAGAGTGTGGGGCTGGAGTGGAAATCAAATAGATCTAGAGGCTGTAAGCACCGAACAAAAATTAGCAAAACACAGGATTTAAGGAATAGGCACAGCATAGCTTACACATTTAAATTGTGCACTTTAGAAAGCAACAGGTTCAGCCGGGACCTGCCATCTTGGTATGCTTCCTCAGTGGATGCATGCCGGTCCAGATTTACCCAATGGATGACATATACTTTCTGCAACAAGCACAGAGCCAGAGAATTTGAAAAGAATACAAATTTTATGCGAGTTTTCACTCACACAAGGTGTGGCAAGTTAAAATGCAGGAACGACATGTACATGTTATTTTGCATTATAAGTTGCATAGTAGTGAACACGGAACAGCAGGTCTGAGAGATGTGGTCTCAGTTTGTTGTTGCTAATAACCAAAAACAAGATGCAGCAATCACAAATGACAAGTTTGTGCGTTTAGTTTCAGTCTCAGTATAGTGTGCTTTGTACTACCAAAAATTTTCGTCTGCCCTTGAAAGGAGGTGTTTCTCCTGATGTTGGTGAACCAAATGTCAAATAATACGGAAGAAATTTGATTATAGGATAATATCCCTTCCTGACAGCCAAAGAAAAATTAACTTAGTTCAGAATAAGGTACAGGGAACGGGTACTGAAGAATTCAGAACCTTCTCAACATTGTCAAAGACGAGAACATCATCGTAGAGACCCAAGTGAACATCAGGAAGGTTCCTATCGTCCTGAGGAGCACCGGAGAAAGGTAGCTTCTTCTTTTCGACATAGCGGACCGTATCATAGGAAAAGAATCCAACCCATCCACCTATCGCAAACAAAGAAAACAAATGCAATTATTGAACATTTCATCATTGGCAATATCAAATCTTCCTCCTTTCTTCTCCCCATGTTGATTTTCGTCGCTCACCGCAGAAGGAGTCGGGGAGCTGGTCGATCTGCTGCGGGTGCATTCCCTCCATCATGCTCCTGGGTACCTGCATAGGATCGTCCACGACCCGCTCCGTCACCTGGCCCTTCTCGTGGTCCATGATGGTGACCTTGTGCTCCTTGGCGACGATCTCCATCACCGGGTGGGCTCCCACCATGCTGTAACGACCCTTCAATCCAATCCAGTTCCACAGAGTTATTGCCAAGGATAGGAAACGATAAGGGATTAGATTGGATAGGAGAGCACAAGAGAGAGGGGAGGCCGTACGACGTTGGTGGTGCCCTCGGGCCCCTGCTCGACGGATTCGAAGAGGAAGCTGGGGGTGTCCATGTTGTCCTCCGGGACGAGGCAGCGGTAGGCGAGCACGGGGGTGAGGTGGTCCGACACGATGCACTCCCACACGGGCACCAGGTTGCCCTTACCGCTCCCCTGATCCGCCGCCTCGAAGAACCGTCTGCTGTCCTCCTCCTCCGCCTTCGCCGCCGCGCTCCCGTTGATCACCGCGCTCGCAGCGCGCGCCTTCCCGGCGCAGCACCTGACCCCGCACTTCCCATGCCTCCTCCCTCCTGCCGCCACCGCTCTTGCTCTATCCGGGGCCGCCGCGGGGGCGGGGCGGGCGGCGAGGTGCGAGGGCGAGAACGCGGCGGCAGCGAGGGATTCCATTGCGGTGCCCTTCCACTTCTCAGTCTGAACTCTACCCGATTTGGTGACCGGAGAAAGCGAATGGGAGGGCGCGTATATATGCTGCCAGTGGGCCTGATATCATTAGAGAGACCACGTGGCAAGTATCTGGGCTGGGTCTAACTTAGCTGACGTTAGTATTAATTTAGAAGAATGGTCGAGTGGTACCAAAAAAAAGTGAAATAGAGATAGACGGGAGAGAAGAGTGAGGTGGATGATGTACCCTGACTCCTATTTTATTTTTGAAACGAAAATGTAGCAAGAGAAGTGAAGAAGTCGTTTCGAGAACCCGGATATTCATATTGATTTTTGAATTTTCTAAGTAGAAATTAATACGAACGTGACCTTAGTAGCTAGGTAAGAGTTGGGTTCTGGATCCCGGATAGTTTTGGATCCATTGACATACGGAAGGTAAGTCAGATAAGTACAGTAGCATGACTTTCGACAATTCTAAGGCACCGTTCATTTCGGTTTGAGCTTTTTGGTTTCAGCTTATTTTTCACTATTTCTAAATTTTGTCTTTTTTCTGTCTTTTTGGTTTTTTTAGTTTTTTTGCTGGTTCTTTTTTTCCCGTATTCGTTTACATTGTATGTGATATGCCGGTTTTAGCGATGGCTTCATTGAAATTTTATCAGAATGGCTTTTTTATCAGAATGATTTGGTTTTTTGGACATAATTAAATTTAAAAAAATGTAAAAATAGAAAAATATATATATATTAATCCATCACGGACAATGCAAAGGAACATGAAAAAAATCTAAAAAAAATTAGAAAAAGATAAATTACTGAATAGTAAAAAAAAGTTAAAACTAGAAGCTGAAAAAAAGCTAAAACGAGCTAGACTACTAGTATTCAAACTCAGAGCCGGGGGAGTGGCAGAGTCCAAGTCAGAGACCTGCGCAACGGGCGAGCGGCTTGTCGCGATCAGACCGGACCCCTCGTCGTCCCCGTGCCGAAACGTTTAACACGGCAAGGCTGCCCTGCGTTGCTCTCCAAAAGCGCGCGTGGTTCGTGCCGTGGTGCGCCAAGGGGCGCCCGTGGCACCACGGCACAAGCGCGGTCGGTAGGTCGCGGTTTTCGATCACCCGTGTCAATTTTGTTGCTCTCCGCGAGATAAACAGGATAGCGACTTGTGTCCATGAAAAAGGCGGGCACGACGATGGGCGTGAACGAGGAACGTGTTGCTCCACCCGTACTCGAAAGGGTGTCTTCCTTTTGGCTTCGCCTGATGTGGTTTATGATTGTTGTTTATGTTTTTGGCTATTTGTAAAAGAATATAGAGATATAAATAACTTATATATGATTTTGTTCGATATAAATAAAATCGTTATAGTATATACTATAATTAACTTGTAGACTTCGCTTTAAAAAGATATTCTGATTGAAAAGTAACTTAGTGTAGAAAAATTGAAAAACAGTCTTTAAAAACTGAAAAGAAGATGTCCAAAAGTCTTGGCCTTTAAAGCTTTTTGGTGTTAGAAAAGGGTACTGTCCATCCGCATCTACTAAGGACTCACTCGTTTCGACTTCAGCTTCTGGATTTTACCTTCTAGTTCACTATTCCTTAATTTTATCTTTTTCTAACTTTTAGCTTTTTTCTCTTATTCATTTATATTATCCGTGATGGGCTAACCTATTTTTTATTTTTATTTTTTTAATTTAATTACGTAAAAAAACTAGCAGTAAAGATAATATAAAAATAAGCTAACTACAGTGTAAAATAAACTATAAGCCACAAAAAAACCTAAATGGGTAGCCTAAGGCCGCGCTCATTGTTGCGTTCGGCGGTGGGTGACAGCTTTTTTACTATTCACTTTTTTATCTTTTTTATTATTTTATTTTTCCTTTTTTTCCTGTATTTCAATATTGTCTGTGATGAGCTATCATATTTTTCTATTTTTTTAAATTTTTTTAAATTTAATTATACCAAATAAATTAACTCGATTACAATAAAAAAATCATAAATTAATACTACTCTAAACACCCTTAAGACCTTAAGAACTGCAGACGGCCGGGGCATATTCGAGCACGTCAGCATCAGCAAACGACAACGGTCTAAGGACGGCACCGACTCGTCCACACAAAACCAACTGATATTCCGAACTGAACTCTCCCCCCAGATTAATATACTTATAAACATGGCTCTTCCCATTACTAAGATGGTGATCATTTAGACTTTGAAGTCTAAGCTTATAGCTTTTTTTAGTACTGTATTGATTTTTTTTCATTGTAACTGTTGTAATTTTTTAGCGTAATTAATTTTTTGAAAAAGTAAAAAAAATATTATCACAGATAATATAAAAAAATGAGAGAAACAAATAAAAATATAAAAAACTTAAAAATAAAAATAAAAATAAAAAATTAAAAGACATAAGCTAGAAATTGAAGGTTTAATGAGCGGGTCGTACCCGACCGCTCAAAATCTATATCTGCTGTTCTTTGATCGTGCTTGCTCGGAATATCCCAAGTTCTGAAGTTCCCATTGGTCGAGATGGGCTACTGGATATCTCTTGTGCCAGTTTCGTACATCGCAGTGTCACCCGAGGACAAAGAAACGTCAAGATCAGGATCTCAACAAGTCTGAACCACGCGCAGCACGCGCGCAGACATGACAAAAACGAGGGAAGAGACAAAGATGGTTCTCTGTTTCATGATACTTTCATCACAGCAGGTTCGGTTGCTAACTTGCTATCGCACATGAGGTCAGAGATTACAAGGCATAGCATTAATAAGCCCACTAAGCCCAAACTGATCCCTAAAATCTGGTCCAGAGCTTAGAGGCAACCTTTCGTTATCGGCCGACTTACCGTCCAAATTTTCTAAAGGCCCAATACAGATATGGAAGGGTTGAGACCCGAACCCAACACAGACCTGTAGTCAAAGTCCCCGTTAGCGGTATAGAAAGCTTGTGGAGTATAATCCGGATCAGTTATGGAAAAGAAGGTACGAAAAACATGCCTCAGCTGCTCCCAGCGACTCAGCTGTCCCATAAAACCACCCCTCACCACCGCGTTCCTCCCTCGCCGTCGCTGGGGCACTACGGCCACAGCTGCTTGGTGGTGCAGCGTGCGATGCATGCTTTGCATCGCGGTACGGTGTATGTGCGGGTCACACGGTGAGCCGGTGTCATGGGCTCGGTGTCCCACCTAGATCTAGTTTGATCTTGCTCCCTTCGTGTTGGATTGGGTCGGATCTGTCTACCTCCTTGGCGAATCTGGTCAGAGACAGTGTGGTGGTGTGATGGACCGTGGCAGCCGCACGTGGTTGAAACGCAGTGGTTGTGTGGCAGTTCACTGGGTTCGATGGCCCACGTTGGTGCTGGGCTGCACGTGGTGGCGCTCAAGGACGCAGAGTGTCGTGGCCACGCGTATGCTGCATGGTGGGCAGCACGGTAGTGCTTGACCTCCGTGGGAGTGGCGGCTCTAGATTACAATGGTGTGCGCCCACTATCCAGATCAAGCGCTTCCGTCTGGTGGAGGTTCGCCATGGCAGCGTTCTTCAGTGGTGACTGGCCGGTGTGGGGTTCCTGATCAACTGCCACTGTTGGCCTACGTGGTGGAGGCCGGCCTCACCGTTGAAGTCGCCATGACATCGTCTATGGTGGGCGCCTCACTTTGGTGTTGGATTGGGGGCCAGCTGATGCATGGCTGGGCGGGGCTGTGGCCGGCTGGCGAGCAGTAGTGTGGCCGTGAAGGCTGATGGGTAGTGTTGTTCTTGGGCTACTTTGTGAAGCGGTCACGCCCCGGACCGTGGCAGATGAGTTTCGTGTAGTGTGATGCTGTGCTCTAGATGAAAACCCTAGATGTGGCTCTCTTTAGCAGGATCCGACGATGACAATGTTCTCGGGCATCATTTCCCTCCTTGGAAGCATCGTCTTGGGGGTCTTGTGGCATTTTGTCTGAGGTGAAAACCACATATCTGGTTCTTGCCGAATCGAGTGATGGCGATGCCTTCGATGCCATTCTCTCCTTAGAAGCGTTGCCTTGGACCACCTGACTCTACCCTCCTCATTTTTGTGTGTGTGCATTGGTCAGTGCTTATCCATCGGCGGTGGTCATCCTCTCGGTGTCGTTTTCTTCCATAGTTATGGTTGGTCTGTCCTCGCACCTCGGCGCTCGGGCCAAATCTGTCCTTCTTCTTGCTAGATCTGACTCCTCGCCCGGGTGGTAGGGTGGCCTGGTGCGGCTCTAGTGTCAGAACGGCGCGGCGAGTGACGCCTGTGTGCGTCGACAGTTATCTTAGCCGGCAGTGTGGTTTTGCTGCAAGCTAGCGTTCATCAGCGAAGGCCCTTTGCTGTGAGGTTGTCGTCATGTTGATGCATGCTACCACGAGGCGTGTTGTGGTGAAGTCGGAGCAGCCAGGTCATGGGCACAATGGGTGGCGACGATAACACGTGGTAGGCCGAGTG
This sequence comes from Melocanna baccifera, assembly GCA_036346265.1. Taxonomy (NCBI): domain Eukaryota; kingdom Viridiplantae; phylum Streptophyta; class Magnoliopsida; order Poales; family Poaceae; genus Melocanna; species Melocanna baccifera. Next base: position 8,330,325 of record CM070682.1, read on the forward strand.
GTGGTGCTAATCAACCGTGTTCGGCATCCTTGTTGGCGTTGGGTGTGATTGTCATGGACTTTTGTCTTGTTGGGCAATTAGAGTTATGTTTTTTTTGTACTCGATCTTTTTTTTTAGGTTTTTACTTCTTCTCATATGACTAAACAGTAACAACTGTTTCTTAATAAAAGAAAAAGAAAACTTGTGAAAAGGCTTCGATTTCTACTTCAAAAGCCGAAAAACAGAGCTGACCAAGCGATCTACTTGTTGCTTGAACGCTGTTTGTGGTATGCTTCGTTAGACTGACCTGTGAATTGGATGGGAGTATGGGACAAGCGACAACAACACAGTGATCAGCTTCGTGGCTTCCTAAGCGTGGCAGACATCAAGTGAAATTGGTCTGCGTGCAAATTACAAAAGGGAAAATTCCCATCCGAGGGCCGATCAAATGTTACGGCATGATCAAGAATGGCGTGGCATTCTTCCGCCGGAAAGAAGGGAGATTTTCCCGCCGGTGGACACACGGTACGTGAACAAGAGGCGCAAATCCAACGACAGAGAAAGCAGAGCAACAACAGATGAGTGGTGAGGACAAAGACCATGCACCATTCAGCTGACAGTCGACACAGGACCAACAACAGTAACAGCTACAAAAGGCATGCCAACCACACTAGTACATAACTTATGTGACCATGGTGCGGCGTATGGTAGACTCAACGGCATCACATCGCTATTGGGAAAGTGCTCGGTCCGATCCAGCGAGGTGGGCAATGTGCAGTGGCCAATGCCGAGTGCTGATTGCTCGATCCGGCCAAAAGTCTAGGACCCAGCCAAGCCTCTCGAGCGCCGGACAGACGAGCGAGCGAGCCATGCATTTTGCCGCTATAATTGAGTTGATGTCTCGCCGCGGTGAGTGACCAGTGACCACAGCCACCTAACGTTGAAGAGGGGGCAAGCAAAAGAGTAAACAAGGCTATACAGTAGCACTGCATGCACGTGCCGCGTGGCTAGCTGCTGTAGATGATGACGAAGCATGGGAGCACGGCTCGGGGGTTGAACACCAGCAGCTCGACGTCGTCCTCTCCCCGGCGGCCTCCGCCGCTGGGGGGCACGGGCACCATGGAGTCGTAGGCCACCTTGTCGTCCGCGGCGCCACGGCCGACGCGGCCCGCCACCACACGGCACACCAGCATGGCGCGGCGCACCTGCAGGAACGCGAACTCGCGCTCCACGTCCTCGGGCAGCGACGCGTGCGCGGCCCAGCCCGAGGAGTAGGTGGCGATGCCGTCCAAGTCGGCCTGCTTCCCCGCGAACCCGTGGCGCAGGATGCTGCAGGTGCAGCAGTAGGGGCTCCCGCACACGCCCGCGCCCAGGGGGCAGAGCATGGTGGAGCAGTGGAACCGCAGCCGCTCGTTGCCGTCCGCGATGCAGCGCTCCTCCACCACCGCGCCGCCGGAGGAGGCGCCAGCGCAGCGGCGGGCGGCGCGGGCGCGGACGAGGTCGCGGTACTCCTCGAAGCGGGCGAGCGCGCGGGGGTTGTGGTGGATCCTGAGGATGCGCCGGACTGCCGGGGGCTCGCCGGCGCCGACGCCAGCCGGTTTCCACCCGGCGAGGAAGATCATCTGGATGATGTTCATGCTGGAGTCGAGGTGGGAGAGCTCGGAGAGAGAGTGCTTCATGGCCTGGTGGAGATCCAGCTGCTGCAGATTGCTCAGCACCTCGCCGCACACCTTGCACGGGAACACGTCGCCGCGGGCGGCGAACGACCTGGACGACTGCCTGGTCGCCTGTGGAAGCTGCTTCTGGGGCAAGGACGGCACGGGAGTAATACCGAGGGACTGCGGCGAGAGCGGGGACAGGAACGGCGACACGCACGGCGACGACGGCTTGGACAGCACCACCGACGACTGAGGATGAGGCAGGGACTGCACGAGGGGCGAGGGCATGGTGGTCGTCACGGCATCTTCTTCCTCTGCGGGCGGAACAGCATTCTTGGCTCCGGGGGAGGGGGTGAAGATGCGGTGGAGGTAGAACCGGAGGTTGGTGGTGAGAGACGACACGCGCCTACGCCTGGCTCTTACCCTCTCGTCGGCAACGGTAGACGATGCCGCAGCCGGAGAGAACGCGAGCGGCGATATCTTCCTCCTCTTGTTGCCGCCAACGCCCCCGCCCTTCCCATCAACCTCCTTCGCAGCATCGTCTTCCTCCTGCGGCTGCGCGGCAGAGCCTGGCGAGAAGCAGCAGCCGGCGTGGCCAATGTGGAGTAAGAGGAGGAAGAAGAGGGACACGAAGCCGCGCAGCACGGAGCTGCACCTGCCACTGCCCGCCATCTCCGATCTTCACCAGCAAGCTCAGGCTTCAGGAACTCAGATCATATCATAATGGCGCAAGCAAATTAACAACGCAACGAGAGGGCTGGAGCTCGAGAATGGAAGGGGAGGAATACTCTGATGGGTGAGTGGTGGAAGCGAAGCCAGGAACGAAGGTGACGAAGCGAAAGGACGGAGGTGGAAAGGGAAGGGAAAAGTGGGATGCTTAAAAAAGGAGAGGGGAACGTGGGTTGTGTGCCTGTGTGTTGGTAAAGGAGGGAAGGCAAAAGGCGATCCGGAGACGGCAACAGCGAGTCCGAGTACGCAGCTGTGCATTATGCAAAGCGGAGCGTGGCGTACTGCACTACTGCTCCTGCTGGGAATTGTACGCCCTAGGGACAACGCCACTCTACTCTTCCCAGCGCGGTGCGTCGTGACACCGAAGAGATTGTAGACAAGAGATGCAGGATGTGAGGCATGTGAAGGCCACCTCACTAATATTAATACGATGAGTATTTGATTTTAGGGAGGTGCTTTGATGCTTTCTTCAAAAGTGATTTGCATAATTTTTAAAGCATGATGAATGGTAGATAGATGTTACTTATCTCTTCATTTACTTTAAGATTAGTGCTACTCTTGTTAGAGAGGAAAGCATGAAAGCATTGCCCTTGATTTTTATTATATAAATATTATTGAAATTTAAGTTTGTTTTTAAGAGTTTGAAATGTTTAGAGTTACTGTTAGGTGTAAGACGGTCTAATCGTCACGAAGATGGCGGTTTGACCAGCCGATGGCCGTGGTGTGGCGGCCAGACCAGCCAATGGTCGGCGGTTCGACCGTTATAGGGTAAGCGGTCAGATCGGTTATATGGCTTTTGAAAATTTCATACCAAATACTTATGTAGACGTGTTTGATAATATATTTGCACTAGGTGTCACCTAAAATAAGGTTTTGAGTTGAAGCTAAATAGAGTTTAATCGAAATTCTAAAGATGTTGTTTTCTGATGCTTTTAAGCGGTCAGATCGGCTAAATACAGGCGGTAAACTGCTAGCGGTTTGACTGGTATAGTGCCAGCGGTCAAACTAGCGCTAGCGATCTGACTTGTCAGGTAACAACTTTTGGCAAATTGATGCTGAAGTTATGTAATTTGATTTGAGGTTTGGTCCTAGTGTTAGGATTAGTGTATGATAATGGTTGAGTGTGTACATGGCATGTGTGCTGGTGTTTTGTTGTAGTGTGTTACATAATGTATCGCTTCGACTAATGTGAGTCAAATGTATGAAATTTATGATCGACATGGTTACTTAGCCTTTGGATATGCAGGTTGCTTGGAGAACATTAGTGGCCAATGGCAAAGGGCTAGGACTCGATGGGGGAGCTGAGATCCGAGTGGTTATGTAAGTCTAGATGAGACTACATGGCTCAAGCAGAACGTATAGAGAAGACAAGGATCGTGAAGAAACGAGCTGGTGCATATGGTGCGTCAAGTGATGAGGCCAGTGCACATAGAGAATGTTTAGGGGAGTTTGAATGCATAAAGACATGATAGCTAGTCATTGGGCATTATTGGTTACGTGTCAAAATATACAGAGATTCTTTAAGATAAAGGTAAGGATTCTTGGTTATGTGTCAAACCGCAACACGAGGAAGCACAAGAGAGATGGTTTAGGTCAATGTTGTGCTGAAAATGTTAAGTGAATCAAGTTATGATTCACTAGTAGGGTAATGGTTGTATACGCTTTGAGAAGTGTGCATATGTGAGCATAAAACCCGATATGGTGTTGGGTTAATGGGTTAGCTCATATAAGTGGTTGAAATTCAACTAGAGGGCTAATTAGGATTTCTTGTGAGCCTCTATATATAAGAAGGGAGAGATGTTGGCTTAGTTAGAAGTTTTGATAAGCTTGTACTAAGCCAATTTGAGGAGGTTAAGATTCTTGAAGAAAACTTTGGAGGGATGAGTTGTGGCTTTTTATCTCGAGTTTTTGTTTTTTGTCATTCTTACACTTTTATGAGTGGTTAGGAAGTGACTATAAATATTTATCTCCAAGTATCAATAGATATTAAAATTTGTTCAAATCTTTTTCATGTTTGCTCTAGTGTTGAAATCTTGATTTACCTTGGTTTTTGGTGTTTTCTTTTTCCCTTTTGATGTTGCTGTGATCCATGATGAGTAAAAGGTAGGAGATGAGTCTATCAATCAATTTTTACCTATCTAGATCAATCATATAGCAAGACTCAAGATCAAATCCGATTTTGATTATTCTTGGCTCAAATTTGGGTTTTCATAGTCAGGATAGTTTTATCTTAAATCTATGTTTAGACTAGGTTACTATGACATGTAGGAGTAGTCTAGATCATCCTCTTAATTAGAAACTCCTCCAGCAAGAATTAATTTGGATTTTAGAATATTAGGTGTTCTTAAGACCTAGAGTTGATTTACTTCAAATTAGTAAATCTGAACCTAAGAACCTTGTGATCCTTTATTAGTTTAGGTTCATAATAACTTGAGCAAGTCTCATGCAAGATTTAGGAATGATTAGATGAGATTTGAACAACTTATTGAGATTTAAGTTTTGACTTGAGAGGTTATTTTAGTCTGAGAACAGGAAATCGGTCAGACTAGCCAAAAACCTGCGGTCAGACTGGTCACTAGTTAAACTGGTCTTAGACCAGCTATCAGATCGCTTAGCTTAGTCAGATCGGTCTTATGCCAACGGTTATACCGGCCAAGTGAGGTTTTGACTCGCATGTTACTTTTTTTTTTCCTTTAGCTTGTTGGCTTCTATTTTATTCCTATTTTCAGTTGTGCATCTTATCTTATTAGCTTCTTATAACTAATTGAGTGAAAAAGCCAAAGAGAATTGGTTTTATTAAAGATAAAAAGATAAACTTTATCCATCCCCTCTTATCTCCGCCATCGATCTTGCACATGACATGCAGAGGAAGAGAGTGAGAATGATCGAGGTGGACGTGCTAGCGATCAGCTTGAGGGATGTGGCTCGTCGGCGAACAGGACTGGATTGGAGTGCGTACGTTGGGAGGGAGCTATCATTGTTCATAGTCCTAACCTGCCCTCGTGTCTCCTCGCCCCCATCTCCATTATTCATCACGTCTCGTCTCGCTCCAACGCTCCACTATTCGTCTACAGGAGCCGAGATAAAAAAAAAAAGACTACAACTAATCACTCTGCCCGACGGACTCGTCGTCAGCAGGGAGGGAGCATGCGGTTCCTGCCGCGCTGCCCTCTGGCCGCTAAACCCCAAGGAGAGAAACGAGGCGACGGACGGTGGTTGCGCTGAGACGAGGGACGGAGGGCGAAGACAAGATACGCCTGTCCCCGCCTCGCTCCCAAGCAAGGGCAAAAACGCGCAGCCGCAGTCTGACCGTGCAGACCCCCTTGCCCCGTGCCCTTCGTCGCACCGCACGACAAAACAGGCCGGATTTGGCATAAAATACGTGCGTTTGAGGCGAGCCGGGCGGATAAGTCAGATGTGGATGTGGGTCTTATCACGCTCCTTTGGCATAATGGCGCGGCTCCACGAGCCTCCAGCCTCAAACACAGCTTAAAACAGATGGGAAGCCACGTCCTCCTCCGCTGCGTAATCATCCGCGTCAGGGTACAACCTACTCAAGTGCCTGGAATCCGAGACATCACAAAGCAAGTGTTAGATCTTAAACTAGATCTTAAACCTGCGTCTTACACAAGAAACGAATGATGCCGGTGCCCGGCTCACAAAGACAGGCCGGGGTTCTTGAGATTCGGTGTCATCACGATGTCATGCTGGGCTATGTACCGTTGATATTCCTTTTCCTAAATGAAATGTTAACGAGTGCTTTATGGTACAACTCGCCGTGTTCTGGAACAAAATGAACATCTGAGTCCATGGAGACACTAGATTATGTGATTTCCGGACCTCATCATGAATGAAACACAATAAGTAGCAACCAAACCAAGAGCCCAAGAATTCTTTCTATTTATGATCCTGCTAGTCACAGGAACATAAGACGAAGAACTATTTAACCTCCAACTCCAAGTGTAACACCAAGGGAGTAAAAAATCGAAGTACCATATGGAATGGGGTACAATCAACAGGCCCACGATAATATACATACCATCTGTTAATTTATGGTAAGAAATCACATCCGGTGGCCTATAAAATGATATATGTTGCATCTACCTAACAAACCTATTGGGAACATAACATTTCCATTATTGTGCAACCATTAAGGCCATGTGTCAAATCTCAAAGAGATTACCAGCAAATGTAATGTGCAGCAGGTGCGTAGACAAATTAGGTGCTGCAAATAAACAGCATCAAATAAGTCCAGCATTGAAGCAACAACACTTCTGAGCTCTATTGGATCTCAGTTTGGTTTTTTAATGCGGCTACAAAGAAAGTATCGATGCATCACATATGGACATGACCACTAGAGATTAGTCAACGACCCCCATTATCATTTGCTGATGCTAATCTAAAAAATTAAAAAGAAACCCCTATCAGATATCACGTAGCATTTCCTTTTTTTTTTCTAACAACAAAGTTCTAAAGCTCAAAGAAGAAAACAGGATTCTTACAAAATTCTTCACGCAATTAAAACATGCTAGTGCACAAAACCTACAGGTTCGCTTTTGTCTCTTTCTTTGCGTTATTCTAAGGTTATCTGATATAAGTTCTCTTGACACAACCACAGTACCACACTACCAACTAGACTGTACTGATGTTATTAAGAAAACATATATATAGTACTAATATGCTGTTGCAAATACTATTTTGGTGGCAATGTTTACTATATGAGATGAAGCTTTAAATAGGGACGAATGCTACCTTTTGGAATCAGCGGACTTCAGTTTTGATGTAACACAAAAACCATTCCAAGTTCAATAACTCATTTGTACCAATAGATAACGTTTGGAATACAAGCATCCTGACAAACAGCATAAATTATTGGCACACACGAATTTCAGCAAGCCAATATCAAAACTCAAAAGGCATGATAGATGCTCAAGCATAAATGACCAACAAAAGATTGTAAGCAACTCCAGCAACAAAGTCGGTGGTTGAATTTGCACTTTCAAAGGAACCTACTCCAGCAACAAAGGAAAGGCCACAACTCACAGGATAAGGTTGAGGCTGAGTTTAAGCTTTGAAGAGGAAGACACCTATTATGTGCTTAGTTGATGTATTTCTTTCATGATGATTAGTAGGATGCTTAGTTGATGTATTTCTTTCATGATGATTAGTAGGTTCACCCTCAAAAAGGATAAGTTCTCTGAAAATGACATTGTCATAGAAGATGAGCATGACAAGATTCCAAAGTTGTAAACATGCTTGTGATAACTTTACTGACAGCAGTTGTTGTAGCATTCTTTTAAGAAAGTTTCCCTAGTTTCCTCAACACCATATCACCAACTGGTATAGAATACGCCTATGTTTATCTCTGCCCCAAGGTCTCCCTAATATTCCAATTTGTTTTATAGAAAACAAAAACCAATTCAAAATGGCAGCTCCCTAAGAAATTTTTTGCCTGCAATTTCCTTGAGTTTGGTTGCCTATGTTCCTCAACAGCTAGACACAGGAGGATGTGTGTGATATAGAGCTTAGCCTTGCAGGTTAATTACATTAGGAGAACAAATCACTTGGGTGGTGTTGTCAAACAGAACAGATAATCAACAAAAATGCACAAATAGCTTCTACTCTATGGACTTGTCCAAAAAAAGGATTAAGTATTGTTTCAATTAGTATTATATGAAATCTGATATATCGAGTTTCTGAATTACATTTTTGCACACTATAATCTCATAAGTCATAACCAATAAATTCTGAAAGAGAAACACAGGAAGATATCGATTTAGATATCAACAATAGCTAATCTTTCTCATCCATTTAACAAGACAAGAATGATAAGTTGGTCTCAGCTCATGATGCTCTGGCAGAAAAATTACAAAGTAAGCTACATAACTACATTGCACATTGCACGGCATTGAGGATGCCAGGGTTTGCATAAAGCTGAGCTCTACGGGATTAGGAAAATATACTTATAGCAAAGAAGATTACTTCAATTTAGGGCATTTGTTTGCCATGAAATGCATCTGAACTTCTGCAGAAACAACAAATGTAACTTTACCACATCATGTCTTGGAGGACAGATTACAAAGGAAGACCCATATTTTCAGTACTCAATTTGTGAAGGAAATGAGCAGCGAGAACATGAATATGATCCTGTACTAGAAAATACACTATCAATTCTTTTGACAGACCCTCTAGAATGATCAGTCATGTTCGTAAGGGAAAAAACCTGCTATGAGAGAGAGATAGCACCAGCCAGGCGTGTGCTCTCCCAAACTTCCACACCAAGCATTTCTTCTCTGGCCACAAACAAGCGGTCTCCACCCCCTTCCATCATCAGTATCATCCCACGCTTAGCATCCTCTTCTGTATCCATATAGATGCTCCTAAAACTATTTCCATTAATTCCTTCTCTGTCGAATCTCTCCTTTACTCTCGGTTGCTCCGCCAAGTTGCCTGTGTCATTGCACTGTTCCTCCAGTCGGGACCAAACCTCCAATCCATCCTTCCGGCTGACAAATACCTGGGACTTGTAGCAATGCAGAACACTGCCATAACCCCCTCCGCTCCCTCTCGGTCCAGACGACATATACACCCAAGGGTCATTACCAAGGCATCTCAGGTCAGCAACTCCAATATCTCCTGACTTTGAGCACACCTTGTACAGTGTCAGATGCTTAACATCCACATCCGCATCTGCAAATGGATCCCCAAATCGGCTGCTTCTTCCAGCTCCACCTGGCTCGCTCGTCTCCCACACCACATCCCCAGACCGAATGTCCCACAGCCTCATGTACCCAGAGTAGCCAAATGCCCCCGAGCTCACAGATGACGCAAACACCAGCCCAAGCTCCTGCAGGTGCGCTACTCGTCCCGGCACCGACGACTTAGCCGCACTCCCACTTTGCCGGCCAATCTCCTGTGTGGGCTTCAGAGTTACAGGGTCAACCGCCAGGATGCAGTTCTCCCGATGGGGGCACTCGAACGTAGCCAAGATCGGCGAATTCTTATCAGCTGCATCAGCAGGAGGACGGGCGGCAATGGTAATGACCTTCGCCTTGTGGACGCGAGGGTCGGTGGGGTCTGACCATTGAACGGAGGCGACGTGCCGGCCTTCGAGGAAGTCGTACACATGGAGCCCGGGGGAGGAGCTGGAACCGACAACGGCGAGGTTGGGGGGCAGCTGCCGGAGGGAGGTGACGCGGTGGAGGTGAGTCCGGAAGGTGGTGAGGTGGTCCAGCGCGGGCGAGTAGTAGGTGAGCTGGCCAGCGCCGTGGGCGAGGCAGAGGGAGCCATCGTGGTGCGCGGCCAGGGCAGTGGGGAAGGGCTCGGAGGTGGGGGAGAGGGTGGAGGCGAGGAAGGCAGAGAAGCCGAGGAGGGGCGGAGGGGAGAGGGAGGCGAGGAGCTGGCCGTGGAGGCCGTAGAAGAGGGCCTCGTCGAGGAGGAGGCCCGCATGTAAGGCCGGCGCGGAGGAGGGGGCGTGGATGGCGGAGAGGATCGCGGACAGGAGGGCGGGGTCGCGGTCCACGAAGATTGGGTTTGGGGACGGATCAAGAGAGAGGGAGAGGGAGAGGGAGCTTGCCTCCAGGACGAAGAGCTTGCCCCCCACGTTTAGCTGCTTCACCATGCCACTCCTGCCTCCTCCTCCTCCTCGGCCGCCGCCGGCGGTTTCCATCGATGGTGCTGGTACCCGCCACTCTTGCTCGTGCTGCGGTGCGGTCCGACGAGGCGACGACTTTTTAGACTAGTTCAGCTGTTCAGGTTCAGTGCAAGGATGACTGGGTGAGACGCGGCGTGGGCCATCCACGTCCGGCTAATAAAAAGTTCGGGTCGGCCCAGCCCAAATCTAATGAGTTATACTGCTACCATATGTCGGCCAGGCTGCCCACCCAGCCTCACGACCCACGTCGGTGCACTGTTACCGCGTCAAATGCTTTTTTGCCGCTCAAATCTGCCACTGCACAGTGGTGATAAGACTGAGCAAAAACCGAGCTGAATGTCGGCTTCAATGTCAGTTTTTGTAGGAATGACTACGATGCTAACCAAAAGGATTATGATATAGTTTGCACTTTTACAACATGACACATCGCTCCAGCTGAGTCTATTCACATCATTCAGGGTATAACAATCATATTTCATGTTGGTGTTTTTTCATGGGACATTTGCAAATGTTTTGCTAGTTCATGGAGTAATAGATTCACCATCTGTCTAAGGCCTGTTTATTTCGTCTTAAGTTTCGGATTTCTGATTTATTTTTTACTATTCTTAAATTTCATCTTTTTCTGTTTTTTAGCTTTTTTGCCTGTTCTTTTTCTTCTTGTATTCATTTGCATTATACGTGATGAGATAACCTTTTTTTAGTTTTTTTTAAATTTAATTATACCAAATAAACTACCATCTGCTACAGTACAATATAAACTAGTTACAGTGCAAATTCAACTATAAAGCACTAATTTTCAACCTAAATGAGCGTCCTCTAAATTTAGTGTGAGAATTGGGCCCATTATGTTCACGATTTTTGCCATCTTCCCAGATATAGAAAACTGTATATGGCCATTACATATAATTGTATTTAAATTTTTGATACATCTAACAGCTTCATATATTCTACGAAATGTACATGGTTCAATGAATATACAGGAAAATATAGACTACATAACAAAGTGCAGGGAACCAAACGAACCTAGCTACAGCAGATCGAGAACTCTTATCGGTCTTTTCACTGCATTTGCGAAACCCTGCACATAATCACTTTGATCATGAGATAATAGGCCTGTTCTTTTTTGCTGCGATTTATAAATTTTGGCTGAAATTTTTGAATTTTAGCTATTTGCGACAGAGATTACGGAGAAAGAGATACTCATTTGCGATTTTAGATGGTATAGATGTTAGGCTTTTAATGTGTACTATAATTAACTGGTAACTTCATCTTAAAAAAAATACTCCGTTTGAAAGTTAGGTACTGTAGCAAAAGTTAAAAGCTGTTTTGAGAATGTGAAAAAAAATAGACCCAATGGCAAGAGAAAAACGAATCTAAAACATATAAAGAGCATGTTGCTTAGAGCAATTTGCATAATTGATACTATAATTTTCTCGTAGCTACACTATGTTCTAGCTTTAATTCTGTTAGCAATTTTACATTTATAAGATAATGCAACATTTTTATAACAAAAAATGACGTCCCAATGATAATCTATAATATTATTGCTTATATGGCTTTCTACTAAGTTCCATGGGTAATGCATGTTTCCCGTGCCACTATGTAGCAATGCGTGAGTGGTGTTGTACGGTACTGTAGCGCAGTTACATATTTGGGTAGTTTCGTAGCATTGTTAGTATATGGCGGATTAGAAATATAATAATTAGTTTTTTTAATACTTTGATTTGTTTTATTTTAGATTATTTTTATATATTAGGGATTAACCTCTTTAATATAAGGATAGGCTTTTTAGGGGTTAAGTTTAACCATCCCTATAAAAGAAATAATATTGTACCTATTATCAGGAAGCAATAAACAATCAAACAAATCTCTAGTCTTTCTTTCCTTCTAAAGTCAGGCATCAAAACCTCTCCACCATGCTAGAGAAGAGCCCTACCAGTGGAGCAAGCGCTACACCCTTGGTCCTCAGACTTGTACCCAACCACTGTCCACAATATTTGGTATCAGAGTCACTCACAATGGCTTCTATTGTCAATAGGATTAAAGCCGATGCAATCAAGGCCATGGATGCCTACATTGACAAGGTATCCCCCAGTGAGCTCTACATCAACATCAAGGCTATATTGTCGGACTTGAAGATGGGTTGGGACAAGAAGCCTCATCATAGTTGATGGAGAAGAAGGTGGAAACTAAGATGTTCTCTAGTAGGATAGTTATTACCCCCCGTCAGTCATTTACCTGTGGCAAGATATGTCCTCCTTTTTGATATCGTTTCCGCAGTTCTGTTTCTATTTTTGTTGTGTAAGCATTTGGCATGATGATTCTTATTGTAAATTTGGTCTAATTTGGTCTATTTAAAGTCTGATCCATAATATTAATGTATAATATGGTTTCACATTATGTATGAAATAATTTGGTAATGTATATGTGAATACTATATACTAGTACAGCAAATAGTGCAGTTATTTCATAAAGAATTTTGAGTTGATTAAGTTCAGGTCGGACAACTCATAAAAAAGTGTGTAACATGTGATCATGTGAATCCACGATCCATGTGCACCGCAAACCAAGGATAAAGCGATTGGATTGTGTATGTACCCAAAGGACAAAGGAGCTGAGACCGTGGGAGCATGATTCCTGCTGGTCGTAACATGAGAGTTCTACGGAGTGCCTTGTCGCCTAGCTGTACTTTGCATTTTAACGTCCATTGGATCAGCCATGCGCCTGCGTCGTTCCAACTCTTTTCACTGAACGTGCGAGTAGATCTGTAGATGCGGCACAGCGAGAGCAAATGTTTCGCTTGGATAGTTTTGTTAATCGCTTTATCAGCAGCTGCGTAGAACTCAGGTGGTGATCTTCTAGTGATAGTTTTTAGTTTTTAGCTGAAATTTTACTGTAATTGACTAAAATTTTACTGTAGCTGAGTTAGTAAATAGTGTAGTAAATAGTAAAAAAACTGAAACTAAAAACTGAAACCGAAAAAAATCAAAACAATCAGGACCACAGTTAAGAAAAAGAAAAACGGCTTCGTCAAACTTAATTGTCGGTAGCATCGGCAGTTCCAGTCTCGAATTCCCCGTCCATCCACCACCCCCGCGCTGCCAAGCGAGATTCGACCAGCCTTTGCTGACGAGAGAGGAAGGAGGTTCTGGCCACACCCACGCCACAGCAAGCGATCCGAGTGGGAAAATGGAAAGTTGCGCTCAAATACCACTGAATAACTACCTATATTTCTTATATATCACTGATGTCTCACTGATATTTGTATTTAGAGCCTATATATTATCCTACAATGAGTGAGAATCATGTAATTATTCAGTAACATGTAAATATTTTTGCTGGACGGGTGGTGAGGCGGCCCATCTTTCCTTCTCTTTCCTTACAATGACACCGTGCCGTGTCCCGGTTGATTTTGATTAGCGCACCTCCGGTTCCACCGCACCGCAGGTCAGGAGAGAACCGATTCGATTCCCCCGCTCGTTCGTTGCCCCCACCACTCTTCCCTTCCGAGTTTTTTCTCCCACGGCCACTGGCCCACTGCCAGACTGCCAGACCACCACGTCGTCGTCGCCCTTCCCCACACGTGCTCTATCGCATCTCTCGGTGGTGGGCGCGCGCGCGTCCCCGTGACGCTGCTTCCCCGCGGCGCCGCCTCCCTGCGTGGGGTCGGAGGCGAGGTTTGGAGGAAGGATAGGGGGGCACGGCACGAGTGGGAGTAGTGGAAGGCAAGGAGAGGCGGTATATAATTCGGGCGGTGGTGGGTTGAGTTGGGGGATCGGTGGTGGTGCGGGTCAGAGGAGGAGGATGGGGCAGGCTGAGTCGGCGCCGCCGCTGCTGCTGGAGGGGGAGGAGGCGGACGCCGAGTGGAACTCCAGGCCGCACCGCATTGCTCTCTTCGTCGAGCCGTCGCCCTTCGCGTCAGTCTCCCCTCCCTTCTCCTCGTAGCCTTCGCCACTGAAGTTATGTTAGATTAAGATCAGATCGAGATGCTCTGCACGCTTGTATAGAGCCGGGTCACTGGATGCATGATTTGTGAAACCTGCTGTGTCTTTGGTCTACCGAAAACTCCAAAGTCAATGGCTTTCCTTGTTGCTGTCTCGCAGTTACATCTCCGGGTACAAGAACCGGTTCCAGAACTTCATCAAGCATCTGCGAGAGATGGGCGATGAGGTATCCAATCCTTGTTACGGCTCGTCTGACTGCTTGTAGTGTAGGGCATGTATGTGCCTGTCTTCAAGATCCTTGTACCTTGGAATTGACGTCTGCTCCTTCGGTTCAGGTGTTGGTCGTGACTACGCACAAGGGAGCTCCCGAGGAGTTCCATGGAGCAAAGGTCATTGGCTCGTGGAGGTGATCCAGCACAAACTATCTTTACATTTCACTTTAGCGATCAGTCCACCCGAGAAATACCAAACAAGTCCAAATACAAGAACTACTTTCCTGAAAGCACGAAACACATTCCCAATGTGAAATAAGGTCCCACCAACTTGTTGAAACCAAAAGAAACAGCACATGCAAAGTGTCCTGTAGTCAACTGCCATGATAATTTGGAACATTTGCTAGTCATGAGGCGAAATTGATGATGTCATACTTGTTTTGAAATATTTTGCCTGGTCGAGTGTCTAAATTGAGATGGCATTCAAACTCAACTTCTGGATTTTTTTTTATTTTCATGCACTTAAGTTGCTTAAATCCTCCTTTTCAGCTTTCCATGTCCATTGTACCAAAATGTTCCACTCTCGTTGGCATTAAGCCCCAGAATATTTTCTGAGGTGGCTAAGTTCAAGCCAGACATAATCCACGCTACTTCACCTGGAACTATGGTAATCAACAAAAACTCAATAGGCATTTATTGTCCTTCGTTCCAGTGGTTTCTTCTTACCATCTATCGTGATTTCAGGTTTTTGGTGCTCTTGCTATTGCTAAGATGATTTCAGTTCCGTTGGTGATGTCTTATCACACACATCTTCCAGCGTGAGTTTCTCTTCACGAAATTATGAAATATGTTTTTGCTACAACATGAGTCCTTTTGCATGTACGATCAGATTCAAATCTTCCAAGTTTCAACCCTCTAAAATGGGGAATCAGCTCTGGATTTTGGGTCATACTTTTTCCCTGTAGCCAGATGTAGTTTTGTAGAACGAGACTGTCACAGTCCACTGAATTCCCTAACAAGAGATCATTAACTTTCGATATATGCACATTGCATGGGAGAATGCTCTGCATGCAAATTTCATTTCAGTGAGACATACTTACTCAACTTCCTTAACTATGTCATGCCTGCTCTTGAGAATGATCCGTAAAGAGAATTTACTTGAACATAGAGGCGGTGAAGCATTATGGGCTTGTGGTGAAGCCATGATATGAATCTGGTTGTGTGCACATTATGGTATATTTGCATACAGATCCAAGACAGCTCTGTTGTAAGATAAAGGATAGAACCCCTCCCAGATATATGTGCAAGAAACTCAATAGAAAAATGTTCTGCCTCTGCCAACGTTAGACTTACGAACATGCTTTCATTATCCAGTAGGCTTCAGTTAAAGTTGGACCACATATATTTTTCCCCCATTTCATTGATCCAACCAATGTATTCATAATTCTCTCTATTGCAAATTATAGTAGTTGTTGTCAATTGGGTCAGGGTTTGTTAATAGATTTACACTATTGAGTTGATTTCTTATTATGGTTTTCAGGTACATACCGAGATACAATTTAAATTGGCTACTTGAGCCCACGTGGAGTCTTATAAGTAAGCCCAACATCATCCCTCCTATTTTGTTCTCAACAAAAGAGAGGAACCAAGAAGCAAAAGCAAAACTGATCTTTCTCACTTAGTTTCTGCTGACTACTGACGCTCATATTTTGTTTTAAAGGATGCCTCCACAGGTCTGCAGATCTTACTCTAGTTCCTTCAGTAGCTATTGCCGAGGACTTTGAAACTGCTAAAGTAGTATCAGGTTAAACAGTTACAATAAATCTTTATTTCTGTATTTCTTCCCTTCGTCCATGCTAACCATAATCCCCCTTGCCTCTTCAGCAAACAGAATACGGCTTTGGAACAAGGGCGTTGATTCTGAAAGCTTCCATCCTAAATTTCGGAGGCACAAAATGCGCATCAAGTTGAGGTATCACCTATTGCTTCAAAAAATTTCAATGAGGAAAAAGTAAAAAAAAAACTTTGCATAGGCTAACATATTTTCTTTTCATTTCCTGTCAGTGGTGGTGAACCAGAAAAGCCATTGATAATACATGTGGGCCGTTTTGGGCGTGAAAAGAATTTGGATTTTCTGAAAAGGTGAGCTTTTCCTTTATACAAACTATATCATCATTTGTCAGTATGAACTCAACTCTAGAAATATTTTGAACAGTATAGAAGGAAAAATGGAGAGAAGGGAAACCTACTCGATGTTTTTCATTAGCAACGGATTATTCGTAGAATCCATGTGGTATATTTGACATCCATGATATTTTAGGTATAATTCTATAGTTACTATTTTGTGCTGCCTATTGCTGTTAAAACTGCTAGACCATCTAATTGTCCTTGGTATGACCATTTTTGTCAGCTGTTACTAAGTTAGCATAACTTGTAATGGTCTTAACCTTTTAGCTTTATAGGTGTACTCATAATATAACTTCTGTGGTGTTTTTTTTTGAACTGTGTAACTTCTGTTTTCTTGCTTATTATTTTAACCAAGTAACCATTTCAAGTTGCTCACACCTTTCATAGATCACTTATCTGCAGATGAAGTGTTTGCTACATGAATGTTCTTTTGCCACATTGCTAACACTTTACTTATTTCGGTAAACAATACAGGGTTATGGAAAGGCTTCTGGGAGTAAGAATTGCTTTTGTTGGAGATGGACCATACAGGTGCGTCATTGTTCAACTGTTAACTACTTGTTGTTTTCAATAAGATACAGACCCAGTGACATGTATTTATGTTCATCAGCAATTCCACAGTTCAAATTGGCATAATGTGGAGCACTTGATTCTTATCTTTTGCACATGTCCGATGCTATATATTCTTTCATAAACTTACCAAATTTCAAGTGGACAAGCATATGTTGACTGTCGAATAAATTCTGAGAAAAAGAACATGTTCACAATTTGCGGCACTACTACAGAAATCATTATCACAGACGGTTTTTTGAACCGTCTGAATTTATAAGTCAGTGATAATCGAAGGTTATCACAGACAGTTTGTGAGCCGTCTGTGATAAATACAATACAGACGGTTTGTAACTAAAACCGTTTGTGAAAAACACAATCACAGACGATTCTAGTTTAGAACCGTCTATGATACTCACACATCACAGACGGTTCTAATTTAAAACCGTATGTGATGTGTGAGTATCACAGACGGTTTTTGTTTAGAACTGTCTATAATAGTGAATCACAGACGATTTATACTACAAAACCGTCTATGATAGTTCATTCTATACCTAAATTATTTTTATTTTTCAGTTAACCTTAAGAAATATTAGCTATGTCTTTTGAAAACAAACGAAAACAAGCAAATATGATATTAAACATAGCAGAGAATATTTTATTTCCATTACAATCCACCATTATAACAACATAATATTACAATCCACCATTACAATATCATAAGAAAACATAGTAGAGAACATTCCATTTACTTTTCATTTACATTACAAACCGAGCAGCCATAACCCCACAAAATAGCTCGAGTAGGCCTTCTTAGCGGCTGCCTCACTGTAAACTCCCGGGCAGTCCTAAATGCCACAAAGTAGCAACAGAATCACCGTAGTTACATAATCAAATATTAGAAGAAACAATGGAGAGAGGTGCTGGCTGGCTGATCTTGTATGGGACCTTCAAATCGTTTGCACTCGCTTCCATCAGGTCGATCGAGGAGGAGGAGCCTGGAGAGATTTTGAACGCATAAAGAGTAGGGGATGTGTTCAGGTGAATATGTATAAGGGAGGAAGAGGTGGGACGATCTGTGGGGTGTGGGTTGTTCGGTTTCTATTGGCTGGAATTGGGTTGGGGAGGATTGACGGGCCCAGCGGTCAGAGACCAATTTATCACAAACAGTTCTGGGTAAGAACCGTCTGTAAAAGCATCACAGACTAGCTATATATATATATACCGATACAATATAAACAACTAGTCTCAAAGTATGAAATAACAAAGTTCTGTATGGCTTATATATACTCATTTGAAAGGTTTCGACAAGATCTACAACTTTGCAGTTGAGACAAACTTTAAATTTCGAAGGGAAGATCGAAAATTTTAGCAAAAATAGAAATAAAAAACTTACGATGCAAATTTGAGACTAAATATGGCCGATTTTGGGGGTCTTCGAGTGCGACTAGCACAAGCAGGTCATTTTTTTGGATCAGGTTTATCGTTAGCTTTCCAACGAGTACAAGAACGTCGAAAACGGATATCGTATGCAAAAGTTGTGCCTATTTTACTGAAGGTGTGTCAAAATGGAATCTTACTCGAACTCGGACAGGAATTTATAAAATTTTAGAGATGTGCGAGGCGGAAAATATATCACAATCACAGACGGTTTGTATTACAAATCGTCTGTAATATTCCCGCAATATCACAGACGGTTCTTGGTAAGAACCATCTGTGATTGTATTTAATACTGGCGGTTTTTATAAACCGTCTGTGATGAGACGTCTAATATAAACTTTTTTTGTAGTAGTGTAATTTAGTATTCCTATTTTTGTTTGAGTTAGTTGTATACATGGCATGGCTTGGCTTGAGGATTTATTTCTCCAAGAGGTCAGAATAGTCCTGCACAAGACCCTTCCAGAGCAAGCTAGTAAGCTAATGCAGCAAGTGAAGGTACCACATGTCCACATAGGCACATAAAATAATAATACATAAACACCTAATGAGAACTTGAGGTGGTTTGTTTGCAATGTGCAATTGATTTAGGTGTTTAGCCATCTGTTTGGCCCCTTGTAGTTTCATCTTGAATTTTGGAGACATTTACGTGGTCAGTTTCATCTTGGCAGGGCTGAGCTGGAAAGAATGTTCGCAGGCATGCCTGCAGTTTTCACTGGAATGCTTCAAGGTGAGGAGCTCTCACAAGCGTACGCTAGTGCGGACGTATTTGCAATGCCTTCAGAGTCTGAGACCCTTGGGCAAGTAGTGCTGGAGTCCATGGCTTCTGGAGTCCCAGTTGTCGCTGCTCGTGCTGGAGGTATACCTGACATAATACCCAAGGACAAGGAGGGCCAGACCAGCTTCTTGTTTACACCCGGGGATCTTGACGAGTGTGTGAGGAAGATTGAACAGCTCTTGTCAAAGGATTTCAGAGAATCCATTGGAAGAGCTGCCAGGGAGGAGATGGAGAAGTGCGACTGGAGAGCGGCCTCGAAGAAAATACGCAATGAGCACTACAGTACCGCCACATCGTACTGGCGGAAGAAGATGGAGAGAACTAACTAGGCTTCGTTTATCCGTTCAGGCATTCCGTTACCACCTTGTCCACCTAGTTACTGTTAATAACCAAAGAATTTGTACATTGTGCTCAACAGCTTGCGAGTTTGTGTGGCTAGCTGCATTCATATGTCCACAGTTACGGTTAATGATTGACCGACCGCTTGTATGCAGTTCTTGTACATTAGAGAGCTCTTTGAGATTGGCCAGTACCGTCGGAGTGCTGACTGCTAACTATGAAGGTTGATCCGTTGATGCGAGGGCTCCAGCACATCTAGTTAGCCTTCATTCCATATGGTGGAATAGAAGCGTACGTGCAAAATGGATGGACGATACACATAAATGCGGTGTACAATGCATGAGCTAATTGTTGGAAATATGGGTAATATTTTAACTACAAATATCAACAAGAGGCATATATTATAAAATACTAGTGATGCAAAACCCATAATAACATCAATAGGCAAATTATAATGTACTTCAAATATACATAATAACAGAATTATATAAGAGCTTATCAGTTACACGAACTACTTATAGTGGGGTTGATGAAGAAAAAGAAATAGCATATAGACGTGCGATCATGGAAGTAGTCAACATCGACGAAGAACACAATCGGTTGCGTTGTCTAGAAACCTTATTATCGTCTTGCGCATGTACTCCCTATAGCAATGGCTCAGAGATAGCTACTCTTTCCCCTTATCGATACACATCAAGAAGAAAGGCTAGCGAGATTCGGCCGCTCAACACAATTCACCAAAGGAAGAAGACGATGTGAGAAAGGACTAGAGGAATTCAAGTTACTTTGAGTATGGACATCTCCGGTCTTGTTTAAAAGGTACGTCAATTATTCACCAGTAACTGATGCATTTAACTTGATTAAACCAAATTAATCCAGATGTCTGAATTCGTATTCAAACAAAATTAAGAATTTATGCGATTTGCTTTTGCTTCTGATTTGGTATCTGACTCCATGCCACCGGTGCGATGGTGTAGGAAGGAACAGGGATGGGGTTTGGCTTCGACTGCATACTATAGATGGCCGTGGATTCCTTCCCTCCCTCCCGCCGCACCAAACTAATGCTCGCCTTTTGCGCCATCGCTGCCCCAATGGAACCCCAGTAGGGACCTCATCCTTCCTTCTAAACACGAAGCAAATAAGGAAAAACTGATTATTCGCTATACCAAAGAATAACCTTCTAGCATTTGCTACTTTTAATATTGTAATCAATAATATACCACTCTAAAGAATGGTTCCTTAATAATATGACATTTGGCCATTTAAATTCGTTTTCAGCACATTTGTCCCATTTTCCCCACGCAAAATGTCTGTTATGCTCCTCTATTCATTGTAGCTCACCAAATTAAGATAAACTTGTCCTTGGTGAGCGCGTTATCGTCGGACTTGAGCCACCAACTGATCTACATGTCACCCAGCAACTTAGGGTGGCCGAACGCTACTGCCACATTGATCATCAGCTGCTGAACGATCTCGGCTCCCCCCATGATGTCGTCCTCGGACAGCATGTCATGGTTGAACACTTGCTACAGGAACAAAGAGCTTGAGTTTTTCCAGGTAGGGTTCATATTGTGGTTCTAGATTAAATAGGAAATAAGGGGGCTACGGAAAGACCACAAAAGGGTTGTCTGAAGCCTTACAATTCATGGAGACAGTGGATAGAAATCTATACTATCTAAATTTGTCTGAAAAAGCGAGAGCCTGCCCCATCATGCACTAAGACATATATTTATAGCTATGAGTAGACTTGTTACATAAGTGCTCCTATCTAGTTCTACAATTGTAATGGCAATATAGTCTTTTTCCCTTGCCACAGTCTTCTCGGGTAGTCTTGTGGCCTCACATATTTTGGACCTCCGATGCAATGGGCGGGCTAGGCTAAGGTGGGGCCACCCCCAACAGTTTAGGTTTCCTTTGATTATGGAAGTTTGTGCTTTCTGCACACAACAATGCTATGATCAAATTCGATAGAACATTGTTAACACTCGAAACCATAAACTAGTGTGTTATATATATATATATATATATATATATATATATATATATGTATGTATGTATGTATGTATGTATGTATGTATGTATGTATGTATGTATGTACACTTGTGCTATTCTACGCCTGCGCGCACTATGTGCACTGAAAAGTTACTATTTGTGCGTGAGTGAAGTTACTGTCAAATACATATAGAGTTACTGTTAGTTGTGTAGTGTTATAACTGATAGTAACTCTATATGTATTTAACAGTAATTTCACTCACACATGACAGTAACTTTTCGGTGTATATTTTACACCTGCACATATAATTATAATAGTAATTATATATATGTAACATGGCTAAATACTTCTCCAATCACGAAACTCAAAAAAGAATCACAAAATTTGTTTTTGATCAGAAGTCTGCGCGTGATCACTAGTAACATAATGAGTAGAGGTGCAAAACAGACATTTCGCGTGGGGCAAAAAGGGTGAAAAGTGCTGAAAATGCCAAAATGTCATATTATTAAGAAATCAATCTTTAGAGTGGCATATTATCATTACAATATTAAGAGTGGCGGATGCTAGAAGGTTGTTCTTTGGTGTAACAACCAAGAGTTTCGCTGATTCGGGACACTGTTCCGTGTCTTATTCGGGACACTGTTCCGTGTCTTATTTCATACTCTATTTTTTTTAATAAGGAGATGCAAAAAAATGCCATCACCATCCATTAATTTTATTTTTTATTTATTTGAGTTTGTAAAAGTGGATTACGAGAGAAAACAATCTCTCTTTTTCCAATTATTACAAGAAAGACGAAAACACACACCTCGGAGGCCATCGATAAATTCGCGATTTTACAAAATTCTTATTTAAACTACACTTACGTGTGCGTAAAAGTAAGTAACATGATATAAATCCTAGCGAGTGGAGTTATACACCTACAACTCCATTACTTCACCAAGAAGTGGTTCTCGAAAACAAACTCTTGTAACATGTGAATTAGAGGGGTCTTGTTTTATAATCTAATAATTGAAAAGATTTTACAACACTTGAATGGGTCCGCTTCAAAAAGTTTAAGCTTCTGACTTATGCCTTGAGCTGTTAGCTTTTGACTGAAATTATACTGTAGCAAAAAAAAATCGTTATATCGTTACGGGATATAAGGAAAAAAAGTCAAAATAACTACAATAAAACGAAATTAGAAATTAATTAATTTTATGTGGCTTCTAATTTAATTAAATTAAAAGCAAAAAATAAATATAAGCTAAAGTCGTTTAAAACATGACCTAAAATAGTTCTACACGAAATTCTTACGCTCCAAACTGCCCGCGTAGGAACAGATGCTATCGGCGAACTCGCAACGATACCACCACAATCCAATTGCAAATAGAAAGTCCCAGAAGAGTTTTCCAGTGTCACATTTGGCCTTGAAAGAATCCGGGTTACCCTTTCAGCGTGATGGCCCGATGATCTTCCCGGCGCCATAGCACGACGGTGGGATGGTTCGGATGAGACGCCATAGCAGGAAGGGGAGACCGATGGATCCAAGCCAACCCAGGACGACCGGAAGAAGTCAGGGGAAGCAGCATATTCCGACATTCAAGCTTAGGACATTCGAAATAGCGTTAGCTTATGATTTTTTTACTATAACTGATTTAATTTTTACTATAACTGAGTTAGTTTATTTAGCATAATTAAATTTAAAAAAAATTAAAAATAAAAAATGTTAGCCCATCATAAACAATATAAAGAAATACAAGAAAAAAATAAAAGATAAAAAACCCAAAAAATTTAAAAAAACAAAAAAATATTAAATAATAAAAAAACAAAAGTCAGATTAAACCAAAATGAACGGATCTTAAACAGAGCACGACGAAGAAACGATGATGACGGTAAATGTCGCTGTCCAGTCTTCCCCTATGATTATGAAGTGTACAGGCTGCGCTTTCCTCGCAACACGCCAATACGTGAGATATTCCGCGAAAGCCTAAAAATTTCCGATATTATTTCATGTATGAAGAGAGATGGGTGCTCTGGTAGTAGTTGAAGAACTCATTAATCCAATTTAATTTAATTTTTTTTAACTAGCACAGGCTCCATGTCTTGATAAAAACGTGTGTCGAACGCGAGACTGGTCTTCAAAAAAAGGTAGGCGAGGGGCACGAGCAGCAGCGGTAGTCTGAACTCTGAAGTCTGCGCTTGAAGGGGGAAAAGCAGACCAAGCTTCCGTCTCCCACAATCCAAGGAGACCGAGCAAGCAACAGCCAGAGCCGTGGAGCGTATAGTTTTCGCGTACCCCGACCACGCCGCCGCGGCGATCCACTGGCTGGCGAAGCGGGGTGAGGGGAAGCAGGCGCGGAGATGTCGGACGCGCTAGTCAACGGCCTCGCCGGCGCCGGCGGCGGGATCATCGCCCAGCTCCTCACGTACCCCCTCCAGACCGTACGTCTCACATCCCCGTGCTTGAATTGCTTGCTTGTTGCTTCTGCTTCCGCGTCCTGAACGGATCGTGACGGTGGGGTTGCTGCGGCAGGTGAACGCGCGGCAGCAGACGGAGCGCGACCCCTCCAAGCCGGCGTTCAAGGACAGCGCCGTCCGGCAGATGTGCCTGGTCCTCCTCCCAATTCCGTTCTCCTATTCATCCGAACTGACGAGTAATCTAACCGGATCTGAGTCTAATGCTGCTGCGATCTCTGATTCTGCTGTGGTAGGTTGTGAAGCACGAGGGGTGGAATCGCCTGTACGGCGGCCTCATGCCCTCGCTCGTCGGCACCGCGGCCTCCCAGGTTGGTTCGTTGGTCGATTCTCCAACTTCCTGCCTTGATTTGAGATGTTATACACGCTTCTGGATTGAATTTTTCTGTTGTTAGGGTGTCTACTACTACTTCTACCAAATATTCCGGAACAGGGTGGAGGCGGCGGCCCTCCAGCGATCCAGGAGAGGAATCGGTGACGGATCAGTCGGGATACTCCAATCGCTCACTGTCGCTGCGCTTTCTGGGTACTTCGAATTTACTTACGCATCTATCGTTGACCTATGCATTGCATTGTCTTTTCCCGGACATAATTGTTGTAAGCTCATCTGCGTTCTAAAAGGTTATGACTTGTGATGACGAGCCTTTTGTACTGTTGATACCCAATTTGCCTCTTCTTTTTGCAGATGTGTTAATGTACTTCTCACGAACCCAATTTGGGTGGTTGTTACACGAATGCAAGTAAGCAATTGCACGATTTTTTGGGGCATTGTTTCCGAAGTACTGCTTTTAGGGGAAATCATTCAGTAACATATTTTGAAGTATAATTCATTCTTCTCTGCAGACTCACAGAAAGGCAAACAAACAGCAAAGCCCTCAGGGTTTGACGTGTGCTCTTGACAAGGCCCAACAAGCTACCATAATTGAAAACACCCCTCACAAAACTATCCACGTTGTATGTAACTTCAATCATTTCTCTCCTAGGATGAGATGCTCTATTCATGCAATTATAGATCGCCGATTACTGCATCCCTGATTATCGTCTATCCCCTTACCTACGTGGGAAAAAATCTTCTTTAGCTTTAGGTAGTTTGTTGTATCATAGGTGACAAGCTTATCTTTAGATAGATTTAATAGAAGCTTCCCAATTATTTTGCACCCTGAAAATGTGTTTGAGGTTTTATGATGTAAAATAGGATGGATATCAATATTTAAACTCGCAACAGATAGTTCATGTGTACAACTAAGTTTTTTTTTGGTAATTCATCCGTATCTCATTACTAGGTAAGCTACTACCTTCCACATAAGCTAGAAGCCTAGAACGGTACTGTCTAGGAATGGAAAACATATCTCCTGATAATCGCTAACATTTTAAAGTTTGATCAAATTCCACCCCCCTTTTTTGGAGGTGTGCTGTTGGGTAGAACTAGGAGTGCTGTAAGTTTAGTCAAATATCAGTTTCTTGGTTCCAAAGGGTTTCATGATCACTAATTGAACAATAGTAAGCACTAAACAAATACATGATATATTCTTGACATCATTACTGTTTTGCTGCTGTACTTGCTGCTAGTATTATAAGACAAAAAATTACATGGTTTGGGTTGACCCCTTAAATCTTGTAAATCCTGAAACATGAATAAAATGAAAGGAAAATGGAAACGAAGTGGCCCAAATTGAACTCTACGAATAAATTTTGTTGAGCTAAAATTAGGGCAAGAATCTACCGATTACTTTGTGTTACTTTGAAGTACGTGGACAGGCTAAGTAAAAATGCAAATCTTGATACTGATATCTTTTTTGCCTTTCTTTTTAATTAAAAATCGTAACCACAGCTATAATATAGACTATAAGCAGACAGTAAACATGAAAAAATGACTCTGTGAAAGTGCCGCGTTTGCATACAGGGATGGAAAGACCTGGAGCGAGCCATCTTGTGGTCAACACTAGAGGAACAAGATAACAATGTTACTTTAGGAAGGGAAAGAATAGTTTATTTTCACTCTTTTCGCTATAATTTGCTTTTATGTAAGGCTGCTATGGCATATTTGATCTTGATACTAAGCCGCATGCAACTGCTAATGATTCTGAATTAGTTTGGAGTATGGTTGATTGACTTGGTATACCTGTAGATTCAGGATCTTTACAAAGAAGCTGGAGTGTTGGGCTTCTGGAAAGGGGTGGTTCCAGCTCTTATTATGGTAAATCTCTGTTTTTCACATTTCTTTTGCTCATTAGTCTTACAAGGGTTGTTCCACGTTTCATCTGTTGTTAGGTTACCAATCCTGCAATCCAGTTCATGTTATATGAGACTCTTTTGAAGAAGCTGAAGAAGAGACGTGCGTCTAATTTGAAGGGAGCTGATGGACTGACTGCTCTTGAAGTAAGCTTTGACTTTTCTTGTGACCTGGATTAAGTTTACTGATTTATTAGGACATATACCAGTTTGCATCATGGTAACTTGCTGTACTGGGGCCTGAAGGCCCTGGACCTATTAGTAATGATGACTTGAAAGCTTGTTCATTTAGGACAGATATTTAGTCTAAAAAAATTAGGACATGATTTATTGAAAACACTTTGTGTTGTGGTACGGGTTGGTTGGGTATAAGCCCAAGGACATAGGGTAGGACACTTGCCCTTGAACAGCCCATACCACCGTCAAGGCTCTGAGGCTTAGTTGAAGAAGAGGGGGAGAGATTAGAAACCTTGTTTATTCATTGCTTCATTAGAAAAGGTAACAATGCTGTACTTATATAGTGTCAGCCTCTTAACAGTCTAATATAATCTTTTCAACTATGAAAGATAACATTTCTAATAGATAAGATTCTACCCCTAACAATAACTTATAGTTAAGAGATCCCAAAACTTACCTAACCAACTAATCTTTTATACTAGAAAACCAATCAAACTTAGATAACACCACTACAGCACCACGTAGGTATTGTTCACGCGACGCCACAGTACCACGCTTGGTTATTGCTCACGGGTTGCTGCAGTGCCATGGTATTGTTCATGCGCCTGCTAATCTTAGTCCGTGAGATTACACCCCTTACGGTGAGACGGCTCATCCTCGAACTGTTAGATGGCGGCCATGTCTAGCCGTTGTGCTCCTCATCTTCGAGCACACAGTGTTGGCCGGCTACGTGGAGAAGACCGCCGTTGGACAGCGATACTCTTCCTCCTTGGTGAAGGCACCAGAGGTGCAGCCAAGGACAGCGCTGCCCGCTGAAGCATTGGTGGCGATGGTAGGAGTGGCATCGATGGTAGTGCTGATTTTGGAGGTGATGGAAGTGTGACGGTGGTGTGGCCACAGTGGTGACAACAAGCACCTCCTACTTCTCCATCTTGGCCTCCTCCGGAACATCAAGCATCTTTTCAAGCATCTTAATCATACGACCTAACATGTCGCTGATTGGCATGGAATCGAAACTCTCGCTCTCTGACATGCTGGAAGGGGGCGACAATTAGCTCTGATACCAAATATTGTGGTACAGGTTGGTTGGGTACGGATCCGAGAACCGAGGGTAGAGCACTCGTTCTTGAATGGCCAGCCATGCCGTATTAAGGCTCTGAGACTTAATTGAAGAAGAGGAGGAGAGACTAGAAACTTTGTTTATGCATTGCTTGATTAGAAAAGATAACAGTGCCGTGCTTATATAGTGCCGACCTTCTAACAATCCAATTTAATCTTTCTAATTATAAAAAGATAATTTTTCTAATAGATAAGATTCTATTTCTAAAAATAACTTGATAGTTAAGGAATTCCAAAACCTATCTAACCAACTAATCGTTTATACTAGAAAACCAATCAAACTACAAATAACACCGCTATAGCACCACAGGGTACTGTCCACATGTTGCTACAGTACCAGGCGTGGTACTGTTGCGTGTTGCTACAGTGCCATGGTGCTGTTCAGCGCCCGCTAATCTTGCTCCGTAACACTTAGGCATTGTGATGTGCTCCTCTAATACTAGTATTTCTTTGTTAGGTAACTTATGTTATGGACAGTCCTAACGCCCTTTTTAAATATCCTTGTTCAGATTTTTCTTCTTGGAGCTGTTGCAAAACTAGGCGCAACTGTTGTTACATATCCTCTTCTAGTTGTGAAGGTGATTATTTGGTGCACCAGTTATAACTGCAGTTGTTCCCCTGCATATTTGAGCACATGTGTCATATTGAACCAAGTTTGTTCTGCAGGCAAGACTTCAGGTGAAACAAATAATTGATGACAACAAGAGGCATCGCTACAAAGGTACACGATCGACTATCATTATTTTTAATTTTGAATCAGTAGTGTTGCTTCAGGTCTTGCTTCTGTTGTCTTTACTTCTCTTCTGGTAATTATTCCTTAATGTTACTGGCTTTATTATCAAATAGTTTATTGCACTACGTCTTGCTTTCAGGCACATTTGACGCAATCACAAAGATGATACGTTACGAGGGTCTGTCAGGGCTTTACAAAGGAATGAACACAAAAATTGTGCAGAGTGTTTTTGCTTCTGCTTTCCTTTTTATGATTAAGGAGGAGCTGGTGAAGGGTGCTCGATTATTGGTAACCGGTGACACCAGCCTGGTTAAGAAGTTACCATCAAAGCCGTCGAGATGATCCAAGGCTTTGTACAAGTGTTAGTATGCCTACTTATAACACCGATTATTTCCATAATTCGTGAACAGAGTTGACAACCTGACCTCTGTTAGGAGATATCGAGTTATCAACTGTAGGTTCTGGAAAAAAGGGGTGATATCAACTGTAGCCTGTACGTTATACAATGACTACTATGATTCTTGTAGGACCAATAATTATATATATTGGATAGCCTATTTATGTCATTCATGTAAAATATGTTATTGAAGATTGAAACATTGGAAAATTAGTTGGCAATGAGAATCGCAAAGCGGCAGTCGTCTATTCAGATTTCTTGAGTTGCTTTAGCTTGTTTGTCTATGAAAGGATGGCTGATATATCTGAAAATCAGCCAGCATGAGAAATGGAATCGTCAGCCATCTCTTCAGGTATCTTGAGTTGCTTCGACTTGCTTGTTTAGGCAAGGAGCCGTTTGCAGGTGGTCATCATGAACGTAACAAGAAGAGATTTTTGTCCATAGCACAACTATGCCAAAATACCCATACTGTCTGATTGCATATGAGCCTGAGGCAGTGAGCCTGGTTGGGAACTGTAAGTAATAATTTCTAAAAGAAAAGTGTAAAAGAAAAACCTGATAGAAAACAGTTCAAAATAAAATTTATGCACATTCAAAACATCTTTTGGCTTATAGTTTTTAGAAGTCGAAAGTCGTTTTAAATGTATTGGCTTTTTAATGAGTTTTTTCTTTTTTTCCTTTTTCTTCCTTTTCTTTTGTATTGTTTATGGAGATATAATTTTTTTTAATTTTTTCACTTTTTCTTTAATTAAATGACTCAACCAAAAACTTGTTACAGCCACAACTAAAATAGTCAGCCGTTTTGAACTATGCCTTAATTCCGGTCTATTTTGGGCTCATATTTAGCTTTGACATCTGGTTCTTAAAATCTGAGATATATATACAAATGAAAGTAAGGGTACCAACTCCAAGATTATTTCAAGCATTTTTGGAAAAATGTCTAATTCTATTTATATAGAGGGAAAATGTCTAATTCGAAGACGCTAGACTCGCCGAATGTGAAGCGGTCTAGTACTGACTTGACTTGGCGCGACCAAAGCCGAGACAGTTTGCGATGCAACGACTACTATATGTGTCGTTCGTGTGGCTGGACGGGTGGATAAAGAGAGCAGCGGCGGTGCCATGGCATCTGCCTCTCCGTCCCCAACGCAGCGCAGCGAAAGCCGCCACAATGCCCGTATCCTCCGTGGCCTCGCATCTCCTCCTCCTCCCCCTTCCTCTCCTTCTCCTCCGCCTGCTTCCTCCCTTCCTCCTCCTCCCCGCACGCCGCCGGCAGGAGGAAACCGGTCGCCTCCGTCCTCCGCGCGATACGCACGGCGCACCGAGGCGGCCACCCTCCCGGTGCTCTTCTTCTCCGGCGAGAAGGTCGGGGAGGTGGCCCTCAACCTCAAGTCCGCACTGCCCTCCACCGCGCGCGCCGTCGTCCACCGCGCCCTCATCACCGTCCGCCAGAACAAGCGCCGCGGCACGGCCTCCACCCTCACCCGCGGGGAGGTCGGCGGCGGTGGCAGGAAGCCCTACCAGCAGAAGAAGACCGGCAAGGCGCGCCGCTGGTCGATGCGCACGCCGCTCCGCCCCGGCGGTGGCGTCATCTTCGGCCCCAAGCCCCGCGACTGGGTCCATCAAGATCAACCGCAAGGAGAAGCGCCTGGCCATCTCCACCGCGCTCGACAGCGCCGCCGTGGCCGAAGACGCCTTCGTCGTGGAGGAGTTCGCAGCGGGGCCCCGGACCAGGGACTTCGTGGCCGCGCTGCAGCGGTGGAGACTCGACCCTAAGCAGAAGGCCATGTTCTTCGCCACGGAGTTCGCCGACAATGTACAGCTTAGTGGCAGGAACATCGGCTCCCTCAATATGCTAACCCCCAGGACGCTCAATCTATACAACATCCTCGATGCCAGCAATCTCTTCTTCACCCAGGCCGCCATCGACTACCTCAACTCAAGGTACGGTGCCACCGCTTTGCTAACTATGACGCCGACATCGATGGCGAGGATGGTCGTGAAGAGGAAGCGGCGGAGCCAGAGGAAGAAGAAGGCACCACAGAGGAGGCTGCTCAAGGTACATAGCTATGCATGAACATTTTCCTGTGCTGATTGCAACGTGCCGTTTGATTATTTCTGTGCTGGGCATGCCTGAAGTGAGCTAGTACTGCCTTGACATTCTAGTGATGTCAAGTGAATTGCTTGCTCTTGCTGTAAATAGGTAGTGCAGCATATATTGCACTAAATGGTTATAGCTCAAAAGGTGAATGGAATTCAATAGTGTATATAATTGTATTCACTGAAATGCCAAGAGTGCACGGTACCCATTGGCCATTGCCCCCTCAAACTAATTGAGGCAGTGATGACTGGAAGTCGCACAGTTCAGTGGTTAAACAACTTGCAGTAAGACTTATTGATAATGTTACAGTAAAATTCGATATATTCCCAATGAATGCACCTTTGATGTTAAAGGTTTTGGCTTAAGTAGGGGCAAAGCAAGTCACTAGGGCAAAGAAATATGAACGTCATTTTATTTTTTAAGGATGGATAAAGGCTTCATGAGCTTACAGGATTCTATTATGTCTGAGACGGTTACCACATTCTTTCCACCATATAAAAAAAATCTGTCATGCTTGGGTCCCTTATTAATCTGCACTCTACAAGTCTACAGCATAGTTTTTCCCCTTTGCTTTTCTATGGCAAGTGTGCAGTGAAGTAGTGAACTTATGTTGTTATTCAAAAGATCCTACTGATTCGAGGACATAAAGCGCTTAGAGATCCACCAAGCCACATATGCCAGTGCTAGCTCTGGCTAGGCCTGGTATGTTGTGTACGGTTATATGCTAATTCTGTACTCTTGTAGGGTGTGTGTCCCCTGGATTTTGTGTGCATCCCTCAGAGGGCAGCGGGTTCCTTAGGGTGTTCATTCCATATTCAACACTCAGGTGTAACTCAAGAATTTATAAATAGAAATGACCTCAGCTGGTGGAGTTTTAATCTTCTAGACCAAAGCTGGAGTGAAGTCTCAAGCATTAAACTGAAAAACAAAAAGAGCTGAGACCATGTGGTATCCATGAACTCCACTTAAGTAGAACTCCAGGAATCCCGATGCACTCCTTCTAGCGGCACAATCTTGTGTGCCACCTGCCTACTGCCTATCACCTATTCACCTGAAACACTGTTAGCCATTGGTGCTGTTACCACTCACTTCAAAGATGTTCAGTTAGAACTTGGAACCACCTGGACAAAGCAGTTAATAGTGAATATGCTGGATGCAGTAAAATAAGAGCTAAACCTGGTTAAAATACATGTTTTCTCCATCACTCAAGCACTCTTTGCAAATCTAAGCAGGAATTACAGTAGATAAGTAATTATTTATTTTTTTGTTACTCTTTAATTGCTTCTCTACTAGAACTTTCTGTTATTTTGAAAATTTCTCAGGATCTTGATGGGTGTTGGGTGTGTGTGTGGGGGTGTAAATATTAATGTTGGTGTTTTTCATTTATGAGTTGGAATTGCCTCCGCAATGAAGAAGCCTTTTTGGTTTGCTTTTGTTGTAAGTTGATTATGTTTTCTCACTGATGCAGTATATTAGATTTTCAAACTTCACATGTACTATCAAATACATTTTCAAGTTTCAACCACTGCATATTTCTTTGCAATGCCATAGTGCTTCCCATCCTTGCTTCCAAAAACTGATGTTAACTAGCTGGTTACCACTAGTTTTGAAACATCCTGAGGATTGCCGGGATGTCAAATTCTGATTCCTGAAATTGTTGGACTATTCCATGTTATGACCAAATCTTTGGTTGAGTGTGCATGGGCCCGGTTCTACTAACCTCTCAGGCTGACTCACTGCATTTTATACTATTAGAACAAAACCTGGCCAAGAGCATGACGGGCATGGCCTAGTTCACTCGGACGTGGAGCATGAAATTCATAGCCTGTATAAAGGTTGCTTTTTCGGTTGAACTAAATTGTGCTAAATGATCTTATAATTTCCGTATTTTTACTTACATGGCAAGCATAATATTCCATCTACCCTGGGAGGATTAGAGCATGTTTATGTGGTTGCCTGTTAAAAGCGAAGAACAATTACATAAGCGCTAGAACCTTGCTTCCAGCAAGCAATGTGGAGACAGGGCCGCGGAGGCGTGGTAGCTCAGTGCAGGTCGCCGTATCCATTGCCGCGGACAAGGAAGAGGAAAGAGGACGAGAGATTTGGACAAGAGAAACGAAGTAAATAAATCTGGATGGTTGGCTATAGGTGGATGGCTGATACTGGGGCAGGTTACTTGATGCGCGCCAACCCGTGAGAGTCAATGCACCGACTTACCCGATCTCACGACGTAGGATCAAGAACGATACTTTGAGAAAATTTGTAATCCAATGACGAGGAAGCTAACCGTAGCCTGCTATCCGAGATAATCGTTAGTCCACAAACCTGAATACTAACTCACACAGCTACGCTCGATGGCGTAGAAGCACAAGCTAGGTGCAATTCGCGGGGAATCACAAGAACTCGGGAAGCAAGAACACTCTCATTGTTTCTTAATAGATCAAAAGCTCCAAAAGAAAAGGTTCTGTCCTGCTCCCTGGACGCAGCCCCATATATATAGTATGTCTCTCCATCTTTCAGAATATGGCATCCCAAAATAAATGAAAAGAAAAGAAAAAGAAGGCATGCAGCCAAGTCACACACAGGCAGTCGCATAAATTAATTCTTTGCCGTTTTGCATGCATGCAGATTCCCTCCTTTATTCTCTCTAAACCAAAGGAAGGCATGTAGCCAAACCGCACACATGCAGCCGCACCAATTAATTCATTGCCATTTTGCATGCATGCAGATTCCCTCCTTTATTCTTTCTAAACCAACCGTCCACTCCTTTATGTAGATTTTTGCATGCATGCATTAGAGAGAACAATTGGTGGCATGCTGGTTAGCTCTTTCCAGGTGATAGGCCCTTCTCGGTCCATGACAACACCTTGGCCGAATCCTTCTTGGACTACAAGCAAATAAGTGTATCGCAGCTCTTCTTTTCTTCGCTAAAGTTCGCATGCATTGGCTCCTTGCCCATGTACCTAAGTAACACCAAAGAAGAACACATGGTAGCACTGCTAAATCATTTAAATTCAAAATTAGACTCAAGTTAGCTTTAACCTGTGATTGAATTTGTTTAACGCGGCTACGAGTAATTGGACCATCGTATACTTTCTCCTTTGGTTCAGCCGAACTAGAATCACCATATGTATGCGTAGATGTTATTTGTGTAGGTGTATATATACATGGGATGTCCTCATCATTACTGTTCCATGTTTTCTAGTGCCAGCTTTATTCAGACCTGTTCTTTTCAGCTTCTCAAAACGGCTTTTGATTTTTACTATAGTACCTAACTTTTAAACGGAGTATTTTTTTAAAATGGAGTCTATAAGTAATTATAGTACACGTTAAAAGCCCAATATTTATACCATCAGAAATCGCATATGAGTATCTCTTTTCGTAATCTCTATCGTAAACAGCTAAAATTTAAAAATTTTAATAGAAAATTATAAATCGTAGTCAAAAAAATATACCATCAGTCCCTACAACCTGTGGTGCTAGTGACCGTGCCCGGCCGCGAGCTCCCGTTCTGCCTGGCCTTTTTCCGCTAAGCTTCCCATTCAGGGTTTGGGACACGTAACCTTTCCGAGCCGAGAGGACACCAGAAGCCATCCGCAAGTTCCGCGCCGATCGCCTCCCTTTCCCAGCCACGTGGGCGTGCCGTTGCGTTGCGCCTGGAAAGCACTCGCGGGCGTGGCCTTCCGCCGAAAGCATCCGCCTTCCCAGCGAACTCGGCGGCTGCCCCTTTCGACGCCGTTTTCCCGTGGATGGCTGGCACCGCCGGCCCGCCCAACGGTCCGAAAATACGAGTCATCCTCACGCGCACGCGGAGCACGCACGTCTGCCGTGCCGCTTGCCACTTGCTCGCCGCGGCTTGCTTTTCTCTGAGCTCTCAACCGGCACCACGCACGCACGGCGCCGCGCGACGAATCAGCCGGTCGCTTTGGTTGGTTAGTTAACACGAGCTGAGGGCTATGCCACCGTTCATTGGGCTGTTTTTTTATTGCTTCGATTTATAGTTTATGTCTGTGATTTGTGATTTTTAAGTTATTTATAAGAAAAAATACGGAGTAACAGAAATTCATACGTGGTTTTTACCAATATAAATAAATTCGATATAATATTACTACAATCAATTTGTAGACTCTGTCTTGATAAGACACTCCGTTTGAAAGCTAGTTACTGTAGAAAAACAGAAAATCAACTTTGTAGAATCGAAAAGGCCAACTAGAGAGGTAACCTTAATTCAAATTGGTTTAGTACAAATATTGTCTAAATTAACTAGGCTCACCTAAGTGCACAAATAATCTAAGTCTATGTCAAAAACTTGCAATTTTAGAAAGACAAGCAATCAATTTAATTCTATAAATGTAAATTACTTGAATGTAAATTATGCACAAGAGAATAACCACAATTGACACGCGATGTTTTACCGTGGTGTTCGGAGACTTGTTTGTCTCCTCTAGTCCTCGTTAAGGTAAACTAAAACAAATTAGATCGGCTCCACGAATTAAGCTTTCCATCTCAAATCTACTAGTGGTAGTTCTTTCCCTTTCTGGGTAGGTGAGTTTTAACCTTCGCACTTTGCTGGGTCTTCTCACAACCTTCTTGAGAAGATCATCGTGCTTGTCATCTCCAACGCCGTATAGGAGTTGGCAAACTCTAAGAGTAATAAGTCAAGCCTCTCACTTGACTCTCACCACATGCAACAATTGCATAAGCTTAAGTGGATATGAAATCCATATTTAGATGTAACACATGTAATATAGAGTCTTTCTCCTTATTCACAAGGTGCAACACACGTACTATTGAGAGAAGGGCCTCACACCAATTCAAAGGAATGAAATAGAGTCCAACAACTACTTTTCCAACCGGCCACAAGGGGGTGTATATACCCACATCATAAAAACTAGCCGTTGAAAGCAAAACTATTGATTTATCATAATGCTTACAGAAGAAAGATAAAAACATTGTTTGTGCCATGGGGCAGATTAGGACCACATTGAAGACAATTGTTGTAATAAGAAATGATGGTTGGGATGAGCTTTTCGAAGAGGTAAATGCCTTTAGCCTCCAACATAAGATCATTGTGTCAAATATGAATGATATAATACTGGTTAGAGGTCGTTCAAGGGGTCGTGGTGGCCAAATGGTAATTTACTATGATCATTTTCATCATAAAATATTTATTGTGATGTATGACCAAATTATTGTTGAGATGAATAATCGCTTTGCTAAAAGATCGACCTAATTATTGGATGCTTGTCTTAATCCAAAAAATTCTTTTGTCAACTTTGATGAGGACAAACTAATTGAACTTGTTAGGATGTATGCTGCTGACTTCTCCCAATATGATTGTGTAGTCCTTAGGGACCTACTTGGTACATTCATTGTTGATGTGAGAGGTGATCTAGATTTTGCAAATTGCACTGACCTTGAAAATCTCGCTGTGAAGATGGTTCAGACTGATAGACACACAGTTTTTTTATTGGTATATCATCTTATTGAATTAGCCTTTATTTTGCTGATGGTAACAACAAATGTAGGAATAGCCTTCTTGATTATGAAGATTATTAAGACTGATTGCGGAATAAGATGAATGTTGAGTGGATAAATTATAGCATGATATGCTATATTGAGCGAGATATATTTGCAAGTATTAATGATGATCAGATTTTGGAGTGTTTTCGAGGGATGAGGTCACGTAAGAAATAACTATTTCATGCTAGTGGTAAGTTAGTTTCTTATAAATATAAACTTTATGTTCTTCGTATTTATTCATACACCTGTTTAATTTACTCTCATATGTTGTCTTTGTATGTTTTGGTTCTTGTCCAACTATCAATAAAGAAATAGTGGGATAGGGTAG
Organism: Melocanna baccifera; assembly: GCA_036346265.1. Lineage (NCBI taxonomy): Eukaryota > Viridiplantae > Streptophyta > Magnoliopsida > Poales > Poaceae > Melocanna > Melocanna baccifera. Next base: position 8,366,851 of record CM070682.1, read on the forward strand.
AGAGCAAATTTTCGTTATTTAGGTACTCAAATTGTATCTTTATTATGATACATTATTTAGTTTTTGCCATGTTTTTCTTATCATATTTTATGTTGAAGAATTGAGTTAAATTTTCATATAAATGATGTACTTTTATTATGCCGTGGTGTGGGTATAAATTGTGTTAGTTCTAAGATATTAGTCTGCTAAAGTTCAGCCCACGGTATGCCAAAATTTTAAATCCGCCACTGTCCATACCCTGATCTTTGACTTTTATGTTCTCTCTCTCTTCCAGGTGTGTGTCCTACTGAATTCTTTGACAACAAAAGCAAAAATTTTTTGACAACTTCGAACTATTTTGATATACTATAATTACATTTCATTGAAATAGTATCAAACCAAATAAGACTATTTTCAGACTAAAAACATTGTTGAGAGATTTTTTATCTGTTCTATCAGAGTAAAGAAAAAATGATAGCAATTAATAACTTGGAATCCAAATAGACGAGGAAAGTTCAAATTATGTCATATCCAAACAAAACTCAAGTTCAACTGATACTGTACTTTTCATCATGTTATAAGGAGATACTATCTCTTATCCGAGTTCGAACCTTGACAAGAGAGGGATTGAAAAACACTTTCATTAAATAATGTTTACCCTAACCTATCCTGTAGATAACTATGCCCACCTTATACGCCACAAACAACCAATTTTTGTAGCCACCCCTGCACCTTTAAGAAAATTAACAGTGGTGTTGATAACTACATCACGTGTCACATATTGTTCATTGCACGAATGCACACAACTCATGTGCTTCCCATCTTTGCTTCGTCTAAAAGAGTTATCCATGGTAGTATGTGTTGATTATCAACATGCACTCGTGTAGTGATGGTTATACTCTGATACCATTTATAACGTCTTATGTCTCCAAATTCACTAAAGTCTAGCCCCAACTTGTCTGTGATTTCGCCAACCGTAGCATAGCCTAACAGTATAACATCTTGTATCTTTGGCTGATGACTAGTGATGGATTCCCACCAACCACATGTTGAGTGGATTATTTGTGTCGATTTTTCTCTTTAATTATCTAGGATTCGAACCCATGACCTATGGGTTGTGAACCTTATAATGACTACACTAACCAATTGCCCCACACCTAAAAAAACTTATTTGTGATTTCACATTTGCGTTTTACTCCCTCTAGTTCATAAAATCAAGTTATTTTGGAATGCATGTAGTCAAGTTTTGGAAACTTTGACTATCGATATGTTTTAAATATTTATATTAGATACATGAAAATCATATGTATAGATTCGTCTCGAAATGTATTTTTATAATATTATAATTTTATTGGGTTTTACAAATACATTATAATAGTAATTAGTGGTCAAAGTTGTACTTTATGGACTATGTCAATATTCAAAATAACTTGTTGTTTTGAACTAAAGGGAGTATTTAGCATTACTATATTTGGTCACTCAATTACTACATATTAAACTTTCAATGTAGGACTAATCCACCGTTGCTACACGTAAGCCACACATTAATTGCACCCAACAGATGGCATGGATCAGTTAATAATTAATGTGCAAAATCAGCAAAATAGATGCAATTCCAAAAAAGTCATCGCAACAAATACACCCTTGACATCTTCAAATAGATGCCCCCAAGGAGAGAGCATATAGATGTGGACGTCTAACGAGAGTTAGATGTATTATTATCCACGATAGACTGAGCATATTATCTTATAAACAATATTTACTACACGATAGATTGCTCAACCATGTCCATACTGTTAACAATCTCTCAAATTTTGTGTAAAAAATGAATTAAGGAGTAACATAGCACTCTATTTAGTAAAAATGTCCGCTCACATGTAGTAAACAAAGATAAAATATGACAAAATTTGTACAATAGGGTCCTTTTTCTTTTTCCCACGAGAGCCTAAATATGCTGGGTTGCAAATTATCATGCTAAGTCAAACCCCACACTTTTAGCATCATACTTATCTTTCTAATAAAGTATTTCCTCTGTTACTAAAGATATTTTAATAACACAATCGCCTAAAATCGCCCTCTATTACATATAATGCTATGACTTTTACAGATTTTCAATGTCTAGGATTTACAAGAACGCAAGTGTATAGCATAAGTACTTTCTACCTCAGTCAGAGGTCTATTTTTAGCATCAACAAAGATCACCTATCGAGAGGAGATGGTATTGTAACAGAGTCACCTGAAGGGAAAAATCGACTTTAGACTTGTTCTTTTTATTTTTAATTTTTCATTGTAATTACTATTTATTAAAATTTAATAAATTATAGCTAAAAGCTATAAGTCTTAGTTTTCTGCTTTTTTTTGTTTCTGCTACTAGTTTCTGCTTTTTTTCACTATTCATTATTTCATCTTTTTCTAAATTTTTTAGATATTTTAGGTTTTTTTGTATTTTCTTTTTTTCCCGTGTTCCTTTGTATTATCCCTAATGGGTTAACATGTGTTTTTTTTCTATTTTTATATTTTTTTAAAAAATTAATTGTGTCTAAAAAGTCAAATCAGTTACAGTAAAAAAAGTAAACTATAGTAAAATTTTAACCAAAAATAAAAAATTATCACTGAAACAGCCCCCTTAAAAAGACTCTGCCTAACTCTGTTAGAACGGAGTGTGTACGAGGAGATAACCTGTGACTAGAAGGGCAAAAAAAATCTGAAGCCCCGGCCCCACATGTCAACTGGTCAGGCGGATGGCGTCAGGCGTCGGCCATCCCATTGGCGGAGAGAGGCGCAGCATGGTGACGGCGTGACGACGGGGGAGGCCGCCCCCATCGCGTAGCCGCACAGCACCCGAAGAAAAGGGCTTCGCTTCGTCCGGACCGGAACCCCTAAAATTTCTCCATTCCCTCCCCCTTTCCTCCCCCACTCCACACCCCACCCCAACCCCAACCTCACCCTCACCTCCCGTTCAAATCCGTGGAGGAAACAGATCGGATCGCGACAGATCTGCCGGCGGCGCGGCTCCCCCGATGGGTGGCGAGTGCAGCGAGCGGCAGCTGGGGCGGGCGCTGAGCTTCGGGATCCCGGACGTGGCGCTGGGGCTGGTGATGGGGTGCGTGGAGGACCCCTGGGACCGCGACGCCATCTCGCTGGTGTGCCGCCACTGGTGCCGGGTCGACGCCCTCAGCCGCAAGCACGTCACGGTGGCCATGGCCTACTCCACCACGCCCGACCGGCTCTTCCGGCGGTTCCCGTGCCTCGAGTCGCTTAAACTCAAGGCCAAGCCCCGCGCCGCCATGTTCAACCTCATCCCCGAGGACTGGGGCGGCTCCGCCTCGCCCTGGATCCGCCAGCTCTCGGCCTCGTTCCACTTCCTCAAGGCGCTCCACCTCCGCAGGATGATCGTATCCGACGACGACCTCGACGTTCTTGTCCGCGCCAAGGCGCACATGCTCGTCTCGCTCAAGCTCGACCGCTGCTCCGGCTTCTCCACACCCTCCCTCGCCCTCGTAGCCCGCTGCTGCAAGTAATTTGTCCTTTCCCTTTCCTCATCTCTCATTAACTAACGTTAATTGCTAGTTCGTTTACAGTTTCCATTTCTTCTCCTAAAAATTAATTTATAGTTTCACTTGTTCTAGTTTGCTCGTTTTATTAAAGGGATTAAGGGATGAGGTTTTTATGAAAGGGATTAAGGGATGAGTTGTTTGCAAAAGGGAGAATAGATAAGGAGATTTTTTTCCCCTAAGAAAAGGGGAAAGGTGCGTCTAAATGTCTTACCTTTTCATGATGCAAACATCTTGGTGCTCAATTGAACTTTGGAGAGAATTCCAGCTTTGCAATAGGAATTAGGAAGCCGTGGGCTTTAACAGCAATAGGATCTGGTTTTATAGCGAGGAGTGAGGACTTTGCATAACTTCTGTTCATATAATAGTTTAATAGACATGCACTATTGCAAGAGTGCTGTAAATTTTGTTAGGAGAACATACTTTTCTAGATAATTAGTTAACCAGCCATGTATGTTGTCATGTGCAGGAAACTGGAAACATTGTTCCTGGAAGAAAGCTTAATTGCTGATAAAGAAAATGATGAATGGCTTCGCGAGCTTGCTACCAACAATACTGTCCTGGAGACACTGAATTTCTTTTTGACAGATCTCAGGGCGTCCCCAGCATATCTTAACCTCCTTGTGCGCAATTGTCGAAGGCTGAAAACACTTAAGATCAGTGACTGTTTATTGTCTGACCTGATTGATTTGTTCCGTACAGCAGAAACACTACAAGACTTTGCTGGTGGTTCCTTTGAGGATCAGGATCAAGCTGGGGAGAGTAGAAATTATGAAAACTATTATTTCCCTCCTTCGCTGCACCGCTTGAGTTTGCTCTACATGGGAACAAATGAGATGCAGTTACTATTTCCATATGGTGCCGCACTCAAGAAGTTAGACCTTCAGTTTACATTCCTTACCACAGAGGATCACTGTCAGCTAGTCCAGCGCTGCCCGAATCTAGAAGTTCTAGAGGTATTTCTTGGCAGATTATTTTACATGCTTTTCATCTTTCCTGTTTGGAGGTTGCATAGTGAATATGCTATTTCAAATGTGTTGTGTTGATCTTTTTTTTTTGTGAAAACAAACAGGTAAGGGATGTGATAGGGGATCGAGGATTAGAAGTTGCTGCACAGACATGCAAGAAATTACAGAGACTCAGAGTAGAGAGGGGAGATGATGACCAAGGAGGTCTTGAGGATGAACATGGTAGGATCACACAGGTGGGATTGATGGCTGTAGCTCAAGGCTGCCCTGATTTGGAATACTGGGCGGTACATGTCTCTGACATTACAAATGCAGCTCTAGAGGCCATCGGTACGTTCAGCAGAAATCTTAATGACTTCCGGCTTGTCCTGCTTGATAGAGAAGTGAATATAGCTGACTTGCCCCTTGACAACGGGGTTCGTGCTTTGCTGAGAGGTTGCACCAAACTCCGGAGGTTTGCATTTTATGTGAGACCTGGGGCTCTATCGGATGTTGGCCTTGGCTATGTTGGTGAATTTAGTAAGACCATCCGTTACATGTTGCTCGGGAATGTCGGGCAGTCTGACCTTGGACTGCTGCAATTCTCAAGAGGATGCCCAAGCTTGCAGAAATTGGAGCTAAGGAGTTGTTGCTTTAGCGAACGTGCATTGGCGATTGCTGCGTTACAGCTGAAGTCACTGAGATATCTATGGGTGCAGGGATACAAGGCATCTCCGACTGGCACTGATCTCATGGCAATGGTACGCCCCTTCTGGAACATTGAATTTATTGCTCCAAAACAAGATGAGCCCGAGGGTCAAGCACAGATTCTGGCATACTACTCTCTTGCTGGGATGAGGACAGATTGTCCTCAGTCAGTAATTCCACTCTCTCCATCAGTTTGAGTGTACATACATGTTTGATGCCAGAATGCAAAACTCACTTCTAGTATAGGTCCTATATTGTTCGAATTATCTGCAAAGTTACGTGTTTCCTATTCTGCTTTGCAACGAGGACATTTCACTGCACCGAACCAATTACAGAACTGAAAGCAGAAAGCTGTTAGCTCGAGGAACTGTCATGCATATCTGAGGGACATCATTTCTGCGTAAGCTTAGCCCAACTGGGCAACATGGACATGTAAACTTTACCATTTTGACTAGGTTTGGACCACACAATTTTGTAATAATGTGCCCTGTTCAATGTTTCTTAGCATTTTCCGATCCTTTAGCTTTGCCCCACTATTGCTCTATAAAAATTTTCACATCAACTTGTACGGAAGGGGTCAACTATTAGCGGTAGGCATCCCAAAAGAATTTTTTTAGAGAATTTTGCCACGCTCCTCAGCCATATTTTTGAATAGCAGTAAATGCCCACCTATACTTTTCATTAATCGTACATGTGCTAAGGTTTTATTATTGTTTTCATTTTGAAAAGGCCTTTTGAAAATTGGTTACAAGCTCCGACATTTACTAAAGTTGGAGGCGGGTGGGCGAGCTCATTATGGGGTGTTCGTATTATTTTTTATTGATGGTTTTTTGTTGTGATTGATGGTTTTTAACTAAAAATAAATAATAACGATTGAAAGAAGTGTTGTAAGCGTCTGCTGTTAAAAATGAGTGAGAGATGTGTATACGAGACTAGGGGCCTGTTTGTTTCAGCTGCTAGATTCTGAGAAGCAGCTGGTGAGTATCTAGCTAGTCAGAATCTGGAGAAGCTGGATAACCCTAGCTTCTGGCTACTAGTTCATTTTCTGGATTCTGTAGCTTCTGGCTACTTAGAATCTGGATGAAAATCTGGACTGTTTGGGGGAGCTGCAGATTCTGGGAGTAGCTGCAGCTGCCAGAAGCTAAAACAAACAGGCCCTAGAGTGTGAGGAATGTGGTACGTGATGTGCATGTGATTCTCTGACTTATCTTTAAAATGAGATAGGAGCAGAAAGAGAGAAAAAATTGTTTTAAAAAATAAATATTTATATTAACTTCTGATTTGTTAGGTAGAAAATGAACTTGTGAGTTGAACCCGGTGGGTGGAGCTACTGTTGAGATGAGTTGGTTATACTAGCGTAAATTAAAATTTTTCTATCGCGTAAATCAGAAAGCCCTGTGAGTAAGAAATCATAGATCATTACAACTAAACGTGTAGTACAACGAAAGTAGAGTTGAAGCAGTCGATTCAACGAAGAGTACGTCGGTGTAGTGGAAACAATTGATCGTCCTCCGGCTAACCATCTCCTCCTTGCAATCGTCTCGATCAACACTGCAGTCGTAGCAGCGTCTCTACCAAGGTCCACACATCTAGGGAGAGAACCTCGTACGTCGGTGTGCTAGCACCAGCACCTACGGCAGAGGTTATAAGAGGTGGTAGCTAAGATTTTGATGGATGTTTTGGGATACCTCTCTCAACCCTCACACCTCTCCTTATATAGCCTCCAATCGGATCCTTATCCGATATGAGTAGATATCGTATCCTATTTGGAGACTATCATCCGAACCTTTATCGTTTTAACTCATTAAGTGTGTGACACTTTAGGTTCATGTATATTTGGCCATGTGTCGAAAACTCCTTTCCAGTCTATAAGTCGGTAGCGGTGCCTAGTATAACATAACGACTTCCAAATATACATAAAGATCATATCGGATGAATCTATATAGTACTTTTGTATCGATCCTTTGCCTCATGATACTAGATCGAACTTAAGGCGAGAAGCGTATTGTTCTATGATAGTTCGATTCTTCACTCAAATACGTATTGGATTACTCAGTTGTGATTGACCCTTCAACTACATTCAACATGACCATGCACTTTCTTAATCCAACCACATCGAGGGGCTCAGAGATATCTCTCCTGTTATATAGGAGGGGTAAATTCCATCGTGGTTACTTATATTTCTCCGTATGTTTCATAGTAAACCCAAAAGCTATATTTATGACTACTCAGTCACATAGTAGTGTTTGGTAATATCTAAGTAAACTATTACACATGTAGGAAACAATGACGACATCAGGTCTAAGAATCCTACGTATACTAAATATGAGATCAACTGATGACACTTAAGAATATAACAATTCTCGCAGTGTCTTATGGTGGGTCAAACTAACATTATATTCTCTAACATGTGTCTATATTAGTAATTTGATATCCTATATCCATGATCCGCGAAACATGATTATCAATCAATATATATGCTGATCTGTAAATCATAATTATCCCACGTAATAATATAAGATCAGTGATGATTTAAAATAACATCAAAATATAAATAAAGAGTTCTATGAATAAGTCATATACTTGTTGATCAACATGAAAGACATTTATTCAAGAGACAAAATGACATATTATTTAAAAGATCATAAATATAGAAGTGATACAATCATCTCTATAATTATCTTTAGAGCATATCATTAACAGCTACATCACGTGCACCTCTTAGTAGGAGGCAAGTTGCTAACTTTCAGGCTCGTCGTAACGTGGGAATTTTGTAAGATTTCTACCGGAATTACATTGTTTGATATGAAATTAACGTATTTCAAACAGGCCCTCAAAATATAAAAATAAAACTATAAAATATAGTACAACATGTGCAATGACAAGTGTATTTGAATCTTGGAGCGTTTCCGGTTCAGAATCTTCGGGTGTAACACAGACTGCAAGGCGTCCTGTGTCATTTGCAAAACCGGCCCGGTCCAACCGGCTCAGCCATCTACACGGCTACACCCGTACAGTGCCCACCAAATCCAGATTGGCGTTGGATCCAGTGATCTACCATCGTCTCACCTCACCACACCACTTCGCCGTTCCACGGTCATCTCACCCGACCCGAGATACCCCACGAAACACACAAGCCTCTTGCTCGCCGGAGATCTCACTCGTGCGTCCGCGCGCCCCCCACTCCCGCGGCCATGGCTTCCGGGAAGGAGTCGTCCGGCACGACGCTGATGGATTTCATCACCTCAGATCCGTTGGCCGCCCCGGCCGCCGGGGCGTCGTCGCAGCAGTCGTCCTCGGGCGGCGGTTCGCTGGGGAGGCCCACGGCGGCGGCGGCGGCATCGGCGGATCGCAAGTCGAAGAAGGCGACCCTGATGCAGATCCAGAACGAGACCATCTCCGCCGCCAAGGCGCTCAACCCCGTCAAGGCCCTCCCCCAGCGCAACAGGAAGAAGAAGGCTCGTCTCTCTCTCCACTGTCGCATCATTTCTACCCTCTCTGTACTCCATTCCAGTCTCACGTTGTAGCCTCTGCTTCTCGTGCAGCCCGTCTCGTACGCGCAGCTGGCGCGGAGCATCCACGAGCTCGCCGCGACGTGCGACCAGGTTCGTTGTGCTGCTTCGGCTGCATCGAATTGCGTGATGTGAGCTTGGATCGGTTGGCTTTAGCTGCTCTCTTGTGCTCTCCTTTTTGCAGAAAAGCTCCCAGAGGCAGCTTGTGAATAGCGTGTTTCCCAAGCTTGCCGTGTACAATTCTGTAGATCCTTCGGTGGCTCCATCTCTTCTCATGGTAAGTGCGCTGTCCTCTACTGCTTTCGCTCTTGTTATGGCTTTATATTCCAGATAGACAGCTCATTTACTTCGCAGCAGGGGCGAAGCTAGAGCACGAAAGACTCGAGTGCACATTTCAATATACACATGTAATTATGATCTAACACATACATATTTGGACCAGGGTGGTGCACGTATTTAGGCTAGGGTGGTGCACAAGAGGTGAAAATGAGTTGCTAATAACTTGACTTTTGATTTCACTCTGTTTCCGGTGCACTCGGAACCATCAACTAGCTTCGCCCCTGCTTCGCAGAATGGAACTGGGTTCGCTCCCAGAAAATTCAGCTATGCGAGCACCACAATGCGTTGTCATTGAAATTTGAGAACACCTTTGGATGTCTAAAACAGAGAACTTAGATACTTAAACGTGTATTGTAACTGAAATCGCACACATAACATAGTCCATGGTTACAATAGCCTAATGCGATCTTCTTTACTTCAGTTACCTGTTTTCTTACATCCAGTCTGCTTCTGTATGTACAGCTCCATCAGCAATGCGAGGACAGAAATGTTCTGCGCTATGTGTACTATTATTTGGCCCGTATATTGTCAGATAATGGTTCCCAGGGTTTAAGTGCTGCTGGTGGCATACCCACACCTAATTGGGATGCTCTTGCGGACATTGATGCTGTTGGAGGAGTGACTCGAGCAGATGTTGTACCCAGAATAGTTGATCAGCTTTCAGCAGAATCCTCCAGCGATGATGTTGAGTGTATGCTTTTATACTGTGATATTTCAGCTTTCAGCAGAATCCTCCAGCGATGATGTTTAGTGTATACTTTTATACTGTGATTTTGTACATGAAAGGTCTATGCAAACTATGTGTTCCAATCCAACTGTTTGCCACTGATTGGAACACCTAAATATTTCATTGGTACTGCTCACTGTTTGCACCAAAATCAGTTGCCCACATAGCCACATTTCATGCTTAGTTTTCTCAAACCCTAAACATATCACCTCACTTCTATGAAAATTGGTATCATCTTGGAAATATTTTTTCAGCACTATAATGAGAATTTTATATTCCTGGCAAACATCTTTTCCTGCATAAAAGGGAACCATATGGGCAAGTTTCTGAAATATCTTACTTGATTTAGGCATCATGCTGACAGCTGACCATGTTCTTTATGAGCAAATAGGCATTTCACAATATCTTTGTGTAAGGCTCAGCAAAAACAAGAAAGTTCTATGTCAACCAAATGTCTTCAATCTTTTTTCTTCTTATTTGTTAAGTCGCATCGCATGGTTCTTCATCATGCTTAATCGTGTATGCTGGTCTTTGAAGTTCATGCACGGAGACTTGCTGCTCTGAAAGCCCTTACCTCTTCTTCCACAAGCAGTTCTGAGATGTTGGAAAAGCTATATGAGATCGTGTTTGGCATTTTGGAAAAGGTTGGTCGTTGATATTATCAGTTATGGTTTATACCCTCACATTCGCCCCTCATGCTTTTTACTTTCTAAGTTCCTTGTCAATTTTCCTGTTTTTGGGCTTGAAAGTTGACAATGTTCTGTCCATGATGTATTTTGGATGCTTTCAGGTGGCAGATACTAAACAGAAACGGAAGAAAGGTATTTTTACCAAGCAAGGTGGCGATAAGGAGGTATTATTTAAATTCAAGAATGTGCATTTTATTGCACACTGTTAGGTACTTTTTTTTGTGTGTACACTTAACCCTTCTCTTAAAGGTGTATTGACCCTTCCATTGCATACCTTGCTAATAATAGGCATTAAAATACACTTACTGCTACATTATACTTAACCTGGCAGCTTTTCTACATTATATGACAAACATGATGGCACCTCTTCCAGTTTATTTTGAGCTGAAAATTAAAAGACTTCTCACTTCTTTATTATGAATCCAACCCCTCTTTATGATGCTTTTCTAATTTATTAATTGCGCAGTCTATTATATGGAGTAACTTGCAATATGCTTCTCTAAGTGCCCTGAGAAGACTTCCACTTGATCCTGGTAATCCAGCATTTCTGCACCGAGCCATCCAAGGGTGTGTGACCTTGTTGTCTCTGGAAAGCTAAATTTTCCACCTTATCTTTTGCACCTATCTTTAATACCAATTCCCAACTGGGTTTTTGTTATACTTGAAAACAAACATATTTGGAATTTGAAGCACTGTTTGGTAGTGATTTTTCTTTATCTTTCATAATAGTTCTTTGTGAGAAACCAAGATTAATGCATGTCCTGTGGTTACTGATTTTGATTAAATTCTTATGTACTATTCTATTCACATATTAAATATGTGCCAGAATGAACACTTACTGTTGTCTATGTGTTCTATGAAAACTTGACTATGGTCAACAAATTTACAAAAGTGATAAGTCTTATACATAAGTAGGAACTAGGAATGTACTGTTGCATTATCGTCATTTTGTTCTCATCAAGCTTGATACAACTGCAGGGTTGAATTTTCTGACCCAGTTGCAGTGAGACATGCATTGTCAATAATCTCTGAAATTGCCGTGAGAGATCCATACTCTGTTGCAATGGCATTGGGTCAGTTTCCTCACATACTGCTATTGATTGTTCAGAATTTCCATTTTTATTTTGTCAAGTGGATAAGCATGGGTTATTTTGATTTAGAACATCACGAATCTTTTTTGCACTGGAAAATGGGCAATACTAGAAATGTCAATAAAAGTAGCAGACACTTAATTAATTTTGGTATATTTAGTCAATTTTTATCAAATCTTTTACTAGTTTGTCAGTCTCATGTATGGTTTAATGTTATGCAGGCAAAAATGCACAACACGGCGGTATGCTTCCTTCTCCATTTTTGTGTTCATGTTTTTTTAATTGTTTGAACTTAATACTTTTGAAGGGCTTTCAGCTTACCTAATAATTGATAACTTTCTTCCATGGCTGACATCCAGTTCTAATTCAATCGATTTGAGTTGCATGACCGTTATTTTGAGGCTATTTCCTTCTTTATGCAAAATACAAATATTGAGATGAATTGTATTTTGTGGAGAACCGAATGTATGTTAACTCCCCATCATAATGATCCTGGTTTAACTTATATTTACTCATTGGTGCACCCACATGAAACATGCTAGTGAAAAAATATTACCTCTGACAGTTGCTGATATATTACATTCTCTAAATAACAACAGGAAATATCATACGTGTAATTTTCATTGGTTACCATATTCAGTGATATTTGAGGACTCAGATGACTTAACAGCTAGACTATTGTTCATTCTGATTTCTGACTATGATACATGACTTTTTTGGAAGCGCTCATTCGCCATTGCTATGGTAAATGCATATGAGAGTAGTCTTGGACAGCATCTGATTGCTTTGACTGATCATAGTGTTGATTGTTTTCCATTAGACCCAAAGGGCATTACCTGCTTCTGTCTATAAACGACTGCTTCCAATTTTGTCAACTTCAATAATGCATGATTTTTTCTTCTTTCCACTTTGATGTACTCATTTGTCTACGATATCATCTTCAATAATGCATGAATTTTTCTTCTTTCCACTTTGATGTACTTATTTGTCTACGATATCATTGTGTCAAATTGAAACAGGGGCTCTTCAGGACATCCTTCATTTGCATGATGTTCTTTCCAGGGTTTACCTTGCAAAATTGTGCCATTCAATATCTAGGGCACGTGTATTGGATGGTAAGTGCAATTTGTTTTTTATGCCTGCCCTGAATCATGGCCGCTTTGTATTTCCCGAGTGCATGCATCTAATTGTGGTTCTGAACAAATATGATTTATGCAGAGAGGCCTGACATAAAGTCTCAGTACAGCTCTCTCCTTTATCAACTTCTTCTGGATCCCAGTGATAGGGTCTGTTTTGAGGCCATACTATGTGTGTTGGGAAAAGTTGACAACACAGAAAGGTAACGATGTTTCATCAAATTAGATTTTTACGTGTCATCTTTCTGGACCTCAGACCTCAGTAGGAAGTGTAAATATGTCCTGTTTCATATCAGTGCTCGTGTCTTGCAGTACGGAGGACAGAGCCGGTGGATGGATTCGGTTAACTAGAGAAATTCTCAAATTGCCTGAGGCCCCTTCTGTAGCATCAAAGGGTGGTCTGTCAAAATCTAGTGAAAAGTCTTCTAAAGCAAGGCGTCCTCAGCCCCTCATTAAACTTGTAATGAGGAGGTTTGTTGTATCTTCTTATGAAATGTTTAAGTGGTTGATCTCTCCATTTTCCTGTTGCAGTCTCTGGTTCATGGATGCTTACTGTTTGTTTCTTATTCTGTCAGATTGGAGAGCTCTTTCCGTAGCTTCTCTCGTCCTGTTCTTCATGCTGCTGCAAGAGTAGTTCAGGAAATGGGCAAAAGTAGAGCAGCTGCTTATGCTTTAGGTGTTTATGATGAGGGAGCCAATCTTCAAGCTTATTCAGATAATGTTGAATCTCTTGATTCTGATCTTAATGAGAACTCACAACCTGAAGGTATTATGATGCTATTATAAATTTCAATTATACATCGACACATGCAAAATCATATGCACTAAAATCATAAAAACTGTTTCCACAAATTAATTTCCGATTGCGTTGGCTGGGTAACTAGGAAGTTAGCAAATATATGTAAATGCATCTCTTTTGGAACTAGACCAAATTAGGACCATAGCTCTTTTGGAAATTGTAAGCATGAATTTGGATGTATTCTGGCATGCCTATATTCACTGGTGGGTCTTTTTTTGTAACCAAACTAGGTCTTTTGCTTTATGTTAATATCACTTTTGTAATAAAATCATATAACTCTCCATGTTCATGCTCTAGCTACCCGGAAGGCTAATCCACTATCCAACGGACATGGTGGAATGGACACAATAGCAGGGTTATTAGCATCACTAATGGAAGTAGTGCGGACAACTGTAGCATGCGAGTGTGTATATGTTCGAGCGATGGTCATCAAAGCTTTGATATGGATGCAAAATCCACATGAATCTTTTGAAGAACTAAAATCCATCATTGCATGTGAGCTGTCTGATCCATCCTGGCCTTCTTCTCTCCTGAATGATGTCCTACTAACCTTACATGCTAGGTTCAAGGTATTGTTTCCCTTTCAGTGTTTATATTATATATTTCCTTTTTTAACCGTTTGTTATGAAGTTGCTCTTTCCCCCTATTTTGATGGCTTTTTATCAACTGTGCGCCTCAAATCAGGGCATTTGAGATTGGAAGCAGATTTAACCATTCTGTAGTGACTTAAGAGTTCCCATAGGTTCAGTGATTAAAAACAACATTGCTTTTTTGAAAGAATAAATGATGGCAACTTTTTATCTTGGCCCATTTTATTGTACGATTGTATTTCTTGCAATTAATTTATCTTTGAACTATTTTCTGGCTTTGTTTGGTTTTCCCCTTGTTTATGTGGTCTAAGTTTGTTGTGTATGCATTCTGCAGCTATCATTTTGATTATATTGATCAGTTCTCTTCTCATTTACTGGATTTCATTAGTGATTTATTATTCTGGTTTGTTCTGGCATGATAGGCAACCCCAGATATGGCTGTGACTCTGCTTGAGATTGCTAGAATTTTTGCCACTAAAGTTCCTGGAAAGATTGATGCTGATGTTCTACAACTCTTATGGAAGGTATGCCTTTTATCATAAAATACTTTCAATGTATTGAACCACTGAAGTTTGCTTGACAAAAGGGACCCCGACTTTTGTGTGTATATACTATTCTACACCTGAGCGTAGAATAAGTTATTCTACGCACCAGCCAATACGGGCCACGAACCCATACACCCGCCGTTGACGCCAGATGGAGTGTATGCGCCACTGGTAGAGTTTGACTGTAAAAGCTTATATCATGTGTAGTAATTTATGTGTTACCATTGTAGGATGGTCACTGTACTTTATGTGGGAGTTTTTTTCTTTTGACTGTAAACTTAGAATTGCAATATCTCTTTAACCTAATGTTCGATCTACAATTCGTTTGCACTGTTGTGTTTGAAATTACGATCTTAACAAAACAATATTCATGTTGAATATGTTTTGACGATGCAAGTCATTTATTGTATGAAATATGCCGTTTTACTGCACCACCACAGGAGATTTACGAAATATGCAGTAAAATGGCATATTTCGTGCAGTAAAACGAAAATACTGGCTTCAGCCAATTTTATTCTACGCATATGTCACATGTCCGTGTTTAGAAAAGTGCAGTAAATCTCTGTGGTGGTGCAGCAAAACAACGTATTTCGTGCAGTAAACGACTTTCGCAGCGTCAAAACATATTCAACATGGATCTCGTTTTCTCAAACTTATAATTTCAAACACAACGGTGAAAACGGATCGCAGATCGGATATTCGGTTAGAGATATGCAATTCTAAGTTTACAGTCAAAAGAAAAAACTCACACATCTCTCATCTGCGGTCCCGGGGCAGTTACGCAGGGCACGGTGGGTTGTGGATACAATGACGGTATTGACTTCACCGAAAAATAACAATTGTTGTCTTTCCAGACATGCCTTGTAGGAGCAGGACCAGATGGGAAACATACAGCCTTGGAAGCTGTGACAATAGTCCTTGATCTGCCACCACCTCAGCCTGGTTCAATGTCTGGATTCACATCCGTTGATATGGTATCTGCCTCCGACCCAAAATCTGCAATGGCACTGCAAAGATTAGTTCAAGCTGCTGTAAGGAAAAAAACTTCCACTTGGTTAATTTGTTCATTGAGCATGGAGCACAATAGACTGATGTTTTGGCCCTTCAATTGATCAACAGGTTTGGTTTCTAGGAGAAAATGCAAATTATGCTGCATCTGAGTATGCCTGGGAATCTGCAACGCCTCCCGGTACTGCACTAATGATGCTGGATGCTGATAAAATGGTTGCAGCAGCTAGCTCCCGTAATCCTACACTTGCAAGCGCTCTGACACGGCTCCAAAGGTGTGCATTTAGTGGAAGCTGGGAGGTATGCACCTCTGAAGAGGACATTTTTCTTTCTTTTAACTTGACAACTTGGGCTGAGATGATATTGCATCTTCTTATGTTAGTGCCTTTCCATTTTTCTTATATTTTACCGTTTACCTGTGTAGATCCGTATTGCTGCTGTGCAAGCCCTAACCACCATTGCAATAAGGTCTGGTGAACCATATAGACTGCAGATATATGAGTTTCTTCATGCTTTGGCTCTGGGGGGTGTGCAGTCAAACTTTTCAGAATTGCAGCTAAGTAATGGGGAAAACCAAGGTGCTAGTGGTACTGGTCTTGGATCTTTGATAAGCCCAATGCTCAAGGTCCTGGATGAAATGTATCGAGCTCAAGATGAGCTTGCTAGGTATGTTGTGCTCAAAATTCCTCTTGCCTGCTGGGGAATTGTCCTTGAGGTGACTTCTTTGTGTGATTTTTTGAAGGGATATTCGTCAGCATGATAATAGCAAACAAGAATGGAGTGACGAGGAACTTAAGAAACTTTATGAAACTCACGAGAGGCTTCTTGATTTCGTTTCTTTATTCTGTTTTGTTCCAAGGGCCAAATACTTGCCTTTAGGTCCTACCAGGTATGTACTGTTATAATTTTTGGAGTTCTAATCTCCTAGAGCAGCCAAATTGTTGCTGACTTGAAAGGTTACTTCATTGCATAAATTGCCTATGAAATAATAACTGCTCGGTTCACTAGTCATCACTACTTGCTATCTTCAGTGATGCCTCGACAGCCATGAACCACACAATAGACCAGGGTATTAGCCTGTGTGATCTGTATCATTTGGTCCACATTATTCAATTAAGTGCCACTGCCCACTGGCTATGGTCCATGTTGGAATAAATGGGCTCCACTGCTATACCTTAGGGAGCTTTTTTTCTTGAGGTTAAGTACCGGCTTTAGTAGTTCTCCTTTACTTTTAATCATTCAACCAACCTTCGGACTTCCATAGCATTGGTGTCATTCAGGAGATATTGGGAGGCAGTGACGGACGCAGAAACTAATACCTGTGGGGTTAATACTTTAAACTTCTAGAGATTAATATGTAAATACACTAAAAACAAAGTGCTTTTTCAAAAAGCTGTGGGGTCAAGCGACCCCTCAGTTTCCATCTAAATCTTCCAATGGGAGGTCTCACATATTATGATGTTTTCTTAGTGATCATATCCTCAGCAAAGGGTTGGATGGTAGCTAGCTGTCAACTTTTATTTAAAGCTTTCTGATTCATGCATTTGTGTTTACCTACTGCTTGTTTGCAATCGAAAATGTATTCTAATCCCTGTCTTGTCAATTTCTTTCATCTTGGAAGGTCTAACATATTCAAACTGTTTTTTAATACCTTTTTGAATAAGCTGTAATAGTTCCATAGAACTGATTAGGGTGTAGGGTGAATGGGTGATTGTTATCTGTTGCAAGGGCTATCAACTTATTTCTCGCTTATATAGGGCATCACATCTGCTTGAATATCATATTTTAAAGCATTCTGTGGCAAGGAAGAGCAACTTTTATAGTATCCCACAAGTTGTAGTTGTTTCACATAAAAAGAAAATAGCCAGTTAAGTGCAAATGGATGCTTGTATTGTATAATTGTCCTGTCCCTTGACATCTTGTAATGTTGACACGTATGTACAGTTACAAGCTCATTGAGATCTACCGCAACCGGCATAACATCAGTGCATCTGGTGGTCTAAGTGATCCTGCTGTTGCTACCGGAATATCTGACCTCATGTATGAGTCCAAAGAAGTACATAAAGAAACCACTACTATGCAGTCTGGAATTGACCCTGATCTGGCTATGGCCTGGGCAGCAGGTTTGGAAGATGATGTTTGGGCAAACAATGCACCGGCTGTGGACAAAGTATGGTTCTTTGCTGTGTTTTCCTACAAGTTCCTGCTTCCTATATGTTCAACTAAGAGAGCTGCCTTCTGTTATCTGTGGCAGATAACTTGGTTGCTTAATCATTTCCTCGCCAGTTCCCCTTTTCCTTGTTGCATGTGCTGAATTTGAGAATGATGCATTTTTGTCATTGGGGTTCGTGATCCTATGATAGGTAAAGGACTTCCTTGCGGGTGCTGGAACTGATGCTCCAGATGTGGATGATGAGGAATACATGAACTCTAGGCCATCAGTTGGTTATGATGATATGTGGGCCAAGACAATTCTCGAAACGTATGACGCAGTAAGTATTACAACACTTGCTTAAGCTAATTGACTTCAGATACTCCTTTCAATTTTTTGATCAACGGTCCAATTTGTTTTTAATTGTTGCAGGAAGATGATGGAAGGTCCTCTGGTGGGTCCTCTCCCGAGTCAACTGGTTCTGTTGAAACTTCCATATCGTCTCATTTTGGTGGCATGAACTATCCATCATTGTTTAGTTCAAAACCATCAGGCTATGGGGCTTCACAACAAACGGTATTTTTGCTTCATCCTCCATGATATTAGCGGTATTTATTTTTGTTACATTATTATTACTATCAGTATTATGGTGTGTGCCGCGTGGGCAGATGTTGAATTGGTATGTTAATACATTAAAGTGTTTTTCCCCATAAAAATGGGCACTTTGAACTTAAAACTGTTGAAAGTTAATTTCTTAAATCCTGTGATATCAACTGTACGCATGCTAATATGGCAATTGCATAGGATATGTCCCAGTCCTTTCTAAGGTTCCAAACACCATTTCGTGCAAAAATGGTTTTCTAGAGTCACAGCGGTTTGAAGTATGCATTACTGCTCTCCCAAGGCTATTGGATTATCTGAGCTGAGTATCCATACCCAGCAAGTTATGGTTACAGATACAGATTCCTGGGTTTGTCCATGGAACAAACCCACACCATTATATGGCCAACTTCAACTAATACTGGACCAGACAAGTTAAAGAAACCTGCATATTTAATTATAATTGAATCTTAAAAGTTATACTTATTACTATCAGGAAAGCAGGTCATCAAATAGCAGATATAGCAATATTGATGTAGGATCTTTGGTTGGTGCTCCCTACACCTGATTTTGTAATGGCATCATTTGTTTAAAGAACACAGTTCCTGATAACCAATTAACCATTTGCATTTTGTTTCAGATACGTGAAGAACCACCATCGTATTCAACATCAGTTCTACAGAGGCGTGAGTCGTTCGAAAACCCTCTCGCGGGGCATGGAGGTCGAAGTTTTGGATCCCACAAGGATGAAGACAAGAGTTCCAGGAACCCTCAATATGGGAAAGCATTGTATGACTTCACAGCAGGTGGCGATGATGAGGTATGAAGGCTACATATCATCTTTTGGTTGGCTGTATCTTCCCAAAGTTCACTGCTTCCTTCTTCAGTGCTTGATGGGATATTAGTTGTTCTGAAAACTCGTTTTTTTTACTTGGCTGAATTTTTTTTATTTCACCAAAGAAAAAATTGTTGGTATTCTCAGTTGACACTGTTATTAGCCAGTTCAATAGCAAAAAAACCTACATGAAAGGACCAACCGAAAGTGAATGTCAAAATAGTCAAGCTGACTCGCTCTTTCTCTTGGCCTGGAATGCAAACAAAAGACACTTATTCATGTAAATTGTTTTCAGCTGAGTTTAACCGCTGGAGAAGAAGTGGAGATTGAATATGAGGTTGATGGTTGGTACTATGTAAGTACTCATCTCACCATTTCTTTTACTTGTTCTTTGGTCGTGAATGAAAACATTTTAAAATCGGCAATTGCTGCTATTTGCTCAGGTGAAGAAAAAGAGACCTGGAAGGGATGGAAAAATAGCAGGTCTGGTCCCTGTCCTCTACGTGAGCTCATGAGAGCTGATCTTGTGACATACTATGGAAAGCTGGTCGGAGTAAATGGACTTGAGAATGGCACGCGGGGAAGTATTTTACGCGGTCTTCACGCCTTTCTGAGCTCCTTACATTTTACAGTCACACAGCCTTGTGGAAGCCCATATCCAATCGTCTTAGTGTTTGTTGGATGCAGCAACATTGTTGCTGATCGTGATTTACGTGCTGATTTGCTCCAGTTCTCCATTGGTTGGTTGTGCAATATAATCCTAGTCAAATTGTAGAACTAGTAGTTGTGAAGAGGCAGTAAACAGCAGGCTGCATTTTTCTCCCAACCATTGTTTTGGTCTTTTGTATGGTGTGATCCCATAGTAAGTAGTCCTGTTAAGTTGTGTAAATTTTGTTTTCTGGTGATTATGGATACATGAACATATACCATAGTGAAACGACATGCACCGATTAGTATGATGTACTGATGTGAAATGGCATGCACGAGTTTTTGTTATATATGTCACTATTTACACTCGAAATTACAAAAATGGCAATATACGTGCCTTATTGATAAAAATGACGTTTTTGTCACCTGATGGACAAGTAGTGATGCTGGAGAGCTAACATGTGGGCCTTGCGCCAGGTTGTTAGGCATCAGGTTGTCTGCCACCTCGCCACCTGATGGTAGGCTACCTGCCACATCACCACCGGACAGTAGATAATTAAGCTGGGTAACTAGCCAGTTTAATTACTTACCTTAATTTTTTTGCAGATTATTTGTTTGAATTTTTAAATATAGCAAATGAGTTTAAAAAATTATAATATTTTATGTGCAGTCTTTTGATACAGCGTACTTGACTGTGTAATTTTTTGACAATTTTATCTATTGTGAATATTGCTGAAAATTTTGTTTGATTATGAGGTAATGTTTGAATTTTTAAATATAGCAAATGAGCT